>JAWWES010000041.1:24999237-25031278 GCA_035583135.1 Lophotriccus pileatus
TGGGAAATTAGATTGTATAAAAAAAACACTTTTTAGTGTATTTCCCAAATAAAGTAATAATGCAAAATAATGAAAGGTTGTGCAAGAGATCTCTAGGAGTACTTGGAAAAAAAGCAACAATCAGTGAAGTGGAAAAATGAGGGAACAAAGACCGGATTTCAGAGTAAACTGTTTCCATTGGATTTCATCTCTAGATATTACACTGATATTTTACAAGCATACAAATTATGTTCCATGGGAACAGCATGGGGTGAATTAACAGTGCATTGTACATGGATTTAGGCATGAAAATTACAAAAATGAGAGATAAGCAAGTAGAAAATAGATTCCTAAATCAGCAAGTACTTAACTTATTGACAAACAGAAACATCAGGAAAGATTTTTAGGACATAACTGCATTTTAGAGGAAGATGCATAGCTTTTGGTAAAAGTGTTGGTAGTGCTCTTTTTCAATTATCTCACGGCATTAACCTTTAATGTAAGACTGATAAGTACTTTTTTGGTAAGCTAATTCTTATGGTAGGTATATGAAAAAAGCCAAATCCAGTGACTGCAAAGTTTCATAGTGCTCATGGGACACAGTGCCTCTCATATGTAGGTTGGAATCACACCTTGGTACCCTGTCAGTGAAATTTCAGGGGAACGGGAATTTCAGTTACTTCCAAAGCTTCATAACTGTATCACCAAAGAAACCCACCATTACGGTTTGCAATGAAGATAACCCTCACTGACTGTCTCAGTTTGAGACAATTTGGAAACTTCAGACAGAGGTTTCCTCCTCAGATTCAATACCCCTGGTTTCTCCAGTACAGAGAGAGAGAGACCAAATAAACTCAGATATAAGTGAAAAAATAACTCTTTACCAAGAGGAAATGCTAATAATTATACTGATAAAACTGGGTTAAACCAACCAGTGAGGAGAAACTCCCCAAGTTCCACCCACCAGACCTAATCGAGATGGCAGCCGGCCTCCCGCACCTGGAAGAAAACACATGCGGCCACAGGGCAGAGACAAGAAGGCCACTCTTTCACATGGTTCTTCTCCCTCACACCTGGAAAACAGGCATTAATGGTTGGAGATTTCCAGCACTGAAAGCAGCAGATAGATGGGATTTGATACCGGCAGACACTTGTGTGGTGCTAGAGTGAGGCACTGCGGTGCTGGCACAGGCAGTCAGAGCAGGACTGCAGATCCCCCAGGTGACTGGAAGGATCTGCAACACACCTGTTGGATCCAGTGATGAGACTTGGTTGTTGCAATTTCACTGCTTGTTGGTCAGAGTGGTGCTTGAAGTCCTGTCGAAGTGGTGCTTGCAGTCCAGATCTGCCAAGGTAGTAGTGGAAGCCCTGGGTGTCCTGGGAAGCCCCAAAACTTATATATGCTCAGGTTCAAGTGGGAAGACCTCTGGTACCTCCCCTGGGGCAGGAAGTTTCATACTGGATAATGTAATGCTGTGAGTCATAGGATACTTTGGGAGTCTTTGACACCTCCTAAGATGTTGCAGCTGTCTCTTACATCCATTATAAGTCCATTATGGCCTATTATGACTCATCAAAACGAGATGAATACCTTCAGGCTTGGTGTGAATGTCCTCGGAAATTATCACAGCTGAATCATCTGTGTAAGAAAAAAGAAATGCTACCCCATTTTACCCCTTTCCTTATCCTGTTAACACCCAGCTTGTAGCCTGAGGTGTGGAATATGCACACCTGTAGCACCTGGCCAGGGTGCCCACTCTGCACACTGCTGACTGAGCCATGAGCACCGATAGCCCAGTCTCTTACAGCCCCTGGGCTGTCACTGCAGGTGGTCCAATGTTTGAGTCATTAATAACGAGCATTCAGTCTCTTTAAAGAAGGCAAAACACAGAAAACTGAAAAAGACATATTTCGATAAAAGAGGAAAGAAAAGGTAGATACCAGAACCCTTGTGTAATCCGGGACACTGACAATTCTAACCAGGTGACCAATGTTTGAAGGAATGGAAACCCTGAAACTATAAAAATCTGGACAAAAGGGGAAGGTTACAATACTGCATGTGTAGCTCACCCATGCATAATGAACTGCATCTGTTTAAACAAACTTGCATCCATGCAGAACAAGTTCCTCAGGGACTGGTATTTGAACTGGCACTGTTTAACATCTTTGATGGTGACATGGGATTGAGTGCACTCTCAGCAAGTCTGTGGATGACACCAAGCTGTGTGGTGCAGCTTACACTGGAGAGAAGGGATGCCATCCAGATGGACCTTGTCAGGCTTGAGAGGTGGTCCCATATGAACCTCACGAAGTTCAGCAAAGCCAAGTGCAATTTCCTGGACCTGGGTCAGGGCAATACCAAGCACAAATACAGTCTGAGTAGAGGATGGGCTGGGAGCAGTTCTGAGGGGGAGAACTTGGAGTTGTTGGTTGACAAGAAGCTTGACATGACCCAGTAAGGTGCACTTGAAATCATGAAAGCCAGATGTGTTCTGGGCTCTATCAAAAGTGTGGCCATCTGGTTGAGCAAAGTTATTTTCTCCTCTACTCTGCTTTGCTGAGACCCTACTTGAAGTACTGTGTCCAGCTCTGGGGTCCCCAGCATAAAAATGATGTGAACCTGTAGGAGCAAGTCTAGAGAAGGGCCATGAAGATATTCAGAAGGCTGGAGCACTTCACCTCTTCTGTGAAGACAGGCTAAGAGAGTTGAGCTTGTACAGCTTAGAGAAGAGAAGGGTTCAGGGAAACTTTCTAGCAGCCTTTCAGTGCTCAAAAGGGGCCTGTAAGACCTGGGGGGGGATTATTTACAGGGGCATGTAGTGATAGGACAAGGGGTAATGGCTTTAAACTGAAAGAAGGTATGTTTAGATTAGATATTAGGAAGAAATTCTTTGCTGTGAGGGTGGTAAGACACTGGAACAGTTTGCCCAGAAAAATGCATTCCACATCCCTGGAAGCATTCAAGACCAGGTTGGGTGGAGCTTTGAGCAATGTAGTCTCATGGAAGGTGTTCCTGCCCTTGACAGGATTTTGGAACTAAATGATCTTCAAGGTTCCTTGAAACCCAAATAATTCTATGATTCTATAAGATACTCTCAGAATTAACTGTTAGACTGTTGTTGACACAAACTACCAGCATCATCCAGTATCTTTTTTCAGATACAGTCAATGCACAAAATGTTTGCATCTTCTGTCTCAGTCTCTTATGTCAGTCTTGTGTCACTTGCCTCCATAAAGAAGACTGATATAAGGCACAGCTTTCCATAGCCATGTGCCATTAATTCACCCAGACCCAAACAGGACCTCAGAAATATTGACTTAGCACTCTCCCTTCAGACCCAACCTTATGCCACTGAAAATAACTTATTTTGAGCTGAGTATCACTGCTGAGAGGACTGAAGAGCATGATTGCACATGCTTTAATTAAAAGTCACAGGTCTGACAGGCTGTGACGTTATCTAATATACAGCTTTTCCTTTAGAGCTGCAGATCACCATTTTGTGAGGATGTACTTTTTCTGAGTTCGGAGCGCTGTCCCCAGTTCACTGGCTCACACTACTGATGTGATGGACCCAAAGTAGTGATGAACTTTGTGAGAATGTAGTAGGCCATCTGCTGCTTGTGGCAGGTCACCGCGACTCTTCTCTTTTCACATTTCCTCCTGATTGAACAAGGTTTTTGAGAGGCAGCTGGAGTCTGTGATAAACCAGAGTGAGTAAACTCTCTAATTCAGGAATGGACAGACTTTCTGCCAGTCTAACCCTCTTCACCCCATTTTCTGTCTTCTCCCCACTGAATAAGTGTCTCCATCCCTGCTACAGGCTCAGTGTGGTGGCTCCATCTGTATAAAATAAATATAAAATACAAAATCTGTATAAAACCTTGTTTGTTCAAAAGTCCTGTTCTTGGTTCCCTTAATTCCCCTTATACACATATGATAACTGCAAAATATTCAAAAGGAGCAAACAATACAAGCTTGTGTATTTGTCTTCCAAATCCAAGTCCAAAGTGAAGAGAAATTCTCAACAACAACAATTTAAAGGACATAGAAGAAAGAGGAAGGTGAAGGGCTCTTCCCCTTCTCAGGGCCTCTTTATGGGAAAATAGCTGGCAGGGAAAGGATGCACTGCAACCAGGACTGGAGTCCATTCATGGCATAGGTAAATACCACAAGAAACATTGTAAGGCGTATGATGACATAAAATACAGGGAAACTTTAGTGAGGAACATGCACCCACATGCTGCTGTTGTCCTCTGTATCTCTTTATTTTAGGAACCCTGGAAAGTCACATCAACCTTGACCCTCCCTGGCTGCCATTCTACAAACTTGGGAGCAATTCTTTGGTTATCAGCCTTCATTCAGTGCATATGCTGTTCTTACTTCTCTTTCCCTTATGTGTCCTTATGACATGTCTTTTCCCTTATAACCCCTCCAATCAATCAGCCTCATTTGCTACAATTTCAAGAGTCTGACCTGATCTGAAATACTTCCAAGAGACTGGGATAACAAACAACTGCAAGATGATCTGCACTGAAACAGGGTTAAACATTCTGAATCCTTCTTTTATTCAAATATATGGTGCTGGCACTTTTGGGAACATGGAGATGTTCCTAAAATATATACGTGCCAAAAAGCCATGTATATTAAATATGCTGGATACCTCTCTCACACTTAATTAAGAAAATATACAGTTCAACATAGCAGGTACAGAAACCCCTTAATTTAGTCTGTCTTCTCCTGTAAATCACAGAACATAAAAATTCATAGAAATATATTTGAAACTAATGTCTTCACTCACATAGCCAGAGGAACAGACTTTGTGTTGATATTGGCTTACACCCTTCAGTAAATCCTGTACACCATTATTTTGCAATAGATGTACATATGTATGCACTTTGTCTGGAAGAGTCAATCCCTAAAGTGGACAAGTCTTAGGTATTTTGTTAAGATACTATACTACTGCCATCCTGCAGACAAAAGGGCAATTTTGGTTTTCAGAGCAGCTGCTTTAATAGTTTTCAGGAAAAAGAAACTTCTTCTGAAAAAAGTTCTGTTTTCCAGTAGAATTAAAATTTTGTTTCTTCTTTTAGTATTTATCTCTGGTAGGTACTATTTAAGTCACAGCATAAATTCACAACAACATCTGCTGGTCATGTTAGGCTATATTTCTTCTTTGTTCTTTCAAGTGAGAGTATTCTATTGAAGTAAAGTTGGAAAAATTAGCCATTCCAGTTGTTTTTCACATGCATACATCAAACTGCCCCTCCAGGAAACAATTCATTAGCATGTTGGATTCTGAAAACTTGTCTTTGCTTTTTTTTGCTAGTAGAATACTTTGTTAATTCCAAAGGTTTAGCAAGCATCTTTTTTTCATCAGAGTTTAATTTATCTGTTCTCGTTCTATGTGAATAGATGTTGTCTGGTCACTGAGACATGGGACATCGCTTTCGCATTCATACATTTTCCCCATGCTAATTATTTGAAGTGTTTGATACCCCAAATGTACAAACAGTCATTAGCCTCTGTGGAGTTTGTCAGACTGCACATTGGCAATGGATTTTAGAAAAGTATTTGGGCATGTTCTGAGTCTGTAAAACAACGAGTTCACTGTTGTACACTGGGTCTGTTCTCTACTGCCCTTCATAATCTTTTACGTTGGCAAAACAGTCAGAGCTGACTTCCATGAATTAAAGATCAGGCTATTAAGGGAGAAAGGAAACTGTAATACGTATTTGACATAAATTCTGGTTTGTAATCTTAGAGTTATCATGACCAAAGTGGGTTGTTCTGTTGTTTGTTTGTTTTTTAATTTTCTATTGCTTAGATTCTTTTCTTAGCAAGATACAGTGCTACCAGCAATCTCAAACTTTCACAAGTCAGGTCCCTAAAAGAGCAGAAGATTGTCTTGAATACTATCCATTTTGACTATAGTCTGAAACAAAGAGGAAAGAGAATTGGAGAAAGGAAGAGTGAGAGTCTGTCTTTGGGTGTGTTTATGAAACCTGTTTGAGAGGCAGAGGAAGGTCTCTTCTCCGGTCCCAGACATGTATTTGGAGTGAATACCCCATGTGAATACCCCATGTATTTGGAGTGAATAGTGAAGGATGTGCTGCAGCAGGGACTGCTTTTCAGACATCCCTCCTTGCTACTAGTAAGCTGCCCTTTGCCACTGGCCTGTAGGAACATGCAACATCTAGTTTAGCTCTTACTGACTGTGTGTTGCAAGCTTTGCAATGCAGAGGGGAACACCTTCAGCAGGAAGATCAGCCTGGAAAATATCCCATGACCTTTGGTGTGGTGCATCTTCCTTTAAACTGATGTTTAAATCTTCTGAAGATACTAGGAATGCAGATGATTACTTTGAAACTGATAGAAAACAAATTTTGATTTTTAATTTAAATAAATACACATCAAAAAATAGCACTATTTTTTCGACTTGCTGTAGGACACAACAGGTTTACCAAAATCTTTATATCTCTATGCTTGTGATACACAAAGGTCATCAAGCAGGCTACTGAATTATTTCCTTATAAGATCACTTAAGTTCAAAACTTCATATTATACAGGTCACATGTTCTGGTGATATTCAGAAGGGAATTGTCACTTTTAGACAACTAATATCAGTCATTCTTCTATCTATATTTGGATTGCAGGCTCAGGAAAGTGTGATGGCAGTTATTAACTGCTCTCAAGAAATCCACTTGCAAGATGGATTTATTTCTTGATTAATGATGGAGATTATTCAAGTATTAATTCCAGTTTTTTATACTGCAAACTTGATATCATCCTTGTTCTCTCCACCCTTAAAATTACTATGATTACTCTAATTGTTAGAAAGCTATTATTTGATTCAGATTTGCAAAGTAATTATCAGCTAGTAGCACATCTGCCATTTCTTACTAAATTTTGGTATGTATTGTTGTATCTCAATTAACAAAAGATCTACTAACCGAAGCATTGCTCTGTGAATTCTAGTAAGGCTTTCAAGCATTACATAAATTTTATCCTGATTGATTCTGACTCTTACTGTGTACTGTTTAATTTGTTGCTTTGCATTTCAAAATTGCCTGTGAACCCAGTGCTTGATGTTTTATAAAATGATTTCTTCATCTGCAGCAATCAGATATACATCTAGAGGTCTTAACTGATGGAGTATCCTTTATGACATTATTTCTACTTTTGCTTTGTTTTGTGTTCTCATTACCTTTTTTCTTTGATTGTGTCACAAGCTACAGGGATTAAACAGAATTACAGTTTTTAATCTCATGTTTGAGTTAGTACTATTAACATAATGGGATAATTATCTGTACATATCCAGTTTTTCTGTCATGAATATGAGCAGGAGTAAAGGCACCCAACATACCAACTTTTAATACTGGAACATCATTGATTTTTACAGCAGCTATACTTTTTATATGAAGTTGTTCAACTTGTTGCAAAGTTATAAACCATTTAAGGATGAGATTTTGAGCATGCACAGGTGTTTGTGTGCACACCCAAACAACACACACACACACACACACACACACACACACATATTTCAAATGTCTGCAAACATTTCTGTATCAGATAAACAATCTCAACAGCCTACTACTGAGATGTTTAAAATATGTCTTGTACCAAAAATATACTGTTAGTTCAGTTCATGTGCAACATTGCTTTCTTGACACTGTAAACTCTTCTGGGTTATCAAGTTTAGTTTACGTATGTTTTCTGTAAAAATACTTTAATGAAGGTTTTTAGACGATATTATCAGAAAAATTCCATTTCAAAGAGTCTTCAGGCTTTTCACAAACTCCTCCGGTCTCCAGATTTAGAGCAATCTCTGATTCCAATGGTTTTCTTTTACAACTTTCTCTTATTTCAGTGATTTTACTTGCTGGTTTTACACATAAGGATAATAATTAAAATAGTCTTAGAAAGTTCAAAGTTAGAAAGAAAATTAATGTAATTTGTTGAATGTATATCTGTATTGGGAAGAGTGGAATGTATGCTGTTTCAATTTCATTTAATGGCTGTTTTAAATTACTATTTAGATATTTTTATTGTCCTTAGTATTTACATATATTACTGTCATATGAGGAACCCCAGCATGTTGCCTGTGTATTAGACTTATTAAATAATTCCATAAGCCTTGAACAGAGTGGATTGTGATCCATAGCTTCAGAATTTTTATGGAAGTGAAGCAAAGAGGGATAATAATTTTTTTCTTCTATAGTGGAGCTGTATATCCCAGGCTATAGAGATATTGCTTTTTGAATTGTTATCTGGACTTTTTTTAATTTGTTGACTTTTGAAAGAGTACAGTATTCTAATCATATTTTTGGGGGTTTAAAATATTTATTTTTAAAATGGAACTTCATATTCTGCTATTAATAATTCTGGTTTGAGCACATATGGCTAAGTCTAATCTATTTACAATACAGATATAAATATACATTTGCACCATGGCTTAACCCCACCCAGCAACCAAGCCCCACGCAGCCGCTCCCCTGCTCCCCCATCAGCAGGATCAGGGATAGAATCAGAAGGGTGAAAGCTGAAAAACTTATGTCTTGAGATAAAGACAGTTTAATAGGGAAGGAAAAAGACACACACACAAGCAAAGCAAAACAAGGAATTAATTCACTGCTTCCCATGGGCAGGCAGGTGTTCAGCCACTTCCAGGAGAGCAGGGCCCCATGACACACAATGGTTACTGGGAAAGACAAACACCATCACTCGAAACACCTTCCCTTTCTTCCTCCCCTTTTTATGCTGAGCATGATGTCATATGGTCTGGAATATCCTTTTGGTCAGTTGGGGGTCACCTGTCTCAGGTGTGTCTCCTCCCAGTATCCTGTCCATCCCTTATCTCCTTACCAGTGTGGCAGTACAAAAAGCAGAAAAGGTCTTGGCTCTTTGTAAGAACTTCTCAGCACAAATCCAAAACACAACCCCATACCAGCCACTGAGAAGACAATTAACTCTATCTCAGCCCGAACCATCCCAATCTGTCCATATCAACGTTAGAAGATTGGAGCATTTGAATGGTATGATACAGAATGTGCCTTTCCTTTTAGACTTGCTGTGGAATAGGCTTCTACAACAGCAAACTGCTCAAATGACTTGTTAAATCACTTTATTTAGGGTGAAATTTCTATTTCTCATGTACAAAATTCTGGTATGTCATTAGAGTAGCTATTTGGATCAGAACTATGCTCTCCTGGGCATGGAGAGTGAGGCAATTTCTGTGACAAGTTAGGTGGTCCTCTGTTCCCTCTCTAATTGCAAAAGTAAGTATATACAAACTGGTAACTAGGGGTTTAATTTTTTTTTTTTAATTATTTATTCTGACTTGGATCTGTCATAACTTTACTAAAGATTTCCCTTACATGCACTTGGGCAGCATGGAAGCATGGAAACACTTTTTCAGCAAGCAGATTGATATCCTTCTTCTTACTAATAAGAGTGAGAAAGGTGTTCTGTTGCAATTCTCTACTTAAAAAGGCAGATGTCTTCAGCTCCAAAACAAAACCAATACTCTGTAAGATAAGCCTGTTCTTATGCTATTTCTTTCACTACAAGTTCAAATTTATTTGATTTTTTTTTCCTGATGCTGAGGTTTCCACCATAATTTTTCTGCCCCTTCACTTGAAGACAGGCAGCCATTTAAACATCCATCAGGTGTGGCACTTTGTCTTGTTTCCGCCTAATCAGATGTTCATTTTCAGCTTAGACACACTAATACTTCACAAACATAGGGTAAACCACACACTATCTTCAAAGCACACAAGTAGGTAAGCTCTATATGCTGAAAACACATTATGAAAACGAATGTTCAGACAGTTCAATAAAAATTCTAAGTGTTGAAAGCTCCAAAGAGATTTTGAATAGCTGACAATTCTATCTGGATACAAGAATTTCCCAGGAGCAAGTCCCTTAACTGAGACTTTGCTTGCTGAGTTTTGAGGTTGAGTCAGGTTTACTATAGATTATGCTAAGAAATCTGTAGGGCTCACAGGAAAACTACTGCAGTAGGGTCTATGATGGAAAGAAATCTGCAAGCCTGAGTTTTACTTACTTTGTGGTCTACTGCCCATAATAAGGCCCCATAGCTTCTTTCTACATTGTCCTTACAGGAGTGTCATGTGAAAGTGGGAAGCTTTAGATTTTTGCCTGTCAGTGCCCCCAGGAAAGTCAAGACCCTTGTGTCTGACAGTCTGTCAGCGTCTCGTAATGAGACCCTTCACCTACAGATTCACAAGATCGGAGGGTGATTCAGCTGCCCTTGTCGGGGGGCTCAGTCAACAGCACAAAGACCCCTCAGCGGGCCTTGCCAAAGAGTTGTTTGCTGCCAGCATCTGGAAACGCTCACTCTAACAGTTTACAGAATAAAACTCTTTATTAATACATATTGTGACAGATTAATAAGATTCAAGGGTGGTTGGTGATAGTATCTGACTGCAAAGATACGTTTTAGAGCAATCTGTTGATATATTACGCAAGCACAGTCTCTAATGCAAAGCACTGTACTAATATACTACAGGGTAAGCACAAACACAAGCTTTAGTCCTAAAAGCAGACTTCAATGCTTGTAGAGTATAATTCTTACCCAAAACATCCCTGGGGGGGGAGAAGATGGACTTAGCCTGTCAACTGACCCCAGCAGTTTCAGTGGAGTTTCTCCAACTTTCCCCCTCTACCCAACTTACTTTTATACTATTTTTTCATGTTTAGGTGGAGCTTGAGGGACTTTAGTCATGAATACCTTTTATTTCTAATTGG
The DNA here is from genome assembly GCA_035583135.1 of Lophotriccus pileatus. Classification (NCBI taxonomy): domain Eukaryota; kingdom Metazoa; phylum Chordata; class Aves; order Passeriformes; family Tyrannidae; genus Lophotriccus; species Lophotriccus pileatus. The sequence goes on from JAWWES010000041.1 coordinate 25,009,985, forward strand.
TGTAAAGCTCTCTTGCCATACCTAGTGCCAGGGGGAGGGTGCATGGTCATGGCTTTGCACCTGAGGAGGGGGTTCGACATGGTTTTTGGCTCAGCAGTAAAACACCTTGATTCTCCCTTGGATGACAGGTACTGTGCAGTCTCATGACCTTCAAAGTCGTGTTCCCCCTCTCTGCTGGAATTTCAACGGACAGAGGCCATGTAGTCTTCACCTCTTTCCATGCTCCATTCCATTCTCGGAGCAGATTATTATCGTATGGGGAGCATGTTGACCGCATTCCATCCAGGCAGTAGCAGCTGCAGTTTGCCCTAGAATTCCTAGTCTCCCCTAAATTTTAACCCTATCCATCATCCCATACAAGACTTAAAGCCTTATTCCAGCATGTTTTCATAAACTTCATTCTGTCTCTGATGAACTGGGAATACTGGGATTAAGGGTATTGCTTTGACAGTGTTAGCTGAGCCATACATAAGAAGGTAACAGAGTAGGGCCACAGGAAATCTTAAGTGGGAAATTCAGATTGCAACTGAAAGACAGCAAAGTGAACAGAAGGTTAGAATAAATGTTGGAGGAAGATGAGAAGAATTAAAGGATGAAATAATTGATGCAACTGACCAGATGCTCAATTGTAATAGGAACAGGTAAGACACAGAGGAGCCATTTGTGGATGTTATATCTAATTTCCTGCCAAAACATATTGTAAATACAGACAAAGACAGTCTTAAAGATCTCAAGAGAGTCTGACATCCAACTTTTTTCATCCACATCATCTATGTTAACATATCACAGAGGCAAGGTGGTACATGGCTACTGCAGTGGCTTTCAGGTATTTCAGATGCCTCTTCCAGGGCATTTCTCACATGCTGGGCTGCAACTTGTCAGGAGCCTGTATTGGCAAAAAGGTTCAAAACTTGGTTTATGGTACAAAGATTTTGTTGTTTGGCCCATGCCCACACGATACATTTGGAATGACACTACACCTTATTAATACAGATAGAATTAAATTTTTAAGTGATTATTGCTATTTGGTGTATAATATAGATTAGGAATGTTACAATTTTTTTCATAGTTTCAACATACACTCATAATACTATACCAACCTGAGAAGACCATAGTTAAAATTATACTTCAAAGAAATTCAAAGATTTAAGGACCGGAGGGCATATTTAAATCAGTCAGCCATATCTGTGTCCTCTATTGATGCTGTATTGTTTCTGTGTGATTGGGGCATTTTCATTTTCATAATCTCCTTTCCAATTACACACACTCTCAAAGAAGCTTTGAGTGTTTCCTTTTTTCTTTTTTTCCCTCATGGTGTCACTACAGCCTAAACCTGACAAATCCTCCTGCATCCATGTACACTAGCCTCAGCACACTGGGTCAGGTATTTGTGTTCTGCTGCCTCCAAAGGTTGTCTTCCATGACCTGTTCAGAGAGTACAAGAAATGGATAACTTTTGAGTGAGCGTAAGTTAGTGTGCATAAGTTTGAGCGGCTGTAGGAGCTTGGAGGCTTCTTTTTCTACAAAGCTTTGTGTCTCTGGAGAGTGGTTATTTTCAGTTTGAAAGAGGACAAGTCTTAGAGTCAGCAGTTTTGCCGGGCAGCAAATGTATCAGAAATTAAACTGTATACTAACTTTCTGTGCTTAATAGGCAGCTAAATTTTATTACAGTTTTAGAATAAATATTTGTATAAATTGGTGAAAGTCAACTGCAAAGGCAGTGTTATTATCTTGCTTAAAATTATTACCTGTATAATGTTGTGAATAAAGGTTCTCATGTTCAGGCCTAGTTCTCTTACTGCTCATCATTAAGATATAGTTTATTGAAAGTGTTAGCAAGTGTATCATTCAAAATTTTACTTAGTGCAGAAGGAGGAGGAGCGCAATTGGCAGTTTTTATTTGTGAGAGTATATGTGACCTCCGATCCAGCTATTTATGTCATACACTGGCATTGCATCTGTGGACTCCCAAAGTAGACCTGCTGTAAAAAGATGACTTCTGTCTTATTTATGAGCATAACAGAGGACAATAGTCAAAATGCTGAAATTCTGATTTCTTGGCATTTTTATCAACCCCAGTAATACATTTCAGCTGGAAAATGCTGATGTTGTCAACATGCAGTTTTTGGATATTGTGTTCTTATTGTATTTCCTGTAATTCAGCATCTCTGACTGTTGGTTTTAATTCTGAGGGAGTCTTAACTGTAAGTAATGCCTCAGACATTCCTGTACAAGCATGTAATTAATCTGTTCAATTTTCGACAACATTTCTAACTTCTCATTAAGTGGTAATTTTGTGTATCAGAAGTCTAATATCTTCCTTAATTGGAGGATTATATTTCAAGATCATAAAAATATTTAGTTTTCTATGGTAAGTGGATTTGGGGGTTTGGAATTCAGGTAAAATACACAACTTGATTTGTTTCTTAATGCTTTTAAATTTTTACTTCAAGTTGTTTGCAAAATAGTACTTTGACATTTTCATTGCAAAATTACATACTTCAGCTGAAATGAAAAAAACATTATGAAGATTCCAATGTCAAGCTTTCAGAGGCTGGGGTGGGGGGAAAACAGCATCTTGTCTAAATAGTGTATTTATGACTTTGCCCTTACCTCAGCTGAAGGCATTAAAGTATTGCTTTTAATTATATGAAAAAGTCTGATTTTGTCTTGCCAAATTTAATATCCAAGGTGTTTCTGTGTTTACTGGGGTCTTGGAAATATTGTGAACACTGAGAGCTGAAAGCTAGAGCAATGGGAGCTGGGCTACTGGGCTTTGAACACAAAAAATATTACATACTGTTTTCACAAACATAATGTCCAAAGTGAACATGTGCATTTGACCTCAGACTTTTAGGCCTGTGCTTCAAGATGTTCCTCATCTCTCAGGTTAATTTGAAAGTAAATTATATTATGGTTTTGAAGGATAAGGGTATTTTTTCCTTCAGAGCAGTGTTTGAATTGTACACAGTAAAAAAGTGATGGATACCCACTGAATGATAAGGACAAAATAAAATAGTTGCTTATTACATGGAAAGAATCCTTCTTCACTGCAGTATGTGGGAGCTGTACAAACAAAAGAAAACACACTGAAAAAACCCGGAAGCATAACAAAATGTACTGACAGCTACATAATCAGAGTGGAAATATCTAAGATGGGAGTTCTCAGGCTATGGTATGTGTATCACTAGTGGTATGAAAACTATTTCAAAGTGGTCTTCAAATAAAATCTGAGCATCTGAACAGAAGAATGTTTCCTCCTTCATAAGAGTTCCTAGTATTGCATTCCTATAGGAAACTGGGACAAAGATCTGGAAGCATGCGTGTGGTTTGGTGTATGGCACATTTCTACCATTGTCACTAATCTGGTAAAATACAATTCTTTTTCCAAAGGAACGACCTGGTAAGTGGTAGGTCACATTAGTTCAAGCAAGGTGTCACAAGCAAGTGGTTACACTTACTCTCCTCCTCTAACTCTTCACTAGCAGGGAAGATGAAGTCAAATGACATTGTGTCATTCTAGGAACACCCTCAGGTGCACTTCATAAACTTTTGCCAAGTGAGCTAATGGAGCCAGTGAGAATAAATAGTAGTAACTTGTCCTCTCTGTAATTTAAAGTAATCTGGTGACAACTAAAGAACTATGAATATTAAAATTTTTTTCAGTACATAAACTATAGCGGGCAGAGACTTTTCCCACCTGATTCATCTTATCCCTAGATTTCATTCTCATCTAGTTATAATTGCCTTGAATTCACAATCTGTATTTCTTGAGCTTCTCATAACTCCTTGATCAACATGCCTGGGCATCTTGTCCCAGCTCCAGTTCTCTCTGTTGTTTCCTCAAGCTGATCCCCCCCAGCTGGCCAGTCCCAGCACCCCACCTTCCCTGCCTTTGTCCAGGTCTTTAGTTTTATCCACATACAGGGGAATTTCATGACTGAGGCATAGCAGTGCCTTAATCTCTATTTTCAGTAATCAAGTATTTCAAAGGAAATTTTTCTGAAATTTTATAGTTTATCATAGCGGGTTTTTTTCACCATACTGCTTGCTGCACTTCCCTGGTTAAAAGCTTCTGCTGCAATGATGCTGCTGAATAGATGCACACATTTTAAAAGTATATTTAATTGAGCATTATAGCATTATATATCATTGTATATTCTGTAGCTATGTAAGCAACCATGTACATAAGTATGACTATGTAAACTAAAAGTATAGATACAAGCTTATGCAATTTACATAGGTGACACCTGAAAAATGAAAATTTCTTAAATTGATTATACCTAACTAATGGGTAAACTCATAATTAGTCATGCTGTCATTAACTGATCATGTAAGTAGGTTAATTAACGTGTGACCATGCATTTAAGAACCAGATTTGAACTTAAAAATGTATTATAGATAATATTGCAATCCTAGTTCACTTGGAATATTTATTAATCTGAACTTTTATTCAAACAAGAACTAGTATCCAACTTAACTGCTAAAGATATATAAATGTACAGAGATTTTTGGATCAATACAATGCATCAGAATTAATAATCCCAAGTGAGTCCTAACCAATGTGTAATACTAAATCAGTAGAAGAATAATTCAGTATTTTCAGCAAGTATGGGAGGTGAAAAGTAGGACTTCAAAGACATTCTCAACTGACAAAGAACAAACATATTAGTACTTTCTGCTCAAAATAATATGAAAGTATGGGTGTATACATTTGAATAAATAGTCATAATTATACATTAATTTGTATTAATTTGAATCCAATAGAGCAGTAGTATACAGTAATATGATTAATACAGGACAATTTAAAAACTATTTCATAGTGCAGTCACTGCTAATGGATTTACTTCTATACTAAAGTAATCTATGCATGGCCATTGACTAGCCTAATTATTAAAAACAGTATTCATTGTTATGGTTTCAAAGCTAATACACTTAGGTAATAATCATGGACAATCACTGGCATATATAAGTAAGCAAGCTCTTCTGCTGTCTTTAAACATATACAAAAGTTCAAAACTGTGCTATATATATTAATGCATTGTATCTTGACAGAGTCCCAAGCTGCCTGTGAAGTTACTGCACTTCAAATACTTTCTAGTACTTACAGATGTGCCTGAATACTTCACTTTGCTGCTGTTTCTGAGAGGAGAATAAAAGGGAATTAGGGAAACCCTGTTGAATATTTAAGAAAATATTCTGCTGCATAACTGAAGTGGCAGGAAATCCATAAAACAAGTCTCTAGTAATGCTGGCTGATTTATCACTCTGTAGTTGAGGTAAAAACTTCCCTGTGATTAAATCACTGTTTGCATTGCATTTTTGGCATTCATGCACAAACAACAGTCTCTCAGCAGACAGCATTTTCCACAGAGGGTCCAGAAAATAAGGTGTTTGGTAAAGCCAATTTGGTGCTGGGCAGAAAGGATAGTGTCCCCATGGCATGAAATACTTCACAGCAAGGCAGTGCTCCAGCTCCTTTTGGTTCCCTCGCTTTCGTGACTTTCGATGTTGCCTGAAGTCCCCATGAACAAAGTCATTTAAATTTGATGGGTGAATACTCCAGTAGTTTCCTTTGCCATCCTCACATCTTCCCACCTTGACGAAACAATCATTTAGTGAAAGGTTATGCCTTACACTGTTCCTCCAGCCTCGCCCTTTGTTCCTATAAAAGGGAAAGTTATCTTCAATATATTTGTAGATAGCAGCTAAATTCAGCTTATTTGTAGGGGAAGAAAGAATTGCCTTTGCAATCAAGGCTATGTAAGATAGTGGTGGTTTTTCCAGGAATCTTCCTTCATCCACAGTCACAGGAAGACCCTTTTTTGCATGTATGTGAGAGCTGGGAATTCGGGGTACAATACTGTGAATCAGCTTTCCTTCTTCTTCTTCTACGGTACAGATGTCTAGAATTTCTTCATTGTTTTCAGACAAGTCTTCACTCATTATAGCAGAATGAAACTTAGCATTTCTTTTAAGTGTCTTGATATTTTCCTGCAAGTAGCCAGTTGAATAATTGATCTGCTGAATATAACCAGCAGGAGAAATGAAAGTTGGACTTTAAGGTGCTGCTCTCAGGTACCCAGATTCCTATTTTATACTCTGTTATGTCAACATTCTTAACAATGAAAACCAAACTGCCTATGTTTACAAAAGTCAAGGTGCAAGTCCTAGCTGAATGAAAAAAAAATAATACTATGTTAAGTATGAAGATAAACAGGCCATGACGTTAGCCTCTCACTTCACTGTAATCTGAGAAAACACCCTTCAGTGTTCCCTACTGAAACATAATGATTAATGAGAAATTGATGGTGGCTAAACAGAGTTGTGAAAGGATTAGACCCTCCAGTGATATGCAGAACAAACTGAAACCAATATGTTGGTTCCTGTGTTCTACACTTGGTCAAACATGTTGTATTTAGTACAATAAACATTTGTTTTAGGTGCTAATAGAAAGTATTGTGTGAAAGGAAACTTCTTATCAGATTTTATAGCTGCCTCTTCTTGGTGAAATTGAATTAAAGCAAAAAAACCTCCAAAATCTCAACCAACCAACCAAAAAAATCAAACACAATTTGCTCCCCTTTTTTTCTTATTAACTCTCTGATCCCAATTGTGTAACTAGCTTTCATCCTGAGTGTGCATGGGACTGGTCATACTGACCCAAGAAACCACTTGAGGGAGAAAGTACCACTCAGAGCCAGTGAGTGCTGTGCTCTGGCACCCTCAAAGCACCCACTGTCGCTTGAACTTTAACATGACCCTCAGCCTCCTGAGGTCAGACACTGTTAAGGAATAGACAGTTATCTCGTCTTGGAAAAGGTTGCCCCGAGAAGTTAGGGATGCTCCATACCCATAGGTGTTCAAGGCCAGGCGGGACTGGGCTTTGAGCAATCTGCTCTGGTGGAAGATGTCCCTGCCCATGATAGGGGAGTTGGAACTATATGATCTTTAAGGTGCCTTCCAACCCAAACCTTTCTATGATTCTATGATCTCACGAGATTAGTCTAGGAAGGTAATTAAATATGTTGAAATATGCTTGAAAGCAAATCAAAACAAAATGATAGAATCTTTAAAAAAGTATGTACTGTCTTCTTTTGGGTCTCTTTTGATGTTCAAAATATCACCAATGAGGTATGTGTTTTGAGGCATCAATAATGTCATCAAAGATTTAATCTTATGAAGCTGAAGTTGATGCTGTTGTTCAGGCTCTTATGGGTTTTGAAAATAACCCTTGTTTTGTCTCTTCAGATGCTAATTCTGTCAAAGACAGAGACTAGGGTATCCATTACAATGATTCCTTTCCTCCTGAGCTTGAAGTTCACATCCTAACCGATCATCTTGATTGCGAACTTGTAAGCCTTGTCTCAGGTTTTCAAATCCACCAGCACATGTTTCAGTTGGTAGCGACAATGTTCTTAGACCAGACAACAAGACTCATAATGCACCACTGTAGTTCTCATGGGTTATCTAATATTTTTGTGCCAGAGCAGAATTGTCACCTGCTTGCTTGCAAGATTTAATAGAGCACTTTCCCACCAATCATTATGAATGGGACATACGTGGTATTTTAACAGCCTTGGCTGTTCAAAAATCCCAGTGATGACATGATGAGCTATTTAATTGTTTTTTCTAGGTCTTGAGTCTCAGCAATCACCTCTTTTGAAGGCATTCATTTGACCTCTACCCCTACTAGAAATTCCCTGCCAGGAACATCACAAAGTTGCCATCATCTTTCTGTTACTGCTAGTTTTTCATAACCTTCTGATGACTTATTTACCCAGTGTGTTCTCCTCTGTTATTTACACCTGAACAGTTGCCAAATTGTAGCAGAAATTATTGAGATTAGCTCTGAAATGTCTGATCTTGAAGTTTAGACTATTTATTACAATCATCCTATTTCTGTTGCTGCAACTGTAAGCAGGTCATGCCTAAAGGGGTTCCTACAATAATAACATCAAAAGTTTTATTTCAATTCAGCATACTGGATTTGCTGTAGATTATTAGGTTATTTCTACTGAGATTTGTGTTTTTATGGAACACTGCAGTTGCAGACTGGAGAACAAATGCTGCTCACTGCGACAAGGACTATGTGTTCTTTTCCTCATATCTCCAACAAAGAAACACAGAATCAACTCTATTCTTATATTTTAGTAGTGGGTTTGTAAATTGAGAGGATTTAAAGGACAAGGCACAGAATCTAGACTTTGAGTGCCTACAAATATCCCAATTAAATTAAGGAAAACAATCTTATTACAGTTTTCTATTCTAAGGACTGGTTTTCAGGAACTGAGGAAACTGAGGTTATTAAATGTAGCTGAAGATTTCAGAAATTTAAATGTAAATGCCCAAAAGTCAAAAGCATGAAACTTGAACTCAAATCCTAAGCAAGAAGAAACATTGTGTTGAAAACAGCTCCATACCTGAACAGATAACAGTCCTTTCTATAAGTAAAGGAAGATTCTACAGGGAATGAAAGAAAAAAAAAAAAGCTGCATTCGGAAAGGCTAAAAGCCCTAATCGCCAAGTTTTGTGGGTTTTTTTTCAGATATGCCCTCAAGGAAAATATTAATCCCATGCTTCTGTGTCTCTTGCTTGTTCCTCTTTTCTCCGCGTAATTTCTGGAGTTAACTTTTATTTTCCTCTGAGTCCTACTATTAAAGGTGAAAATCTCTCTTTCCCAAATCAAGGTTCTTTCTAAAACAGAAAGACAAATTCCCCGGTTTGTCTTAATTCTTTGTGAGAACCCTCCTGTCACTGTCTGAAATGTCTGCAAAGCTTTCACGTTAGGAGAACAACTTTCACTGGCCCAATGTCCAGTTTTATCTGAAAAGAATGAAAGGCAAAGAAAGTATACTGTCTACTCATACTATGCAGACTTACCTGGGGAAGGAGATTTCTCTTCAAATGTCCACACACACCTTAATAAAGCAGTATTTTTGTTGCCACATTTTCTAAAGAGCTGCTAAAACACTGGATGATTAGAAATCCAAGATCTCCCACAAAGAACCATAGCAAAAAAAGGGACTAGCTTTATCAGTCAGATTATTTCAATAGTTTATGCTTCAGATTTCTCAATAAATGAAATATTCTTGAAAAAATCAATAAGGGTGCCAAAGTATTTGTAAATTCTGTTCCAGTAATGTAATCTGTTCTGCATTTTCACAGTGCAAGAATTGTTTTTTCCTCTGTCACTGTTTGGCTCTCTGTTATCAATTTAGGTTAAAGAGAGAGTTTTGTCAGTGACTTAGCTGTGATTGTATGAATTCAGGCTATCCCCTTACAGTAATTCTAATGTTTCTTTTTCTATACATATATTTACAAAGCCTGCAATTTTTCTGCTGGCACTGTGAAAACAAGCACAAGTTTTAAAGAGTGATCTGCTTTCTACTGTGGGTCACGGAGTAGACCAGTTGCAGTCATAGGAAAAAGTTTCTTTAAAAAGACTGACAGTGTTACAACCTGTAACTAAGAGCAGAAAACAATTGAGGGCAGCATTTGCCCTCAGTCAGTCTTTATTACTGATGTTTAACTACAGTCATATGGAATTTAGAAAGAAAGTATTGTTTAAGTGAAATACCGTGTTTTCTTCCCTAGCTCTACATATTTTAAGAACGAATTAATGTTTCAAAATACCTCTCACAGTATGCCACCAATGTTTTTTTCTAAATATTTCTTCTACCTCTGTTTCAGCACTGTTGACCATTCAGGAGTCAGCTAGAATAGTGTTCTCTGCAAGGTGAAACTCTATTTATGCTTTATCCTGATGGATTTATTTAATAGCAGTGCAGCAAGTAATATATCTCATACTATCAGTTGAAGAAGGGCAGTTTTTTAGGGCACTGGGGAATACACTGTTAGAAAGCCAGGTGGAATCAGATTTTATACTGCCTATCTTTAGTCCATGCTTAAGACATTATTGTTTTCAGTTGACACAGAAAGATATAGTCTCTTTCCTTTCAGTTAAGACAAAGAAAGATCAATTGGTCAGTGCTAACAATAGATATGACAAAAACATAGGTAGGGACAAGTATTTGTTAATAAAGGTCTCTTTGAGTATAGTTTTTGTTGCTCTACTGTGGGTTTAATTAGGTCCCAAGCCTGCTAATTCTGAGATGTTTTTCCCGGTAATGTTTACTATGCTGCTCAATAGAGGAGCTACCCCATATAAAGCTGTCTTATTTTCTACACTTTCTTACTCAATTCTACCTATTGATTCCACTGTTACTTAAACAGTGTTTAAGGACACCTGGAAAACATTTGTCTTAATTTGGCACTTAATTTTGGTGTGTTCAAAACCAGCAAAGAATGAGGCTTTAGGAAAAAAAAAGTCATTAAAGAAGTTATCTCATTAAAACGTTCTAAAATTACCTTCTACTGTTACATTTTGAAAGGAAATAGTTACTCTGTTGTCTGATTTAGGTATTCTAGGGCACAGTTTTGCAAGGTGCAGAGAACAAATGTTATTATTTTTCATTATAGTATTCTCAGTGTTAATGCAATCCTTACCTGTATAACTATGCTTGATTTGATGTAAGTCTCTCTCTATATACTTTAACTAAACTAGTTAAGTTAAGGACTTGAACTGTACCAAGACAAATCACTGTTTGGTGTCAGCAAACATTAAGAAAAGAAAAATTAAAACAAAAATAATGAACAGACCAAGACCCTCTTTAACCAGACTTCAACCTATTTTCATGCAGTCTAGTGGCAATACTAGTTTCACAGGTTTTCTTTTTCTGCTTTTCTCCTTCCATTTTTATCTAGAAATGAATTAATTCTCAAAGTTTGCCTTAGTCTAAAATGTGCCCAAGATTAGTCTGTCAGCAGCCCTCCTCTTGCCTGTACTTCTTACCTCCGCGTCCCACCATAGTCCACCAGGGAAATTTACTTCCTATTTGCATTTGTCTGTACAGCTTTTGGTAAGAAATATACGGAATAAAAAAGAGGAAACAGCTTTTCACAGAAACAGGTGTAACCATTAAGGTAACAGTATCATAAATAAATTCTCCTTATTTGCATAATTACTACAGTAATATTTTTTTAAATTATGTTGACAGAAGAAATGGAATTGCCATTAGACCAAGCAGCCTCATTTTCCAAACAGTACCTAATTCACACAGTAAAAAGTCAAAATGTGCATGCAGCAAATCAGCTCTGTGCAGAGCCATAAGCAGGAGAAGGCAGAAGTGCTGTTTCTAGTATCCCACTGAGAAAAACTTTGGACTCCTCTATGGTGGAAGTTCTGGAAATCTCACTCCTTTGTTAGACACTCATGAATACATGACTGGATAGCACTGCCATCTATCTTTAAGCAAGAAGTTTTGAGTGCTTTTACTGTTGGCCCTTTTTGAAAAATACATCATTGTACAGCATTGGCTCAAAAAAAATAACATCCCTGGAGTGTAGAGGTTATGTAGTTTGTGGTAGAAATAAATTTTTTAAGTCTCTCCTGATATGCCTTTGTCTCAAAGTATGATGATATTAGGGAATTAGAAACGTTTTTACAATAGCAGGTGGGATGGCTATGGAGGGCTTAAGATGGAGACCTGGAGATGATCTCATGGTGTGGGAGGATGCCTCAGCAGAAAAGATGGCACCAGATGATTCATGGTGAGATGCGGTTTACCGTATAATCTGGTAATAGACATATCCAGGTCAGCGCTAAAGTTACCTATAAGTGAGACTATAGCAATAGGGTGAGGGATTCAAATTGTTTCTAGTGTGCCACTAATGCTGTGAGTCTCTGGCATGGCTAATTTCAAGATAGTCTTGCTTTATTTCTTAGCTTTTACTGCACCATTAGGATTATAGCGTAGGGTTACCCTTTGAGACAGACGCAAGGGAAGTAGTAGAGGTTAAATAATATGATGGAAAAAAGGTGACCTTTTGAGTTCAAGATCTTTGTTCTGTAAAGACTGAATCTTTCCATGCATGGAATGCCATAAAAGTAAAAGCCAAATTCTAGCCTATTTAGTTGATTAAGAAGACACTGTTTCATTTCATATCATGTGAAGATGACCTGCACAAATGTGAAACACCCTTTGAAAGCTGCAGTGTGTTTCTTTCTCCTGTTTATAGCTGTGTGGTACAGATTTGTGTTTCAGAGTTGGCTACATAAGTTAATTCTTTCCATTCCTTTTCTCTCTGTTTGGCTGGATGATGCTAAATGCAGTCTAGAATTAGATGATTTCATAGTCTAATTAGTGTTGAATTCAGCCATATTTACAATGGTGCATGACAAGTTCAGCTTCAGTGTACTCACTTCAATGTTTTATAGTATTTCTGGTTGATTTAAGTCGTGACGGCTAACCCTTAGCTAGAAAAATCTGGCATAGTCCTAATATCTGCTGTCCTGAGTCAATGTAGTAGGGTAGCATGTGACATTGCATTTTTATATTTGAAAACATTGTAAAAATGGACTTGAAAATATATAAAGGAATAATTTACAGTATAGGAACTATTTACCTGAGAAGTGTACATCCTAATCAGAGATTAATAGCTCCTCATTTGTCCAATATGATGAATTTGTTGTGCAACATAAATGGATCATCTAAAAATAGCTCTATTTATGCAATTTATCAATGTAAAGAAGTTAGTTTTTTAATACTGTTCTTATTCTTAGAACATAGAGCCACATAAAGATAGGGAATACAATATTTGAAATGTGTCATTGTAATTATAACACCTAACACTCTCAGATGGAGAAAGGCCAACATAACTCTCACACCAGAGCATCTATTAATAGACCTGACTCCCTTTTGCAATGTCAACTGTAACATTAATCCTTGTTTTAAATCATAGTGTCTCAAATATCAGCTGCTACTAGTTGTACAGTTCTCTTTCAGTGTATATCAGAGAGCCCAATGGAGTCTTTTGAAGAACCTAGTCAGATTAACAGGGCTAACTTATTACAAGTCCCTACCGAAAGTGATTTCACTTCAGAGGATGAAGATGTTAAAATTGACATTGCACTTCGTTTCTCTCCACGTCCCCGAAGGCGGAATTCTTCGTCTTCAGTGGAAGAGGAGGCATATACTCCCACCACCTCAAGAAAAGTTTCATTTGCTGATGCATTTGGGTTTGATCTTGTGTCTGTTAAAGAGTTCAATATCTGGGAATTTCCAAATACAGGACAAGACAATGATATAGAAGATGAAGTTTTCCCTCAGGATGAATATTTTTTCTCTCAGCTGTTTACATTACCTCCTTCTCAAGAAGAGCTTCTGCAAAAAGTACGAGAGCAAAAAGTAATGTTGGAGTCAATTCTCTTCCTGCCTGGGATTACCTGTATGAATGGCATTATACGAGTCCTCAATATATCCTTTGAAAAACAGGTGTATGTTCGAACGACACTGAATAACTGGCTCAGTTATTATGATATCCTTGCAGAGTTCATGCCTAATTCTTGTGGTAATGAAACTGATCAGTTCTGCTTCAAGATTTCTTTGGTGCCTCCTTACCAGAAAGATGGAGTTAAGGTGGAGTTCTGTATACGGTATGAGACATCAGTTGGTACCTTCTGGGCAAACAACGATGACAAAAATTACGCGTTGATTTGTCACAAGAAAGAAACGGCATCCAAGGTGGACAATAAACCCCACAAAGATGTTACAGATAGGTGTCTTAAAGGCTGCTTAAAGACAACACAAAACAGGTGAGGTTACATCTTAACTTTTGATAATTTAGAATATAGCTGCCTAATTCTGACTTTCTATAGGTGGTTGCTGAAGTCTAGAGTGCCCATGCTGTTTTCTTCTATTTTATTTCTTTTTAATGAAAAATTTGGCCAAGGCTTGTTTTCAATAAAGCCCTTGTATCTACCTGCCAGTGGTTTTCTGCAGACAGATTAGTTGGGATCATGGTTTTAATAAATGGCACGCTTGCCATTAGTTTGAAAAGCAGTGTGAGGATCTATACATTATGGGTTATGTACTGATTTTGGTCTCGGTAGGACATAAATTGAGCTGACATCATTGAGGGCTTTGTTTCAGATTGAGGTCACTGTACAGTTAAAGCACTCCACATTCACTTCCTTTGTAAGTAAAAAAAAAAAATTCTTTTTCCCTGACACTGGTTGATGCTTCTGTTTCACAAATGGTGAAATGAATAATGATTTATAAGGCAGAATTGTAACATATTAAAGAAAAAATATAGAATTTATCTTTTATATACTGTTCTAATTAAATATAGACAATTAATGTTAATTATAAAGTGGCAGCTGTTAACTTATAATTTAACTGCATATAAAGAGGGACAATTAAGAATGGTAAATTTTGGCTTCCTACCATTTTTAACTATCTCCTTTCTGTAAGCAAGGCAATGTTGCATGCAAAAATCTAATTCTCAATTTCTTTGCTCCTCAAATTTGCTATAAATCAGTTGGAGTTCTGCAGAGCCAAATCTGTGTTTTACCTGTAGTGTGCTTTGCAATACCTAGATCCCAGAACTGAATTCATGTCGGATTTTTAGTTCCTATACTCTTTCCAAATAAGGCAGTGCTGTTTGATTTCCCTGATGCTCTTCCACTGGACTGAATTGTTGGGGAAGGGGAAACAGAACTGCAGCAGTGGTGGTAGCTTAAGGAGGAGGGAGACAGCCAGAGTTTCCCTTGTGCAGAACCTCCCTTCCCAAAACCCAGACTTGCTGCACTGGAAGCTTCTGCCAGCTCTAATCACGCATGAGCCCTATGAGGAGAGATGTGCAATAAATATGGCTTAGTGCCTGCATCAATGCTGCAGTGTAAGAGCTGCCCCAGGGCTAGCCCAAGGCTTGATTCGGAGCCAGTCCACAAAACTCTCCTGATAAGTGTCCCTTGGGCCAGCCCTGGAGCCATCATGATGATGCTTCCATGGGGGAACATCCCAGTATGTCAGAGCAGAGGGAACGGTGCTTTTACATGCCATGTGGTCAACTCTTGACATTTGAGTCTGCTTTTGTACATAACTTCTGTCCTTTAAGAAGTGTCACATGACCCATTCCGGGTAAATAGGATAGCCTGAGATAGCCTGCAGAAGGACACGGATATCAAATACCAGAGGTGTATGCAGGCACTATGACTCCCCTCTAAGTTCAGGTAGTCCACATGGAGCAGAGGACAGACTTGGGAGAGCTGAGTCTTAATTTATGGAGCCCTGGGCTTCCACATGCTTTCAGGAATAATCTGAAAATTTAGATACAATTGGGCATCTAAGGATGAATGGCTCCTAAGTGTTTAATTCCCTAAAGTTTCCTGTGACATGCACAGTGCTAGCAAAAACTGTAGAAGCTTTTTTTCTGGGGGATCCTCTTTTAATAGGATATGCTAAATGATTTATGTGTAAGTCAGACAGAGAGCTGATTTAAAGAATTGGAAAGGATAATATGTCTATTCCTGAATATAAAATTACCTGATCTCTAATCAGACTGTAAAGTTGTCTCCTTCTCTATCAGGCTGAAGATGAATGCAGATGTGCGAACGAGTTCATACAAATATATGCGTATATGTACATGTGTGTGCATATTTGTCCATATAGACACATGTACACATGTATGTGTAAAATATGTAACCCAAAGTGTCAGATTCTTGTCTACATTGTGATCTGCTACACTTCTGTCAGTTAATTAGCGTGCACTTTCAAGTGCAGAAGGATATATGGAGATCTTACAGTAAATGCAAAAATGAGCTGAAAGTATCTTTGGAATATTCAGTGGTCACCAAGGCATCTGAAACACAGTTTTGGCAGTTTGTAGTCCGCGACCAATTTTATGCTACAGAGACTTCGTTGACTTCACAGGAGTTACAGCTTTCACCAGTGTAAATGAGGTCAGCATCAGGGACTTTTGTTTCAAAAGAACTGAGATGCCAACTTCCATTGCTCACTTGTTTTTCAAAGTGTCTTTGTACGTGTTGCCCCTTTGAGTGAAGAGAAACACCCTGCAGACATCTGCAAAAGTACCTCATTATTCTCCTTCAGACCCTCATTATAACTCCTTTGCTCTGATGTCTAGAAAAAAAGAGCAGGAAAAACAAACCCCCCAAAACTGGCAAAGTGAGGCTGTTGATGTGCTATAACTCTTTCATATCACATTGCTACCCATTTATCAGCTCTCCTTCACCAGCCTGTCTCTTTCTCTCTTGCTTTTTGTCTGGACGATAAACTCTGCCGCATTTATATATGCTCTGTTGGATGTTTATAAAACATTTAGCAAAGTGGGGGTTCCTTGACCATAACTAGCTTGTCTTTGGGGCTGCAGCAATGCAAATAGAGATACACAGAAGTAATATACACAGTTTTACCTTTGATTCACACAATAAGGAGTCAGGTAAGAAATATTCATATCCATGCCCATGAGCTGAACATTTTAGATTAAAGATTCCTTTATAGCAATCTGTAACAGAAGGATAATTTAAGAGGTCACTAATTTAGGCCTCTATCTCAAATATAGAAACCTGTAATAACATTTTTTAATTTTTTTGTTTTAACTCTTGGCTCTGAGATATTTATACTTTCTCTTAAAATATGCAATTTACCTCTTCAGTTAAAAAATATGACATTAAAGAATCATGTTTTTTAAGCAGAAAAGTCTGATCCACTCTAGGGCATACTTGTGCGGCTCATTAAATGTCATTAACGAGGATTAGTTGGGTTAGTTAAGTAAAAGGAATAATATGCACTTTCAGAGGAAGTTACTGAGGAAACACAACAGGACTATATCATGTTGCTCTTAAGAACATGATGCAGGACAAAGTTGAGTAAATGAGGGCAATAGGGTGGCTTCTCATGCCTTTATTCAGAAATAAAATTAAAATTGACTTCAACCTCAAAAGTTCCACCTGCAAAAAAGAATGACAATGAAAAGCAATACTGCATCAAATAATTGATGCTGAAAATTGTCTATATTTGGATACTCAGAACCACATGACTTAAAATCCTGCCTATTCATTGCATGTTGCATTTGCTTTTCCTTCCATGTCCATGTATAAATAGTCTTCTCTTAAAATTTCATTAAGTATTTGCTTCTAGATGTATTTTTCAAAGCTGAAGGTATTTCCTCAGAAACTTTAACAATTTTTGTGGTTTTCAAAAGTCTTAAAAAGATGCAGAGGAACAAAATATAGTTTGGAAAAATAGTGTTAAAATTAATTAATTAATGTTTTAGTCCATCTGAAAGCATTTGCTTAACTTATATACAGTCATAAATATACTTTCAGGGAAAAATTGACTCCTAATATTTTTAGCCTGTCACCAGAA
Source organism: Lophotriccus pileatus (assembly GCA_035583135.1). Classification (NCBI taxonomy): domain Eukaryota; kingdom Metazoa; phylum Chordata; class Aves; order Passeriformes; family Tyrannidae; genus Lophotriccus; species Lophotriccus pileatus. The sequence continues at coordinate 25,027,219 of JAWWES010000041.1, forward strand.
ATGAAAACGCTTCTGCCAGTAAACAGGCCTGATTTCTATCATATATATATACATACATATATGCATATATACATATATGCATATATACATATATACATACATATAAATATATGTATATAATGTAAATTAATTATATCAGCTCCACTCTTTTCTCTTTTTGTTTGACTCTCATGCTTTTGGGACATGGACAATGATTCTGAATATGAGCCTTTCATGGTCCTCAGGTTTGGACCACAGGTGGTTTTTTTTTGTGGACACCAGGCTCCTGCACTGATCCGATAAGACAGGAACTGGCTGGGTGTTACATGAGGCAAACTCCTGCACATCATGCTGCATGGTGCAGTGAAAAAGTCATCTAAACTATTTCCCCTGTCACTGATGTTGCTGCATCCTGTTTCTGTGCTTTGCCCTGGGTTGCCATCTGTCAAGATCGAGAGCAGTAGCCCAAGGAAAATGGCTGATAATCATGAGAATTGTTCTACAAAAGGATATAACGTATATTTGGTCTCCTCTGACTTGGAAGGGGAAGGCTAGTATTTATATCATAGCTGTTAGAATTATCCCCGTCTGAGCCCACAAATCTATCACTCTGAACTGAACCACAGGTGTATCAGTGTGATCCAGCTGATGTTGGTCCTATGCTTTTATTTGTAATTGACAGACTGTACCTTTTTTGAAGAATAGCACATCAATTCACTTTGTGCCATGATGCCACTTTAAAATGCAAGACAGAATAGGGTGATGGCTCTTACAAGAGTTGCTCTGTGTACAATGCACAATGAGAAAGAAGAGATTAAAACCCCTCTGTCTGTGGGCCACCAGTGCCAACTGTGAAAGCATAAATACTGAATGGTTTTAAAGTAGTTGCTAGTGAGAAAATTTCTTCTGTGCATGAGTAGGTTCCCATCTTCAGCTGCTGCCTTATCCCCTTTCTGACAGGAGGCAAAGGAAGTTCCTGAAGACCCAGCTTGGCAGGACTGCACCGTGCTCAGTCAGTCTTCCCCAGGCAGATGGCAGACCTGTGCCTAGGTTGCCCTGAGAAACGCAGTTTTTCATCAGCTCCTCTTGGCCTTTCCCACAAACTCATGATGTGACTAAAAAAATCAAAGACTTCTGAGGAAGATGTTTGGAAATATCTTTTCATGCACTTTGCTATGAGCAACAACTGTATTATTCCCAGTTGGACCATTTAAAATATGGCATTTAAATTATGTTCCCTTTTAATGCTTGTTCTTTTGATTGTTGTTCGTCATGATCAGAAAAGGGAAAGAGCAGAAAAGGTGTTAAAACACAGATCTTTGTGTACGTCTATTTAATCTCAAGGTTGTTTGTGGCATTTTAAGTCACGAGTTACAGCCTGATCATCCCACAGATATGGGATTTGGCTAAAGTTTATTGCTATTATTAGGAAGTAACTGCAGTTACTGTTTTTACCAGGACAGCAGCTGTTAGAGAAGCTATCCATTCACAGGGAGCCAGCTAAAACCAGCACTCCTCTCTCCATGTTCCCAGCCCTTCTCTCGTCTCCTGGTCATTGCCAGTCTTTGTCAGTTGTAGAAGTAGGTAGGACTGGCACAAAAAAAAGACTTCTCTAGGTACTTGAATACCATGATTATCAGGGACACAGGGTAATTATTTAAGGTGCTCTAAAATATATTATTCAGACAAGTGGGGTAAAAGCAAGCTGTAGATCTGAGGCTGAGTATTATGAATGCTTCTTAATAGCAACTCTTAACTCTAGAGTTATCTTTTAAGGAAATTGCTGCAGCCTTACTCTCCAAAGTAATTTAAAATAAGCTAAGATAAACCACTTGAAAAATATTCTATAGGGAACAATCCTACTTAGCCAAAAACTACGCTTAATGTTTTTTTTTTCTGTCTGTTTAATCATAATATTTCAAAATCCAGGCATACTTACTATTTGAAATACGAAACTTATTAAAGATCCTAAAGATAGATATCTAAGTTAATGGCTTAAGGCTTTGAATGCTATCACAGAAGCATTAAAGAAACAGGTGGAAGATATGCATGAGAATGGCTTGCACTGACAAATAAACGTATGCTTCTTGTACTTGTAGTCACCTAATTGGAGGGTACCTGAAGACTGAAAACCTGTCACATTTTTGCTTTTGGTGATTGTGAACTGTGCTATCCATGCCATCCATTTATTGCACTAGAAATATTAAAAGAAGCTTTTGAAATTTTGGTGAACAACAAATGAAAATAGCTTGTTACTGTACTGGCAATCCTAGCATAGTATTTACTCTGGAACTCTAATAGTACCAGTAGTTTCTCATTCACTTCTGTGATCTACCTTAGAAATTGCTCTCAACAGTGCTACAGAACAGAAATCTGTGCTCTCATAGGTGGGAAATATTGGTTGATATAAAGCTTATAAAATCCATATAAAGACATATAAAATTGGTGTTTTGTAATCTCAGTATAATTTGTCAGCCATATGATAAGTACTTGTAATTATGCATGCATTGCTTGGCTTTACATTTGTAAGACTTTTCAGCTGCTACAATTTCATCAGCTTATTTAAATATGCCAATACTCTAACACTATTACAACTGACTTTTAGAACTTTTTAATTCAACAACTGGCTTGATCCTGCAATAGGCACAATAAATAATTTAATGAACATCAGAAGTCTCACTGAACTTTTTAGAACTCTGCATGTGTAAAACTATCATTGAATGTTAATATTTACAGGACCAGAGCTTATTTCTACACTCTTTCATATTGCTGGTTAAGGACCTTTGGACAAATAGAAATGTATTGCTAAAGGAACTCCTGTATGTTCAATTATGCTTTTGTATAGTGAGGTATCTATTTTGAAAACTGAACCAGACTGTAAATACCCATTTCAAAACTCTCTCCTGTCCACCATTCAGGTATTTCAGTTCACAAATATTCAGTTGGAAAAAAAATTGTTCCATTGCATTCACCTTGACCTGGCGAAATGGTAGTCTTTTTTCAAAATGTTTAAAGTTAGTGCAACATTAACTGAGAGCGCTGGAGCCATATTTAATCACTACATTCACTACCAGTGTCATTTGAGCTGTTTATGCTTATTCTGAACTTTAAGCCATGAGCCAGTCCCAGCACCATAGATTTGAAATTAAAGCAATTGATTCAGCTACAGTGTAGATACAGAGAACCAATTGCTCATCATATTTTTAAGATAAAATGTGGGCTATCTTCTCAACTACTAAAGGTAAAAAGAATGATCCAAATAAATATTTTGTAAGTTAAATGCAGTCCCTGCCTTAGGGCAAAGGAAGGGCTAAGACCTTTTAAACACCATGGGAGCATGTTAGAAGTGGCTATTTGATCCCTGGAACTTCAGTGACACACATAAAAAATATTAGTTGATATGCCAAAGGATAATATGGGCCTGGTTTTCCAAGTGTTTCTCCACTCTCCTCCTGATTTGTGGAACCAGTTGATACTCTAGCACTAAACCTAAGCAGTAAACCAACCTTACTGTTGATTACTAACTGCAGTCCTAACAGGCACTGAGCAACACAACTGAATGTGAACTCGATAAAGCTAGCAGGTTTTTCTTACCTTGCTCTTAGGTGCACCAAGTAGATTTGCATTTACATTTTGTTTTGATGCATAGCTGTTGTCCCTGCAATGTTTATGGATGCTGGACATTAAGCATAAGATGTTTCAAGCCTGAATCATAGAATCACAGAATCGACCAGGTTGGAAAAGACCTCTGAGATCATTAAGTCCAACCCTTGATCCAACACCGCTGTGGTTACTAGACCACGGTACTAAGTGCCACATCCACTCTCATCTTAAAAACCTCCAGGGACGCTGAATCCACCACCTCCCTGGGCAGCCCATTCCAATGCCTGATCACTCTCTCTGTTAAAGATTTTTTCCTAATATTCAACCTTAACCTCCCCTGGCAAAGCTTAAGCCCATACCCTCTTGTCCTACTGCTGGTTGCCTGGGAGGAGAGATCAACGTCCACCTGGCTACAACCTCCTCTCAGGTAGTTGTAGAGAGTGATGAGGTCTCCCCTGAGCCTTCTCTTCTCCAGGCT
>JAWWES010000041.1:25031378-25071577 GCA_035583135.1 Lophotriccus pileatus
AAAGGAGATCAGGTTGGTCAGACAGGACCTGCCCTTCCTAAACCCGTGCTGGCTGGGTCTGATCCCTTCTCCATCCTGTAGGTGCTGTGTGATTGCAATTAGGATGATCTGCTCTATACCCTTGCCAGGCACTGAGGTCAGGCTGACAGGCCTGTAGTTCCCCAGGTCCTCTTTTTTTTTGGATGGGCGTGACATTCGCCAACTTCCAATCATCTGGGACCTCCCCGGTGAGCCGGGACTGTTGGTAAATGATGGAGAATGGCTTGGCGAACTTTTCCACCAGCTCCCTCATCACCCTAGGGTGGATCCCATATGGTCCCATAGACTTATGAGGATCCAAGTGGCTCAGCAGGTCACTAACTGTTTCCTCCTGGATTACAGGGGGGCTATTTGGCTTCCTGTCTCTGTCTACCAGCTGCAGAGGCCACTTGTCCTGAGGACAACCTGTCTTACTGTTGAAAACTGAGGCAATGAAGGTGTTAAGTACCTCAACCTTTCCCTCATCTTTGGTGACTATGTTCCCCCCATGTCCAACAAAGAATGGAGGTTTTCTTTGCCCCTTCTTTTTCTATTGATGTATTTGTAGAAGCACTTCTTGTTATCCCTAACAGAAGGGGCTGAGTTCAAATTGTGCCTTTGTCTCTCTAATTTTCTTTCTACATGACCTAACTATATTCCTAAACTCTTCATGAGTAATCAGCCCTTTTTTTCCATAGTTGGTAAGCTTTTTTTTCCACCCTAATTTCCTTTAAAATTTCCCTGTTCATCCAGGCTGGCTGTCTTCCCCACCAGCTTGCTTTTTGGCACACAGGAACAGCCTGCTCCTGTGCGTTCAAGACTTGCTTCTTGAAGAATGTCCATCCCTCCTGGACCTCAAGGGCTGTTTCCCAAGGTACCCTCTGTACTCAGTCTTCTGAGTAGCCTGAAATCTGCCCTGTGGAAGTCTAGGGTAGAAGTTTTATTGAGGGCCCTCTTTGCATCCCTGAGTATTGAAAACTCTATTATTTCATGGTCACTGTGCTCCAGGCGGCCTCTGACCACCACATCTCCTACCAGCCACTCTCTGTTTGTGAGCAGTAGGTCTAGGAGGCCCCACCCCTGGTAAGCTCATTTACCCACTGGAGCAGGAAATTATCCTCTATACACTCGAGGAATCTCCTAGACTGCCTCCTCTCTGCTGTGTTAAGTTCCTAGCAGACATCCAGCAGGTTAAAATCACCCACAAGAACAAGGGCTGGCAATTATGACACATATGACAGCTGCTTGTAGAATAATCCTTCACCCTCATCATCGTGGTTGGGTGGTCTGTAACAGACTCCCACCAGGATATCAGCCTTGTTGGCCTTCCCCCTGGTTCTGATCCACAGGCACTCAACCTTATCATTACTGACTTCAGGTTCTATAGAGTCAAGAGTCTCTCTAACATATAGAGAGACTCCACTTCTCCTACCTTGCCTATCCCTTCTGAAGAGCTTGTAGTCATCCATGGCAGCACTCCAGTCATGCAAGTCATCCCACCCTGTTTCCGTGACGGTGACTATATCATAGCTTCACATTGGTAGAGAGTTGAGGAGTTTGTCAGTGTCTAAATCTACCCCAGTAATTCTGAACTGGTAATCTCCTGGGTTATATTCCATGTCTTCTCGATAGAAATATTGAGATCTATCATACAACTGCCTTCTTGCTGTGTGGTATGAAGCATGTGAAAAACAAAAATGGTTATAAAAGTCTCTAGTGGTGATAACACCTAGGAGTTTTATCTTATTGAGATACTGAATTTACAATTGTTTTCCAAGATTTAGATCAGAGTTGCCCTTTCTCAAGAACAACTCTTAAAGGTTTTTTCTTGTTGTCATCCATTCTGTTCTCCTCCCCAGGGGTGGTTTCCGCATCTTAGTCTCACCTGACTGCCATCTGTCCATCTGCCTCTTTAAGGCATTTGTCATCTTTTTGCATACATGCCTCAGCCTACTGCGGTGAACCTCTAGGAAATATACTCTCTTCTGACATCCTGAGAGGAAACTTCTTCTTTTCTGTTCTTCCCCTCTGAGATCCAGAAAAAGATCAGGTACCACTTTGGTTAAGGTCTTTTTCATCTCAGGTCTAGACAAAACAGTTAAAACTTGAGAGTTTCTCTCCCGCCACCTTTTAAAGCAGTGGGAGAAAGAGACAAGAGAAGAACAGAGGAACACTACCTCCAGTTCCTTTCTACAAAATCATTTTGATATTTGATCATGCCCCTTCCAGAAAAAATAGCAACCTAAGAAGCATAACCTCTGACCTTAGGCCAAACCTAGTCCTCAGAAAACGTGACTCCTGATTCACCTTTTCCTCTTTTTCAATATCTTGGTCCTGGAAATAAGATTCCCAATAGTAGGGTCCTGCAGTACTTATTCACAATGGAGCTGCCAATAGATCTGCTAACCCTGCCCAGGAGGATCTTTTTGAAAGAGGTTCTCTCTTTCTGAAATACTTGGCCATTCTGTAAAGGACTAACTCAATTTTCTGACTAATCCACATATAAAACAGCTGTGTAACAGGACTTCTGAACTGGTTTCTTTTCAACATGGCTTCATGGATATTGCAATAAGGTACAGAAATCATGGCAGAGCAATAAAATGATCTGAAAAAAAAGTGGCAATGTTCTTGTTTGTAATTGCTATAGCTTAATTTGAGGTATAACTGTCTTATTTTGCAGTGTTTTTTCTGTAGTTTTCACACCTGTAGGTATGAGATTTGGGGATAGACAGTGATATATTAAAGTTTTAAGCCTTGTAAATCTTCTAATGGACAGATATTTAAAAAAATAACAAAAATTGTATTAATGTTTTGCCATTAAAACTCAAGGTCTTTTTTAATGAGCTAGAAAATAAAGACTAATTTCTTGGGACTTTGTTTGCTTTGAGGCTATGATTATTCTCATCCCAAGTCAAGCCAATGTATTTTGTTCTGTGCCACCTGTGTCCCTGCTTCAATCATAAACTAAGACTGAAAAATGAAAATATTAGTAATTGGAAAATATAATCCCCTGGATAGCACCAATCCAATAATCTTAATAAAAATAGGTTTATTACAAACATTGCTTGAATCCTACTGGGAATTATCTTTTCAGAAAAAACACTCAAATTCCCTTACAGCTGCTCTCTAGATCAATTGTCCCCCCTCGATACTATTAATCATCATATCATATACTGCTTATTCTGAGCATCTTTTTCTACCTCACTTTCCAAACTTCTCTTCTGATTTCTCCTTGTGCAGAAGCTACTGACAGTCCTTTATGGTAATTTTGAAAAGGCCCACCTTTTTTCTTCTGGTGCCAGCCCTTTTTTTTAGGTGAGATGACCAAAACTAAGGGGCATTTCCTCAAGGTGGAGAAATACCACAAGTTAATATTGTCTTCCTCAAATTTCAAACATTTAAGTACAGGTTCTCTGTGGCACTGTTTTCATGCAAAATGCTTGTGAAGTTTTCTTGACTGACTCTCCTGATTATGCAGTCTTCTATTCTCAGCCTAATTTCAAAATGGCAGCTGCAGTGCAAACCTCCATTGCCACACCAGCCAGCAAACGTCCTCACCTACTGCTCTAATAATGAGTGGGACATGCCATCTTCTGCTTCTGTCCTCTGTTGCCTGACTATCAACAAGGGAGCTAATTAGTGTCAGTCCTGTTTGTTTGGTGACACCTATTTACTAAGAACTAGATTGAGCCGTCTCTAACACTGCTGGTAGTTGAAGGTCATCTAAGAAAATCAATCTTTCCTAGATTTATAATAAGGGCTCTGATTTACATACAGCTTCATTCTAATAGGATCAGTTGTAATGGCATAATATTTTAAAATATTATTCAGTAATTTCTACTTAATGTTCACACAGTTATTCAATTATAGATGTTGATTTTTCTCTGCAGTTTTTGCTTCTGAATCTTTACCTGTGTGGTCTCAATCAGTTTTGAATCTAACAATATAATTTAAATCATTGTTTTCTGAATTCTTTACATTAAATTATTTTTCTGTTGTGCTTCTATTTTCTAAAGACCTCCTGAAAAAAACCCAATATAAACAGAAGGCCATGGTATTGCCACACGTGACATGTAATAGCAATGTTATCGTTCAGGCATGTATAACATGACACCTCCACAAGGAGAGATCATTTGAAACCAAAATACTTTTAGGTAGGAACTGGCCATACTTTCAGGTAAAGCCAACTGACAAGTAGAAATTCAGGAGCATGCATTAGGAGGTCAGAATTAGGAATGATGCTGGCTGAGTTTCAGCTGTCCTCTGTTTTGTTGTCAGTACAGACAACTCACTCTGCTCTGTGCTGGCCTGATCTGTTTGTGATTAGTGCAGCTGTTGATTTCTGCTGTACTATGTAAGGTCTAGTTCCCGGGACTCTACATGGAGTTTTGGTAGGAGGCAGGTATTTCAGCCTGAGGACACAGCCACTGCCCAGGTTCACAGCCCAACCACCTCCCAAGCTCTGCTCCCCAACATCACCCTGAACTTCACTGTCACCATCAACGTCCAACACAGCTCTGACACCCTAACTAACATTAAGATCAGCTTCTTAACAGTATGTAAAAGCCTAAAAATTACATAGAGAATTTTCCTGAAAGGTGTTACAGCTGCATGCATAGTTTCCTTGCAACTTGCTTTCAGAGACATTTTACAGCCTCTCCCCACCTGCTCTGACTAATAGGTTCTGTACTTCAGAGCTCTCACGTGCTGCAGACAGACTGCCCTTTGCTGCTTGCCACCTTTGCTCTGTTGCTCACTTTGTAGCTTCCTCCAAACCCTGGGCAGACTCTTCCCAGTTCTGATTTTATGTGCCCAGTATCTTTGCCTTCTGGGGCAGTCATAATTCTGTGTCCAGTTGTTTAGTGCTCTTCCTAAGGTCTAATATTTGAATTTTATTTCATTGTTGTTTATCCCTATGTCTTGTCTTAAAGAAACAGAGGACTGTTTAATCTTGTCATGCAGTAATGTCAATTTTCTTTTATTTTCTCTCTATGTGCCATAGTCTATTGCAACACATCCTTTTACAGGGTGCACATCTTTTTTTATGCACCCTAATCTTCATATGTTCCAAATCTGGTTTGAACTACTGAAATTCTTTAGCAATCATAAAAACTCTTTTTCTGTATTTAGATGATTCCTAAGAAAAAAATGTATTCTCTTAATTTCTGGCAAATTCTTATCAATATCTTTATGTACAAATTGTCATAAAGATAAGCTATTCTTATCTAATTGTTTCTAGGAGTTTAAGATTGTCTCAGCAGGAGTTGCTGAGGGATGAAACTTCTAATGATGATTTAAAGCAGTGAAGTGTGTAGGCTGAAACTGAAATAATTACTGCTGTAACCCTCTAAGCACTCCAAGTTCCTCAAGAGAAAATAGTTTGCTCAGAACAGACCCTGAACAACAAAATGCTAAAAAAGTAAAATAATAATAATAAAAAAACCCCAAACCCTTGGAGCAGGATGATAATTTAGAACTAGAATCAGTATAATGTGGGGATGTTCTCAGCAACGGCTCACAAATGCATCAGACATCACAATTAAAAAGGAATAATAATTATGGCCCCATTCTAAAGTATGGAATACTTTATTCCATTCAATAAGTCATGAACATTTTAAAACCATCAGTGTAATCCATAAACCTATATTTACAACATTAAACTGGATGTTCTGCCTTTTCAATAACTGTCATCTCATCTCTATTATTTTCACCTCAGACTCTAATTGTTTCTTTTATAGGAGCTAACCTACCAGTGTCCTTGGCAGTACAGTTTATGGCTCATGCATTTACAGTAATTGTTTGGGCAATTTGCCACACAGTATAACAATCTTCACATCACAATCAGTTTTTATAATAAACAGCATTAGTTGTGAAAAATACAAGTGATGCATGATTCTTAGGGTAGATAAAGGGCACTGAAGATGCCCTTTAGAAAAAGAAAGGAAAATGCTCAAGCCTTGAACTACTTGAGAAAAATACTGATGTCACAATAGAGCTAATTAATTTGATGGTGCAAACAAGAGGGGGAAAGAGCCTTGCATTCATTAGTGTCAATTTCATATGAGACCATACTGTTCATAAAAATAATATTCTGCCTTCATTTAGACAAAAACGTGCAGGTAAATAAATCAGAAATAAGCACCAGCTCCAGCAATAACAGTGATTACACTCCTTAGGTTTATCAAGGGTCTTTCTCCTCTATAGCCACAAGGAATTCAGAGCCTGGGCGGATACTACTTGCAAGTAGAACTTCCGATGAGGCCAGATCCTACTGCCCACCAACATGGTTGGCTCCAGTGTGACCAGCACAACCAGGCATTAACGGGCACTGGAGCCTCATGTACACTGGCCTGCTCCTGGGAAGCTGAGCATGAACTTAATGGCTTCTCTCCATTACAAGGGGGTGGGTGCACTGCATGTGTCTCTGCTGCAGGCAGTTTGTGGCCTCTCAGTTTTCAAGTGGCCCAAAATAAGAGGTCAAGCACTGCTCGGCAGGGAGGCTGTTGGACACACCTCCAGCAGGCAGCCTGCCACATTAGAAATTCTGCAGAGGAGAAATAATATCTATGCCCTCTAATGTCAGTGCATAGGCAGGTAAACCTCAGCCTCCTTATCATCTCCACACCACGTTATGGACCCTGGTTGGTGCTGACACACAGCAAGGCAAGGCCCCAGGAGGCACAAAGGTGGCTTCGAGCCAGGGCTGTACCTCCCCTCTTAAGCTCAGATATGAATTCTCTGGCAGCACAAGGGCTTGAGACTAAGAACTGCATGTGATAATAAACTGTGGAATGATTGTATTATAACTTCAGTTTCTGATAACACAGACATCAATTTAAACCAGTAGGAGACTTGTCCCTATAGGGAATTTTGGACTGAGCCTTATGGAAGCAAGGAATGAGTTTATCTTTATTTATTAAATGTTTAGTTCATATATTGAGGGAGTGAAATAGAATAAAATTAACCATGGAGACAACTTCACAAGAGAAGTCAAAGTCTTTACTTTGAAAATCCACATCAGGATTCTCAGCAGCTCCTGAACTTCTTTAGTTGTCATCCAAAGACAGAGAGGTCAGGACACAATTTAGATCTAGAGCCTGAAGTGTGCTGGGATGTATCTTCAGTAGTTGTCTCATCATGATCAGATTATCAAGATTGTGTTGCTTTGGTTTTTGTTTTTGTTTTGTTTTGTTTTTTCTAAATAGTACCATTTTCTTTCCCCTGCTGGCATTTCCATCTCCCCAGGAACTGGTTTTGTTAATATTTTCTCCCCTGTCCAAATGTTATTTTAGGACCAGTATAAATAGAGCAATACTTTAATTCCAATAAGCCAACTCTTATGATGTTTATATTAGTTATGTTTGTTAGTTATGTTAGTTGTGTTTGTTAGTAAAAAAAAAATCACCTCAATTTAGGGATAGAATTTTGTTTTTTTTTTTTTAATTATTTTGAATCTACAGTAAAAAGCAGAAGCATGAAAGATTCTTCAAGATCCTGAGACTGTCTGGACTTTTAAATAAAATTGTGTTGAACACTTTTTTTCTTTTACATATTTTTAACTAAATATTTAAGAAATTCATTCTTTGAATACTTTAACGCCCTCATACCTCTCTGAATTTCAGACTAAATAATATGTTCCTACATTTTCTTTTAAATATGAGATAGTATAAAACTGATCAGTTTGCATTAATATCAAGAGTTTTACAGTTACATTTTCTCTTTCATTTCTCTGTAATCCAACTATTTTAGCCTTTTTTTGCATTCTTTAGAATAAATATTTCATTATTTAAATAGTGAGATCTAGTGTAAGTGGATAGAACACAGAGCAAAGCGAACAGTGCTGTGAGCTATCAAGACCGACAGACACAATTTTAGCCAAATACTGGTGTGTGAATTAAAATCATGACAAGATATAACACCACCCACTATGGAAAAGTTAGTAGCTTTTGGCTATAATCCCAAACCTATTTCAGACCAGATCAAAGCACCTGCTATTCCACAGTGGAATGTGCAGTCCTGAAAGCATAAGACTCAGGGCTTTATAGTTGCCCAGGAACATTTGAAATAGGGCTGAACTGGGACTGTGGGGTCATGAAGTCTTATCCCTTAGCAAATGTGTTGCATAATCCAGTTCACAAAAATATATCTATGTTTCCATACTGAGACCTTCTCAGTTTCTTGTGTCTGGTATTTGCACTCAAAAATTACAGGATGTACTTTTCTAAAGTTTACAGAGCTTGTTTGAAGTTTCCATAAAAAATGTTTTTGTGAACTCTTTATATTAATTCATTAACAGTTTGGCTGCTTAATACCTTTTTATCTTTTGAGTACTTACCCCTTTGCTATATCAATAACATGCATTATTTCTTCTCTCAGACTTTATTTTGTTATGCTGAAAATAGAAACACTCAGTTTATCTTCTTGATTAACATAGATTTTTCATCCTGCAACTCTTCTTATAGTCCTATTCTTCACCTGTTCCAGGTTGAATCAATCTTTGTTCAATAGACAAATGTTCCATAGGAGTTCTTGCTGGTGCCTGGTGCCACAACATGAACATTTCCTGTAAATTTTTCATTACTGGGAAAACCTTCTCTGATTCATTACTGTAGAACTTGGTTTGCCTTGATGTCACAGTGTCCTGCTCATCTCACACCAGTGTCCTGGAAATGTTTTCTGACAAAAAAAATCCCTCAGATTTTTCTTGTTCATCTGTTTCTTCCGATTTCTGAGGCCTAGTTTTGTGGCAGAAACCCTTCTAGTCCCTAAATGTATAACCTGGCACTTTATAATTTTGAATTTCATCCCTTAACTATTATCCTGATCCTCCAGGCCACCCGTTTCTTTCAATCCTCCTCTGCGTTGGTCATGCCTCCCAACTTCCTATCTGCCACGGATTTAATTTAACTTTGACTTCTTGTGCTTTGGTCTGTAATAACATGACTGAGTAAGTCTGATTACACGACTGGTCCTCTCCAATTCCTCAGTGATGCCTTCTAGCTCCACACAGCCCAGCTTGTGGGACTCTGCTTGGCACTGAGAGCCCCTATCCCACCGCCCAGCTCTTATACTCATATCCCTCTTCTCCTGTTTAATTAATAAATTTCCCATGTGGCTGCACAATAAGTGCTTTAATGAAATCCAGATAACGGATTTTTAGACAAGGGAAATGTAGTAATCTTATCAAAGACAGATATTATCAGGTGAGTCTGGCATTTTTATGCCATTTTCCATTTATCTGTGTTTCCTCTCTAATTTAAGTTTTGTTCTGAATCTATTGTGAAAACTTTTTGAAGACACCTGGGCCTGTAGTTGCCTTGACATGATTTCTCTTTTTTTTTCCTAAAATAACTACCACTTTTTTTACTCTTCTAATACTATTACAGTAGTATAAGGACCAATTTGACAGATTTGAATAACAAATATTCTAAACTGATGTGTGTTTTCCTTTCTTGGGTCTCTCAGATTTGGGTTGGAGATTATCTACTTCTCTTAACTGGAGCATATTTAAACAAATTCTGCTCTCAGACTGGTTGAATTATTACAATTTTCTAAATCGCTGTTCATATTAGTTGTGTCCTGTAAGATCTCTGTTCCTATAAGACTCTACCCCACTACTAGCACTGTGGTAGAAAATTTTAGGAGAAGTCTTTTGATTCTGGGGTTATACATAGATAATCTGAAATCTTGATCAAACCTCACTTCTAAAAAACCCCCTATTTAACTTATAAAAAGCTATTTAGAAAGCCTTGGCATGTGTTAGTTTATCCCTACCCTTTGTGAAGTCAAGGAAATGTTGCTTATTGGCTAATTATTTTTTTTTCTCATCACTTATACATGGTCTATCTAGTCTTCACATCTTTAGTGTTCAAGTTTAACATTTCCTTTATGGCACGCCAATTCCATGTAATTTTTGGACTTCTGAACTCCTTCTCACAATGTCCATCAATTTTTCAGTCCTCTCAGTCCTACCAACTAGGCCCTGAACTTCATATTTGTTCTTTATGAATGCAAAATACAGTGATAACCTGTTTGTATTCCTTACTTATTTTTATAATTCGGTCCGAGTAAATGATAATTCCATCAAAAATTAATCAGATGAGAGTAAGATTTTGGTTTTTCAAGGTGGTGGAAGTTATTAAGTTCCTGGTGTACTTTATGAAGATGTGCCCCATTCAGCTGAACGAGAATAAGCAACAGAGATTCTGCAGGTTCTGCTGGAGGAGAACTGCATCAACTGACACCATGGATTTTTCCTAGCTTTAACTGTTGTCGGAATGCCTGGATCACTTAAAAATAAAAGTAAAAGCTTTTTAACAGAACAAAAATTCGTTGTCTCTCACAATCTAGGCAAATTTAGACTACCTTTCACAATAAAGTGTGATAATTAATTTCTAAAACAAAAGCTTAATTAACATTCTAATTTAAAAATCTGCTCATGGAATTCTGATAGTGTGCTAGGAGAATATTTCAGAGAAATACAGAGAAAACTAACTAGATAAATACCTTCTAATTGCCCATGTTTGATGAAGGGGGTAATTTTTGTTGGCTTTTGGGAAGAATTTCAGTCCTTAGGGTATACATATATGTTTGAAGTTGTTCTGTAGTTACATGCAGTCATAGTCTCAGCATCTTCATATCACTTTTTAAATTGAAGAAGTGATTTAAATTACTATCGTTTTATCCTCCTTATGATCCTCAAACACTGTAGTATCAACATCCTCAGTTTAGGTTAATTTTAGATTTTCCAATAAAATAGTGTTATGAGTATGGATATTTCTGATATAGAAGTAAAATAAGGAAAATACCTGTTACACTGAAATTCCCCATACTCAGGTCTTTGTGGGACACGTGTGCACAAATAACGGGCTATAAACCAGAAATCTTTATAAAATTCAGTGCAACATGCAAGAAATGATGTTACAAGCCCTGCAGTGTGGATCCCAGCTGTAAGGCTCTTATCACTGCCATTTATTACCTGTGTTGCAGCTCTGAAAAGAAACATGTGGACCAGGGCTCTCTAGATGCTACTGGAACAAGAGTTAAGGAAAAATTCAACTCCAGTCACAGCAAAATTAAAACTGAGGGGCTCAGGTCATGCATACATCGAGTGTTACATCCCCAGATACTAAAACTCCATAGCTACATTACAGTTTAAATTTATACTTACAAGGTGAGATTCATGTAGCTTTCAATAACAGCCTAAGCTGTAGGTTCCCTTTATGGTCCAGCGGCAGAGAAGCTCCTACGAAGGATGTGTCACTTCATCTTCCTCATGATGTCCATGTTAGAGGGACTATATCTCCTTTTGGAAGTATTAATCCCTCACCACTGATGATAGGCGTGCTATGCAAGACTGCTGGAATACAGATGCACAGGAGACTAAAGCTAGATAAGGTAACACCAACCCAGCACGCACCTGTAATTATCCAGCTTGAAGCATCTTTAAACCTGTTCATTTAAAGGTTTGGAAAATAGGTACTCATCCTCAGCATCTTGTTCAAAGCCTGTGTCTATATTTTTCCACTGAAAATTTGTTAATCAAAACCAAAAATATTCAATGGATAGGAAACATAAGAAACAGGGGGAGAATCTAGTTTCTCTTTTCTCAGGGAATGAAAATTAAGCTAAAGAGATTGTACATCCAATTTCATGAGGAGTACATAAATTTGTCCTCCAGTTTCTTCCCAAATGTCCTTTATCCTGGCAATTTGGATATTTTTTTGGATGCATGTGCAGCATTTTTATCACATGAGCGTGAGACAGAAGCTGAAAGTGCCACTTTATCTTGGATGTGAATTCTAGCTGCTTGTAGACTATTATGCTGGATATAGGCATCAACATCTTCCCTTCTTCTGGGAATGTTTCTTGAAAGAAAAAACTCCATTCCTTTAAGAAGTAGATGAGTGTCCCTTCTAGCAGCAAATTATGCCATCCCTCCTTCCCAAGAATTGCATTCATATGGCTGAATGCTGCAGGTAGACAGCTACATTCAAAGAATTCAGCTACATTCAACAGCTCTGCCCATGTGGCTTTGGGATCATTATTTTGGGGTGATGATTCAGTTCATGTGTTTTACATATCTTGGCTCCTAATTAAGGGTTTTGCAGACACCTATTAACACCTAAATGTTTTAATGCATTTGTCTCATGGTTGAGCCCTAGTCTATAGAGTGTCTAGATTTATGGAAACAGGTGAGTGAAAAAGATAAAAAAGGGTTAGAAGAAAACTGGGAACTAGATGTAATACTAAGACAAGCACTTGAACAGTAAAAAACTCCCAACAAACAAACAGCTCTCCACAAAACACTAGGTATAAATAATAAGCACTAATGATTTGCATTTAAAACCCCACAGTTCTACTGAAAATAAGGGCCTGGCTCTGAATTCAGGATTAAATTCAGATTATAGCAACTGCTGACAGGGGAAAGTACATCATGGTGCGAGTAGGAGAGTGAGAAACGTGTGGAGGCTATGCATATACCAAGATTCAAGAGCGACAGGAGATTCATACAGATTGCAAGAATATTCAGCATTAATGCAATTAATGGTAAGAAAGAACCATCGAGACAGCATTAAATCTTGTACTTCAAGGACAGCTTCTAACAAAAAATGACTAAGAGGAAATTTGATAGTACAGTGTAAATTACTTCAAGTACTTTCCTACAAGAACTTTACACCTTCCCCTGAAGTATCTGATGGTGGCCAGTGTCAGAGATCAGATGCTAGACTGGCAGCAGCTTCTGTCTGCTTTAGTCTGGCAACCCTATAAAGAGTGGATTTTAAAAAGTTGGTGACAAAGTCTAGGTTCTTTTAACAGAGTATAAATTTAGCATCCTCCTTCTGAATTAAGCATTTAGGTGGCAGAGTTAATGTTATATCAATTCAAATGAAAGACACTAGGAGAAAATAGAAGGGGAAAAGATTAATATTTGAAAATTAGAAAGTAATTTTCAGTAACTGAGGTGGACGGCTGGTTGAAAATTGCATAAATTAAAACCTACAGAAAAAAAATTGCTCCTCATAGACAAGTCATTAGGACTGATATAATAATTTACATTTTACATAAGTGATACTTTTTTAACATTTTTTTTCCTTTTTGCACTAAAGGTTAGATCCTTATAAGCACACAGTTCAAACTGCTATCACTTTGCATTGATATTGAGGACTGCAGGCACTAAGCATCTCTCCGTAGGTGTTTTCCGTGTTGGACCTGGCCTTTGTTTTCACAGCCAGCAAAGCAACAGAAAAATTGCACTTGCTGTAGGGAAGCAGAATTCGTTCCTGCTGGCCGGGCATAGCTTAGCAACAGGATTTATACTGTACATATGCAGGGAGAATCTTTTGATTTATTTCAGGTAGCAAAGATGTCTTTTTCCAGCCATCTCTGTATACATACAAATATTTGAAAAACACAAGCAAGAGAGAGCCCTGGCCTCTTGAACACATATATCCTCCCAGACCCTTGCCTGACCCCAAAATTACACTCTTCTGTCACTGACCCATCTAATCACCTTTGTGCTGCTTTCTCTAAAAAGGCCTGGGAAAACCCATCAGCTTTGCAATGTAATCTGAAGGTCAACACGTTCTCATTTTCTTGGCCAATTCTTTCTTAAGACCAAGCCTTAATATCAGGTCACTCAAAAAAAAGCTACATTTTATATAGCTGTTATTTGAAATTTTGTGTAATTAACTAGCAGTCTTTATATTTGAGTCTAAGAAGAATTAGAGCATAATTTTTGCAGAATAACACAAGAAGTTTCTTTTTGTTTAGCAGAAAGGAAGAAATATTGGCAAGGTCTGATGATGACACATGGAATAACTCAAAGACTACAGGTACAACACCCGGTTTAATTAGTTCTTCCTTACTGCACATGTTAATTAAAAATAGTGTAACAACCAACCTCGTGGAAATTATTCAACTATATTTTTTTTAACTCTTCAGACACAAACATCCCAGAGATTGTTTATTCACAAGCAGAAGACAAGGACACCGAACAAGCTAATGAAAATATAATAGAGAAAAATGCAGAATACAAGCAGGGTGATCACGAAGATGATGAAAAAGAATTAGAGTTGCTGGTAAGTGTTATACAATTATATCTACAGTATTAAATGATTTGAATCCATTTACGCTTCAAAGCTGGTGAAATGCCCCCTTTTAACAGAGCTGACTGATGTACTAATTTACAAATGTAAAGCCTTGGTCTGTACTTACACTGAATCTCTAACTGATTCAACAATAGAAGGTGCTTTGATTTCAGTATAGTGCATCAACTTTTTCTGGTCTTAAATTAATGACTTCTCCCTTTTACTTCTTTACCAGAGGCTCTAAATGACAGTTTGAAGGAATTAGAAGAGTAGCATTTAAAAAATGTCCCCTCCTAGTCTCTAGGGTGGAAATATTCTTAAATGCATGCTTTATATTTGGTAAAATTTTTTATACTTATACTACTGATTGCTTTTGAGGTTTTTTTCCAGAGGATAACTATGTAGCCTACTGTATGAACAAAACAGGTATATATATATATATATATATATTTATATAAGCAGATTTTTATGTATCAGTATTTGACATTAGATTTTTTACAGTGAATTTCACACTCAGTGAACATTCAATCTATTTGGATTTGTGTGCGTGGATGAGTGTGTGTGGTTTGCCCTGCGCTTTTCAGTATGAAAGAAAAAATGGCAATAAATGAGACACATACAGCAATCTATTATTCTCAGTGTCTGTTCTCAGCTCATATCATTTGGGTGCATAGATCCATAATCATAGATTATAATAGCTATCACCTGTGAAAATATGAATGCTGAATCAGACAGGAGCGGAAGATGAGAAGCATTCTTTTTTTTCTTATCGATATAGAGAAAAAAAATCCTCTAATTTGAATATAATTTTTTCTTGGCTTTTACTTTAAAAAAGTTGAAAATTGTTGCATATTGTGAGACCTTTCACTGACTGAAAGTCAGCACCTCTTTATTTTTTATGATGAAACACAGAAAGGAGGACCT
This sequence comes from Lophotriccus pileatus, assembly GCA_035583135.1. NCBI lineage: Eukaryota > Metazoa > Chordata > Aves > Passeriformes > Tyrannidae > Lophotriccus > Lophotriccus pileatus. The sequence goes on from JAWWES010000041.1 coordinate 25,046,411, forward strand.
CTAAAATCCCTTGTTATTCTCAGTCCACCCTTTTACAAAAACCAGGATCGAATATAACCATTTGTTTATAAATTGCCAGACTTGTCCATACAATAAATGAAGGGGGAGCTATAATTTAGATGTTAATTTCCACTGTGCACTCTTTAATGAATTAAACAATGAAGGCTTATAATAGATGGAAATACAACCAAATCTTTGAAACGCACAGGCATTGGCTCACAAGACAGCTGTGCAGTTGACAAGTAACATGAGCCTTATGTGAGAAGAAGGGGAAGTCGTAAGATTTGCATATAATTATTGAGATCATGCAAATGTCAGTTATGAGGAGGGGAAAAAAACACAGGCATCTCACTGTTAAATCCTGACAGTTGGCATCACCGAAGAACTCAAATACACTTGAGCACTGGTTGGCAGAGGGTCATTAAAACAGAATTTGCAGAGACATTAGCTCCCTCACTTTTCTTTGAGTGACGTTTTACTATTAATAGTTTGCAGAGGCTTTGCAGAAAACATATTAATAAGAGAAACTGTAATGGGGGTATCTACAGCAAGTGCAGATGCATAAAGGGGTGCCCAAGAAGCTAGCCTCTAATTGATCAGCTAGTGCTATCAGTGTGACTGTGCTAAAGTGAGAAGAGAGTGCAATGACAAGCCAGCATAGCTGAATAATACAATATGATATTTGGGAGCTAGGAGGGAGAGTGATTAGTTTCTGGCCTTTTACTTTGCTAATCTCATTTTCAACTCATGTCTTACCAGATTGTCTAAAAACACTCTGGTTTGAAGCCTGTAAAATGGTCCCTGAGAGAAATGAAGCACAGATAATCCTTAAAGAGTTTGTCAGTGTGAAATGTGTCTTTGTTTTACTGGACAATACTGTACATTGCTGGGCTTTGATGTACTGTATCAGTGCTCTCATTTAAGTGCCAATCCTACACCCTCGCCCCACGGCTTCTTCTCTCCAAACCTAGAATCAAATGTATAGAAAATGAATTAGCCTGCCTTTAAGGGAATATTCTCTTCAGATTTAATTTGTATAAAATGCACTAGCAGCTTACTGAACTCATGAATAAAGTGAGAGTGTTCTGAATGCTATTTTATTTCCTGCTCCTTTCAGCACCACCATAAAGCTCATTACCTATGTTAACAAATACATCCCATGTAAATTTTGCAAATGGTTTGGAACACGTTTCCATATAAGCTTTGTTACTGAAAACAAAACTTTCCATAATGAAATCCTGCCTCCTTCATTTGGCATATTTTTGCAAAGCACTTTTTGATCATTCTTTTCTATTTTATTGTTTCAGTTTAATCAGCACTTCACAGGAGCTAGAGGTACCTCTTCCAGAGATGAAAGGCATTTATACACCACAGAACCAGTTAATTTTCCAAGTGAAACTGAAAAATTGGTGAAAAAGATTACCTATAAAGAAAGAAGCAGTGACTTGCACCCTGTGCCTATCAGTTCCTCATCCGAAAACACTTCACAAGTGATAGGAGGAGAAATAAAAGATAAATTTAAGTATTCTGTAGGAGATTATAACAGTCAGCTACTAGGGAAGGAAGTCACTTCTGGCTCAGTAAATGGTGGTGAGCGGTCTTTGGAACATACTGGTACCAGTGAGAGCCTTTTATCCACAAAAGATTTTCCTGTGACAAAGCAGAATGAGGCTATTGGTATTACGGCCACTGTCTCAAGCCAACAAAGAGAGAGTCACACAGATATTTCAAAAGGTGAAATAGACAGTGCTTCAAGAAGTAAGATGATGGAGAGGTTATTCATCAGTGAGGATGCTGCTGCTGTCTCAAAAGGGGCTTGTGAAACAAGACCAGAAACCATTTCTCCAGAGCATGATGAATCCATGCAATTATATGCATGCATAGCAAGGACGCTGGATGGCAATGCTAATCCAGCTCCAGAGCACCAGGCACCACAGATGTCTCACCAAACTCTGGATTCGTTGTTATCAAATGCTGACAAACATGAAGGAAAAATCAAGATGATTGAAAACAAAGCTCAGGTACATTTAAGAGAAGATTTATGTGCTGGCCCTTTTGCACATGCTGATGTCTCAGTAGATTCCACACAAAGACAATATACGCAAAGAAAAGGGATTGGTGAAATGTCAGGAAAGAACTCTAGCACTGATGCAGAGAAGGAGAAGAAAGTTATTGAAATAGCAGACTTATCATTAATCGGCGAGGAAGAAACTTCTAAGCCTTTCAAGTCACATCGGAAACACAACGCCAAAGCCCTGAACACAACACCTCTGCCAGCCGAGAACAACAAGCAGGCACCCAGGGCCACATGGGGGGATGAAAGGCAAGTCGAGGACACTCAGGAAAACAGAGGATTCATGAGGTTAAACTACAGAGATAAGCCAGACAACACGAATAAACAGAGACCGATTGGAAGGGAAAGTGAAGCAAACACTGCCGAGCAGAGGTGGCAAGAAATGGGGAGCGAGGTTGAGTGGGGAGCAAGGAGGAGCACGGAACCTCAGAGCACAGCTTCTACAAAGGAGTTGTTTACCTGCCAGGCGGCAGAGAGTTGTGAAAAATCTTCTGTCTCTAAGCAGGATATTACAGAGGAAGCAGAGGCAGGTACAGCTTATATAATTAAAACAACATCAGAAAGTGCTCCAGAAAAAATGTCTGCCAGTGAAAAAGCAGTAATTGCTAAGCTACCTCAAGAGACTGCACTAAGTGACAGGCCCACAGAGGAAAAGGAAACAGCGTTTGATACACATGAAGGGAGAAATGATGGTTCACATTATGCTCTTTGTCAACTCAACACAGTGGGTGTATTATATGACACTGAATTTGAAAAGGAATCAGTTTTAGGTATTTATAATGCACGCGTTCGTGAAACACTGCAAGGAGAAATGAAGTCTGTATGCAATAGCAGGGAAAAACGTGCCAAAGCACAACCAGACATAGGCAATATTCTACCTGTAGGAGAAGCAGTAAAGGCTTCTGCTACAGGAAAAAAAGAAGATTTGCAGCAGGCATTATATTCAGAAGTATCTAAAAGTCCCCTGAGCACCCAGAAGCATCTATACAGTGAGAAAGCAGAGGAGCTCTATAGAGAAGAAAGCCACGTTGATATGCTCTCCCATTTATGTGCTAAAGCTGAAACAAAAATGCCACCTTCTGGTACAAACACTATTCCTAGTCACCATTTTAAAAGCTCTTTGGTAGCATATTCCGAAGGATCCGCTGCAGCAGGAGGTATGGAGCACCTGTATAGACACTGTGAATTCAAAGTCTTTGACAAGGTTGCTGCTGAGTCAGGGTACAATTTAAATCTACCAAATGAAATTACGTGTATTAATAAAAACTTCCCTCCCAAAGTTGAAAAAGGAGAAGCACCTTCCACTTCAGACACAGCAATTTCTAGAGAAGGAAGAGGAAGAAATATAGGTGGAGGAAGAGACTCTCAATCTGGCCATTTATTAACTGACAGGAAAATGCTAAACAGTCTTGATGACTCACGGAAAGAAAGCCAGCACATTTCTGACTCTGCAGGTGTTTCTAACCAGAAGAATGAAACACTTAAGTTGCCTAATGAGTCTCCGGGTTCAAAACATATTGCCTTCAAAATACTCTGTTTCTTCTTCTTTCTTCTATTTTCTGCAACACTCTACCACTATGATTTGATGGTCTGTCTTGCACTCTACCTGTTCTCCTTGTGTTGGCTATACCATGAAGGAAGAAGAAACAAGGAGTCTATCAAGAAGAAATAACGTTGACTGTCAACTGTGCTCAGGATCCATGGTCAATAATCTCCAATTCTACCAAAGCATTTTCACTGTTAAGGAGTTTATTCATTGTTAGAACCAAAGCAAGATTTCCAGAGAAGCATCTTTTTTTTAAAGATTAAATATGAAGTTAAGTCTTCATATAAGTAATTAAACTATACAGGACCATTATGTTTGGATCATTAAATACCTATATAAGTATGAGTTCTGAAGCATGTCAAGTTAAAATGAAGTACAGCTGTTGCTTCTTAGCAGGATTTCATATCTCTGTAGTACTTAAACCCACCATTTACTTGCTTTAATTTCTTTTGCAGTAAAGCTTCATATTTTTCTGGGAATCTTTTTTCTAAGATTCTATGTAATAGATAACAACACAAGGAACAATATATAAAACCTAAGTCAGTATTTTGCTGCTGACACTGCAACTGACAATCTGCTAGTGTAATTTGCAATGCTCTGAGCAATGCATCTGCTGATAAGTTAATATGTTTTTCCAAATTTGTATTTCATTATTTTGTCTTAGAGCTCCAGTGGTACCCTTGTTTGAAAAATGTAAGGCTTTGACTTAGTAACATCATGTAACTTTCAGGATGTAATATGTAGCAGAATAAATTTTCTGTTTCCACCCTGTAAAGATTGAAGGCCACAACCACAGGCCTAGTACTATTCACTCAGGTGCATGAAAGTTTTTGATGTTCGTAAATCAGGACTACGTAACATGACTGAGAACTTCACTGAACTGTTATTTCAGGCAAAGACTTTGAATGACATTTTTTCATCAGTGTTGTTGAGCATATCTACAAAGCATTAAATAAATTTTATGAAGGAATTCTATGACTGACTGAAGCATGTCTGAATTAGGTTTACTGCTTTTTTCCTATGGCTTGCTACATAGAGCTAATCAAACACCAAGAGAAAACACTGAGCAGAGCACTGGTGTTCAGTGAGGCTTCTTTGTGTGGTTTTGGTGAAGCAGAAAAGGTAGTATCCGCCCTAAAGAGAGTCCAAATTGATCCTGTGCTGCAGGAGTCCTGTGGGGCGGGCATGCTGGTGACTTTGCTGCTCCAACATTGCAGCAAAAAAGTTTGTCCATAAGGAAAAGGAAGGACAGGTTATGATGCTCTTCAGCCATTTCCCAGAGGATGGTCACAAATGCCTTCTCAGGTAGCCTTTTAAAGGAAGCACCAATGCTGCATAGTGTTACTGGAGCCCTAGAATTTAAGAAGGGAGAAGAGTTGGTTTTAAGCTCTGTTTGTTTCGCTTTCCTTCCTGTCACTGTGAAATACCACAACTGTGAAAGTCTTGACTGCAACGTGTGACTGAAGTTATACAATAGAAAAATTATTTTGTTGCTAACTTAGCTCTGAAATAAGTCTTTTAAAGTCCATTTAAAACTTATATGTTTCAGGATGTTAGGACACTGCTACAGCAGGCACCTTAGCATTCCCGTTCTACAGGGGGATAAAACTTTGAAGCATTGTGGGAGCAGTGCATTCAGTGGGGTGAGCAGGCATGTGTGTGATCTCTTGCTGATGTGCGTGCTGATGGCTGGATACCTTGACAACTTTTGAAAGGAATCTATGAATGTGTTATAGCAATGGACTAGAGGCATTAAGGAGAGACACTGAAGGTTGTGTCCAGATGTTCAAAATTATATACAAGCAAAATATTAATTGAGATAAAGAAATTAATTCAATAGGCATTAGGAGATAGATCCAATAATAATCTTAGGCTTAGACTTAAAGTAGGATTGAAGATAAATCAGTGTAATCCAAAATCATGATTGCAGATCCTTCTTTACCTGGAGACAAAAAATGCTGAAAGAACCTAGGCTTTTCGTGCTGTTTATAGTCACTTCTCCAAAATGCATGACATTGCCATACTTTTAGTAGTTCATTCTGCAGTGTGACAGGTCCACAGTCTAAGTCATTCACAATTTCTGCCTCACTGGGATAGAGACATCAGGTACTGCTTCACTTCTTCCCAGCACAGTGGAAACTCTCAAACGATGTCTAATATATTCTGGAAGGATCAAGGTCCTCAGTTAGAGGGATAAAAAGGTGAAGAAAGCACCCTGAATTTGTGTGATGCACCCTGCTGAAAGTGTGCCCATGTAGTCAAGTACCAGACTCACCAGGCGAGAGAGATCAAGGACATAGGACATATTTTAGTCCTATAGTTAAAACCACCAGGGCAGAAATCAGAATTTTTAGCTTCAGTTGCTAGTTAAAAGCTTTCTACAATCTAATTTGCCACATAAATCTTTAAAGCAAAATTCATAAAATTCAGAGCAAGGACCAAAGCCCAGGTTCCTGGCCTGTTAGGTAAAAGCTCTACACATGAAATCACAGGATTCAAACCCACGTTTGAATATCTTCAGCTTTACCAGACCTGGGCCTTCCATCCTGCAGGATGTACTTTAATGGTTGGAGGAGGACTGTGGTCCCCTGGGTTTGGCAGTACCTCTGTGCATAGGTGGGCTTCTACTTTCTCAACTGAGTTAAGCTGAAAGTCATTCTCTGATCAAAATAATAGATACTTCACTTTCCATTTGTGAGTAGACACTTTCATTTGCAACTTGCATCCCAGGGGAATTTTCTTTTCCCAGAAGTTATAATGTCTACTTTTTAGAGAAGTCTTAATCTGGCAGTCTAAATACCTATAGACTCATGACAACTAAAGAACTTTAAATATCTTGGAAACAGGCCTTATTGTAGGAAGAGCTGAGCAATTCAGCCACCATGGAAAAAGTGGTAAAGCCCGGTTGTGTTTTTTATTGAATCTTGGGTACTTCAAGGAGTGTCCATTTTAAGGACTCTTGCTCTTTCACATGGAAGCATGGGCATCCTGGAGCCATGGGAACCTTTGTGTGGTGGTTGGCTGTATGGAAAGACCAAGTTGAAAAGGGTTTTCCTGATTTATTTGAACCCAAAATATTTGATTCATTGACAAAGATTCAGCTCAGCTTATTGGACAGCAAGAAAAGGGGTCAGGGACAATTGATGGGCCCAGGACTATGGGTGAAAGAAAATTGTTGGATTGAATGAGTCTCTGGAGAACAGCAGAAAATATTACAGAGAGCTCATGAGAGTCAATATGACCTGCAAAAAGAATGCAGGGGATAAATAGAGAGGATCTATTAATACAGACATTCATTAAAAATTAGTAGGCTTTTAGTGTGTGTCATAATATATTTAAACCAGTTCCTGCATATCAGCTAACACTTAGCTAAGTTAGTTCAATCTCTGCAGAAAGCATGCTTTGGCTGTACTCCTGTGCCCAACAGGTTAAACACCTTGATTTGCCATTTGAATACGTACAGTCATTCAGAGCTGGAATTTAGGGCAAATATTTGAATGTTAGAATAAGCATCTTGCATCTACACACAAGTGGAATACTGTTAGCATTTCTCAGATTTGGGTTGGGATTTTTCTATATTTAAAATATTTAGTAAGCATAATCAGTTTTTGATTGCAAAACAGGACTCTAGACTGATATGTGAGCACAGGTACCTGAACTTTGAAGTACATGTGTGCTTAAAACAAGCAAGTAATTTTATCTTTTTTTTATTTATCATTTGATAAGATAGCTTTTAAAAATCCTCTTACTTTTTTTTGTTGTATAGAAGCAACACCCTTATAATGTTGGCAAAATATTAGGTTTTAACTTATTTCAGGGAATAAGTGCTGTGTTGTATTTTTGCAGTGATTCATATTTAGCTTGCATACTAGGCCTTAGTAGCATATTTCTAGTTAATGCTTTCATTTCTGGTAACTTCTAGTTATTTTTTCAAGCTGTGCAACAGAAAGAGGGTATGATCCTATGTGGCAGGCCTGTGGTCACAACGGGCTTGACGCCAATACGATGCAATGATTAAAAATAATATAATGGAAAAAGGCTTCTTTGCATTACTACTAGACATATGAGGTATACATACCTCCCTACCATGGGAGGTGTGTCCCATGGCTATTATCTAAACTGCACATATAACAAATAAATTAATTTTCGTATTGCAACACCTCCATTCTGTTGAATTTACTTAACTCTATATTCAGGGCAGCTGAGAGAAGAATTTCTGTATTCAGAAACCTTGTTAGGAGATAGAACAATCATTAATGACTCAGTACTTGTTGTTGCTAATTGCTGGTTCTTATCCGTCAGTGGCTTTCGGATCAAGAGTGGATAGGCTCTGAAACAATCTACAGCCTTTAAAGGCCTATTTAACATTGGAAATGAAAAAATAAACAGGACAGGGTATGAACTAGATCCCTAAAGGAAGGTTAATATGATAATGTTCAGAGTCACTATACGAAATTGTATATGCCTAGTGATATCTACAGCCCCGAATAAAACACCTAGGCACTCTAGTCATTGAACATAAGAATGAGAATAAAAATAGACAATGTGTTAAATAGGGAGCTGCCAAAGTTTTCTAACAGAAAACCCTGGTGGCAGAGTTGGGTCTCACACCCTTGCCCTGCCAGCGGGATTAGTTACTTAATGCTGGATGGGAGGGATGTGCCTTTATTGGTGTCAGGCACATGCTTTTATCAGGTCAGATTTCATATCCTGAAGCCCTCTTGTGCACTGAGGTACGTAAACTGCTGCCTTCAGAAACAGAATACTCTGCAGAAAACAATCCCAGAGTTTTGCACTGGAGGTTAACCCTTTAAAGTGTAGTTTGGAGGGATATTTGGCTATGAACTCTGTTCCAAGAATAACTTGTGCATTTTAAGTGAAATTCTATTTAGATAGAATGAAAAACCAATACCATTATGCCTCCTCAGTAAGGTCTACTTCTTCCTTAATCTACAAAGTGACTCCTACAGGCCTACATCAGTGCCTCATGAATCAGGATGAGAGAATTGTTCTAGCCATGAGAGAACTGTGGATTTCTCTTTTAGACCTACGAAGGTTCCTAAATTCCAGCACAGTTCCACTTCAGGGGACCATGTCCTTTTTGTGAATCCCAGCTGAACTATCTAAGAATTGCAGATCTTCTGAGAGCACTGTCTGCAAATGAGACCATAGAGTTCCACTGATAATGAGTGGACTGAGAATGCTCTTCTGATCTAGGAAGTCTTGATGCTGCTGAGGATTCTTAGTTGAGGTGGATATCAGGGGAGATTTTTTGACTAAACTACATATGCCTGAGTGAGGACAGGTTTTTTTTTCAAAAAGAATGGGTAGGTTGAAGGGAACTGATAATTTCTGCATTCAGAGCAAGCATGATCTAGGTGAGCTGAGACATCTAATGAGTGAGGTTTGGGTGGCTTGGTGGTACATACGAGATGTTTGTGTGCATATGTGTGTGGGTGGCACTAGGACAAGTGGGTTGAAAGGTTTCATGGGTGAATGGAAAAGAAATCATAAACAGAATGGCTAATTTGAAAGTTTCTGAACAGCTTTCTCTAGAGACATGAAAGTTTAATAAGTTATGAGTAGTTTGAACAGATAACACAAATAAGGTATTAGCTATATAAAGTAGTAAAAATTGAAGTATATGCTAACTTCTTTTTGTAATTTATCAATTACCACTTAGTGGAATTATAGTGGAGAATATCTTGTCCTTGACCTTAATATTCAGTGATTCAAGATTAGAGCATCACTCTGAGGATTAGAAATGCAGGCTCCTTCTAAGGATGCTATAACCCTTCAGAGAGGGACGGCCTCGGGCCGGAGCCACAAACCCACCTCATGGCCATTTATGCAGGTCAGTCCCCAATGACATGAAGCTACATGTGTCAGGAGAAAACAAGTGTACATGTCCACCTGTTCTTATGCATGCAGAAATATAAAACTATCTGTAAATATTTAAGCTCCCCCAATCGCTGCATTGTCTGGCATAGGTCCGAGCCACGTAGGAGCTTCTTTGATTTTTTTTTATACATGGCTGCAGGAAGACTTTAAGATTCCTGGGGACCACAGAGCATGAGCATGTTTCAGGTATGTATGATGGCAGGGAGGTCACAGAACATACAGACTCAAATGAGTATGTATGTCAAAATTTCTTTTCCTCTCCACCAGGGATCTTTCTAGGGCCAAATGTGCCAATTGCTTGTGCTCCTGGCACTACCTTCTCCAGTGGAGGACAGAAGGCAGCTCCATACTGCCATAATTCTCTGGTGTCTCTGAAGGGGAAATGAGAACTGTCAAGGAGTAGACTGTGAAAAAACTACCTTACTACTTAAGGCCCCTTTAATAGGGAGGAATACTTTCTACTCCCAGGGCAACCAGAGACAATTAGGAGCAGCCTGAACTCTAAAGAGAGCAACGGTGACCTGCTTGGGAGAAAGTCCTGATTAAGCTCCTCAAAAACTCCTTATTTATTCATACAAGCTACATGCCTCTCTGTCCCTCTTTGTTATGAATGAGTCAAGTTCCTTGACTGATAGATGACAAGGGTAGGAGGTCTCTCATGTAATTTCATACCTTCTTGAACAGTCTAGGCTGTTGAATGGCTTGTGGCGGCTAGGTCCACTAAGCAATGTCTTGACCATCCTCAGAATAAGGCAAACCTAAGGAAAATGTGTCAGCATGTACAAGGGCTCTTGGCTTGTACCTATCATAGTTTCATGTTATAGTTACATGTTATGACAGGAGTCAAGCTTTTATAAGAGGTTTATAAGATCAGTTGTGAAAGAGAAACACTGCTTGATAAACTACCGGTTTATCCACAGAAAAGTATTTGCATAATGAAAGAACATTCTAAGTACTAACTAGAACAGTTTTACACCATTTTATGATGTAATTTTAGTGTCTAATCTTTCATATGATGCATCATTTTTGTAGAATTGTAGCAGAACTACTAATAAAAATTATAAAACAGGAGAAGAAAGGAAAAGAGAAAGAGCTGGGAAAGAGAGCGAGACAGCAAGCAAGCAAGCAGACAAGCACACTTGTTCCTGCACTGGTCCATAGTAGGCAAGTGATTCATAAATGGGAAAAATCTCCTCTTCTAAATTCAGATTGAGCTTGTGATCAACACATCAGCCATGCTGCTCTCCAGAAAAGGGCACAAACTCTGACAAGCCTTTTCATTTCCCCTTCTTGGGGGGAATCATCAATATTATAAAGCCAGTTAATGAAGGCTATTGTTACTAGGGGAAAAGGAAATGCCTCTGTTAACCTTGCAGTTGAGGTGGTCAAGCTACTGTAAATGTAGTGTTTGAATACTGTGGCCAGGACGTGCTAACAGTCTGCTTTGCTGGGACTTGCTGTGTCTCAGACACCCACTCATGCGACCATTAGCAACCACTGAAGTGACCTGTGGACTAGACCATCTACACTTGCCTTCAATCATATGCTAACGTGCATGGTAAACTGCATGTACGGTAATGCACTGTTTTATTCATTACATGGTATATAATTTGGTATAAAGAAATGTTTGAACAAGTTGTTATTGTCTTGAAGTTATCAAACATTGCAAGATGTACAGTGTAAGAAACTCAACACTACCAAATGCAGCTGCGACCTTTTAGACTAACTGATCTGAACAGACTCACACCTGTAGCTGTACATCATCCCTTAGTGCAGACATACTGAGCGAGAAGCAAACGGTGTCGTTTCAAAAGTGTGTTGTCTGATACTGCATAATGCAATAGCATGACTTGTCATATTCTTTCCTTTTAATTCTGAAACAGTCAAAACCTCACAAATTCAATAAACACTGATTATAAATTAGATTAATGACAACTGTAATCTAATTAACTGTATTTTTAATAAACCAGTGTTAAACCATGTTCTGTCATGTGGATACAAAACTACATTTTTTGCTACGCATTAGGCATCACAATTTTCATGTTTATTTGTTCCGTGTGATATTTAAGCCAGTCATACTGTTGTGGGCAAGTTTTCTTCACAGCCCACAATGGAGAGCTCAAGTGCCCACCAGCTGGGAGAGCAACCCGGAGACCTGAATAAGGATTCTGTGCTCACTATCCAATGCAACAGAAAATTTGCTATTTCAGAATGACATCTCAGAAACCCGCTGATTGTGGACCCATCTCTCTTTTGAACAGAAAGTCACATGGTGAATGTAAATAAATTCAGAATTAGGTAGAAGTCATGGTCAAGCAAACACAGCAGGGCTGAGATGTCAATTCTCTGGAGAGTCTTACCCCCAGAGAGTTTGCTGTTCCAAACTCCAAGTTGGGGAAGACTGGGCTGCCACACCACTCCGCTGCACGTCTGCATTTCCTTCTCTGGGGTCATTGGGAAGAAGGGACATCAAGAATATGCCAGGTCTTTTGATGGGGACGACCAGGAGACCATACCTTGGGGAATGCTGTGGACCCTGTCTTGCATGAGTCACTGGATTACGACTTTGACTTTACATTATTCAGCTCCACTTAATTCTTGTTTTAAGCACCAAAGAACTTTATTGAATATAAGCTAACATTAATCATCTTCAGTGCATGAGAAGAGACAGTATTTTGGAAGATAATGGTAATCTAACTTAAATTAGTAATAAAATCTTGCAGGTCCCTTTCAATACCTATCTTGTTTCTTTCTTGAACTTATTTTTTCCTCTTGTCTGGCATCATAGCTATAATTAAGAGAACTTCCTTTTCAGATGACCAATTCTTTAATACTAACGTCCTTTTAAATGTTCATATTCCACAAGCACTCCCACTCAATTTGACATTATAGAGACCTGCATTTGGCTTTTTTGACTTCTTCTTAGTAGAAAGGAATATTGATGCAAAGACATTGCAGATACTTTACTTATATACAAATAAATCTCTTAAGATTATTTAATTTATTACTATTGCATTCATGGTAAGCAAATGGCCCAAAGTGGACAGCTGCCAGATAAGCTGGTGCTGGCAGTCAGGCAGATAGAGCTCTGCTATGGTGAATCTAGATAGAAGTAGCTGCAAAAGCAGAAAATTCAAACTCCTGGGTGTACAATACCTATCAAGTGGTTTATTTTTTAAAAATATAATTTTACAGTTGCTAAAGTTTTCAGAGAGAACCTGTCTAACTGCAAAATTAAATATTACAATCCCCTTTCAAAAACCTACCTTGGTATGTTCACAATATTTTTCCTCTAATTTGACATCAAAGTTGTTTACTAATCACGCTGTAATTCACCCTCCTGGCATGATGACTCCTGCTGCTGTGCAGTGAATGTAGATATGTCTAAACAGTGCGTTGCAGGCAGCTGGAGGCTTGGTCAGCTCATACTATGGGTCAGCGTGGGGCTGCTCCCCTGGTGGACAGCGATGGTTGATCACACTGCCAAGTGTGACCAGTGAGCCCTCCCTGGGGTGAACTACTCTGAGCTCCTGAGATGGGAAAGCAGTCTTTGGTTGGCACCAACTATGGAACAATGAGCCCACATCTGCTTGGCAGAAAGGAAGAAGTGTTGACTAGGTAATGGTGAATATGCTGAAGAACTGAAGGTGGATAAGGAGGCTTAAATTCATGCTAAGCAAATTGCTCCACAAATGCCAGTCTGAAATACATGAATTTTACACAAACCATTATACCTGGATGGATTTCCTAGCAAAAATCCCTACCTGACTTATAAGTACTACTTAGGCCACCAAGAGCTTCCCTCATGAGGATCTATACTCCTGCAGAGCCTGGAGGACAAGACAAAGCTAGTTTGGATTTGGATGAAGAATTATCAAGTGGAGGACTCTGTCCTTCATGGAGTGTAAGTGGTCGTTTAAGTGAGAGGCAGATCTAGTCTGCACCACCAACCAGACCAACAGGTGTGGGAAATATTTAAGGTAGAAATATGGTAAATTCTGCATTGGAGTGGAATTTGGCTCACTGCTGTGCAGCAGGTATGTAAGCTGTTTATGCCTGGGACACTAAATTCAGTGTTTGAATTACTCTTGGCACAAGGGCCAAACATTCAAGTCTAAGAAGTAACAGCTGTGTTTTTAAAGGTAGGAGTAGTGAAATCAATGAAAGATGTCTAAAACACCTCTTAATTGGGCTCTTCCATCTTAATGAAATATGTGGGATTACTTTGTCTTTTGTAAGGCGCTTTCAGAGTAATTATTATATTATTTTTATTCTAACAAGTAAAGATATTTCAAGGTGGAGGGGTGTACTAGGGGCAATGTGAAAGATACAGACCAAAAAGGGACAAATATCTCTAAAACTTGATGGCTGTTTCATCTGCAGGAAAGAGGGATTGAAGGCAGGCTGCTGACAGGAGCCCAAGCTCAGGGAGGTAGTATGTGCGTGTCCCAGGAGCCAAATTATTCTCTGACATCTCTGGCAAAAAATGACCATAATTATTACAATCTCCTGCATAGCACAGATCATGGAACTTCAAATAAACGATACTGGATAAGAGACAGTGTCTTCTGAAGACAGACCTACTCTTAATTTAAGGAGAATGAATGAGAATGCATTGTGTCCTTTGATAGTCTGTTCCAGCAGTTAGCTATTCTCACTGTCAAAAATTCATGTGTTTGTTCTTTATTTGGATGGAAGCTAACTGTAAACAGCTGTTTTCTTTTGATTGTGCAATTAAAACACTGTTGAGAATTCTACAAGACACTTCAGACAAATGTAAATTCTGAAAAACTTCTTTATTGTAAAACTTCACAATTGTGTAATTATGATAAAACTGTTTTTTACCTCTCCCTTTAGCTAGCTTGTAATGATTTTTGAAATAATTTGGCACTTTAAACCTATAATTAGGAAGTGAAGTTGTAAGACATTTTTATTTCTATTACAAAATAGATTTTCTTTTTAATGGGGAAAAATAATTTAAGCTAGTAGTCTATTACCAACTTAACTGTTATAAGGCTACATATTTTGCCAATCCAAATGGGACTGCCCTAAGTGTGAGATAAACCATTCTGAGCCAGCCCCAAATATAAACCTAGTCTCAGAGTGTCACTTCTCAAAGAATAAAATGGGGTGGAAATGAAGTTATTACAACTAAGACCCACATGCTGTTGCTGCACTAAGTATAGGGCCACAGTGCGCACTTCTCCATGGCGCACTTCTCCTTTTGTCATGTCCGTGATCTTACAGTACTTGTTTGGCCACCTAAGAGTGTACTTTTCCAGCTCTTGTCAGAGCAAATGCTGCCTGAGGGCACACACCTTATACAGCTCTGGCATCATATGCAGTTGCATCCATCTCCAGAAAAGGCATTAGGTGGTTGTTTAAGGGCCTGAAGTAGGTGTGAAGATCAGCCATGTGTGGCTGTGGTGGTGTTAGTGCTGGTCGTTCAGACTAGAGCCTGCTCACAGGCTGGAGTAGTGTGGGTTCCTATGGTGAGAAATATATCTGCTGGTAGTGGCACAGCATGGAACGCCATCGCTCTGGCATCAGACTCTGACTTCCACAGGTGTAGCTAGGGAGATGAGGAAGTTTGATGTGCTGTTTGGTGTCTTTATTATTATGACTTCTCTCACCAAAGCCCAGCATTTTGTTCTCAAGTGTATATCCTAGCATATCTCACTGGAAAGGTCTGTGTGTATTTCATTTGGTTTCCAAATGCATTATTAGCAATGAGAGTTTGAAGTATCTCAGAGCACATCAGAACTCTGAATATGAGTAGCAGAATCTTACTTTTGGGACTAAAATCAGTTCTGGAAATATAGAGGAAATATACAGGACATACAGTTTGGACTAAATGTAGTTGGTACTCCTCCCTTCTTTCCTTACAGTTGCAGAACACGTAGCAGAGAAAAAACCAGAAGAGTGCGAAGCAAAAATCTACTTGGTCAGAAGTATTTCTTTAATTTCTTAAGCTTCCATGGCAGCTTAGATGTGATGCAGCACCAGCGCTTCCAGCAAGTTGTCAAGTCAAGATGTGACTTTAACCTGGCCAGCGGGAAGAAATGATAGGGGAGTTCACAAGTGAAATGTCAGGAAAGAGGCATAGCATTTGGCACATTTGTGAAGGTGCCTTGTGATTTTGGGTGCTCGGCTGAAACAGAATATGGGTCAGATGTCTTTGATGAGCACAGGAGCTGTTTTCAGAAATATTAGCTGCGATGTCTTACATGTGCTGTAATCACATCATAGTCAACAGGGCACTGTGGGTCACGATGTAGCACGTAGTTTGCACCTGCAGTGTTTGCACAGAAGGATCTACTGTTGTTCTCACACCTGGGTAAATCAACATCCTTTCCAAGATTTAAGATAAGCACTTGTAAAAAATTATGACAAATAAGTTCATTTATTGAATAGTCATTGAAAAATTCTCAAATTATTACAGTTTGCACTAAGACATAAAAGCATAAATTGAAGCTTGCATCACTGTTTTCAAAGTGTTTTGATCTTATAAATTGCATTTACTACTAACTCCATAGTAAGTCAAACTAAATGAGAATGAGATTTACAGATAGTTTGTTAAAATGTTAAATTTTCATTTATTGTTATTTTTATTTCAAGAATTATTTTCACATTCTGCTGTGCTCATAAAACTTATTTTATGAGCACAGCAGAATGTTATGGTTAGATGTTATGGTTAGATGTTTTTGTGAGTCACACTACTCACAAAAAAAACTCCACTGTGTATTTCAGCCAGCGGCACTGATGGAGCTATAGAACAGAGCTGTTTCCCAAGCACTGCATGAATCTTTAACAAGGCTATCAGTACTCCACTTAGATGCTATAGTTATGGTTACATTGGGAGTAACAGCTAAACCAGCTAAAGTTTGCTTCCAAATCATTATTGCTAATGCTTAAGTACTAGATTTGGTAGAAAGAACTAAATTTCAATTTAAAATTGAATTTTAAATGTCCAGCACAGTCAATCTGATTTGTCAGTGCAAAAAAATTTGCTTTTGACTTTGTGAAGTGAGCACATGATTTTCCTGTGTAACTTTATAAAAATTCTGAATTTAAAATAGCACATGCGCATCTAAAGTTTCAAACTGTAAAAGTAAGAATGAAAGAGGAAATTAAGAATTGATGCTATACCAAATGATGCAAGTTTCTTAGATCTCATATATTCTTTTCACAGTCTCGCTACCATAACCTCTAATCCTTTTTAGTTCACCACACTGGAGCAGTGAGCTAGATAAAGTAAGTGAATTTTCCATCATTCACTTCTTTATGTTATAGTGAGGATCAATAAATGCCCATTCAAAGGGACTGAGTTTAAGCCACTCATTAATCCTGCCTCCCAGAGATTCTAAAATATTATTTTCTTTTCTTTGTCATTACCTTTAAGCATGCAAAATGTAGTTTATGGGAAGTGGGAATTACACAGAAAAGAATTTGATTAAAAAGATTGGGTGAATATTTATATGCAGAAAATTGAGCAAGTCCTCTTATAAACTGTGGTTCAGCCACTTGTAACACTATTTTCCTTGGAAATTTTTGCTTAGGGACCTGATTTCTCTTTGTACTAATTTTTTATCCCAAGGATTTGTGTTGCTTCACAGACATAAAAGTACATCCTTGAAAGTAAGTAGCATATAACAACATTTTTGAAATAATAAACTTGTAATACAAAGATATAATCAGTATATTAGACCAAATTCAATAGAGCTGCTCAGAACAGCTCAGAATTACTTCATTTATGCATCCCCATATTTTTTCCATCTATAGTTTCTTCTTTTAGCTGTCTTTTCAGTAAAGATGGAGTTAAACTTTAAGATCTTCTAAACACTGAAGCATAGAGCAACTGTGGCAACTGTTGCATCACCTGTAACCTTGTGAAGCATGTTGCAATTCATTTATGTTTTCCCATCCGCATTTTCAGAGCTGCAATGCACAGCAATAGGCGTTCTAGCTGTTTGAACAGTACTGTACAGACTGGTAACAGGAAGGTCTGCTTCTGTTTGATTTGGTGTTTATTTTGGCAAAACCCCTAAAGTTAATGTTTGATACTCTAAAACAACTTTAAAACCTGCTTGGTAGTGAATCATTCAAGATATGTACAAACAAATACATAGCTGTGTTGGAATGCAACTCTGGCTTGGAAATGGTAACTACATGGGCCTGAGCTAATAACCTTACTTGGATTATGAGTTGATTTTACAAACTTGATTTGGTTTGCACCCCATCTACTCAGGTGTGACTTAAATTGTCATGCAGATCAGGCTCTACCTGGAATGCTACAAAAATAAATAGGTTGCTAACTGAACCCAACAAACTGCACAAAAGGATGTATCAAGTGTGAAGAGAGGAAGGAAACATGCAGCTGAGACTGTGGAGAGAATGCAACCTGCCTTTCCAGCAGCAATTTGCTCTAAAATCAAGTGCCAGCATGCATCCCTACAATCATAAACATTATAAACTAAACATTTAAAAATAAATGGATAAAAGGTCTCAATGAAAAAGTATTTTAATTTACTTGACATGGGTATTTTTAAAACCTTCGGGATTCCTAGAGAAAGAATGTACAGGAGTAGCCATATTTTGCATTTTACTTCTGTGGAAAGTTGTTGAATTTATAGGAAAGTCTAGTCACATACCCTGCATGAGTGATAGAGAAGTATGTATAGAGCTTCTTGTCTATATAATTCATTGCTGTACCAATCCTATTCAGTAATGTTAATGGGATACTGTACAAGACTATCACTGTATAGGAAACCACTCTTAAATCCATTCATCTCCTTTCTATCACAACCACAAGAAGAGAAAGACAATGGCAGGATGGATTTTATGTCTATTCAGTTACATTTTGTACACAAAGAGAATACAAATATATTGTTAGTCTTCCTCTTTATTAATTGCCTCACTAGCTATTGACTGAAGCTCAGGTGGTATATTTTTCAAAAGCATTAATAATCTCTTTGTGTTTCAGGTCAGTCTTTCTCAGTCTTTTCAGAATGATAATTCCTTATTTCAAGTCAATATTACAACCACGCTTCCAACATTTACTGTAGAGTAAAAGATGTTCATATATGGTAATAGCAATGAGCAGGTTTAACCCAGGGTGATTTGAAAGAGTGGCTCTATCCATGTCTAAAAATCAACCTTGAGTGTCATGCCTAGGGCCTCTGTACCCTGGCTGCCTCCATCTGGGACGTGACCTATCTGTGGCCGAGGGGGTACCCATATTCCCTACCCATACAGGAGACCAAGACAGATGGCATGCATCCAGCTCTTGTTCCAGTTGAGACCAAAAAAAAAAAAGATCTACACCCAGTCTGGAGAGCTAGGAAGCACTACACAGTCAGCATTTTTGTTTTAGCCAGAAAACACCGGGGATTGAAATAGTTAGGAAAAGTCACTCGTGGTGGTTGGGAGGAGCAGATCTCACAGGTACCTTGATGGTTTTGACATCCTGGGAGTTATTCTCTGAGTTCTTTTCTTTGATATGGGCTCTACTTATTATTTCAGCTCTTTGCTGACCCACTAATTTTGCAATCTCAAAGTATTACAGCATGATGACACAGCACTGCTGTTTCGGACAGGTAGTGGCTGCAGGCTGAGGACCTGTCTCATGTCAAATTCTGCATTTCTGCCCCTATCATAGGGCCCAGAATTTACTTCGGAAACTACACATACATTCAGATTCCATCACGAATGCATTTCCTTGCCCCTCAGGCTTCTACTGGCCTTTTGATTTTGTGGAACCTCATAAATTGTCTTCCTCCAGTCTGACACCAATTCACTGCAGTCACCTTGGCAAACCAGAATCTGTTTCTGCACCTGAAGCCTTCTCTCACCAAAGCCATCACAGGGCAGTTTAGCCACCTGCCAGTCTTTCAAAAGCACAGTAACATTAATTCCATATAAGAGCATATCAGAGAAGCAATGGCTTCCTATATCTAAAATAATAGACAACCAGTGCTTGAGGTTGTATGAAAACTCAGATAAAATAGCTGAAGAGACTACAGGAACTCTGTTGTCTGTCCAGGAAGACAGATAGGTCCAGCTGGGTTTACTGGTTTTGTTTATGTTTCTGGACCTTCTTTGGCCCCCATAGAGCTAGGAGGGAGCTCTGTGCTGTCCTTGGGTGTTTGACAAAAACTGGCTGGCTGGTCCTGAGATGGTTCCTGTGTCCTAATAGTACTCACCCAAATTAAAAGTGTCCTTGCAGGGTAAATAGAAAGTACAGTGGAGCATGAAAAAAGTTAATGGAGCAACATGGAATCAGTTCAGATCCTACATGGCCAGAGCAAATGAACATGATAGGAGCCTGCTTGATTCCAGGGGGGTCAGCTGAGTCTTCTTGTGACATTTCTGAGTGTTTCCTGCTCTGAAAGCACCTTCCAGGTTTGCATGGAGCCAGTTGGGTTTTTTATTGCATCTTCAAGCCATATGGAGAGCAGTTATAACCTTCCCAAACCCACATGCCAGGGCTGGAAAGGGATGCTCTCCCACACCTGCTGGATCTATCTGTCACCTGCACCTTGGGCATGGAAAATCCACAGCCAAAATCATATCATCATGGATACAAGTATCTCAAAACAATTAAAAAAAATCACTAATTGTTTCAGTTACCTCTTATCTTTTATACCCTGATAGATTCAAAGGACTTCAGGTATGACTGCATGGCCTTTTTGTCTCAATCTCATGTTTTGTAGTTTTAGGTGGAGTGTCTGTGAAACAGAATACAATTTAATGTCTCTTTAAACCTTCACATGGGTAAATGTAGGTGCTTCCTCTTCAAGAAGGTGAGTTTCTGGGATCTTTCAAAAAGCTTGTTATCATCCATCTTTGCCTGCAAGGGATTTGCCTTTATTTACCTCCGGCTGCCTTTAGCAACTGCAGTAAGTGCTACTTGTTGTGGCCACTCAGACACCAATGTTAGAGTTTGCAAGCCTCTCAAGGTATGTTTGTAATACTGTGCTCTTGGTGTGTTTAAGTAGTCTTGGATTCTGTAACACAGGTTTCACTCATATTCAGGAACATTTCACCCAGGTATCCATGTACTTAAAACATAGTCTTTAAACTGGAAATACAACTCATAGGGTGTGGCTATGAAGGTAATTCCAGTTTTTATCAAGTCAGATGTTTAGTTTAGCAATGTATTGTTCGCTGTAAGGAAAACTTAATATGATCCTGTGTAAAACAAATTCAGATATGGTCGAAAAGTATATCAGTGTTCCCAAGATAAAGAGAAATATAGTTTCACGTGCAACATTTGTACTCAGACCTATTTTCTGCCTTTGAAATGGCAGTGGGTCAAAAGACAGATAAAAATACTTGATGTGAATAATGCACAGTTCCCTTATGATTGTTATTTTATGCGTGGAAACACTGCCTGAAGTTCATGACAAAATGTTACATTATTTTGGTGATTTTGCATGAAAATTGTGCTGCTTTAGATTGAATAAAAATACTGAAAATATCTCTTAGTGACTTTCTTGATCACTGTACCAAAAAAATAAAATAGAATTGTATCCCATAGAAAATTACTTGTCGAAAACCAGTTTACTACTATGCAGTGTAGTATTCCATCAGAGTTTACATAGTTGCCATGTCACAGAGTGACACAAAAGGATAACATCAATCAATTTGGAGTTTGCATTATGTCTCTAGGGTACTTTAGGGAAGGAAAATAAAAGTAGATGCACAGCACTGGTTTCGGGGTTTTTTTCTATTTGATAGATTTCTTTACATCAGGTGATTGAAGCTCTTGGAAGTAAAGGTGGAAAAGCAAAAATTAGTATTCTTATTTGTCAATAGTAAGTTTAAAGATCTTTGTCTTAATTATGCTAGAAGAAGCTTTATCATGACATATTTTCTGTATCCAAAAGGCCTTCAGAATATATAAAGTCATAATGCAACCAAATAAAGAACTGCACCACAAAATGTAAATACAGTATGCAGAGACGAAACAGTAATATACATGAATAGAGGGGACATGAAAATTGCCACAAAATATGATAATCCTAGTTCCAAGGAAAGACTCAAAAGTGGTGACTTCCTTAGTGAGTTATGAAGGTTTCCACATGAGTGAAGAAATAATGTATAATGTTTTCTCATTACATATCCTGTTTATCCATGGGGCATCTTTAGAAAAAGTTTTATTCCCACTTGGGTGGGTACTAGAAAAAAAAAAAAAGGACTACCAGAAGATCTGCAGAACTTCAGTTGCTTTGATTATGTGAGTTCTTTTCACTAAAATGATAGTTGGTCAGTGCAACAAAACAAATTAATAAATCAAGAACAACAAAGAAATCCAAACAAACCTGAACTCTTGCCTATTTTAACACGTCTGTGCTGATTTTAGAAGTTACTTGGTGAGGACAAAAGCAACACGTCTGCACAATGCCTGCAAACTTTTTCAGCATTGTGTTCTCAACTTCAAAGGTAGGCATTCGTGACAGTAAGAATGGGGTATGAATATACAGTATCATTCCATGGGGAAAACTGAAATAAACACCTGCTTTATATATACTAAGAAATATTTTTCAATCAGTAGAACCAAATAAATAGATCTATTTTTACCTTGGAATTGAAGAACAAGATAAAAGAACAGAAATTCCTGGGAAGAGTTGGAGGCTGTTGAAACCTCTCCCAGCTTTCCTCAAACTCTGCTTAGTAAGGGCTGCCAAATATCAGTAACACAAAAGTTCAGTTCACAAATAGGATACTGTGAGACACCCCATTAACCTAATCTCATCTGATTAACACCTAACTTCTTCCCCCACTAAGTATAGTGGGAATATTTTCAACAAAAAACAGAGAATCTTTTTCTTTTCTTTTTCTTCCATGACATTTTTGTGCCCTGAAAACTGACTCTAGTCAACTATTGAAACTCATACTCTTTTAATAGGACAAAAAAAATGGGCTATGGAGAGATGAATTAGAATTTGTGGTGCAGTTTAGAGTGAGAGAATGTTCAGGAAACAGTGAGATTCTTTTTGGAAACACAGTTTTGAACACTGTTGATGTTCCATATTTCATTGTTCTAAGCATTCTAAAAAATGTCAGGTTACTTTTTCAATACGTGCTGGGGCAATTTCCCCCAAATACAAGTTTTCTTTTCCTAATAATATCAGTAAAATTAATATTTTCCAAGAATTTTCACTGCATTAATATGTTGTTTTCCCTCAGTGTGGGTTCTAAAAAAAAAAATTGATGGTTTGATAATATTGTTTAAGCTTGAAACACAGAGAAAACTTACATAATAAATATCACCTTATACCCTCTGCAGACAGGATACAGTTTGGGCTAGCTTGTTGTACTCCTAGTGGAAGAAAATGCTTTCTCTCTGTAGTCCCTCTTCTCACATATCTGTCTTAAAAATAACATCAATAAAGATGTGATATGCCAGTAACACTCATTAGGGCAGACCTGAAGCAATTCATACTGTGGATTAAATTTCTAGATATTGAAAATTAATCTAAAATTCTGACACTAAGTGACACTCACATTAGCATCATAATGGTTGTGTCTGAAATGTCCCAAGCAGAAGTGATGTGATTCACCGGCTGATGCCCATTTTGATCAGCAACATGTAAGACTTTCTGGTCAGCAAAACAGGTGACTCAGCTAGCTACCTGTTTCAGGGAATGTTCCTGGCTGCTTACATTTCACATTTTTCAGGCATGGGTAGCCAAAAACTTGATGAAAAAACCAATTTCTAAGTTAAAAAAAAAAGAAAAAAAGCAAAACAAAAAACCAAACCAAAAAAACCAACCCCCACCCCCCAAAAAAAAAGAAAAGAAAAAAAATCAACCAACCAAAAAAAACCCCACAGAACACACGTGCTTTCTGCATGCCACTTTACATGAGCAGTCTGGCTCTTTTTTTTCATTTTACTCACATTTTCTGCAATACAGCATGTACTACAGGGAAAGTAACAGCCTTTTTCATATGTAATCGATACTGTACCAACCCAGTTCAAAGACAAGTCAGACTAACAATACTTTGAGATGGCTGGCACATTATGCATTCTGGAAATTCTAATTTTATGTAAATTTGGAAAATGTATGCATGTGCCAGAGTTTCTCTTTGTTCATGCACTGTTTTAGCATGTCTAAGTAGGAGAGGCTGCCATACAACATGGGTTGCAAAACAGCAGATGGAGGTGATTTAGTCTCTGAGGAACTCTAATTTCCTCTGAAAAAGTACTCAGGTTTTGTATTTTATTACTATGGGGAAATATATATTTCAAAATATATTAACAATTAGTGCTTGTCTAGTTGGAAAATATCTCAGAAAACCTTTAAAAAATAGTTCTCTGTGTGGACACTAATTCCTCTGTAGGAGTCCACTGTGAAAATGGATTAAGATAAACTGGAAAAAAACCCCGAAGTCTTAGTGTTACAGAGCATCTACGCAGAGACTTAGAGCACAGCAGTTATTGGGCTTGAAATTCATGCCCTGATGTATTTTGTTGTAACTTCCCCATACAGACAGACACACATTTTATTATCTCCAGATGGAGTTATGAAATGCTACTATTTCTTTCTGCATTTACTGATAAAATTCTACAGTAAAGACTGATTAGGGGGGACTAAACTTTGCAGTCAGAGGTTGAATAGTCCATCCCTGAAATACTCATTTTATGCAGATTTTAAAAATAAATACATTTACAATGGTTTTCTCTTTGTTCTGCCACTGTTCTGGCATGTCAGATTAGTGGTAGATGCCACACAGCAGGAGCTAGGAAATTCTGTCTGAAAAAGACATGGGCTTTAGAGTAATTTTAGTCACTGTCAAGACCAGAGTTCCCAAGTAAAGGGACATGTTTAATACTGTTGTAATCAGGATATTTTAAACATTTAAAGGGTTCATGTTTGTGTTGTCAGATTATTTGCTGGAGTTTCATACCCAAGCAATTGTGTGAATGTGATGAGGGTGTAGGAAGAAAGGAAGCTTGTATTTGATGTGCTCTTTTGCATTACTTCAGTCTCAAAAAGATTTGTGAGTAACACAGCTTTCATGTAGAATGTCAAACTGATATTCCTGAAATGCTCATTTCGGTTATAACCTTTTAGATACAAAATGTAAAGGTGGCTCTAAGTCTTGTGGGCAGTAGGAAGACCCACCACTCACCTGAGTAGTGCAAGAGTTCACACTGATTTCAACTGTACAGAATCAGAATAATTATGACAAATTTATCGTGTTTCAGAAAGTGTGGTCAGATTATGGAGACTACAACCTATGACTTTTCTAAAATGCCAAGATATATTTGCCTGTAGAAATACTATGTTCAACTGAAAATCCATGATTTGCCTGTATTCAACTTGGATCTTTTGAACATACAATTAAGAAACAAGAATCTGTTGCATTTCTTTGAAAAATACTTGTAGTGAAAAGAGAAAAGAAATGCTGAAATACTGTCCACAAAGCAATCACAAAATTCTCTGTGCTGATGAACCTTTAGTGATTAACAGCCTGGCTTGGGTTTTACAAAGGTCCCCCACCAACCATTTACTGGATTTCTGAGTTGAAAGCCATGTGTTCACTTGAACACTTTTTAGCTCTGTCATGGTTTCTCTTTGTGCTGTTAAAACGTTGAAATTTTTTCCTTTTTTCCTGTGTGTGAGTGGGGGAGAAGAAC
>JAWWES010000041.1:25071677-25105702 GCA_035583135.1 Lophotriccus pileatus
TGACTGTGGTTATAATTGCCCCAAGAGGGTACAGATTGAATTGATTTTCTTTTCACTGTTGGTTTTATTCGTTTGTGTCCTACTGGGGGGGAAGGTTGTTCTAAGAGGGGAATTATTATCTGGGTGTTTCTACTAGTGTTCTCCTGTTTTTTTCTTTCTTTTGCCAATCCTTATAAACCCTTTAATAAAAGGGTTGTTATTCCTACCTGGATATAAGTTTGGTCTCTTTTTTTCCCCCACTATTCCTCAATCGGAGTCCATTAGTTTCGGATTTGTAATTGCTTAGGGGGAGGAGTTCTTTTTTGGGGTCCCCCCTGTGGTTTAGTCTCAACAAAACACTTGTGTCCCACTCAAACGGAGACAAGCTCCATTTGCTTAAGACAGTCATATAAGATTGTCCTCTTCCTTGGCCTCTGGCTTGTATTTAGGCCTAGAGTGTCTACAAGGCACATCACTTTTTTAAAATGAAAAGAAACCCAAATAACCAAGTGGCAAGGCCCCAGGAACAGGACTGCTAAGTTTCCCTGGTGGGAAAAGCATTTTTTCCTCAGAATAGCCCTTTCATGGAGGCTTAAAAATATGTTTCAAGGAAATCCATTTTATTTTGCAGACCTCTAGGAACACATATATGGAGTCAGCTGCCACACTTCAAACTGCATTCCAAAAGGAAGTATGACGCTTAGCAGCCATGGAAGTGTACAGGACCATTTTCATCTTTCTATTTATGTGCAGATGTATATTAGCAAGATTCTGATGCTGGATCTTATGTTCTGGTCAACGGAAACAGCTACCTACCCTTGTTGTATTCAACTACAAAGAAAAAAGTGACGTAATTTGGATTAGAGAGAGAGAGAGATTCAGTTTGCAAACTGGGATATGGAAGTTTTTTCATTTTCAGTTTTCACTGGAGAGGATTCTGTTTCATGCTATCTGTTGCTCCTTATAAATCATACCATAGATTTGAAATCTAAAGTTTGCTCTCACTGGCATTTGAACTTAATGTCAAAATGCTTTTGCTGCTTTATCTGTGTAGTAGACAACCTGTGTTGAATGTCCTTGAAACAGTAGTTTTGGTCGACTCTAGCCTTTTTCATGCAGAGCAATCTAGGTTCAGAAGCACAGATAAAACAAATATTCTTAACATTCCCTAGCATGTGGCAATGAATTTACCACATGCAGGATGGAAAAAGTCCTGTCAAAGATGGACTGGTGAAGAAAGGGAAGAAAACAACCAGAATGTTATAGAAACAGAAGTTTTTTAATGTTGTTTAAACATGTCTCAGGATGGCTTTTTTGTATTTGGCACAGTCCCTGCCCCTTTCCCCAAACCCCCTGCAGAAAGCTGTTACACAGGAATGTTTCCTGTGAGGGTGTCCCGGGTCTCCTCATTGGATGTTAACACCTTCCTGTGAATGTTACCTTTACGTGGATTGGTGACTCCCCTGACCCCCAGGAGACTTGTGATTGGTTATCCTCTGACCCTCCTGAAACCCATATAAAACCCCTACCCCCAAATAAACTGCCTCTTTCGCTCGTCTCCCTCCGTGTGGTCTGTGTGGCTCCCTGCAGGGCTCCCAGGGCCACGTGGCAGGGGGACAGGGGGGAGAGCCTTCCCTCCAGGTAATGGGCCACAAACCCAGGGCCTAGAGGTTCCCCCCTCCAATCCACCGCCGTACTAGCACACTCTCTCACCTTTGAAAAGAGAGTTGCCAGTAGCAGCTACTGAAGTACCAGCAGGAGAAAAAAAGAGGGTAGCCTGACTGCTGTTTCACAGTCCAAGAGTATTGGCCCCTAAAACAAAGGGGGTTTACATGCCCAGGAGCAACACTGGCAACATTTACATCTGCCTCATAAAGAAAAGTAAAATCTGTCCCATAACTGTTTCAATAACTACACCTTCTCTAACAATTATACCATTTGTTTTATGTATTCAGTAAATTATATTTTCATATTTTCACAATTGAGATGGTCTTGGTTCCCAGTCTAATAAGTTTACCAGTGTGTAACTTCACTTTGTAGTTTTGCATAGCTAAATATTTTCAACAAGTTCAATAAGCTGTGGTTTACATTAATTCAGAAATAAGCATGATCCAAGTAGGCCCTGCAGAACATGATATCTGACTCTTCAGAATATGCAGATTATATTAAAATCCACAATATGTCCTGAAACACAGATCAAGCTAAAAAGTTGGTATAGTGGTATGACTGAAGCAATGTAAGAATGTATAAATAGTCTTCCTATTTTAATAAGTATTAGTTCTGCTCAAATTAGTAAGAAATATTTCCATAGTAGAACAGTGAATATAATTATAATTTTATCTCACCACTTACACAGAGTTACATTTAATATTAGTCATACATTCTATTTTTCTTTTACTTTTTTTTCTGATGTATTACAGTTACATTCTAACACTGATTTCTTTCAGGCTACTTCTACAGCTCACCTCTTTCATTGATCTACTTATGAAGGATGTATCCTTCACTAACAAAACTTGATGCAGTTTTGTCTGTGAGTTTGCATGTCTTGTAGCCATGTCCAGCCTCAAAGATTCACACGGTCACTGCATGCCCTATGGATGCAGTAAAAGATGTATACATTTAAAACTGTAGTGTATATTAGGGCTTGGTTTAGGTTTTAAGCTGCGTTTGCACACATAAAAACTCAGATACTGAGGAGATGGACCGTGCAAGAGTTTTTGCACCCAGAACTGAAAGATGCTCTATTTAAGCTCTGCTTGTCTTCTCAGATGAAAATTGCAAAGAGTGGGTGACAGGAATGTGTGGGTGTAATTGTATAATTAGACACATGCTGCTGTATTTTAGCATATACTGTCCCCTGCTGGGAATAATCATATTACTGGTAAAAGTGAAGGTGTGCATTCATCCTTCCATTCAAAAGGCATGGAATGCCTGACCCGTCCCTTGTTCACCACCATGCTGAGGATGTAAACACTTCCATTTGTTGAGGATTTCACCCCATCAGGAGGTATTGCTGTATGCAGGATGCAGCTGAAGGCACTGCAGAAGCTCCCATAGGAGGGGAATGGCATAGCTTGACTTTTCCACAGGATGGGCTGCCATGTGCCCACCAGCATGTATAAATGTTCATATTGGTGGCCGTAGGGAAAAGCTTTTCCCAGTGTTAGGGATTGCCTGCTGGCTGTCCCACACAACCCTCACTGAGCTACAGAACCATTTTATATTTCCAGAAGGTGTCAAAGGGAAAGGAGCCCCCTCTGCAACTCCTTGTTCTGTTGCAGAAATGCGAGATGAACATTGACATTCCCCTCTTCTTCCCAGAGGTCAAAACTTTCCCTCCCCACTACCATGCAGAGTAGCAGGTGATCAGTGGAGAGCAAAGGTCTGGGGCATGAAGGCAGCCTGGCTGCCATGGCCTGGGGTCTGACAAACATAGTGGGGCTTCTGGCCTGACCATTATTCTGTACCCATCCCTACTCTTGTCCATCTCTGCATTGCTGGAACTTCCTAGTCAACGGCATCCAAGGTTATTTCAGTGCCCATGCTCTCATAACTGTATACCAGTGCAGTCCTCTGTTGAGCAGCAGAATTGTTAACACAGAGATAGGGGTTTTTTTGCTTACAAGATAAAGTGGGTGTTTTGGGTATGTCTGACTATTCATTTTAAAATCATTTTTTTGATTAAGCTATGCTAGAGTTCATGAACTAGTTTAAGCTCCTCTTTTTTCTCTAAAATTTGACTTGTTAGCTCTATGCATATGAGGTATATACTTCCCATTCACTTTTGCCTGGCAGTGATAAGAAGTTTCAGGGATGGCAGACCCATATATTCTTCAACAAATTTTCTATTTTGCAGAATGAATTTCTGATATTCAAGGTGGCATTTTCTATAAAACTTAGCAGTGCATCAAATACAATGACTGGTGAAGGTTTTAAATAAATTATGTACATCTTGACAATTATGCAGTCTGCGTGTGACTTTTGGAAACCAAGAACAATTTTTGTTAGCTGCATATTATGTTGATGTCCCTCTGTTTGTCAATTACCATTTTCTTTTATCTTTCTCGGCAGCTGTTTGTCTTCCCTTTTAGAGGATAGACTGTATCACAGACTCAATGTGTTACCAAATATTTGTTTTTCTTGGAACCTCAGAACTGAGTGTTCTGGATAAGAAAATTTTTCACTGTGAACCACTGTTCAGATTCTTTTTCAACCCATAGTGTATGTAATATTAATGAAGCTATAAAACAATGTGTGAATGGGAGTTCCCAGTATTACTTGTTCCCTTATTTAAAAATAAAGTAACAGATCAGAAATCAGAGTTATCCATTGCACGTAGAGATTGTTCTACAGTGTCAGCCACGGGACATGTTGGCACATTACATGAACTTTACGTAAGTTCATTATTAGGGGGTTCACATGCTTTTTTATTGTACATTGGTAACTTTAATAATATAGACTAAAAAAATGGGAATTGTAGCAGAGAAAATAGTCTAAGTCAGAGTAAAGCTCTTGGATATTTAATGTAAATGGGACTTTCTTTGTCCTTAATGCCTCATATCAAAGGTTTCTTTGTCCTTTCCATTTAAAAATTACTAGTTATGTGTTAAAACAGAAATAAGACAAAAAATAAAAGGAAAATGAAAAGAGGTGAGAAATTCAAATTGCATGCCTCATATGTGCATGTGGAACACAAGGGCTCTATAAGAATCTGTCCATACAGCAGGTCAGTGTATTGGACTTGCTGCATGGACAGATTTGATCAACATCAACTCGTTGATGTTTTTTAACTAAAACTTCTTTATCAATTTTTTCCTTTATCTAAAATATTAAGGAATTGTAAAAGACTTTCAACATCCATCATGTTCATAGGAGAAATTCAAACCATAGATAACTGCTTAGCAGAACTGAATTATTCACTCCAGTATTCTAACTTACTGATTCTTACGCACCTTGCCTTCAGCTCTTATTGTAAAAAAAGGTGTGATAGAGACGTGTTATTTTTCGAACTAAAAATATAATCATTACAATCATAAAAAGTTGTTTTTGTGGAACATCAGGCACATCCATGTGGAAAGTGAGACTGGACTGAGCCCCTATCCCTGACCCAAGCTACTGGAACCGAGCCAGACTCAGGCTGGAAATTGCATAGCCATGCAGAGATGATACTCTTTCCATGTTAATGTGATGAAAAGGAGTTTATATTGGTGTGCACACTTTTTCTGGTTCTGTTTTATGTTCTTCTGGAATTGACTCATTCCAGGAGAAAAGGCGACATTTCACCGTAAAATACCCTAGACCCTACTGCTTAAGGATTCCTTCTGAAAAGTGGGACATGTGGATTTAACTTTCTTCATCAGCTGGGGATGAAACATAAATCCAAGCCCCTACATCCGCACTATCCACACTATCTGCCTTGCTTGAGAACAAGTCTTGTTTTAACGTAATTGAGTAGTTTCAGGTCTAAATCTTAAGAGGGCCTTTATATGTAACTATCTTATATTTCTGAAATCTGTATCTTGTCTAAGACTTTCATCTTCCTCATACTGCTTGTGTAAGATACAGATCTCTCCAGGGTCCTTACATGACGAACATAAAATGTTATCAGAGTTGGAGATTTGAGGATGTAAATTTGGATTTAGAATATGAAATTCAAATTCACCACAATGGACTTCTCAACTATTTTCTGGTAATAATTAGCTGAGGTATTCTAATTTAATACAGTCAAGCATAAAGGTCTTAGAGAAACCTAGCTGTAGCCTTGGTTAGTAGGGAAAAATTATATTATTTGCCTCATAAAGTAAACATATTCTGCTTCATTAATTTTAAGCTACTTTGAGTAAAACAAATATACTTCACTGGACTTTAAAATCACTGTGAAGAAAAAGCAGGCTGTGGAAAGCAAAAACCACATATGTTACTCTTTTACAAAATAAAAATGTTCACCACGGTTTCAAAGGTTCATTTAGAAGTTCAATATTCAGCTGTTACTCGTGGCTTTAAAGTACTTCTCTAGTGATGAGCAGTTGCCTCCAGGAAAGGCAACGGACCGGGTCACCCTCCACGCTAAGGAATGTGGTGGGAACAAGTGCCTGACATTTAGGCAGAGGACAGGAGTGACAGCATGAGGTGAGTCACTTCTTACATCAGCTGCCTAATGTCTTTATTTTTAATACAAACAGTTTTTTGAGTAAAAATGTCTGTATGAAAAAGCCATCACAAGCTGTGGCCAGGCTTTTTCTGGTCCCTAACAACAAGAACATTGACACTCTTCTGTCCTGCTTGAGTTCCCTTTCTGCAGTCAAAGCTTAAAGATAGAATGTGCTTTTTCACATGTGTTTTGAACCTACAGCTTTTTGAAGAAAAAATTGCCGTGAGCAAGTAATAGAAAAAAATTGTTACCTTTGCAGGAGTTCCCTTTCAATTTAAATTAGACTGGAAAGCATGAAAAACGAGCAGTTAGTTGTAGAAGAGGTATCACACCAGCACCACTCTCTTGTTCCTCCTACTGAAGAAAAGATTTTCATTAAGAAATGCATGGGATGTTTAGACTTTCACTGAATCACCTCTCAAATGTAATGTTACCTTAGACAATAACATCCATGTCTCTTTTCCCGAGCACTGTACTGGTTAGTACAATGACATCTACGTAATTAAATATGCAAATATGTAATTAAACTAAATTCACTATGTAAACAATATCAAACCACTTCACACAGTAATTATTCTGATACTGAAACAGCATGCACTGTGCTTTTTTTCTCTCAGTCTTGTCACAACAACATGCAGCGGTGACAATATGACTGCATGCATTGCACTAGTTTTACTCCCGTGCCATGTGTAGGGCACAAGTTGATGATACCTGGAAACTGTTGAGTTTTTTTGGAAAACACTCTTCACTTTGCTCTTGGGTTTATGTTGATTTTAGCTATTAGCAACATAATTAAATCATGTTATTTGAATCAGTTTATTATACTGAAGTAAAGGTCAATAAAGATTTACAGAAGTATCGAATACCTTTCAGAGAAAATGGTTTGGATAAATATGTGTTTATTTAATTATCCAAATTATCCAAACGTCTTTGTTATGCATATTAAGACATAGACTATGAAAGTATGGTTTTCCATAGGGTAATTTACCACTTTTGCCCCTTTTCAGAGCTGAATAGAAAAGATGCACCATGCTGTGTGATCTAGTGGCTTTAAAAAAACACACTTATTTGCCCTACTAGAGACTCAAGCCTACACTTTTTTTTGTGGGCAAGCAGATCTTTTTTCAAGCCAGTCTTTCAAGTCATCTCTTAAACACAATACATACAGAAGTAGTCACTAGATTTAAAATTAATGTTTGCATCACAGAAAAATAATGTATTTGTGTATACAGGATTATGAGACTTTGTAAGAAGGTAACCCTTCCATATGCTGCCAGTTCTAAATATTTGTTTTAAGGAAACTCAACCTAGTCTATAGTCTTAATTAAGCTGAATAATCTGGCAGTGAATCCAGTGCATTTTGGCTCATATTGAGCTGTCTGATTTAGGTCCTGCAGGGTCCAGTGCTACCTTGCTTGGTGAGCTGAATAATTATTTGTATTTCAGTGAACACTAATATCACCCCTTATCTAACTTTACACAGGCTGTCAAGTTATCAGTTCCTGAAGAGATCATTCAGCTAGGCAATGTTGTCCCACACGGTGGGTCAGAGTCCAGCTGCCCTTTTCTCATTCTGTGGGGATGGCTTGAAAGTGTTGGAACAATGGTTTTACACCACATTGATTTTATAATCCCTAATCCGGTGTCTCCGGGGGGACTATAATTCTATGTAACAGGCATAAAACAAAGAGATAAATGTTAAAGTTCCTAATGAAAATGGAGGCGTCAAGGACCCACTGAGTGTCCCTGTGTTTATTTTCAGGCTAGTGATTCACACTACCTAGGGAAATTATTTTTTAAAAAGCATGTTTCTTATAACAGTGCGGTAAAAATAGTGCATGAGGCAAAGGTTTGTCTAGATGCTAAATTGAACCCACATTGATTCCACATTAATTGAGTTTATGAGTTTATATAATTTAGTGATGCTGGACAGTAGACCTTTATGAAAGAGTATTTATACTTAAGGTATGTGCTGAGGCACTAAGGCGTGAGACTGAATTTATGCCACTTAGCTATAAATACTCCAACAAATGTAGTCTAGAGATTTTTATTTTGACTTGGAATGTGAAATTATCAAAGTTTAAGAAAATTATCTGAAGTCTCAATTCATAAAATACTCATGACTTTTGCCTAAAACTCTACCGTAATTTCAGGGTACAGAATGTAAAGTAGACACTAAATTCCATAAAAACCAGGTAATTACCATAATTTCCCCAATTTGTCAAAATACTCTTGAATTTCTGCTCCTGTTCTCAAGCACCCTTAGAGCACTTCCAGCATGGTGTGGTCTGCAGGTTTAATAGGCAACCTCTCTTTTCGATCATCCAGGTCATTAATGAAGGTACTGAAAAGCAGCAGAACCTGAAAAGCAGCAAGAGAAACCCCTGTGCAAGCCCACTCCACATCCTTCCAGTCCTGACAGAGAACCACTAATAAGTTCTCTTTGAGTATAGTTTTTCACTCATCACATAAAAAGTTTCATGAAAGCTATGTTTTCCTATCTTGCTTTTAAGATTATCACATGCAGTAAGTTTACTCCTCGCTAAAGACCAGCCCAAGGAGCACATCCGCACAAGTTGAGCTAGTGATGCTCTTACCTTTGGGTCTTATCAGGAAGCCTGGTCCCCTAGCTAGCTTTGTCCCCACTGGGTGTGTGCAACAGGGATGTCTCCACCACTCAAGACAGCTATGTGCATATTGATGCCCCAATTAAAAAAAAATGCCTCTGAGGCCTAAAGGGACCAAAGGGACTATGTTGATTAGTGAGGCTAACAGCTAAAATCTAGGCTTAACATATCTCAACCCCAAATTCCTCCAGCCCAGGGTCACTCATTATCGCACATCCTTTATGCATTTTAATGGCTTTTCAGAGTCAGCTTGAGGACAGAACTGAACAGTCTCTGAACATTTGAAGGAATCTGTATGAAGAAACAGTTTTTCTCTCTTTTCTCTGTGCTCATAAGAGGCTACAGGATCACCTAACATCACATACAGGATCACCTAACATCACCTAACACATAACTTATGGTGGAGCTTCAGCTAATCAGTCAGGAATATCCAGGAATATTCTGCTGAGTATATTCAGTGATGGAGATTTTACTAGCAATTGGTAAGCTGTTACTCAGCATAAGAACTAAAGTCAAGTTGTAAGACTACTGTTTCTGACATTCTTGAGGTTCCTGGTAGTAAATAGAAAGTGACTCTGCGACAACAACCCCTTACAGAAGTCAGAAGCTCTGTAGCATTCCCCCCATAGCATCCTGCTCTGCTGTTTCATCTGTCTCTCCAGCTTCATCCTTGCAAAGATGCATCCAGATATGTTTTTTGTGGCTCTGTGCTTCAGGGAAGCACAGTGTAATGAAGGCTTCCAGTGCAGTTCCCGATATCTTATATAGTAAATAAAGGCAGGAACAGAATCTCATCCTGTATTCACACATCGATGAATTATACTAAAATTGATGTTTCTTTAACTCAGAGAGAAGTATTAGTCACTGAAAATGTATTTAATGATGAAAACACAGAATTCAGCAAGAAATACCAGACATTACTCTAAAATTTATGAAATTACCATTTCAAATATTTAAAAAAATTGCAAACTTGAGAGCAGTTGGAGTTTAGTCCATCCAAATTCTTTAAGGTACACATTGAATAAGGCCCCAGACTCTAATTGCTTTCATGAGGCAATTTTAACAAAATGAAGAAAACATCAAGGGGTATTAAGAGTTAAGGAAAAATATATAAACTTCAAAAGTTACTCTATGCATTTCCTGTATCATGACTGCAAATTGAATTTCAATTTTATTTTAAAAAAATTGTGTAAGAAAAAGCACAAGAAAAGAAGACATGAAATGAATGTGAAATACCGAAAATTAAAACCAAAATAAGAATGTTCCTTTATGTCCACTTCATGTATAGCTCTGTAAATTTACTCCTGAAAACAATATGTATTTGATCCTGAAAGTCATCTGTCTTATGATATAACAGAGGTATCTTTGGGAAAATGATTCACTAATAATTCTTTATGGTAACAAATCTCTTTTAAGAGCCAAGCATTCCAAAATGCTGAATTCCAGTTTTTAACAACAGAAATTATAAAACAGAATATTATGCGTTTAGTCAGAGAAGGCTTTACAGATCAAGGTATTAGGAATGAGCACACATTTCAGTTTGAAACACGTTTTTCAGGAAATGATGTCAGTTGGTCAGCAATAAAATAATTCTTGAAAGCTTGAAATAATATTGCATTTAAAACTGCTCAAGGGAAACTAAATAAGAAATTACACAAAATAACGTTCAGAGCCATGAGAGACTTTCTAAACCTACCAAGTTGCTTCTCATCCAAAGTCACTGGATAGGAGATAGGTGTACATTATCCATATAATAAGCCATGACAGCCAGGTGGCAAAATGGCTGATGAATGATTTGTTGTATAAACACAGATAGTTAGTTCACAGTATGAGTCCCTTCAGTATCCTGGCTGAGGAACTTTCACAGGCAGGAATTTGGGCTTGTATACTCTAGACAGGGCTTCACAGGCACTCCTAAGCAAGGTGAGTGACAAGGAGGCATAGGATTGTACACTGCACGTTACTGAGAAGTGTGGGTCTTAATAATAAGACCAATCAAAAAGGTGTCAGGGAGCTTTGCAATTTTCTCAATGGCTTGACCGTGACACTCCGAAAAGTGGCAAATCATGCATTTAAAAAAAAAAAAAAGGCAGGTGTCTCTCACCTGCAAAACAATGATCCAAATCTTTTCAAGAAATAAATAGCAGGACACAAAAAACTGTATAAGAAAGTATTTCTGTGCAGCTGTTTATATGACATTCAAATGAAAGTGATCATAATTTTACATTGATATGAAAATGTATCAGCAATCACAATGGGCCAATTTGACTTTTCTCCCCAAATGTTCAGTTAAACACTGTAGCAATTGCAGGCTGTTGAGTACTCCCTCAAACAGAGCTGAACTTTCTAATTCACAACTAACCATTTAAGTAAACACAGCATAAATAAATATACCTATTTCGCTAAAAAAACAAGATCAGCATAGATTTCTAAAGTGCATTTCTTTGTTTTCTTAATCACCTGTTACTATCTTTTCTTCTTTCCCTTCTCCCAAGTGTAAATTATATTTAGACTAGCATACCAACATGTAATTACATGTATTTTCATTCTCTCATAATTTGGCTTGGGAATCTACACTGTATGCACAAAATGTTGATTGCCTGCAGCTGTGGACAAATGATTATTTAGATAAGCAAGCTAGTTGATGAGATGAACCAGAAACTTGGGGGAAAGTCACTCTCAGTCTTGGTGCTTAGAGGAACAGTTTGAACCCCTGGGGCTCATTGAGACTAAAGGGTTCAGATAAATGCAGATATTGTATTTGTTTTGGCATTAGCCCACAACAGTATACAATGTCCTTGACAGCTTAGAGTATAATATTTATTTCTAAAAGCTTCTGGAATTTAGAGTTGCTGAGTTTTAAGGGATAAGGAAGTGAATAGCAAAGTACTACTGCATAACATTTATTTCAACCAACTTTACTGAAAGTACACCCCTTGGCTTCAGTTTTTCACAGCTCACTGCTTATTTAGCAAGTGGTATCTTTCAGATTTAAAAAAAAAAAAGGCAGCCAAATAAAAATGGAAAGCTATGATAATCATTATTTCGTGTAGCTTTCTAAATGGGAAAATAAATGCTTGCAATTAATTGTAACACCTGTGTCAAAACAACAGCAAACCCCAAACAACCAAACAAACCCTGAACCAAAAGAAATCT
The DNA here is from genome assembly GCA_035583135.1 of Lophotriccus pileatus. Lineage (NCBI taxonomy): Eukaryota > Metazoa > Chordata > Aves > Passeriformes > Tyrannidae > Lophotriccus > Lophotriccus pileatus. The sequence goes on from JAWWES010000041.1 coordinate 25,083,591, forward strand.
GGGAAAAAACTCCAACTTCAGCCTCCTAAAAACTAACTTTTCCAGTTTCCTCAAATACTAACCACAACTTGAAAAACTGCTGGTAAAGAAAACCCTAAATGCCTTTAACACCCTCACCTTGTTCCCAAGCATCCAAATATCTGAAAGCCTTCAAAAACTCAGCCTGCCCCTATAATCTTGGCAAGTCAAGCAATCCAGAGTACGCAATTGCAGTAATTTAGCAGCAGTAATACAGTAAAACACCTTCTTTACAGCAATGAATACAAAAATGGATTATTTTAAATTAATAGGGTAGGACTGACAGCATCCCAGATGTCCAGCTGCAGTAACACATTCCCCAGGTCTGTGAAGCCTCCTGACACAGTTGGCCCCAGGGCTGCTGCTCCAAACCTCCAGCCCACTGCTTTCCTGCCTCTGCATTCAATGGCGTGGTGGTGTTCCACCATCTGATCCAAGCAATTGCTGCAACAGGACTCTTTCCCTAGTACAGCCAAAATAAAAACATGCTTCATTTTGGGTCCAGTTGAAATACAATAGCGTGTGGGGAGACCTGCGAAAACTGATTAGCAGAGTGGAAAAAAAAATGGAAATGAGCATATATTCACTTGTAATAGAGGATTTTAATTTCATAAGCCACTATATCTTAGAGATAACAAAAAGGCAGTATGTTTAGGAGATATTTTTTCTGCCTTCAGACAGAGAAACATGGCTGAAGATATGGCCTATCAATCTTATTTTGGGCAATGTTCTCTACAAATTGGGGTTTTTTAAGCAAAATATTTTCCACGTAGTACATAATGCCAAACACCACTGTAAACCCTATATTTTCATTCAGTTTTGTTTATTTCTATTCTGAAAACACACCTCTAACAAAAAATTTGAAAATAAATTCTCACCTGACCTTCACCTGTGTAACACAGCTAGGTTTTAGATAGTATTTGAAGATAAAATTCACCGTAATAACTCAAGGTATATCAGATATATATAGTTCACATGAAAAATAGCTGAATACAAGAAGCCTTCTTTATTCTTTTTCCCTTTTTTTTCTTTTTTTTTTTTTTTTTTCCCCAGGATGCAGGTGATTTTATTAGGTCAAGTACATGATTTTTTTTTTTACAGGGCAGAAAATAATTTTGAGTGTTGGCATCCTATTTTAACAGCCTTACTGGAATCGCTTTAGAGAGATATATATTTTAAGACTGTAGCAGTGAAAGGTCTTGGTTTGAACTCTGTCCTATATACACGGAATCCAATGCATGTATTAACTATTAAACTTCAGTGGGCTCGTATAATTAGGGCTGAACCAGTGTTTCAGAGGTGATTCCTGTTTTATCTTGTTGTATGCATTTTTCATTACTTCTTTACTGTTTGTTCTCTCTTTACATTGAAGAAAGCAGCATCTGAAACAAGCTATATGTGCATAACATTATCAGCACTTTTACCTGTGAAGTTCTACCACTGCAGTCGGTAACGCTTTAAGAACAAAAAGGTTGTATCTCTGCATTGTTAATAATTATTAGGAAGGTGTGTAGTCCTGTCCCAGGGTTTGGTAAGTAAGGTCGTGGTACAATAAGGGTTGTAAGCTCTGTAAGCGTTAGTTGTATTTGCATATGTCAGAGCAGCCTGTGAATACTAACGGCACAAACACTTCACATCTGCTTCTGTTTACTCCCATGCTAACAGTCAAAAGTACAAAAGTACTGTGTTAATTGCTCTGTTACATACTGACTGTTGACACATTCTCCATAGAGCTTTCATAAATACACTCTTGCAAACAAACTACTAATGACTTTGCTTATTTCCAGCCCATCTTTAAAAGAAATCCAGAATATATACACAGATTAATGATTCCTCTATTTAGCAGTGTGTCTTGTTGCTTGCTATTGTGGAGGCTTGTATAAAGGCAGTATCAATTAAGTAGCAATTATCTATGAAGTGGGGGAAAAAAAGTGATGATATAAATAAGTAATGTGCATGAAGTGAGAATTTCTGAAAACAACTTGAGGTGAACTCTGAGGCAAGGGCACCGACTAGTGAACAAACCCTCTCCATCTGCTTTTCTATCTAAAACCATTAGAGCCCAATTTGAAGTCTGACTAAACAGCAGTGATACCTGTGAGCCTCCATTGAGATTTTTCACTATATATGACATGCCCTGGAGAAATTTAAAAAAAATAGGATGGGAGCTGAGGAGAAAAAATAAGACTCCTAAAAAACACCACTAACAAGCTAATCATATTTAAATTTGTGCTTCAAGTTTCTTTTTGCTGTGACACTTCAATATAGGAATACAATTATTTAGCTATTAAAAAACAACAAAGGACCTGCAAACCAAATCCACTGTCATAGTTAGTGTGGTACTCAGTTTCTGACAATGGTCTGCTTCTTCCTAAGAAGAGGCAAAACACCAAGGTTTGCCTCACCTTCCTCAAAATGGTTTTCTTAATGTCCATTCTCTTCTGATATTGAATTCTGTTGCTCTTTAGGAACCTTCCCAAAATGGTCTTTTCTCTGCTTTCATCATTCAAGTATAGACATTAATTGTTGCAAATACAGCAAAAGGGTAATTAATTAATTCTTTTTAATGGCTTTCTTTAATATGTGTGAGAGGATAAAATAAAATGGTGTTAGCTTTCTTTAAATTATTTGCTGTCACGTGTCTTGTCTCCTGCACTTACACCTTCACTCATTTTGATCAGGACAATGAAGTATGGACGACAGTCACCAGGAAAAAGCCACTCTTTTATTATCTTCATTCATGTCCTACACATTTAATGAGGTCCAATGAAGAGTGATAAAGCATTATAACTAAGAAATCATACTATGCTTTCTTCCCCCTATTTACTTTCGTGCAAATCTCCCCACTTGATCATGCATAATGCAGATGGAGATGTACAAGGTAGGCTCTAGGTCTGTAAAGGCACTCTCTCATGCAACCACCCCAAGTGAAGTCTCAGCATCTTTTATTTCAAAATGGTGCCTTATTTGAGAATGGTGCTTTCAGCCTTGGCTCAAACCACACTCAGGATGTGAGCTTTGGCTGTCTCACTGCCCTGTCTCTGTGTGTGCCAGTACCCATGAACCATTTTAACACAACTTTCTTATTCTTGATTTCCGCAAATGTCGAGCTATAAACATGCATAGAGGGTGAAAAATCATGACCATCCCAGATTAAACCTGAGCAGACTCTAGGTAAGACAGAGGGGAAGAGAATGAGCATGTGAGCACTGCCAAAGTGCTCCTGTCTCCCTCCCACTGCTGACCACCCACTGAAGGGCTGTGGAAGCTCTGTAATTCCAGCATGCTGTCATCTGTGTACAACTGCTGGAGCCACTGCCTCCAGCCTCTACCACAGACCTACGTTATTCCTTCCCTTTCATATGGGTGGTTGATCATGTTGCGTTTGATCACCTCTTCCAGATTCTGTTTTTGTGCTATGGACAATCCCAAATCATCTCAACACACAAGCATATGTGTGTGCATGAGTTACAGAAATGGCCTAATTAAGTAAAAGCGAATACATGGCAGAAACAGGAGGAAGCAATCTAACCATCCTGTCCTAGTCCCATGGCAGCAGTCCTGCCAGAGACCAGAACATGTATCCCAAAGACCAGTCCCCGTTGGGCAGTACCATGTCCCCCCATGCGACAGACCATGTGTGTGGGGTTAGGTAGTTGCTAGCCAGGGACTACACTAGTGGCATTTCCTTACTCCTGCTGCAACTCCCATGCCAAGGAAAGTTTGAGGGAGGAGAGCCAAAAAATTCAGTTGTCTTCCCATGAGTGCTTGGTTTAGTAGAAACTTATTTTCATTCTGTGTTATAACTCAGAATGGCATTACTGAAAACAGATATTTCTCTGTGCTCACAGTTGCTTTTCTCAGCTCAGTTATGTGGTCTCTGCTCTATTTCATTTTTCAAACCATTATCAGATCTTGCAGGTAGATTTCACTGTGAGCCAGGATGATCAGAAGTCAGAAAAAGCATTTATCAAAGAATTCTAGAATTTCAAATAAAGGCCTATCAACATTATTCTCTTGGGCATGATAATTAGACATTTCCAAAGAACACTAGAAATGGTTTGGTCCTTAGCTTTTGTCTCAGCCTTGGCTTTTAGACTCAGCACTAAACATGAAAGCCGAATACAGGCTGGAGCCAGGACTGCTTGGCAGTTCTGCAACACATGAAGTGGGGAGTCAGAAGACACTGGCTCTAGAGTGTTGTTTGCAAAAATTCAGGTGTCTCCAGGAAGGTTTCAGTGTTCAACCTCATTTAGAGAGTCCCTTGCAGAGAGCTATTCAATGGATTACTGTGGACTTGAGCTTCTCAATATAAGAATAAAAGCGTGGATCATTCCAGTGAGTAATTCTAGGGAGCTGGAGGATGTCAGGCTCTCAGGATCTTGACTGTTGGTGCTAAGGTTTGCCATGAATGTGGGAGCCTAAAGTTTCCCTGGCAGAGTTGCTTCTGGCAAAGGCCATGGCTGTACTTAGATTAGCAAAAGTAAATCATTGCTACCACACTTCCATTAGAACAATCCTGATCAATTTTCTATTTATCTGCTAAACTGGTCTTTTTAAATTTCAGACTTGGCTTATTTTAACAATGATAAGAGATCAGCAACAGCCAGTTTTCTTTGTTGCTTATTTACAGTAATGTACCGAATCCTAAGGAGTTATTTTTGCAGATCTTTTTGTTTTAAATGCATGAAAATACAGACAACCAGAGAACTTTTCTTTACTTGCAAACCTCGACACATCAGTCTGCTCTATCAGTAATGTTCTCAAAAGTCTGAGTGCTAAGCCTTCCTTATTCTAATACTGGTGTCTGGTTCTCTCATTTATCTCAGCTTTTTCTCCTTACAACGCTATTCAGCAGCATCTCTCTATCTCTGTGTAGACTCATATATACATGTCTAACTCATGTTTCAGATTTGAAATTGGATTGGTTAGACTAACTGATGCTATAATGAAATGCAAAGATTTCCTGCTAGTTTCTCAAAGAGAAGTTCAGAAACAAACAGTATCAAAATCTTCAACTAAACCTGCAAAGAAAAATCCCGATTTTCTCCTTGCAAAACATACGTAGAAGTATCTCAGAGTTTTGAACATGCCTAATTTAAACATTATCTCAGTTGATTTTAACTGTTCCTATTAGTTAAAGTGTTTGAGCTAGCAGTCCTGAACACAGTAAGATTAGTACAACCCAGAGAATGCTGGTAAAGCAGCAGCAGTAGGAGTAAGATTGCCTCATGGCTGGTTGAAGACAGGTAAAGTGCCCTGTGTAAATACTACATCTCTGTGGGTTCTCACTCGGTGAAATAAGGAAATGATACTTATTTTATTTATCAAGTGCTTTGAAGTCCTTAGATAAAAAGAACACCTTCAATGTCTTGAAAGTCCTGAATAAATTGGTTTCTACCTTTGTCTAAGTGCTATTGAAAACCTCAGATAAGTTATTTCCTCCCCTATAGTGAAGAGTTCAATCCAGCTTGCTCAGGGCATTCCTAAACACACAGACAGGACTAAGCTTTAAAAAAAAAAATCCATAACTTATGAGGTATGTCCACCTTGTTAAAAACAAAAAAAAAGGGAAAAAAAAAGATGCCTATCCTTTAGTGTAGTAATATAATGAGGAAGAGCAAGGCTCAGCTCCTTTTTCTACTTCAAGGAAATCAGATACACTTTTCCTACCTTTTAGGCAAATACTGACTATCAGATTATCAAAGCCCTTTCTGGGGACACTCACTTCATTTTATATTCAAATTTAAAATTAAGTAGGTTGGCTCTGGGTCTAGATGTCTCTGTGGATCTAGCATTAAGTGATTCAACTAAACCTGCCCGGAAAGCATATGTCACAGTAAGGAAAATGTAATTCTTCTCTAATATCCCTACCAGCACATACAAAAGCAGGTAGGTAGATGGCTCTGTGGCTCTTGGATGCAAATTAAATGAACCAACAATGTTCCCAATCATGGTCATATCTCTCATACAGAACTCATAAAAAGAGATTACAAAATGAAAACTACAGTGAAGTCCTTTGGTTTGACATTCTCAGTTGCAAAACAGAGTAATAGTTTTCTACCTATTTAATATGTAAATAACTTTCTCACCTTAGATTTGTCTTTACAAACTGCCACGGTGAAGAAAGACTATTAAAATTGAGATATTATGGGGAAGATAAGTAGATGAATTATGGAGAAAAAATAGAAGATTAAGGTTAAGAACAGCTACTAGTCACCAACATGTCAGAGATGTATTAATGCATTCATTCTTTTCTACTACATATTAGTCCCTTATTAACATGTTTTACCTAAGCTTGTCAGAGTCTTATTTCCAAATTACAACAAATTACAACAGTATTAAGTTAAAATTAAATCTTTGATATATTTAAATTTATGAGATATTTAAAAAGGTGAGACAAATTTTAAAATGCTGTCACATGTAACAAAACAACTATGACATATAAATGCTAACAAATGAAAACATGTATTTCATGATATATATGTTCAATAAGTATTTTGGATATTTAATTACTGGCTAATGTTCAATTACCTCGACAGAAAATTTTATTAATGTTTAGTCAGAGAGGCTGACTTTCTTTTAAGTTAAGCATGGTGGAAGGAGAAAAACTGAAGCATTCACTATGTTTAGAAGTGTACAAGTTTCTCAGTTCCTGTTCATGTAATTCACTGAACTACATTATGCAAGACATTTCTCTGCCATTGGTAGCAAAATGTCTGTAAAATCTGTGACAGTTATTTATCTCCAAACCCCTTAAATCAAACTGTCAATTTGAAAGACTTTGCTTTTTCTCCTTATGAAGAACAATAACATTTAAACACACACATGCAAGTACCTCCAATTTCTTGACAATTTTTTCAGATACTCTTACGATATTTGAGCAGCCTTAGACTTTGAATGCTGTTTAGTCAAGGCAGTAAACAGTTGGCTGCCCAGCCTTTGTGTGGCAATCACTAGGGCTGGTCTCTGTTGCAAACAAATATATGATAACCCTAAATACTCATTCCTCTTCTGACTCCCTCCTCCATGTATATGAACACAACTGGAACAGTTTCTGTCTTCCAGTTATAAGCTGAACTAAATATACCACAGATCTGAAATTGTCTGTGTAACAGAATATATGATAACAGAGCAGTGAGTGCTGTGTCAGGTTCTGTGCCATTGAGTGTTTCTTTTTCTTAGAAATATGGTTAATATTATATATTCAGTGATTAGTTGGGCATTAAAGAAACAGCCTCATAGCCATAGGCTCCTGGATGTTTTACAAGTGTCCTACCCTTCAGCATATGTGTGGAAACTGATAACTAAATGCTCCATGCTTTTCCAATAAAACCTGCTCATCTTGCTTGGGATGGCTTGCTCAAGTGAGGAAGGGTTTGGCTCAGCACAATTATCCAGGAATTCTTCTTACCCCTCTTAAATGCTGCTCTATCCAGATGTCATATGCAGCAGATTGATAAAACTGATAGGCCATAAAGATTGCAAAGAATAATCTGCCAATGTTTAAACAATTGGCTCTTCCTAGAAAGCATCTTTACACCATGTATGTCTCAGGTAACAGTGCTACAGAAGTTTAGTGTGCCCTGAAGAAACTAGAAATATTGTGAATGAAAGTGTTCATATTTTATTCTCAATATTCAGGTTTTTTTTCATTTTCTGAACAATGTTGAATAGGTGGGAAAGCTGACAGACAACACATCTAACATCTATAGTTTAATATGCCCATCCTTTCCGAGATTTACCCCTACATCAGTGTTTGCTCTTTTCAACCCCACATGGTGGCCAAAGAGGTATGTCAGTATCAGAACATTTGCAGCTGCTTCCTGGCTCTTTTTAGTGCTCCGTATGATCTCCCTTTTTTCTCTTGCTTTCCCACTGGTAAAACTCAAGTCAAAAAACAACCTGATCTTCGAGTCAGTTTTCACAAGGCCCAGTGTACCATTCCAGAGTCCATCCCTGGTTTTTGGCCTCTGTTATTCTGTGGCTCTATCAGAAATCCTCCAAAGGAATCTGCTTTGGGCTTTCTAGTTGAGATTTGTAGTAATATTTACCAAGAAATTTAGAAAGCTGATGAGGGGAAAAAAAATAAGACAACTCACTCACTAACATATGTTTAAAAAGGAAAGAGAATTTGTCTATGCATTTCTCAAATTTCACACTCACAGCTTTCAGTTTCACGGCAGTCTTAGTCCATTTCATGCTGGAGATGTGTCAAACTGAGAGCTGAGGAAAAGGAAGGATTGCTTAGTGAACAGTGGTTAGCAATATTGTTATACACCTAAAATAAAACCCGTCTCATTTTTAGAGATCAAAGTAAACCCAGGACATATATTTTTCATGTTTTTTCTCCACATTTACTCAAAGCAGCCAGATGGATTTAAGGGTCAGTGAAATAACAGAGGGAGACCTGTCCAAACTTCATTCATTCATTTGCTAGTAATGCTGCTAGGAAAAAACCTTGGAGATCACTCTGCTGCCACAGAGGAGGTGGAGCTCAGCTGCTCATGCTTGTTAACAACTGAAATGAAGCAAATAATTTCCATGAGCAATCTCTTGGGAAAATGTTGCCTGTTGGGTCTGTTTGTGAATTGTCTAAGCAGATCATAAAATTCTTAGATTTCTCCATTCCTTTTGAATATTTGGCTACTTCCTCATTGAGTAAATCTTGGTGTGGGACCATTCACAAATAGTTTACTGCATGTTTTTGAAATAAGCCCTGAGCATTGTTTTGGTTTTCTGCATAGGTAACCTTGTACTGGTTTTTTTTTTTTCAGCTACAATTCAAACAAAAAATTGCAAAAGTTACATCTCACAGTGCAATTTTGTGGCTGACTTTGTAGAATTAGTGCAGCAGTTCACCTCCAGAGCCTGAACTTCATGAATATTCATAGAAGTAAGAACTGTGTACTTGAACATTCCTGGAAAGGAAGTAAAAGATTGGTGAGCATGAAGTCAAACTAAAATGTAGTTTAGAACTCTAATATGAATATTTATAAATATTTTTTCCCAGTATTTGGGAAAAAATTGTGCTATCACATTTATTCTTCCAGTTTGCCAAAATACCCTTTTCTAACTCAGAAAGTTAAGTGAGTGCTTGTGCTATACCACAGAGAAGAAAACTGAAATGCCCACATGGATGTTGGATGTGATTGAAAGAAGAGGTGATGGCTCTGTCAAGAACCACTTTCCTCTAATTTGCTGAATATGCACTGATGGAGCTATTCACAAGTTCAGAACAGCTTATTGAACACAGTATCATGCAGTATTATGTGTCTAGAACATTTTCCTCACTTGCCTTGTTGTCGATGCTGAGGCCACAATCTTATGACCACCTACATGCTCACTCACCTCAGTAGAGCAGGATCTCTGATCACTTCACTGAAGTATCTATGCTCTGTTATGCTGAGCAAGGCTTTAACACTCTAAGGTTAGAAGAGCTACTTTAAAATAAAGAGCATACATAAATCACTGCGTTATGTACAATAGTAGGATTCTTCTTGCCTATTTCTTTCAAATTTTCTTTTTATCACCCTTTCCATTTCCATCATGTTCCATCCACCAGTTCCAGACCACTATTTTGCTGGGCTTTTATTTTTTTTTTTTTTAACTCATTTGTTTATTGCTCATGTCCCTTGCACTCTCACTTCATTTTTCTTAAGCAAAACCATCTCATCTTCTTTTGTTAACCATTTACTTTGCTTTGCTTCCTTTCTTCTTTTAACAGGCTAATCTTGGCACTCTGTGCTGCTCTCTCTGCCCTCATAATGCCATCTGTGTCTTCTCTTCATGTCCTCTTCACTAATCTTCATTTATAATATAATTCATAAATAATACTTAGCATTTACATATCCTTTTACAAATATTAATTAATTAGTGCTCTTGTACTTGTAGAAAGCAAGCACATTGTCCTCATTTGACAGATGGAGAAACAGCTGAGAGCACGCTGTTTGCTCTCTTCTTTCATGGTGCCTAACACAATGGGGTCTCTTGCAATATTTGGTGTATAGACATCACTGGACAAATTATTAACAACAGCAATAAGTGATTTAATCAGAACAAAAATCAAATTGGAATGCAACAGAGGTTTCCCTGCACTTACATTTGATTCTAATTCCAACAGAGCACCTAATCCAGAGCACTGCTCTCCTAATGCTATTATGAAGGTACTTCAGTGTTCTCCATCACTGAAGCAGCTGGACACCTTCCAGATGTTTCAAAGGAGAAAAATGCCCTGCAGAGCAGAGAAGAAAAACACTACACAATTTTGATTTTCAAGGAAAAAAACAACCTTCTTCCCCCTCCCCAAGAGAAAAAAACCCACAAAACTTCAAAATACCTAAAATCCAGCTTTGATAAGCTTTTAGACTTCAATATTATTTTTCAGTTTCTAGGGCCTAATATAATAGGAAGGGCTGGGAATTTCATTTTTAAAGGATTATTATGATTAGCCTTGTCACATTTTGTGGCCAGAATCAGGGAGCTGCTTTATCAGGTTTTCCTGAACCTTGAAGGCCCATTGTATTTGCAAGAGTACATGTCTAAATATTGGACATTACTGAATCTATTTGACTAAGTTACTACCAGTAGCACAGCAGCTGCTGTACCATTTTCTAACCTAACATGTGTTTGCCAGCCATATTATCAGATTTACACAGAGGTTGTTGTTTCCAAAAGCAGAAGAGAGGTAAATTCCAACACTATGACCCTTTGCAATCAAAAAACCTGTATTTTTTTCCAGTGCCTCTCCATGGAATATAAGGAAAAGGCTCATAATGAACCCAGAAATTCATCCACAAAGGAGTATAGGTTCAGGGTTGCAAATAACTCAAATACCACTGTGAAAAGACAGTGAGCCAGTACACTAAAGAGAAATTTGTGGTAACAATGTTTGGGGAAAAAAAATTAGGACAAGAAAAAAATAACACTCCAAGTAACCCAAAATTTGAGAATTCATATGTATTAGTATATTTAAATATGTGTGTACCTACAAACCTACACACACCTCTCCTGTATTCTTCACATCAACTCTGGGGGAATTTTCCTGGAAATGAGCTCAGTGTTGAAACCAAGCATCCGAACCAAGCCTTGCTGCACTGGACAGAGGTGCCTAACAAAATTCTCTTTCCATGTAGCTCATAACACGATGTCCCCAGCTGATGTCCCTGCCCACAGGAGCAGTGGTCTAGGCAAAGGGGCAGTAAAGCAAAGAAAAGAAGAGCAGAACAAGGGCAGCAGCTGGAGCATCGGAGAGATTATGGCAGTTTGGGGGGAATATTTTGCAAAAGGGACAGTCACTAGTTTTAACTACACACCCGCGGCAGTGAAAATCTCACGAATGAGGAGCCGGTTTTACTTTTGTTCTGCCAGAGGTTCCCACCCCTGAAACAGCTTCAGCTCGAAGGGAAAGGAAAGCGCCCGGGAAGGGCCGCGGTTGCCAAATACCAGGCACCATCTAGTGGATAACGCGTGAAGTGTCGCTGCGCGCTCGGAACTTGCTTTGCTGCTTTCGCCGCTTGTGCAGCTCCCAGGCACATGCAGGGAAACTGCCTTTCCACATGCCCAAAAATTCACCCAAATCTTCGCTTACCCCAAGTGTCCCCGCTTTCTGGGTTTGCTTTTGCTCTGCTGGCTGTGGGATGGAGCCCATGGCTCTCACCTGGGTGGCAGCTCCCTAGCCAAGGGCAGTGTTGAGGGTGGGATATGCAGTGTTGTAAGAAATGTTCCTTCAGGGACCTACCTTGTGCCTGCCTATGTTCTTACAAAAGACATGCAGTCTTCTAGCCTACCCAAGGCTAGAAAAACTGGCTTTGTCTCATGACATAAATATTACCCTGCAAAAGGAACCCCGGAGACACAAATATTGCACCAATAAGTGATATTCTCCCCTTTGCAAGGAATGTTAAGGTCTTATCAAGTATTTATGACAAAATATACACCACACTGGGGGCAGAGTGTGAATATATGCACATGTTCTCAAGGTTAAAAAACTGCTCTTACAAACTTTTAGTTAGTCGGAAGTGTACAGATAAACCTGACTTGTATTCTGGTTCTAATGGAGATGTTTGCCTAATCTTGTAAGAGGCTAATGTGATGCCTATTTGGTCCACAAATACATTAATAATTAAAACTATCTTAAGTGTTTGTTTTGGTAAAATGCAGCTTTTTAGTAACATTTAATAAAATGCAAGGAAATAGCTACACTGGTGAGTTCATGGTTTGCTTCCATGGTCTTGGTTGTTGCTGCAACCATCCTTTTTTGACCAGTTCCCTCCCATGTCAGATGCAGAGAACCATCTCTAATGCAGATTGTCTTGTCTAAGACAGATGCCCACATGTAATGCTGAGATCATGATGCTGAGAAGTGGCCATGATGTTCTGTGAAAGCCAAGGACTATACATCTTCAGATGAACTGGTGTCTCAGATAAGCCTATGTAAAGAAACGATACCCAGCTCCAAGCCAGCACTTGTGTTCCATATCTCCCCTAAACCTTTGCCCCCCATGTGGTCTACCACAGGCTTACTCTTTGCCCAGTGATCCAGACACAGATTCCCATCAGATGGATTATCATGACATGAAGAAAGGTAAACTTTACCACTAAAGAGAAAATAAGTGATTATCCACCACTGGATAACCATTGTTATCCAGCAGTCAGATTGGAAGCAGAGATCTTTGCTTAAAAAAAAAAAAAAAAAAAAGAATCTCAGGTTCCAAATTCTAGGACACACACTTTTCAGTGCATGGGTCCTAATCACCACAAGATAGTCTCCCTTTGCTCGGTTGTCCTCCCGGCTCCAAAATTTGTGGCTTCTTGGCTGCCTAGTGGTCCAACATCAGCAATAGGCTGCCTTTCATCTCTGATTTTAATGCTAATGACTCAAATAGATGCTATTCAGTCTTTTCCCCTTCTTAATGTCACCTCCTGGTTAGCTCTAGGGTGCTTTCTGCACACATTATTTCAACCTGTCCTTTAGCACCATTGCTTTTCACTTAATCTAAGTGAAACAAAAACATGAGTTTGAAGTTTTGAATCTATTCTGGGGGTTAAGCATAACATTAGGAACTGTTGCAGTACCCACAAATCTGTGGGTGACCAGCTTCTCTTTTTGCTCTTATCTGGAGTCAAACACTTTACAGAAGTCTAGGAAAATATATATGTGCACCTTGTCTCTGCCCAAGATGCCCCAATAGCTCAGGTACAGTGTGCGCTGACATCCCTGTGCAGCTTCCAAGTCAAAGCATGTTGTGCCAGCTGAGTAGAAGACACTTAGCAACAGTCTGTGACTATGAGTATAGATACGTCTGAAGAATTTAATAGCCAATAGACTTTTCTGTTATAAACAAATGGGGATTTTCATACCGTACTTAAGTAATCCTCAGTTGCATCCAGACTCTATGTACAATCTTACCTGTGCTAATGGTATAGCTACTTGGATTATCCATTCTTAAAGTATCAGTTTCATTAATGTCATGAGTCTTCTGGGATTTCATCTGTGCAATGTTGATGTTGATTGTTTATGGCACAACCTTTTAATGAACCATAGAGAGAGCTACCTTGAATTCTTCTGCTAGTAGGGAAGAGGAAATTCAGAGTTATAAGAATACACAAAAATGCCAAAAAAAAAAAAAATTGTTCTAAAACTCACAAGTGTTTGACGGAAATTTTGGCTATAAATTAATTAAAATACCCTTAAATCAAAACATAATCTGAGTATATGGGATTTTTGTGTACTTGGGAGCTGGGAGAACCCTATCAAGAGATTTCTTTCTGACATTTACATTCTTAGTAAGCCATATAAACACACAGAAAACTACTAACTGTGACCTATCAACCAGTGGTGTTTTCCAAATAATTGGTTGATCTCTTTAGTTTAATTCCACTAGCTAGAGTGACACCACAGACAGCTGCACATACGTTAAATACTTTCCTCATATTACTTTTCCATGCGAGCCGCATGGAATGTTACTCACTCATTAAAGGGAAGGGAGCTTGCCCACAAAATATCAAGTGGGAAGAAAGGCTGGATCTGTTAAGTTGTGGTCTCCTCTACAACAGCGTTTGAAAATTCCTCGCCTATGGGGTTTGGTATGTGCTGTAATTATCAAAGACAGAGTGAAGAAGGAGAAAATTTTACCTAAAGCATCCATGAAAAAACGAGAAGCAGAATGAGTGTTAACGTTTTTCTCTAAAGTTAAATTGAACTACAGCATAAAAGGCTGACTACAAACACTTGATATTTGTGACTAACTTTACTCACAGGAGAAGTACTTAACTTCTTTGAGATGAGTCTCAGTTACTTGTTTTCCTCTTGTACCTCCCATCTACTTTCAGTGCTTAGACAATATTTCTGATGGGTTTACCTTCAGCTGCAGTTGTTTGATAGAAGGATCAGAACCAGACCTAAAGCATACATTCGTGGCTGAGAGGTTGATGGCTAATCAATTTCTTACTGTTTTTAAACAGCATACTTCATGACTGACTTTTATTTTTCCCCAAAACTTTTCAGCTAGGCAAAAAGAAGATGTCAGATGAAATATCCAAACCAAATTATTTCCTTTCCTGAAATTCTTCACCAAAGTGAAGAAAAGTGAGATTTCCAGGGAGTTGTAATGCAAACACAGGAAGGAGCAGTGTGTTCCTCTCTGGAGTAAATTCCATGTGTAGTGAGTAAAAGTAGCAGAATTTTACTGCATAGCAATAAGCTGGTGACATGCAATGTACATAAATATTTTTATTTACACATAGATTGTGATTCACTGATCTGACCAGGAAGATTATGTATACAGTATAGATAACACCGAAAGACTATAAATAAAGATATAAAATAGTTACTGTATAGAGTCACATATATTCTTTTCACTTCTGGCAACCCCACGAGAGTCATTGTTAAGAAACACTGTGGCTAACTCTTTATACCATTATAAACTTTGCATTCTTATGGCTTTCATGAATAGCAAATGAGCTTAATACTAGTGGAAGCAGTTCACTGTTAGATTCTCTTTTTTGCTGGTGCACCTGCTGACAAGAAGAGTTTTTACTAGCCTACTCATGTGCACAGGCAAGTCTATGTCAGTCTCACTGAAATCATGGTCCATGTAAATTGCTCATGAAAGGGCTTAGAAGGTGTAGCTAGTAAACCTGATATGTGAACTCATTACCTAACAGGAAGCTGTAAAACTATGATGAGGATTCTAAGTGTGCAACCTTATCAGGATTGAGGAATCAAAAGTTGTCCTGGATTCAAGAGGAAAGAGAAGCTTTTTAAATTAAAAGTTCTGGCACTGCTGAACAGGCAACAAAAACTTGGTGCAATGCAAATATGGAAGTAGCATGATAGAGACGAGAGTGGAAGCAGAGAAATGAGCACACACTCCAAGGTAAGGCTTCTGGGATAGTGCCACACACCTTGACATGGGCAGATTGGACTTGAGTCCTTGCTTGGACTATCCATGTTCAAACTGTGTTAGTGCCATGTTTGTTCAGTAGACTTGACCAAATATTTGACACAGAACTGAGTCTCTGATCACTTGTTCAAACGAGCCTGATGCTAAGACTTCTTCCATGTTATCTGTGGACTGAGTTTTTTGAAACCTTGACACTTATCTATTGAACTCAAAGATGTATTGGATAAGAACAGCAGAAACAACAAAAGCTGTATTCATCAGCAGCCCCAGGGACCCCTAATGAACCCACACGACACCATGGTGTATCTTTTTACAGAGCTTTAGTCCTGAGAATACATTTTCTCAAAGAAGTCTGAAGCATTCCAATGACTCCAGAGGCTCCTTCCTGTGATTTTAGAGGATGCTGGATTACATCCAGTGGGATAAATTTTCACTTTTTTTTTTATTTCCCCTAAGATGCAATTTCACTGGCACTTTAAGTGCATTCACTTGATTGAACATTCATGTTCTTTATTCCACAAATGTCAGTAAGCATTTTGTAAGTATAAGATAAAGGGCAAATGATCTGAAATAGTTTAAGAGTAGGATGTGTTGCTAGTGTCTTAAATATCTGATGTCTTAGTAATAAAAACATATACACACATAAAGGAATAAATAATTCAGTAAATATGAAAGAAAGCACTTGAAGATGATGTTCGTGAAGGAGGAAAATTATATAAGGAAGAGAACTTTGAAAAGAGTAGTCTGCTCTCTAGATAATGATTAGCACATGTGTCATGAAGGAAGACGTAGTTTACCTATTTTCATGTAGCTTTTATCCTTTACTGTCCTTTTCCTTTTTTCATCTTTTGCATGGAATAATTCTCCACCAACTTGACCAACTTATACTCAGAAATCTAGTACAAGATGTGCATCAGACTTCCCTCTTCAGGCACTGCAACAGGTACCTGCAGAAGTTGGCTCATCCCACTCTGATACACTTTTCAGAGGTATAAAAGAAGTTTTGGGGCATCCTTATAATTTCATGTTGTTTCAAGTATAAAAAGAAGGATTACTTACAAACTTTTAAGCTTCTGAGAAAAATTATGAGTTCATCGTGTATGTTCCTCTTCCTAATATTTTTCTAGTACCTTTTCTCTAACCTTGCCTCATTGGCATCTAAATATGTAACTTTTATCCATATCTGAAAACTATTATTTTTCCTCTTCTATTGAATTTTAAGTTCTGTGCAGGATTCCAGAGGTCTAATTTGGAAATATTCTTTTTAGAGTGGAAATGGAAAATAAAGAGTTATGAATTATTTTGAAAAAGAGCGTGTAAATAACCTATACTTCCTGTCAAATTATATGGGGGGGGGGGGGGTGTTTCATATTTTTTTAATAAGAACGGAAATATTGAACATGCACTAGGCATGCCAGGGCTCTGGCACTGTTGAAGGAGTAGCAGAGTGTATGGCTGTCCATGGCAGCAGCAGCCTGGCAGTCCATGGCACAGGCAGTGGAGAGCCAGGGAAAGAGGCAACCTGTGGAGCCAGGCAAGCTGCCAGACCCTGACTGGCAAACTGGAAAGCTAGTGAGAAAGGACACAAAATTACTTGATTCCATGTCAAAGATTTTGATGGATTTGACAGGTTCCAGTGAAATGTTTTAATTCTATTAAATCAGAATTTGATGACTGAGAACCATTTTACTGGCAAATTTCTGACTGACTGACAATCTCAACTTCATTGCAGTGATGTGTCCTATAAATATATACTGTTTAGGTCCAGAAGTGCTTGACTGAATTCTTTAATTCAATGCCAGCTCTGATAACTCAACAGAAGTTAGTTTAAAGAGGAACCTATCCAAATCAGAGATTATTTGGTACACCAATAGTTATCTTCATTTTCCATTTTAAAAGTAAACAAGTCAGAGATAGTCAAATTTGTTTGTCTTTTTTAACTGATGGTCAATACAAATAATTATCTTTAAAAGTTACATGTTGTTTCTAGGAGCTTCATTACAGCTGAGAGTTACAAAGCTGATGCTACAGCCAGCTGTCCACCCAGAGGGAACATCTTCCTCTTCTTGTAGCTCCCTAACATACCTTGTGTGGGATCTGTGACTCATGTGGCCTCAGCATGACTCAGATCGGCGAGCTGATGCGAATCCAGTTTTTTGATTTGGTAGTGTAATTTCAGCCAGATGGGCCACTTCACCCCGTGGTCCCGCAGATCAGGAGGGTGGGAAAGAGCAGGAGCCCGTGGACTAGTAGGCCAGATTCTTGCAAGGCAATTAGCCACTAATACATGTGTGCAGCACAGCTCCATTCCTGCATACATATGCAGTTCTTAAACTTCACCGCCACTGTCCGCAAAAATAAAATGTACTTCCACAAAACAGACTGCTTATATAATTTTAAGTGTTTGCAGTCTTTTGTCTTTAATCCCTTGCAGTGCAGTAGCACAGTTTCTTGCAGTTTTTCAAACCAATGGCTATGATTGCAGTTTAGATTATTATTTATTACTAATACTGCATTTACTATCCCACCAAATTCTTTGAAAGAATGGACCATTAAGTAGTATGAGGCTGACTGAAGTGCCTCCATCATTTAGGAGTTAGCAACTAAACGGCATTATACAATTTGATTCAATTTCTGCCCAAGATTTCAGGGAGTGAACTCATCAGGATTACTCATTGTTAAAGGAGTGCCTCAGGGTTTAGTACTTTGACTTTATTATTTTTTCCTTTAGCTATTCAAAACCTTGGTTGGTTTGTAGGAAATGTTAATTATCCTTTCTGTGCTGGTGTCCCACTGCTGTTTTATAAGCAGAGCTTTGCTTGTACAACTTCAAAAGAAATCTTCAAACTCAATATTACCAAGTTTGAATATTATCTAATTAACCTCCCAGTCTGTCATGCCTTGTTGGTTATCATGAAATAATCACAGCCCCTCAGGTGTTGAAGCTCTAGATGCAGCTAAGTGCCTCTAATTCCCTAAGGGGGTGATTAGCTCATGATAACAATGCTCCCTTGAGTTGTTTTATTGCTTTTATAAAAAGACTTTATTGTGGGGGAAATGTTTATTTTTATGCAGGAGGAAGATGGAGCTGACAGTTGAGGCTGGTGAGTGACTGTAGCTGCTACTCCTGAGCTGTGGTGTAAACCTTGATATATTTGCTCATTTCTGATACTCCTTGGACAATCACAATATGCTGGCTGATAATTAAGCTCCTGCTGAACTCACAGCGTGAAGACAGAAAATAAATACTTACAGTTCTGCCAGAGGTGAGCAGTTAAAACAAAACAAGACAAAGCAAAACAAAAGGTTCCTTCTGCTGCAGGGATCGTAACCCCCAGAGTCTGGAGTACTTCGATGCTTTGGAAGTCACTAGATTGATTTCTGTGCATTGTTTCCCAACAAAAAGTCTTTCAAAAAGTACAGAAAATGGAAAGCTCAATTCAGTAAGTTAATGTCTGGTCATTTCTTATGAAAAAATCATGTCAATTAATAAAATTTCTAGGCACTAAACCTCAAACGTTTCTGTCAATAGGTTAATTGTAGGTGTTTGACCATGGATTTGGCAGCTAAAGTTATACAAACTTTCCTAATCCTACTGCCTTCAGATCTTTGCCTCTTCCTTTTTTCCACAATAGGTATGCTCCAGAACATTGTTCTCACAGAGCCTCACCGTACAGAGTCATATAAGAAATGTGTCTTCCTGCCAAGTTGTCCAGCCCCTTCCCACGTAAACAAAATGACTCTAGTCCAAAGACATGTGTATTTGAGACTTCCCTAATGACAATAAGGTGATCTATCTTTTTTCAGAATTATAATGCTTCGTTGCAGAATTGGTTCATTACAGAGGAAAGGAGAAAAAGAATGCTTAATTGACTAAAGAAGAGCTGAAAAAGTGTGGGGTTTCTTCTTGTATGGAATGACCACAAAGAAAAATATACCAATTTGCAATACAACAAACATATTCTAAAGAGCTGCTTCTTTAGCTAATAATATAAAACTTTTTCAAGGAGACTAATGTGAGCAGAATGTCTCACTCTGGGCATTGTTGTAATGGTTTTTATGTGTAGGCTAAATTTTTTGACATTTTTCCCATTTTTAATACAAATGGTTCTTTTGAGGATTTCTAAACCTTAGGTTATTGACATACACATTCATCACTGATATGTGCTCTCAGCCTCATCTTGTATTTTTGTTTCAGATATCCCTTTGTTCTTTTGTTGTAGTGATGGATACCTAATATCTTCCTTCCCTCTCAGAAACTACTTCCTGTTAAAACCCAGCCAGTTTACTGCATTTACTGATTTATGAAATGGTCAGAATAGAGAGTGATCAGGTCTGAATTTATCTGAATCATTTGGTCTTAGCCTCTCAACACTCATTTGCTGACAACTTCATATCCATCAGTAAAGTATCAGAGAATCATATAGTGTTTAGGGTTGGAAGTGACCTTAAAAATTATTTATTTCCAACTCCCCTGCCAACCCCAATAGAAGCCTCAGAGTTAGTGACCATGAAATATAGCAATTTTTAGCAACTTCATTTCACATGTGGCTTTATATATTTACATACAGTTTTTGTATCTGTATATCTCAAATTACAGATTGACTATCCTTCTCCAGTCCCAAGAAAACTTTCATGCTAACTTTGGATGCAATCCACAATATTTGTCTTTCCAGAATAAAAAATTCTGAAAATTCGATGTTGTGTTTGCCACCAACCTGTGCAAGGGAAAACAAGCATTTAAGGATCACTATCTACACAGCAAATTGCAGTTGAATTACCTAGATATACAAAGGCAAGAAGACTTGCATGACAGCTAAAATCTTGGGATACTTGTCCAAAATGTCCATAATCTCAGGAGTGGAGCAAGAAAGTCAGTTGTGTGATCCAATATTCTTTTTTTTAAAATTTATTAATTCACCTCAGATTTTGGTGTGAATGTTAGGCAAAAAAATGTTGAGTTCAACGATGGCTAGGTATTTTAATCTTTTCCATGTCATGTTTTTACTGCTAATTGCTTCCTACAAGTATATAAGCATCACACTCACCCTCTCAAAAAAAGAAAATGGATAAAAGATGGTTCATCTTAAAAAAATTCTTTTTTGTCTGAATAAGATCAGGCTAGCCAATCTGGCCAATTGTGTGACTGTGGTTTTGGTGATATTCAGGCAAGGGTATAATAAGTATTGGATCAAACTGTTCAAATGTCTGAGAGTATTAGTGGAAAAGGTAACTCTGAAGTAACTCATACACAGTTCGTAAGCACATTTTGTTTCCCAGGTAACAGCTCCTGGTGATAATGGTCACACATACAGAGCTGCACATGGGAAGCCATTTGCTGTGTGCAACTTTCTCTGGTGGATAGTGCAGTTTTGAGCACTGTGTTTTGGCATATCATCTCTTAAGTACAACATAAGCAGGCACATATAACACCTCCTTTGCTGAACATTCTGTCACAATGAAATGGAAATATTTGGAGGTAAGTTGGTGATTAGGCTGTTCTGGAGGCAAAACTCTAGACACTTTTCACTATTTTTAGATGAGGCTTGATCACAGCACAAGCTCCCCCACCTGAAAAAAGCAGGAACTGTTCAGCAGAACTTTTGGTCACTGTTTCATTTAGCAGGCTATAAATACATCCTGTGTAATCAATACAAGAGCTTTATGTTACTAATTTAACCCTTGAGTTCTCTCTTCCCTTAAAAGAAGAAATGAAATATTCATTTAAAGAGAAATGAGTATTGTATCACAAAAACAATTTGGGAACGCGCTGGTCCAATAAATTGTGACATACAATTTTATTCCACTTTATGGTGATGTTCTAACAGCAATTTAAGGTTTCCTTAAAAGCTAATTTTAGTTTCTAACTAGGCAATATAAGATATTTTATTATTCCTTATTTTTAATCAGAATAAAATACTTCATTTAATAATTGTTACCTTATCGCTTAAGTTCCAAGAGTGCTTTGCAAAAGTTGTTTCTGTGTCTGTGTGTATGATTGCATATACAGTTATGCTTCTCTATAAATGAGACAATATGATTAACATTAGAAACAATTTGCAAGCATTTTTGTGATTTTTACTGTTTTCTGAAAATATTGTCTATTAATGAACCTTTATGAAACGGTACTTAACACATGGTGTGAAAAGTTGCCAAGAGGTGTAAAGCAATTATTATGACAAAATGCAGAAGTTTTGAAGAACCATTTCTCTCATGAAGAGTGTGTGTGAAAAAGCAAAATGAAGAAATCTTTAGGGAAAAAATTAATTTTAATAAGCTTCTGTGCATTCTCAAAGACTTTAAATCTAGGCCCCAAGTATAATGTGTAATACAGTTATCACCTAGAAACTTGCCAGTCTGTGAACAAAGCTGAGTTTCCACTGCAGAATGACGAGAACTTCATGCTGGAGATGACTCAGGTGAAGGTCCCTGACACAACCCTTCTCAGTGGCATGTGCTTCCTCCTTGGGCTACCCAGCTGCTCACAGCAATTGCTCTGCTGCTTTGCTTTGCTTTGCTTTGCTGATTGCTTCCATATTTCCTGGGGTGCTTTACTCTGTCTATGTAGTTTCTGTCAGTTTACCCCAAGTAAATGAATATTCAAATAAATGTGGATCCTTGCTAAAATTAATAGATGGAAAAAAGAGAAGAAGAGAAGAGGAAGAGAGAAGAGAAGAGAAGAGAAGA
>JAWWES010000041.1:25105802-25168567 GCA_035583135.1 Lophotriccus pileatus
AAAAGAAAAGAAAAGAAAAGAAAAGAAAAGAAAAGAAAAGAAAAGAAAAGAAAAGAAAAGAAAAGAAAAGAAAAAGCATTCCTAGAATCACTTATGCTCTTTGTCCTTAGCAGGCTGTAGCTTCTTTTCAGGCCTGTCACTGTGTGACACCAGCAAAATTTTATTAGAAGGTGCACCACTGTTGAGTATGAAGTTACTAGAAGTCTAACTGATATAACTGTCATGTACCTTACAGGTAAATGTGTCCACATTTGCTGATGCCTGAAGGGCTCATGTACAAATTGTTACTGTGAAGAAGCTGACACATCTGAAGTTCAGTCCCATCAACCAACTAATTCAAATCTTGTGCACAATTTCAGTCATTTGTAAAGAAATCAGTGGGGGGTTTCTGACTAGAAAGTTTACTGACATAATATAAATATTCTATTTGTAAATGTATATTCCTCTACACACCATTGGGCAGTGGCAAAAGAGTTGTTTCTTCTAGTGAACTTCTATCCATCTGAGGTTTTCTGCTTTATACAGAAAAAAAAACCAAACGAACTGGCAACTCCTTCCTTTGCTACAGGTGTGCAGAAACAAGAGGCTGTCTGCAGTGTAAGGTAGAGAGGACACACTGGGAATACCTAGGAAAATTTCCCATTTGGTCATCAGCATGGATTATTCAATAAGAGCAAGACAAAGACTTAGTGAATACAAAGAGGTCAAAAGCAAACCACAAATTAAATAGTGGCCAAAATGGACCATTATGAAAACAAAGATAGCAATGGAAGATGTCTATTCCAGCATGAACCCAGCCCTCCACTGGGAAGAGGTCATTATTTTTTTTTTTTTAAATGGCTTATCCAGTTCTCATCAACAACATCCTGAGCACTCTTATGTCACAGACTTCTTCACATATCTGCAAAAACCATACTTGCAAAACTTCAATCAGTCTCCTCCTAGACTGCCAAGAAAAAATATTCCCTGATATCTACTATCTCCCATATATTTGTCTCTTTCACAAATTGTTAAGAAAAGTGGGACTGATAAAGCTAAATGTAAGTGATAATATACTCTAGCAAGTGAAAAAAGACCATACTATTAAGTGTAATATCAGTAATCAGTAGTAAAAGAATCCTATGTCAAGGACCCTTCATTTTTCTTGAAGTTTGACCGTTCAGGTATTAAGGCAGAGGCAGTGATATTTGAGAATATATTTCCAATAATGCTCCTTCACCCTTCTCTTAATTTACATAGCCCTGGAAAAGTTCTCTGCCTGGAGTTCAGAGGCTCTTGAAGCCAGCAAGTGTATCCAGTTGATCACTAGCACTACCAGCCTCTAGTTGTAGTGCTTGAATGCCACTCATGTAATTGTCTTTTTTCTGATCACTGTGTTGCTGCCAAAGCTGCATAATAATGATAATTTCATTCTGTGTCTAATTTTCACTGTGTAGCTGCACTTTTTCCACTAATTCATTTCCTTTAGCTTATCTCCCACTCTTATCCAGTCATCTTGTATGTGTGACTAATTTTAATTACTGTGGCATTCCCATCTGAGAAAAGAACGGGAGGCTTGATATTGCTTTGGATTGGTGCCCAAAAGGGCTGCACTGTCATTGGCCACTTGTGTATTTTCAAATAAGATAGGAGAACATTAGCAATACTGTGAAACAAACCCATCTCAGGAATGCAATAAACTGGAGCGAAAGAGTGTCACAAGTTTTTCTCACACAAGGTGCACGCAGACTGTGAAACTTTGTCTCTTTCCTTAGGGAAGTGATGAAGGTTGGTCAGACAAAGTGGGACAAATTCAGTGGCCCATGAGCTGACTCTACGTGATCTTACCTTCACATGTTCATGGTGTTACGCAGTGCAGCTTTTGCTCAGTCACCTGTTATGTGCCCTGTGCCATAAGATGTTGTATCTTTATTAGAGCAAGGCGCTTCTCTGTCTGTCAGCACTACGTATCCATCATACAGCTGTATGACTGCTGTTCCAAAGGAGATGAACTAGTTTACAAAACACTGGCAGCTTGTTGGCATGTGATTGACTTGGATGGGCATGTTTTCTGGGCTGCCAGCTGGGAAAAGGGGAAATAAATCAGGAGTTCACCTCAAAGAAAAAGACCTCTGAGTAACATTCAATGCTAAAAATATAATTTTTATTTATCTTCGCATATTTCTCAGGCATTCCAATAGATTCTTCCCATTAAGAGCAGGAAATGGCTCAGAAACACAGTGTCATGAGAGAAAGCTGGGAAAGAAATTTGAAACTCATCTACATACAAGAAGAACTAGAAATCATGAGAACTAAAACACATGCATTGAAAACAACACAATATGCAAGAGTGATTTCACTACACTAAAATGAAGAGGACTTCTAGACAATTAAGTGTTAGAGATTTGGAATACCTGGGAAACCAGAAGATATGGTAGCATGTCATCAGTGAGTCATTAGTGTGTCACCATCAGCAATATGCTAGCAGCTAGTCTATTATAAAAAGAAACAACTCATGGCCTTTGTCAGTGTGAATTAAATGTGATATATTTCTTAATAAAAATAAACTCAATTAAACAATTCCCTGCCAATTAACCTACTGGCGGAAGCACTGGCTGATTAATTCTGTGATTACTAGCTGATTACTATCAGCTTCTCATGAAAGAGTGACAATTTTCCCACAAAAGATTTTGTTTTATTTGTTTTCTGGTCAAGTTACTCACCAGTGTTATTACATGCATTCATTTCTTTAAGGCAAAGTTTTAATGGCCAGATCAAAACAAGAACTTTGAGTAGGGTTAAAAACGTAAAGCCAAAATGAAGCTCTAAGTCCTCTTTCTCTTTTTTCTCCAGCCTGCTCAATAAGCTGGGCAGTATGAGAATCATAAGGACTGGCAGTTTGTCTTGGAGAATTTCCTTCATGTTTGCTGTTCTGCTTTTGACCATGGCCAGCTGCAGCTCGGTGCAGTGCAGCCTGCATCTCTTTCATGCCTGGCCCATGAATGATTCTCCGTTCAGATCCTCTTCAGAGCATGATTTATTAGACACTGTTAGATCAAATCTAATGAATCAGATTCTGAAAAAATTCCTGCTTGAAGTGGTCCTCCTAAAATCTCAGTGGTTTCTGTAGTCATTTGCCATGTGGGAAACATGCACTCATATTTGTCTAAGGGGATGTGAACTTTTGTTTCCCAAGACACTTCTGTAACTATTGGATTGTCAGATATCTTTAGGTGAAATACTCATCAGAACAGTTTTCTCCACCTCTAATGTCAGCTTCTAATGTCCTTGGGCACTTAGTGTCCTAACCACTAAGTCACATGTACATGAAATTACACTTTCTCTGGCTCCAAGAATATATAACCAGTCTATGTAGATGGAATCAAAATGTTCCATTACCCTCTGTCATAACTTGAATAATATGTGTTTCCTTAGGACATGATGTGAATTTAAACTATGAATGCCTGACTTTAAAGAAAGGGCTTGTGTCACTGCTGTTTCTTATGGTGCTTTGGAAGTGAGACAGCTTAATTTTTAAGTGCTTATATACCTTGAAAAAGGCTCAGAAAATTTTATTTTTAAGAAAAATGGCACCTTCCATCAAGAGTGTTCAGTACATGATCAATGCAAAGTCTGAAGCACTGTCCCAATCCTTCAGCATTTCCCTACGTGAATCTTGAAGATTTCGCAATTGGCCCATGGTATCTTTCAAAACAACCCCATGTCGAAGAGTCTAGATCTCACAGCAAAAAATTGTGCATGCAACTTCATACACCAGTGCATTCTCTGCTCTCACAAGAGTTCTATCTGCATTAAAAATCACTCATGAATACACCGGATGTAGTGTGATAACAACACTGGAACTGAGCGCATTAAGTTCAGGTAACCAAAGCTGTGCTCTGAAGTATATATAAATTCCCTTTATAAATAGCTGACAATTCTTCATTCTTACAAAACAACAACAACGACAACAACAAAGACAAATTTCAGCAGAAAATTAATTGTATTTTTCAGACAGGACAAATCAGTGATCTTCATTTGCACGTTCAAATGACCTCTATGTGGGAAAATTTACATACAAAGGAAGTAGTAAATTTTGTCCGGGGAAAAAATTCACTGTGTAATTTATTGGCATTTCATCCTCTACTGTTGTGAAACAAGATGTTCAAGAAATCAAGTCAAGTTGTCATGGAATGAACTTGAGTTTAGATGTGCCAGGCTGTACAACTGCAGAGCTCCCTCCTCCCTTAGCATCCTGGTCTTCAAAATAGAGTTGGTCTTATTTACAGAGGAAATTCTCAAGTTTGATCACTTGTGTTAAAAATGTTAAAATAGAAATTACAAGTACTGATTTAGAACAATTAACAATTACCTTAAAAATTGTTTCTGGGGAAACAACATGAACTTTTTGGTTGGTTCAGAAAGTATTGAAGTGAGCCAGTTCTTAAGAAGAAACAGTGATCTCAAGTAAATGAGGGTTGTCTTCAACACTCTCAGTTAATGCTGAGGTCGTTAGAGGATATGGTTCATGCATTATTATAGAGAACTGCTGAGTACATAAAACCCTAATTTTAAAGGAGGGTAAGAAAAAATTTGGGCACTGGTATTTCAAAGAGATGTGGATGTGACACTTATGGACATGGTTTAGTGGTGAACTTGGCAATGCTGGATTAATGGTTGGACTTGATAATTTCTCCATGGATGGAAACAAGAAATGGGGCTGCAGGTGATGAGCCAGCGTTGCAGGGAACCCAACCAACAAATACTTTGAGAAAACAGCAAAAATCTGGAGAGATTCTGTCTCTTTAATATCAATTGAATAAGTACAATTCTTGATTGCTATCAATCAAGTATTCTGATACTTGACTATCATGGTGCAATTATTATTGAAATACAGAACAGTTTGAAAGTCTAGGTGTTTTTCTGTTTTCATGCTAAATACCCAAACATTGAAGTTTCTAGGAGCTCTTTTGCTTTATTTCTCATCCTGCTCATTTCAGAGTCAAAATACTGTATTTCATGCTTATTGGTTAAGCATTTTTAAGAGGAACCTGATCCAGGAGATTTGAATGGATTTTTCTGTTGTTCACATTCTCATTTTTTCTTGCTTTTTACATTAGCATCTTAGGCTTTCATCCCAGAAGTTGAAGTTGCCAGTGTAGGATGATCCCATCTAAAATTTCTCAGTCAGATGGTTAAGGGCAACTCCTGGTTTTGTGCTGGGTGTGCTGTTCCCCCTGAAAATCCAAAACAGTTTTACACATCAACCTTGAGTACTCTTTTGCATCAGAGACTTAATTGGTTTAATTTCAATATTACTGGATTATCCAGTATATAAGTACTGGAAAGTCTTCTAGAACATAAGGCAAACAGAAAGTGTCAAAGTAATGCTAAAACCACAGCAGGGCATTTCAAAAAGCTCACAAAAAGATGACACTGTTCTACAATAGTTATACATTAATTTCTGAAGGTTTGGGAGTTTTTTTAGTTAAGTTAAATTCTGCCAATCTCAGTAAATTTTGTGGGTTTTTGTATTTTCACATCTACTCATGTTTGTGGGCCTCATTTTTTTCATTGTAAATACCTATTTCACACAACCTGAATCAGTTGCAGAAGTGTCACTCCTATTTTGTCTCAGTATAACTGAAACAACATTTGGATTTGCTGTATAAATGTGAGAACATGCCATCTGTTTGGCAATGGGAAGCTGAAAACTGAGGGAAAACATGAGAGATGTTAGAATACTTACCAGCTGGAAACTGAGGGAAAACAGCAGAAATAAAATATCTGCCAGTTTGAAGAAAGATAAAGCTGGTTACAAAATGCCTGCTTTAATGGTGCAAATTCAGGCAGCAAGGTACAGAAAGATATGCTGGGAAATCATTCCTAAAGACAGCCTTGAAGCAGAAAATTTGTAGATTTTAAGAAATTTGTGGGGAAGATGATCTTGGAAACATCTTTTTTATTGTGATGTACCACTGTTCTGACACATTATGTGCGTGATGTTTATAATTCCAAACAAAAGCCAGTAGAAAATCATATTAAGGGAAGGAACAAAATAACTTCAGTAGGAAAAATTACAGGGGCATTGTCAACTCCATAGTGCTCTCTGTGTGGTTCGCTAATTAATAACTTCAGAAGTAGAGATAAACACTCTACTGTTCCTGTTTATTTGATGATCTTGATTAATTAAAGTACAAGCTTCCTTTAAAAAGTCGAGACTGCCTTTATTTGTGTTACTAAGTGTGTCACTTTGTTCTTCAGTAGCATTACACAGTGCATGCAGCCAGTTTTGCTGATTGAAGAGGTTTAAAATAAGGCAGGCTGTGTGGACATTTAGTAGCTGACTACAGCAAAATTGCTTAATGACTAGTATCATCTAAATGAGGCAGCAAGCTGAAAGACTCATAATCTCTCCCCATGCACAAATTTTAATTAAATAATTATAATGTCCTTGTTGTAATTATTTATCAGTAACTATGCTCCTGAGTATTGTCTCTTTTGCTTTCATCTGTTCTCTCAGCTCAGCTGTACAATGAAAAAATCAGTTTCAAAGATCTGGTATGATTAATTCTTATTACCGAGGGCCCCATTCTGCTGCCATTATTCAACCTGATTAGTACTTTACTGCACAATTAGTCACATTGAATTCAGTGGTTCTACATGTGCATTAAGCTGCTGCTCAAAGGGGTGGCCGAATTGGACCCCAACTAACAAAAGATTTGGGACTGATGGTCTAAAAGGAAGGCTAAGATACCAATTCACACTTTCATCTTCTTGGTGAGAAACCAGTCAAGAAAAGAGCTAGACCCATGAAGGCTTTGGGTTCCTCTGAGGCTCATTTAAATGTTTGGTGCCCGTTCTTGCACCTGGAGACATGGAAAGTCAGCTCAGGCACCATAGTCTTTAGCTCCCTGCTGAAGTATGAGTCCCATACGCTTTCCTTTAAGCAGCTGAGCCAGACTCACTCTTGTGTTTTAAATTACTGGGTCTTTATGCAACAGTCTGGTTGATGGAGCACTGACTGAGGCTGTGGAAGACCCAGATTCAGTACTCTCCTCACCTTCAGGTGGAGCATAAAGCATTTTCCCACGTTACAGAAGACTATTCTAAATTATGATAATAGTTTTCAAAATGGGTTACTGTGCTATTAGCAGTGGAAAGTGGCTGTGGTCACACAGTTATGAGCTAAGGTCAAGACCCTCTGCAAGTCTCTGTGACTTCACTCTAGACTCTAGTTTCTTGGCATCTAAGTAGCTATCAATAAGATATTGTTTTTAAATAAAACTTAAATTATTTCATTAAGCTGTTTTCTTTTAACAGGCGAAATGTCTTCACACATAGGAGAGTATGAATGCTCAAACCCAAAACACAGAGATGTCTCCTTTTGTGACACAATGGAGACCAAATTACCTGAATAAGATTAAAATGAAAAGCACTGACCTTGAGTATCTCAAAAATTTCTGCTTAAACATGACAACAAACTTGACATATGGATAAACATTAACATAAGAAAGTTATATGTGTTGCATGAAGAAAAATACCACGTCAAGAGCTGCAGGGCAACTATTTTTAAATAAAAACAGAATATGTAGGGATGAAATTTTCTTGAATGGGTGGCGTAGTCATTATTCTGTTATGTGTCCGTGTTATGTGTCTGCGTTTAGGAACATGACAAGCAGTCCTGGAATTATGAGAAAAGATGAATGTCTCAGCATTCTAATTTCTAAAAGAAAAAATATTGTAATACCTGAATCTATATATTTATTTTGCTCAGTTAAGAAGAGTTATAATCTATTATATAACCTAATTCAATGATGTGCAATTATGACAAAGGAATGGCTTGTGAAAGTATATTTCTAAGAAATGCTAAGATACAATTTTATGCAATAAAAATAAAATAAAAAAAGAAAAAAGACAACTTTACTCTGGGTATCCTGCAATATTTAAGAGTAGAAGAAAGATGTTGGGTTTTTTTCCTTTCTTCTTATTCAATCTTTGTTAGCAATGCAGAATTTCTCTCTAAAAAATTATCAGACTTGAAGATGACACTAGGTCTTTACAGGGACCACTCAGACTACCTCTTTTAGTAAAGGATTTAGAAGATATCAGAGAATATACAAAGATCAAGTGTATAAAAGGTTTGTCTCTTCAGTCATAGTACACAAACTCAAGAGAAAAGTGGTGATTCTTAAGCTGTGCAAAAAATTTAATCAGGAAAGGGAAAACAGAAAGGTTAACCAAATGGAGACAAGACTTGTGTGCTTAGACAGAACCACCTTTCACAGAATAGCCTGCAGGTATTGCCTGGATCCAGCTGGGATCCAGTACATGTTTCCTAATGCTTATGAATCTTGCTGGATGGTGTGGACACAAAGGATCCTTTTCCTCCACGTGATGGTTGTGTTTTCAGTCCCTAGAATTCTTGCTAGTAGTGACCTGAAAAACAAATGTCATGGTAGGGCCATGTCCCTTAGTATCTGCTGGGTTGCCTGCTTAACACTCCTATTAAGACAATTATGCAAAAGGAAAAACAGATATCAATCTTCTTATAAACATATTTCTCATGAGGAAAAAAAAAATTTTTTTGATAGAGTGAATTATATATAGTTTTCAATGACAAGTTTTTTAAAAAGTCTAACAGTCAAAAACATTAAAAACAACAGTAAGATATTCTTTAACTGTATCAGGAAGAACACACTAAATAAGTGCCTAGGTCAACTGGACCACTAAAGTTGTAATTAAAAAGGATGAAGAGATTGTGTAGAAATTACATGAATTCTTTGTAATCAGTCTTCACTAATGAGGATGAGGCAGACATTTCTACCTCAAGGTTAATTTTTACAGATGAGGCATTGTAAGAGAGAGTGGCCTCTGAATATGAGGCATTTTAGCGACTAGATAAAGTTAATGGTAGAAAATCCCTGGGGTGGAATAATATTCGTTTGAGAGTTTTAAAAGGGAAAACCAAAAAGTAGCTGAACTACTAACTGTAATATGTAATATACCTCTAATAGCAGAAGCCATTCCTGAGGATTGATTTTTTTCTAAAGAAAGAAAGAACAAAGAATAACCTTGGGAATTATAGAAAAGGGGCCAGTGCTTTATAACCACTGAAATTGTCCAAAACCATTTTCATAACCACCCATAAAAAACCTTTTCAAAGCTGCCTATGTATTATTGCTATCAATATATTGTGCATTTTTTAGGTGATCTTTACAGCTTGTCTGAGTGTAATTTTTAGTTTTTTCAACCTCACAGAAATTCAGGAAGGATACAAGAGAAGTTTGTTGAGGAAAACAAGTGGATATAATTTATCTTGCCTTCCAAAATCTTCTGACAATGTACCTTGCTAAAGCCTGTTGGCAAATACTAATGATAGCACAGTGAGAACAAAAAACTGTTGTGTGTCAAAAACGGCTTGGTGGATGTGATAAGGTTTGTGAGTAGTCATCAGCCAGCCTAAGTGATTCCAGATTTAACATGCTTTAAATTCACAAATAGTCTTCAGGAAGGATGGTCAATTTTTCCAGGCAAATTCTTATTTTGCCAGGAGACCTGTATCACTTAAAAAAGGCTGAACCACCTGCAACACCTGCAGCAATCTTTGGGAGAGCCCAGCACTTCACAGGGGCACCCTTGAGCTGTGGACTGCCTGCATGTCTGGAGAGCACAAAACAAATACTCCCTCCTCAGCACATCCAACAGGATGTACTGCACAGGGTGGCAGCACGGTTGCCACAGAGCAGCTGTAAACATGTAAACTGCAATCTGCAGGACAAAACCACTGAAGGAAGGTGTAAGCCAGCTTTCTGTAAAATTTCAGTGGAAATAGGTTTGTCCCAAAAAAGAAGGAAAAAATACCAGCAAACATCTGCAAGATAAACATCCAGAATGTTCTTAAGCTTTACCTTATTATTGCAGTTAGCTAAATAGTCTTTGATTCTGGCCTTTCTTTCATGAAAGAAATAACTCTTTTGGAGAGCATATTTACTTTTCTAGTGATACTATATTGTTGGAGAATATTGCAGACAGATAGAATGTGAAAATCATGATGAATAATGGAGACAGGCTTATTCTGTGGCACATTAAATCATTAGGGATAATATGCAAAGCTATGCACAGTGAATTACTAGATGTAAAATGTTTCAAAAATAGTTTTGCATCCTAAGTTCTGTCATAATCTATGGTCACCTGTGAAAGGAGTAGACTGATGCTGGAAAGTGATTTGCAGCTAAATCCAGGATTTTGCATGATTTTTTTTCGTTATCAGAAGAATAAGTTTTGACAGGTGGTAACTTGCCTACTCTAATCACAGTTAAGGTCTGAATAGTGTTTAGCAAAAGAGTAGCTATAGTTCCTGATGATTATTGACAACAGTGGGGGTAGAATAACATACCTTTTGATATCATAACAACTTAAATGCTATCTTAAAATGAACATTATAACTTTTGGTAACCTTTAGAAAAAATAATTACAGGTTTTTTACATTATAGACTATTCTTTCTTTTGCTGAGTTATCAAAGTATAACTAACTATGCTTTAAAGTTTTTTTGTAGTTGTATAACTGAGGAGATGTTCCTACTTTCCAAGAGGGAAGACAATAGTAAATCAAATTAGTTCTTAATGTAATCACACCATGCTAAGGCTTTTTTTTTTCAGTTTAACTGTGTTTATTAAAGATGTCACTTCTTCATATTGTAACCAATCAGCAAGTGAAACTTTCTGGGGCAGTGTAGACCAGGCTAGAATTACTTTTTCATTTACATGTCAATGGAGTCTGCTCCAGTAAAGTTAATTGAAGAACATGCATAAAGATTTGTTTGCTCTGTGGACAGATACAAGGAAAAAATCTTTTTAAAGCTGTACACTAGGGTATGAATATTTATGTGAATGGGAAAGTAAAATATAATAGGTAAGTAATTTTTATCACATAACGCAATATAGTTTGAATTCCATGGAGGGAAAAACATATACGCAGTTTCATTTGTGCCTTAATTTCAAATAAGTGACAGCAGTGATTAAGAAACTAATATATCTTTGTTTCCCCTATTGTGCATCCTGCAGTTTCTATACTTCTGGTTTCAAATTGCCGATTCTCAACTGTCACACTGGAGAACATCAGGGTGTGTGCAGTATATCCTTGAAGCCTCTATGAAGAGGTCAGTTTGACTGTCTTTCCTTTTCCCTTGAATGTCCTGCATGTCTTTTTTTTTTTTTTTTTTTTTTTTTTTTTTTCTGAAGTCATGTGAGTTGAAAACAGAACAGTTTCTTTAAGGGACCATAAGCAAGCAGGTGACAGACTTTCTGGGGGTGTGAGGTTATTTTCCTGAGAGTTCTTTGGCCACAGCCCACCAAGAGATAGATATGCCCTGAGCAGCATACACCTAAAAAAACATAGGCTGGAGGTGCGTGAATTTGCAGCTCCTAAATCCCAGTAATAGATCATGGGATTAAAATAATTTGCTCAAACATAGTTATGATTTGAGATACTTTGGAGCATCCATGCAGGTCTGGCAGAAGTGAGACAGTCTTGAGACCCTCAGAAGTGGAAGATGGCAGCCAGGTGGGACTTTTTATGCGTTGAAAATGCCAACACATGACTTTATTTAGTCAACTAAATACCGATTGCTATTTGGTATTCAGTGAATAGAGAAATAATACAGTTTTCCAAAAACATCTTTTCAGTACTTTCACTGAAACTAGCAAATGACACTGTATAATTTTGATGTTTTATGTTCTCTCACTTCTCATCAATGCAGTGTTGTTATTTACAGCACTGTCAAAGACATGTTCATAAAGAAACCAAGACATATTTGGCATAGTTATGGAAATTGAAACATAAGTGCAATGCCATAGGTGGTTGGAGCAAATTTCAGGCCTACTGATCCCATGAATACCCAGAAAACCAGAAAGCAATCAAAACATGATTTTGTTCCTTGTTCTTTAACTATATCATCTGCAAGGATAACAACAAAGAGCGCGGCCTAGAAGTGTCAAGGCTAACCACGTCTCATGAGAATCAACTTGGGCAGAAGAGAGACAGAGTGAAAAGTTTTGTGTCAGTATTGAGCCACTACAGTAGCAGGCTGTGTCCCCTTTGTCCCTCATCTACCCAAATGCTTCTGCTACATCCTGGCACTGTCTTTGGGACTTATCTGGTCCCATGGAAACTAGATTTAGGGATTTAAATCAGCAGAAAATTAACATTTGCAAAAAAATAGTCAGACATTTTTCTAGCAGTTTAGTGAGTTCAACACTTCAATCCACAGGAGGGCAAGTGTCAAAGCCAGCACAAATGGAGAAGACTGGCAAAATGGTGAAATTGAGATACTTTTCAAGGCAGCTTGCTTTTAGGTCAGCTAAAGTGTCATATATAACCTTAGTCTCAGGTGGATGAACATGTCGGTTTTAAAACAACTCCAGACCCTTGCAATGTCCACAGTATGCCTAAAATACATTTAGAGTTATCTTTTCTAGTGGAAATATACTTTGAGTAATAACAATAACAACAAACAAGCTATTTGTTTTCCTCTTACAGATTTCTAATGTATGGTGCTCTATGAAAGCTGCTGAAATACCTGAGTCATTGGAGTGCCAGTGCACGCAAGTGATAGAGATGGGAAGTCTCACGGTGTGCCAAGCTCAAGCCCAAGCTCTGCACTGCACCCTCTGTAATGGAGCTCCCTCGTCTTCCAAGAGCTGCCTTACAGGTATGCAGCGTGTGACTGTCACAAGCTTGCTTTTATTTGGACAGCTGAAAACAGCAAACCCTGTACACAAGTAAGCAGATAGGACTTCATTTGCATGAGTCTGTGTGCATGTGGGGAGGGTGTCCAGTTTATCACGCTGAATCCTCACACTAATGTGGAGTTAGATTCACATTTATTCCACTTTGCAGTACTGGTAACTTTTTACCTTATAAATTGCTATGGATTCTCTTTTGCATATTTATTTCATTAGCACACAGATCTAATAATACTGAGTCAACAGGGTCAGAGCTGCTAATCTAGCCCTGTCAGATATGACGTTCTACAAACAGGGTGTCTAGTTTCTTTGGACAGGAGCTGGATTTGTTGGATACCAGCAGTTTGGTTACTTTATGCAATCTCCTAACAGCTGAAAGAAATTGGAAACAGTAAGTAACCTTTCATTTAGGGCATACAAAGATTAAAGTGGCAGAAAGGAAGAAAGAAACAACAGGACTGAAGCTCATATTATGCCTAAGAATTGGAATAGCAGCACTCTGATGTAAATTTAGGTCTATAATGAAAGTATAGTAACCCTGTCTTTGCTCTCCCCACAAATACTATGGCTGCACTGGGATTTTTTGGGTATCCCCACTAACTCTGCTAATTTAGGCACATTGATTAGCTGTCTGGGAAGAGAGACTTCTGAAAACTCAGAAGTCTAAACTTAGATGCTTTGCATCACACCTCAGTTAAATGCCTCAGATAGTTTTAAACGGATGGTGCAAAAACTCTCTTCTCTAGGTAAGTCAGTCAGTGAACCACTTGAAAACACACATATCCACAAACTATGCAAAAGTGCAGTGGAGAACTTGGGGTCATTGCAAACAACACTGTCTTCAGCATTTGCATCTAAACAACAGGCACTCTGATGACACAGTTAGAAGAAATACTCTTATTTCACTGGACTACGTAAAATTGATAGAAAGAAATTAGCAGTAAAGAGTTTCCAGATCAGGGTTTGGCCTCTTGGGGATAACAAAGTAGACTCTGAAAGATACACAACAGCATTTCAGCAATTGGGTACCATGCTTTGGTAGGTTACTTAAGACATTACAAGTAATGTATTGTTTAGTTGTACCCGTGTACACCATTAAAGCTATTCCAGTGTGGCATAGAGTGAGCAAGTTGAGGTCATAATATGCCAGCTGGAGAATATTAGGGAAAAATGTTCCTTCCATTTCTGCTTAATGTTCTGATGAAAATAAAGAAGCCACTGACTTGTACTGTGGCTACATTTACCTACACTACTTTGTAACAAGCCTTCTCTGACTTACACTGGCTCCGGCAATATCTCTTGCCATTTTCCATTCTTGAATTTCTCACAGACTTTCCAGAAAGGATCATTTTATTTCCATCACGTTTCTTTTGCAGGAAAAAAAAAAAAAAGAAGCTTTAATTAACCGTAGCAAGATGTTACTGTAGTTATTTTGGGGTTTTATTTTTACAATAAAACTACGTTAAAAGGAAAAATTATATAAACACATAAGCTGTGTTTGGCAATGGTCTACATGAAAGTTTTATGGAGACAAAACCCTATAGTGTTCTTTTAGAGATAATTATTCCAATATGCAAATTAAATTTGTGCATTATTCATTTTTGTCAAATAATTTTCATTTGCTTTGGTGCTCTTATAATAAAAATCTGCCAACAGGGTTTCCTCTTAACTCATCTAAGGAAGCCTGTGAAGAACACTCCATATTTAACTCTCTTTTAGATCACTGTGGCTTGAGAATACTTTTAATCTCTTTTCCATTTATAACTGTACTGCTTGACCTTTTTGCAGCAAGGTGTCTTGTATATAAAATGTCAAAGAGAGGATTATAGACATGGGACAAAGATATAGTTTAATTAAAAAAAGTCCTGTGAGACTGAAAAAGGTTACTGGCCCAGAGCACAAATATTTAATGCCAGATTACTATTTATGATGTTAAAATAACAAAAAAGGGGTTATGGGTAACTTGTAATTGACCAACCTTTACAGGTACATATGATAATATTAAGCTTCAAGTAATAACTTTCATATTAGCTTGGAAATTAGTTTTAAAAATTTACTATTTCCTTAATGTTTTCTGTGTGTTATGGAACTATCTTTACAAAATGAAATAGGTTAATGGTTTAAAGTCTGTTTCTAATTCAAAATGGTGTTGTAGGAGAGCATAAAATGAAGTGTGAATTTTTGAAATTTATTCATGGGTTCGTTAGTTCCTGTCTCTGACATTTAGGCTTGGATAGGAGCATGGTTTTAATACTGAATGAATGGTTGAGAAAGACCAATCTAGATTTTTTTGCTGATTTTCCCCAGAGAAACAATGAGTACATTCCAAAGCTGAGCAGTCCTACCCGGCATCTCCACTTCCATTCACTTTGTGAGATAATGACATGAAAGAATTGTTTTTGTGCTTCAGAAACAAAGCAAAGGCCATGCACAAGTATTCCAGAAAGAACACAGTTTACTAGTTAATTTGAGAATCAGAATGAGTTCATGATGGCATTGACTGGATTTTATCTCAAGATTGGTTAAACTTGGTTAAACTTACTATGTAAAAGTTGGTAAAGAAACAAAGACAGATAAAGTGCAATACAGAATTCTACTGAGTCTAAATATTTATAAGTGAAAGTGAGGAAAACATTAAGATGAAAAAACCCTTCTCCTGCACAGCAGTGGGAATCTGAACCTGCTATAAATATACATGGCTGAGTTTGAATATGGGTAGAGATATTAAAAATATTATTAGAGAAATATGCTACCAGAATTCCCATGAGAAGCCCCATGTCACTATGGGGCACTTTGCAATTTCCAGACTGAATGGGGAAAAAAATCCTGCTAATAGAGGCAGTGCTTAGTTATGTTCTGCTATGCCAGCCAGTATAGTAGAAAACAGTGCAGCAAGGGAGGCTAAAGGCAAGAGTGGTAGTGAGGATGAGGATTTGGAGATTGCCCAAAACATGATGACAGTATTTATGCAAACGGTTAACACTCTGCTGGTAAGGAATCCTTTAATTTTAACCTTATAGTTCTTTAGAGATGATAAATAAAACAGCAGGTGTTCTACATAAACTTGCATGGGTACTGCCTGCTTGGAAAGCAGCACATACAGTGCAGATGGGATGCCCCATTCCTGGAAGTGCTCAAGGCCAAGTTGGATGGGCCCTGAGCACCTGATATAATGGGTGGCATCCCTGCCTATGGTAGGGGTCTAGGTCAACATTATGTTCCCCTACAACCCAAACCATTCTATGATTCTATGATTTCAGAAAACAAAACAAAACAAAACAAAACAAAATTAAATACGTGAAGAAATTGTAGCCTGATCTTAAGGTTACACAAGAGTATTAGAATAAATGGACAGATATTACTAACTAAAGACCTGTAATTAAACAGCAAATGTAATGTAGACTTCCTAGGGTCATCATTGTAGCAATGTCTGGTATTTTACTTTTGTCATAAAATAGATTTTATAAACCAAGGAAATGTGATGGATCTCATCTAAAAGGTCATAAATTAAGCACTGTGTCATGTAGAAGTCATTAGATAAGATACAGAAGGTGGGCACTAGCAGCAAAGCAGTAAAGAAGACAGGGAAATGGCTGGGATGTTCTTGGGTCATCAATACAGTCATGAAAAGTGAGTTTGCAAAATGCTGCTTTTGAGTTCCTCCAGGTCACATTAACAAGTTCTGAGTGGTCTATCAATATAGGAAAAAAGACCAACATCCATTAAAAAAATGAAGCTACACAATGTTTTCATAGGAAATAATACAAGATATGAGGTCATTTGCTTGAAGGTCAGTGATAGAAGTTCCTCCTGCACCCCAGGCTGCACTTCTGCTTCTCAGGCTCCCAGGCTGTTGAGTATCCTGGAGTGGAGACCTCCGATACCTACCAGGGTTATAAGTGTCCATATAAAATAGCTGTTAATTAGCACAAAGATATCAGATGAGTTCCCAGCCACTGTATTACCAAGTTATTGCTATTCCTATGGGTCAATGAATATTGATTAAAACCAGCATTTATTGCTGGGCAGTTTACACAGCTCCTAACTTGCTTATTGGCGGTGGGTTATTTAATTTTTCCCAGATTACTTCTCCCATGTGCCATACAAACTTGGAGCCAAACTGATCACTGCAATGTAAGGAACGCACAGGGTGAGCATTGTAACACTTGGTGCTGTGGCCCCTTTGTTCTCTTGAGAATCTAACTTTCAACACCTCTACAATATATAAAGAAAAGGACAAGTCAGAGGTTTATTTTGTTACTACACATATCCAGATTTTCAATCAGCATAGGCTGTTAGTGTTCAGTCCAAGGTTTGTCAAGTGAGATATGGACTTGAAAACAAATATCATGCTGGGTTTTATTCAGAAATATTTGGTATAAATACTTTTATATCAAATTTTAAGTTTTAAACAAATATTTTTGTAAATAGAAGTCACTAGTATAATCACTTACTTTTCTTGATCATAGAGCTACATTAAAACATACAAACCACTTAATTTTTTAATAAGCATATTTCAGTCATATAGCTTGACCCTTCCCTCATCCTGCTGTACTCTTTCTTCTGAAAGAAAATGAAGTTTTAAAACGTGTTATGAAGAGGAAATACATTTAGTGTCAACAACTACAGAGATCTTGTGAGTTGTGTCAAAAGCCACTAGATTTACACTTCAGATTTCTCACCTGTGGCATCAGCACGATGTTACCATTTCCCATCCTGTGAGACATATGGGCTGATCCTGCAAACCTGGCAGGGATAGACCTCATGTTGACTTCACTGTTTGCATGCTACAGCCTTTACTTCATCTACTGGTCTGAAAGGGGATAACAAAAAGGATCATCATGATCTGACACCATTATCCTTAGGCACAGTGTTGAAATTTTGCCAATTTCTATTGAACTCCAATAGCAGGTGAACAGGGGCCTCCCCACAGTATATCTATCAGCAAAACATTATTCCCAAATACGTATATTTTTTCTAGAATGGTGTTTTTCTGACACAGGGCTATGACTCCTTTCTAGGTGTGCAGAGAATGATCTTCTCCTTCTGTACCCTCCTTTTTGATAGCCCTTTTCAGTTCTCACTGTGCTGGGTATGACTTTAAAAACATGGCTTTATAAATCACCTACAAGCAGAATTTGGTGCAGTGATGCCCAATTTGTCTTATGAGAAGCAGATTGTTCATTCTTTACAAGAGGTGCCTTGAGCACCTTCCTCACGTAGCAGTGCACTTATTCAGGGTATATATACACCCAAGGTATGGTTTCACATTACAACTAAACTAAACTAAGGGCTAACTTCCAGTAAAAGCAGGGGGTGTCAGTCTCTTCCCTGCCTACTCCATTCCTTCCTCTCCTGTGTCTGCTCCCCAGCTGCTTGATCTTTTCCTCCTTTGCGTCACTCTGACACTCATCTGATCACACTATAAACTGTGTCAATCTGCTAATCTTGCAAAAAAATTGATATCTTTCATGGGGTTTTTTGCTAGATTTTTCTCTTTTTTTCAGTTTTAATGAATAAGCCTGTTCAGCCATCCGCTTAGCACTGGCTTGGGCTGGTGGCAGCCCACAGCTGGGCTTCAGTCCAGGATGTGTGGGCAGGGAGAGCAGAGGTGCAGCAGAGGGCAGTGGGACCCACACTTAGGCAGTGAGGAGCCCGTCTTCTCTGTCACCACCACCCCCTCATATGCAGCTGAAGGCAAAACTTTTGTGGTGTTTGACATCACTCTCAGCCCAGCTTTTGTTCTCCTCTCTCCTTGAATTCCCCTTGAACTTGTTGAATCCTTCAGCTTTCAGTTTCAAGAGAGGGTTGATAGGAGTACAGCTGAATATGCAGCAGGTACACTTGAAAAGACGCACAGGGGATGGTTATAAACCCTCTGCCCTTTGTACTTTTCTAAAGGAGGTGTAACTCTATCCCAGACCTTGGAAGCCACAGCATGTAACGGACACCCAGATACCTATAACTCCAGAGTGGGCAAACACTTTGTGCAGTGCACATTTTTGACCTGCAAATTTAAAAATTGAAAACCTTTTCAGAGAGGTTCATGTTTTCTGAGCAAAACTAATTTAAATTCTCTGGGCTGATCTTAAACTGCAAGCAGACTCACTTGACTTTTATGTGCCCAGTAGCTATTGACAAAGATATAATTCACTGTTCTTGTCTTCCTTTTTTTTTTTTCTTCAGAAATCTTCCTTATCTTCCTGTGTCTTTCACAAGTACTATTTTCCATAATCCATCAGATTTCATATTATCAGATTGTTTGAAGGTGTATGTTCAGATTTCTTTGCTTGCTTAGCAGTATGTAAACATTGAAGACCTCAGTTAGATTTATATGACAAAGGAAGTGACAGGATCTCTCTAACAAAGTTAAGCAAGAAGTATAAAGTTTTAGACTTTTGGAGGTTGTAGGTTGAAATTAGGGGTTAGGACTTGTACTCTGCCAGTGGCACAGCAGATACACCATGATCTGATTCATCCCTATAAGCCAGTGTGTAAACCCACAGAGTTCCTGTGGGGCCCAAGGTAATTGCCGGTTCTGAATCTAAAATTGATGTCTTATCAAGAATTTTACCCCAGATTTGAGAGCTGCCCCTGCTTTTCTGCAGGATGGCATTATCTCATAGAAGATGTGACTCCAAATGGTGACTCATTAGGTCCTTTTCCTTGTTCCTGAAAAGAATTCACTCTAAATTCTAGATACTATATGAATATACATAATATATATTTATATATGTTATTAATAAATGCAGAGGATTGTGAAATTATTTGCAAGTTCAGTTGTCCACTTGGAGTTTGTAAGAATTTGAATAAGTTATTAGGGAGTAGAGACTGTTATGGCCTTCTTACTGAGGATGAGAATATAATTTGTCACATCTCACAGTTATCAGATCTCCAGCTCTTGCCAGTGGCATATCTTCTCTTAGGTGGGAATTTTATCTTGAGGGACTTTGTTGCTGACCATGTGAGAAAAACTGCCTTGCCTGAATATCACTGGAGTCTGTGCTCTTGGGTGCTGTAAGTTTGCTGACAACTGTATTGCAGATAAGCAGTAGAATGTCCACAGTCTGATATTACGGCATATTGCTATCACCATATGTATTGTCATTGCCATATAGCTACTACTGCTCCTTCAGATCAAGCCATCCAACTGTTTGCCTGACATCATCTGCTACTGTGTTTTTCTAAATATCATACGCAACTCCTTATTAAACAAACTGAAAATAGACCTTCAAATATACTGTTTTCAAGCTAGGTTACGAAACCCATATGATCAGCTGCTCTTCAGGGCCACTGAACATTCTTTTCTGAGGTAGCAATATGTTTTATAATATAAGGAAATACAAAAGGAAATATATATGAAAACACATGAACAATTTATAACATCACATATCCTGTTTATCATAACAGTACTTATGCTCAGAAATAAGTAAGTCTGAAAATCACCATTAGGTATCATAGATCCTGGGTTGTGGAATTCCAGGAACCATATAAAATGAAAGAAAGAGTAAAGGAATAACTCTCCATTTCAAGTATACTCTGAGTCTACCAGATTGGTCGGCTTGTACAAAGAAGCTTAGAAAGGGTCAGATTTGGCCAGCTGGGAATCCCTGCTATACTGTCCATATGCTTTAACAGGTGGAAGGGATGATCAATTCTTTGCTCTTCTGCTTGGAAGTGGGTGATATTTGGAGGAGCCCAGGGGTTGCCCACTGGGCTGAACCAGTTCCAGCACAGTGAAACTGCAACAAATAGGCTAAGGAAGAGGCATTCACAAAATCAATCTTTAGCTCCCATGCAGAGTAGAGAAATAGTTTCCTTCAGGGGAAATGGAGAGCAGTTAAACTAGGCTTCTGCTTTCAATTTCTTTCCAGTAACTCTGTTGGGAACTCAGGGAGATAGCTTAATTGGTCCTCTCTGATACACCAGTATAAATAATTATAAAATTCATGCTCATTTGCTGTATACTTTGAGATGAAATTTCTACCAAAATGCATAAAAATCATATTCACCATCGTCGTTCTATTTTTGCGATTCATGCACCAATCACTGAATAAAAGACATATAGAGGGGGAGAGGGAAAGAGAGTAATGGAAATCAAGTTAATACTGAGGAAATGTGTCAACTAAAGTCCTTTCAAACTTTCAAGTTCAAAAACATGAAAAAGCACGCAGGAAACCTAACAAACAAGCAAGTAAAAATGACCTCATATTTAAGAGAAGTCAGGTGGAAGAATATGGCTTTG
Organism: Lophotriccus pileatus; assembly: GCA_035583135.1. Classification (NCBI taxonomy): domain Eukaryota; kingdom Metazoa; phylum Chordata; class Aves; order Passeriformes; family Tyrannidae; genus Lophotriccus; species Lophotriccus pileatus. The sequence goes on from JAWWES010000041.1 coordinate 25,126,774, forward strand.
CATTTTCCTTACTGCTGTTCACATCTCCTGTGGTTTTAGTTTGTTGTTCTTACTAATATGAGATTATTGGAGCAAATAAGTAACATAAATTTGCACCTCCACGTACGGTAGGCAGCAACTGCTGTGCAGCTGAAAGGAGAGTTCTCACACCAAGTATCTGGAACCTCTCAGGACTCATCACTGCTCTTCAAACTGAGAGAAAATTACAGGCAAACATTCACTTTTTTGGTGAATAGCAACAAAAAGCTTAATAAATGAGAACTTCCTTAGCCCAGGTATATTTAGGATTTCACGGTTATGTAAACGACCTTTACAATGAATCATAACACACTTTCAACATTTATAGTATACCTATAGCATAACAAAGGACCTTCAAGCTGTAGAACAACACTGTTGCAGTTTTAACAGGGTTATGAGTCCAATAAGATATATTTTAAACCAATTAAAAATGTAACAAATTACCCTTTTTGTCACATTTTCCATCTGCTTTAAAGGAAATTAAAAAATCTTTCAGAATTCTGAATTCTTCCAGATGCAATTCTGCATGTCTGTTTTGAAGGAAATTTTGTAATTTTGAAAGCTTTCTTGCAAAGCTTGACCTACTGGAACTACCCCCAAAAGAAGAAAATAAACCATGCATCTTCAGTGACACTGATTTTTCCCTCACTTGAAGAAAATACAGCAGCTGGCTGCCACGAGTTACAGATCTGTCAGGACATATAAACTGTGAAAAAATGGGGATAGAAGATGATGTCGAAAAGGATGCCTGCAATTTCTGAGTATTTGAGCTGCTTGTCTGTCTCCCTGGGTTTTTGGGCTTTTGCTGCACGGTAAGGACTTGAGAAGGGCTGGGGTCCACTTGTAGAGGAGGTAAATGAGGCTCCTTGGACAAGCAGGAATGCTAGTGCTATCTCTGTAGCTATTGCAATCCTTTGTCTCCTTAGGCCAAAGGCTCACTAGCTTCCTCTGGTGCTTAGTGAGCTCCAAAACAAACCTCCAGGAAACAAGGCAGTTTTAGATTGAAAAGTTGCCTGTATTTCAGAAGAGGTTTACCCAAATATACATGCTCCTATATAGCTATTTTTATTTAAAAGTGAATTTCCAGGAAGAAGAAAATTCTGAAAATTCTAAACAGCTCTCTTAAGACCTATGACATATCAGTTCACTGGACTCTGCTGAAAGAGTGACTGAGCAGTCAGGGATAAGAATAAAACCCTGGTTTACATTTAATTCATGCTCATAGATAAAGATTCAGGATATGCTGACTAAGCAGTGTTTGATCAATTAAATTGACTCTGTCGTGTTATTTTTTATGAACTACTCCACTGATAATTAATATGACTAATAAATGAATGTCAGAAGTTGTAGTTTAGTCTAGGTTATCACTGCTTTGTACCTATCAAGCTTTTTGTTCCTTTTAACCTCTAGGAAACAGGAAGAGATGATCCAATTCCAATAATATTTAATTTTATATGATTCTCAGGATCATTTTTAACAAGCTGTTCTACCATACCTATTGTAGGGACTAAGTGTGCTTGTTTTGTTGATATACTTTACTGCTGGGCCATGATCAGGTGCTCATGCCAGTTTCATTAGCTTTTTTGTCAGTTGTTTACACCGACAAGTATAAACTGCAGCTAATTCATTTGCAGGGTCTAGCAGCAGTGTCAGGAATTGATTTTTAGGGGCTTATTTTACTCCTGCTGGAGGGACAGCAAACACAGTGGTACACCATGGCTCACACAGTCCAAGGATGTTCTGACAGTCCTTTAGGGTGACTTTTTGCTTTTGTCTCTTTCTCAACATATTTGGTTTGCAGGTAAAATTCAGGAGCATTGTGAATTGGTGATTACTATCTGTACCCATGTTATCACACTAGATTTTGCGTATCCATGTTAGCAATGATGAAGAGGTATGTTTCTCTCTAGGCAAATGGCTATTTTAACTTCAAGCTCCGACTAAGCCAGTGGAGCAGTAGTTAACACCCAGAGCTATGGAAGGTGTGTTTGAGGTGCTCCTATCATGACATGTGCTAGAGAACACAGAGGCTCTGAGTTTGATTACTCCCATTCTCTCTTTTCAGACCATCTCTTCTAGACTGCCCTTTTCAGACTGACACCTTCTGAGAAGAGATAGCTCAGGTTTTGCATCCATAACAGTAACAGCATGGACTGAAGGGTTACCTGGGTTGAAACTATTAAGAGTTCATGACAAATAAATACAAGAGTAGTTTGCAATTTTTATCCTAGGTAGTACCAAGAGGAGATGTACCTAGATGGGATTCACATGCTACTAGCCTAAGAACTGACATGCTTATTCACCCCAATGCAGACGTCCAAAAAAACAGATTGCATCCCGGCTGGGTTGATGCCTAAAGGGTGGCCAGGGTGGCCACCACTCAGGCAAAAGAAGTTGTACTAGTCTGTTCTTTGATCTTTCTGAGGTCTCTGGGATTCCTATTGATTTCTAGCTTGGATCACAGTTTAAATCCTTATAGTATTTTTCTCTTGAGTCCTTGATTACTAACTGCTAGCATGTCAACAATTTCATTGCTATCAGTGGTTTTCTTATCTTTCACGTATTTCATAGCTTTGGCTTACGTAATGTCTCATAGCTCAAAATTTTTTTCAGAACAGGTAAACCCATGTCAGACTATTGTGAACATAAAAATGGGTGGTGGTTCATAGACATGTACAGCTCAGGGTGCTTCACCTCTTCTAACCAGCAGATATTTTCACTTTTGTTCAGGCAGTTTCCAGGCTGACTTTTTCTTCATGATGAAAAAGAGTATTGCTGATGTTCAGTTCCAGATGTCCATCTGGAGTCCTTAGGCAAGATAAGTTAAGATATGGTGGCTGTAGCCAACATAAGACAGACATAAGACTAAAGGTCAGATGAAGGCACTGGTGGCATGGTGGACATTACCGAAGAGACTTTTTTGCTTTTTTTGTGTGAATGGCTGGCATGGTCACTCCATAGTATTGGAAATCAAATACCTTATTGATCATTTCCATCAGATCTTTTCTTTTGGGGAAGAAATAACTGAACATTTCTCATGGAAAGTCCTTGCCATGGGAATTGCCACCTCCTCTGTAGCTCAGAGTTGTAGCTTAGATAAAAGTGACATTTACTTACTCTAGGTTTTCCTTGGAGTTAGCCTGGGCAAACAGCCAGGGAAGAAAGAAAGATAGCACTAGAGTGGTTTGGTTTGTGCCAGTTTTTGACATTGGTTATTCTACAGTCTTGATAACTGCAAAAGTCATAAACAGTGCAACAGTCAGTGTGATACTAAAAAAAAAAAAAAAAAACAACAACAACAACAAAAAAAACCAAAAACCAAAAAAACCCACAAAAAAACCCCACCAAAATAGAAAGCCTATTTTTAGAGACTGTTTGGAGTTCACTTCAGGACAAAAAAGAGTTGGAGATCACTCTACTTCAACAAATGTTACGTGATTGCACCAGTTGCATAAAACCTTTTGAAGTGTAAATCTCTTTAAAGACCTTCCATGTGGGTCAAATGTCAGCTGGGAGGACCTGGTTAAGTGTCATGGACCCTGTGGAATGTAGTCATGGATTTCATTAGGTGGTCTGGATGACTTCCCAGATATCAGCAATTCCACTGTGGCCTGAGACAAGAAACGAAAGATAGAAGTTGCTATATTTGGTATAAGCCAAATTTGATCTGAGCCATTAGAACAACAAGGGCATCTTTACAGTGATGATTTCTGTAGCTCCTAGATAAATAAAGGGCTTAAGATCTATTCAAAATTTTTACCTCCAAGGTTATACCCTTCCAAGTCTGCTAAGATTTTTTAAATTGATCTGACAAACAGAATTGAATAACTGTCTCTTCCAACAGCAGATGGGGAGTCAAGGGCTGTTGGGCAACCAGTTCTCTGGCAGCAAAGAAGGATACACAAATTCTGACTCAGAAGTTCTTAGATAAATTAGAGACACTGGTAATTATCACTGAAGATGTTGTAGGAACTAAAAGCAAAGATCATAATTCAGGCAATCTTAAAGAGATGTCAGAACTTTGAAGAATTAATGAAGTGTTTCACTTTTAATTCTTTTCACTGAAAACATCTGCATATTTCCATCCATAGTACTATGCCTGTACACTCCTTTAGTAGCATTTTGATATGGTAACCAGGTACAGTTCCATTGGGTGCTCAAATCTTCATACCAATGAGATATTAGGATGTAATATATGGCACAGTTTATATAATAAATGTAGAAATTCTCCACTTCCAAGATGGGTAATACCAGTTTAGAAAAAAATGTATATGCAATACACATTAAGTTATGGCTATTATAGACCAGCATATTCCAGTGAAGGCAATGGAGATCCTCCAGTTAGCAGTAGTTAAGAAATTTGTTGGTCTTAAATTGAGTATTTTTTTTAAGCATTACATGCATTTTTACATCACAGCCCAGCATCTGTGTCTCTTTTGCCACTCATATGGCCCAATGTGCCATCTAGTGGAAAAGGTCAATCTTAAAAGATACTGTCAATCCGAACTACAAGGCTTTACAGTGGAAAGTAAAATAAAATTAAATAAAATTAAATTTAAAAAAAGCTAAGGAAAAAGGGAGTCTTTTATTCTGAAGAATAACACATGATCAAGTCCAGATATATGACAAGTAGGTAGAGAAGGATAATATTGACAATTTGGGATTAGTATGAAAATTATTTCCAGTATAAATAAAGACTTCTGAGTCATTAGCTGCACACAAATTAGCATCATCTGAGGGACAGAAGAACTTATTTTTCTACCTCTAGTGATCAGTCTTGATTTCATAAAGGTAATCTGGAGAAGGATGAGAATGTAAAGATAAAAGATAAAAATAGAAAAATGTATGAGGAACTCAGAATTTGAAGGAAGTGGTAAAAACAATTCTTAGAATCAATGTCAACTTCCCTGCTCTGGGAAATGCAAACATAAAAGAAAGCAATGAAATGTAAATACAGCAAATTATGCTAACAAGTATTTCACCATTTGAAAAATTAGGTTTCATGTTTTTCTTTTTTCTTTTTCTTTCATTTTGTTGTCTCTCTCCAGTTAATCTGCTTCAGAGATCTATTTTCTTTCTTTTTTTTTTATCTTATTGTAGAATACATCTGCAACAACTTCCATCTTTCTTCAGAGTCTTTCCTCTGTCCCGGAGTTACAGCTGGTTTTGCCAATCCATTCTCCCTATGCTAGTCTCATTTTCTTATACTTTATAGTAGATTGTGAGTGCAGATCTTGTTTAACTGTATCACCTACAAAATAACTTCTACAGAAATCATCCTCACAGATACTTTTATGAACTAACTTTCACACTTAAGTCATAGCAGCACTTCATACTGTATTAGAAAGACATGGAATGCTAGTAAATCCAGTGAAGTCCCTGCCATGGAGCTAGACATGGCAGCAATGCACTTACCATCATGTGCTTGGAGGAAAGTTTTACCTGCAGCTAAAGCTTTTGTTCGGAGACCAAGCAGGAAAAACTTATTGCTGCTTAAAACAGAGTGAACTAAGTTCCCCAGCAAATGATCTTTTGGGCAAGATACTGGCATGTCAACGTTCAACACACTCTCTATGCCCTTGCATGCTTGAGTCTTAGATTGAAGCCACTGGCACGGGGAATATATTTTTGAAATGTAGTGAAACTAGTCCCATAAACAATATACATTTTCCCCCCTCCTGTTTCACAATCTCAAGACTTTTCAATGATTCAGAGAAACCAAAAAACAAAAAAAAAAACAAGAAACAAAAAACCACAAAACAAACAAAAAACCTAAAAAAAACCCACATCAAAACAAAACAAAAACAAACAAACAAACAAACAAAACACACACACACACACAAAAAAAGAAAAAACCAACAAAAACGGGTTGACAAACCAAACACGGGCCCTGGCTGTTCCCACTTTAAACACCCATGTGTATTCATCATATATGTGGCTGCTGCAACTTCAGTAGCTAGGTCAGTTTCATTACTCTTAACATGCTATAAAAGTTGACCTGGAAAATTCAGGCAAAGACAGGAAAAAAGTGATGGCTAGCAAACTCCATCTCATCAAAGATATTGAGAATTTTGTGAGAAAAAGAATGTGTACTCCTCAATCTAACAGTATAATCCTGTCAAGTAAGTCTCATCATTGCTGACAGCCTCAGAGGTGTGGGAACTTTCCAAAGAAAATATTCCTCAAAATATTTCATGGTGGGAAGTGTCAGTCAGCTGAAAGACAGGAGTTTCTGACTCCTCTTTTCTTGTTTCTCTCTTAATGGATCTCTGACTAGTTGAAGTCATACTAGCAACAAACAGACGCTTGCAGAACAAACTAGCACTACATTTCACAGCCTTCTGATCCAAGACAGGGCTTTAACCAACAAATAATATAATTCTGGATAAATTTTTCTTGAAGAAAAAAATGTTACTGAGAAGTGTAGAATTTAAATTATTCTAATATTCTAACAGCTAAAGCAGTTCTACATATTCTCTGGCTCTGCCACACGCTGCTTTAAAGGCATAGTTCTTTTATGAGTTTGCCTCAAATCTGTGAAATATATATAGACACTGAAAACATAATCCCGAGCTGTGGAGATTCAGTGAGTGTCTGTATGCTGGTATTCACTGGAAGAGCTGAACAATGATGAAGATGAACTAGAGAGTTAAAGTCCACAAATGCACATATCCATATCACATTAGCTGGTGCTAATCAGGGAGTGAGAACTTCCTTAGTGCTCTCAACAAGTTGTTTATGACTATGTTTTTTACTTGTGTATATACATCACAATTGCAGAGCTTTTCCAGGTTATTCCAAAAGTGTGTTCAGAAGAAAACACACACATAAATATGGTGTATTCCTATCCCTTTATAAAGCATTGGTACATGATGCTAATTTCTAATCCTAAAATCAAGAGAAACATAGTACTACAACTGCTCATGCTCGTGAGAGTGGGTAAGATGCTAGCTCATTCTGGGACCAAGAAAAAGCATGAAATGAATCAGAAATCACTACATTAATTTGGTATAGAATAATTAAAAGATAAAGTGCATTAATTTATGTTATAAATTTTTTTAGCATGAATTTATTAAAACATTCAGCAGTCAGAGCAGAATAAAAGCTAATTTGCAACGGTGGTAATGGGCTTGGAATCAGCTTTAGTATTAGAAGAAAGTTCAAATACAGTAGGAAGGAAATGCAATACAATAAAGCAGTGACTCAGGGGGCTGATTGGAATAATGAAATGCATTTCAATGAATTCTGACGGATAAAGTATTATTACAGAGGAGCTTATAAACAAGAAGGGAATAGACAACATTTGTAGCAATAGTACATATTATTGCCACAGTGACTTTTATTACTATAGAAATTATTTTGAATTGTGAAAGGTACTGTACTCAGTGTTCTAATAATTAATCTAAAGTAACTGCCTCTGTTTCACTGAGCTTTGTTGTTCATCAGCATTGAAAGTATAGACTCTGTGTCTACTCCTTGACAGAACTGCTAATGCTCTATTCATCTTGTCAGCTGTGAGTCTCCTCTGCATGCTAAGACCATAGAGCAGACATTCTGCACATCTATTAATATGAAATCCAGGGAGGCTGTGGAAGGTTGCTATTTCGCCTGCTCTGTGGGGGCCTCCTGTGGCCTGAATTAGATGGCTCCTTCTCTTTACAGCAAGGTAAAAATAACTCTTAACTTTCAATTTGTGAAAGCATCAGAGCTAACGCCAAGATCAGAGAGCTGTGTTTTGCTCCTTCTGTGTTTGGAAACACTACAGGTAGTATTTTATGAACTTTTAATTAATATATTATTTCCTTTAAGCAAATATATACTTTCTTGTTGATACGATCATAAATTTACAAACCCCAAATTTGACTTGCCTCAAAATAGTAAATAAAACCACCAGAGTTTAAACTTTTATAACTTTTTGATAGATTTTTTCTCCACTCAACTAATTAATCTAAGTGTAATCAAGTATTACTAGAAACTGAGGAACATGGAGCCATTGCATAATTTCTTTATTTTCCCAACCCTGTGTTGATAATGTTACAAAATTCCTTTAATCTTAGATATTTTTAGTTTTAAAGGAAAACTGTAAATCTTTGCAACTTTTTGAACAGTGTTTAAGAATTTCTGTGAATGGTGCTGAAGAAAAGAGGGTAGGTGAGAAGATTATATATAATGCATCCTTTAAATTAAGTTAATAATAATTAAGTTAATAAATAATTAAGTTAGCAGTAAAATCATTTTGCATCTACTAAAGCACAAGATCTCATCAATGGCTTGATTAATTGCAAACAGAATATCTTTTCTCATCTTCTTTTGTTCTCCTTAGATCTGGATGGGATTTTGCATGTCTCTTACAGGGTTATGCTTTCTTAGCACACAATATGTTTTGGCCATTACCACCATATAAGGACATGTTTCCATATTATTACTCCAGTTGCACCATATCCAATTTAAGATGTGTCTTTACCAATTTCCCACCAACTGATAAGTATTTTTGATTCTTCTCCAACAGACTATCACACACACCCCTTCTTTATGCCAATTGCACAGTTTATGTTACCTGGGAAATTATGTTTTTCAAAAAATACAGCCTCCTGTTATTTCTTGAGAAAGCTCCATGCAAAGAGCTAGTAGATGGTGCAGTCATACCATCAAAGGGTACAGCCAAAGACCAGTGATCTCTTGCAATAGGTGAGGAATGAGTGCCTCCAAGGTGAGGGGGAAACTCTTAAATCACATCTGCTGCTGAAAGTGAACTCTCATTCGTTAGTCCCAGTCTGCAGTTCATAAAAGTTTATCTTTCATAACTTATTAAATCTCTTGTCCCACAGCATGATTAGTAACACCTAATGACAGGTCATATTTTACCTGGGCAGCCTGTGAAACATGTTGAGTTCATGGCCTCTGTAAGATATTTTCATCATATGTCTCCTTATTCTTTCTCACGTCTGTTGAGGGCATATAACAGAAAGGGAACATGAGCCCCGGAGAAAGAGCACATGAGGTTCACAGCAGGAACCATTCCAGCTGCCAACAAAATAAACCATATTACGGGAGGTAAATGTGAAGCCAGTGAAAGTACCACTTGGGATGCTACCATGACTAAAGAACTGTTTCATCCATTATGTTTGCAGGCATTTCCATATCAGCCAACCACATCAAGAAAAAATCAAGCAGCATAAAAACAGATGTGACAGACCACAAAATGGTATATGCTGTAGAAAAACTAGCCCTGAGTCCATAAGTGACATTAGTCAATAATAGGCAGTGCCTTTCCCATGTAGAGTGAAGAACAAGAGGGGAAAAAAAAGCCCCATCTTGCTCCAGCCCAAGAAATATTATTCGTATTGTGTGTGGATGTGTGAGAGCAAGGGTCATCCATTTCTCAGCTACAATCAGCCTTTGGAAAGTATCAGACTCACACAGCAGGTAGCAGGTTTCAGCAATCACCATGCATCATGTGGGACTGGCTGTCAGTGGAGCACAGGAAAGCAGAAGAAACGAGCATACAGGAAGGTCAGGTTGCTGCCTTGCTGTCTTTAGTTTCTCCCTGCCTCCCTCCCTCCCACAAAGCCTTCTCTCCTGCCTGTTCAAGCTCTACACAGTGGATGTGCCAGAGTAAATCAGTGCAGTTCAAATACATTCAATAAACACAACTGGCCTGACAAATGGTGGATGTTGAACAATCTAATACTTCTCTAAGGCAAAGCTTCACAACCAACCGTTCTTTTGTTTTGTACATCTATTTGATGTATGTTCTAAGCAAGAAGCAGCCTGTTGTCTATTGGGAAACAGTGTCTCTAGTGCTCACAAAAGCAGAATTGTCTGAATTCAGCCTTTCATCTGTGATAAACAGGTCTGCCTTATGTACTGCGCTCTGGGTTAACGTTTCTCTATTCTAACTTGAGAGGAGTGATCGTTGTGACTGCAGGGTATCACTAACTCAGATAATGCAGTTAAGCAGATCTACTGATGAAGAAGTCAGAGGAAAAAGCTTCACTGACATTTCCTTGACTGACTCATGGCTCTAACTACAGGCCAAAGGGATTTCAAGAGGGCTAATGTGGGGATCTCTCCCCTTACTAACTCCTCCACAACGTACAATGTCAGGATCTCTCCCTGACAATGTCCCCATGGAGATTCATATCTACCTGCCTCATTCTTTTCCCTTTGGAACTCCATGATGCCCCTTTACCCCATACCTGATCCAGCACTTATTACAGAAAAGTTTTACCAGAGATGAAACCTTATCTTCCTTCCTCTCAGCCTTTTTCCATTATTAGACATACCCTCTAAATATCACCACCTCAGTCTAAGAGAATGAAATAGGCAGCAAAAAATACAGGAGTAGGCAAGGGTCAGGTGAAGAGGGCCAGAGCGGCCTCATGAAATAAAATTAAATGAAATTTCATTAAATTAAATAAAACAAGACTTCTTGAAATTAAATTAAATGAAATAAAATTAAATCAAATGGAATAAAATAAATTTTCTTAAAATTAAATTTAACAAAATTAAATGAAAATTTGACATTTCATTTCATTAAATGAAAATTCTTTTTGTGAAATGAAATTTCATGAAATAAAGTGGCATAAAATCAGATTTCTTGAAATAAAATTTCATTAAATGTCATGAAATGGAATAAAATCAATGTTTTTCTAAATGAAGTGAAATTCAACAAAAAATTACATGTTGAATTTCCATTTTATTATTTCATGAATCAAAATTCATTTCATGGAAGGAAATGAAATGAATTTTCATTTCATAGAATAAAATAAAGTGTGGCATTTTCATTTCATTTTGTTAAATTTAATTTAATTTCAAGAAATCTGATTTGATTTCATTTAATGAAAATTCATTTCATGAAATAAAATGAAATGAAATTTCGTGAAACAAAATGTCTTGAAATGAAATTTATTGAAATTAAGTGAAAAGTCGAAATTTCATTTTATTTTATTTTATTAAACAAAAATTCATTTCATGAAATAAAATGAAATTGCAGGGTAAATATTTGCAGCAGTGTTGCAGATACGGTGGTGCTATTGGCACCTTTAATTTCGATATTGTCAGTGTCACTCTCAGAGTTCCAGTAATATAATAATGGTATATTGCATGTGATTAGTACAAACGGCAAAAAAACAGCTTTGCAATACTAAGCTGAGTGACATCCACGTCCATAGAGTCACGCTCTGCACGTGATCTGTTCCCTTTAAATTGTTGTGCTTTATGTAGGAGTCGCGCTTGATTATTTGGAAGAAAGCAGAGAGGTAGAGCCTTTCCGATATCGAGCATCTGTCGCTGGGAAAGAGCGCGGAGTTCCCAAGGGGCGGCAGTTCCCGGGGGGTCTCACAGCGCCGCCGCCGCGCCCCCACCAGAGGGCGCCAAAACACCGGCTCAGCCGCGGCGGCGGCGCCCTCCGTCCCGGCGGATCCCTCCCATCCCGGCGGATCCCTCCCATCCCGGGCGGATCCCTCCCACGTCCGGCGGCTCTCCCCGTATCCCCGGGCAGCTCCCTCGCCCCAGCAGCTCTGTTCCCCGGCGGCTCCCTGTCCCCGCCGCCCGGGGCCGCGGATGCTCGCACCTGCCGGTTACGTGATGCTGTGCGGCACCGAACACGCTGGCGCAGCCCATCGGGATGGGTGTAGCGGCAGCCGTGAACGCCTTGGGTAAAATTCCAACGACGACTAGTGCGAGGCTTCCCTGACTGTTTTCTACGCTTAAAAAAAAAAAAAAAAAAAAAAAAAAAGTGTAAGAATGTGTTAAATGGGTGGTGAAAGTCATCCCGCACACAGCTGCATCCTTCTCGAGACAAAAGGGCAGACATAGCATTGGGGTGTTGGCACTGGGAGTGCTTTTCTCGGAAGTTATGCATGTTAAACAAGGAGTGATGCACTTATAAAATGTTGTAATAGAATACCATGTAATGTTAAATGTTTGTTTGTTTTATTTTAACCTTCTGTAAAACTCCACAACTAATTACTTCCTGCAAAGGCACAAACAGAACAGTAACTATATGCACTCAAAAAAGATCACTTCATATAATTCCGTGTCAGAACTGTTACCTGGAAGACTACAACACCAATGAAAAAAGGTCTCCATAGCAAGCACATCCCTCTGAAATCTTCCTTTTTTTTTTCGTCGTTTTTTCTTTTCCTTTTTTTTTTCTTTTTTTTTTTTTTTTTTATTATTATTACATGGACTATTCTTTTTTCCCAGCTGCTGGTCAAAGGAACTGGGCAGAAGGGGCTTAAAATTGACATCTCAGCCAAAAGCTGGAACCTAACCAGCAGTCTGATTCAGCAAAATGTTAAAGCAACAGCTTCAATGCTTTCCAGAAAGAGGAGGGGCTTAAGTAAATGTTTAGAGTTAAATATATCTGTATGGGCTTTGCTGCATTTGAGACCAGGGATGCACAGAAATGTCGGCCCTGGGCTTGCACCTCCATCTGAACAAGAGTGTTTTGGTCCTGAGAGAAGCATTATCAAATTCAATACTTAATACACCATTCTGATAGGAACACTGAACACTGATTGCTTGCATAAATGCACATCCTGTGGGTTTCTTTATGGAGGTATGGCAATAATGCCACAAGTAAAAGGGAAGTTTTCTTCCCTGTATTCAAAATATTAATGGGACAGTATTGAATATCAGGAAGAACAAAACCAGGAGAACCTGAGATTCCCTATTTCTTCTCAGAAAGACAAAATATGTCTTTAATATGCTTTAGTGTTGATCCTTAAGTGATTAAGTTGGTTATTATAGAAACGGTGAAAAACTGGCAGTTTTCTTAAATGAATTTTCTGTGAAAAATTGTTGTTAGATGCAGTTCTGACAGGTGTTCAGGATAATCCCATTTTTCTGAAAACAGAAAAAGATTTCTCTGTTTTAGAAGACTGTTTCAGAATTAGGGGAGGAGAACTAGAACTAGAGAATGAACCAGACATTTATTTGATGTGGGTCAACAGATAGACACATTCACAAGCTAAAGATGGAGCTTTAGGAAAATAAACCAGTACTGTCAGCTGTACTACAGGCACCACCCCAGCTCATAATTCTTCCTCTGAAATTGAAATAATTAACTACTTTGTGTATGCTAGAGGAATTTTCTGGGGGAGGAAACACTTTTTTTCTCTAGTAGCAAATGATACCCCTGAAAAACTGAGTAATTAATCAAGCCTGTATAGCTCTGATACTGTATCATAATAAGATTGATTGATCACAAAGTGTACTCTGGTGGAGACAGGTAGAATGTTAGGCATATTAGGAAGTTCTGGAATACTGTGTTTGGTGGTGTGTTGGGGAAGTTTTTGTCTCACATCATCTAGTGAAAAATGAAAAAAATACCCCCATAGAAAAAAAAATGGATTATAGAGAGGATCAAGATCTAAAATAAGACTTTTTTTTCTTGGCTTTTAGAGAGTGATGTAGAATGTAGCAATTTGTTTAAGTAAGGTGTGACACTTTTTCAGACCTAGCTCTTTGTAACTGAGAGACATGAATCATCAGTATTTCCTAATCTTCCAATAATTAATGGCATTCTAGAAGGCAGGTCTTGGAGAAACATTTCCTAGAAAAATGTAGGTTTTTTCTTAATTAAATATTTGCTGGGATGAGAAATTTGAAAATTTGCTATGAAGAATGAAAATGAATAGCAACAAGGTGAAGAAAGATTTTAGCACCATAATTGTCCTAAAATTAAGAGAGGTAAGATATAAAGAAAACCAAAGACAATTACATAGTAAACACTGATTTACTTCATGGTAAATCAAAAGAGAGTTGCCATGAAGAAAAGGAGCTTTTCTGGTAACAAACATCAAAAGCATACACAGGTTTAACCATCAGCGTCAACAGTGTGAATTTGTACTGTGGGAACATATAGTAAAAATAACACTGGCATAAGGTATTTTCCTCCTGCCAGATCTGCTAAGCAAATAGGAACTTCATTTTGCACCAGCTGCAGCTTCCAAGTGGTCTACAAATGTGCCATATGGTCTGCAATACATAGATTGGTGCTCTAATACTATGGCTGCCCCCCACTGTACCTAAGTATGTAGGACATATGCTACAACACATTACTTAATCGTGCATTACCTTGCATCTGTAGGCACTAATTTACAAATTTCTGATACTTTTTTTCATTTAAAGGATGAAATTTTCTGAATTTTCTGTGAAAACACATTTGGATTCCAGTTTAACATCGCAATGAATTAAATCTTAGTTGCAGGCGTTGTGTTGTTTGTAATGAATTAGGGGTGGGCATCCATAACAGGTTTCTGTGCTTTGGCCATTATGTTATACTGGGAGCTGTTCTGGGATGGAGTGGAAATGTTTCACTGGAATTAATAGAGGTTTACTAGAGGACTATACGTACACAAAATAAAAGGTCTGGATAAGAGAGAGAGAAACAATAGAACAGTGAAGACATTCAACATGTACCATAAGTGGGCAATATTAAGGTTAGGGTGGTTTGTACATCAGGCTACTCTTTAATGGGACACATTGATAGTCACATAATAAATAAAGAATTGGTGAAAAGTTCTTAAAATCAGCAAAATTAGAAAGGAAGAATTGCTTTCTGACTAAAGAATTCCACAATTCTCTATATTGAAATTATTTAGGGGAGTAGAATAATTGCAGTCAGGCCTATATTTATAGAATTTATCTTTTAAGTGTTAATGAATTATTCATCATTATGTAATTGTCCCTTCTTCCAAAACATGTACTGACAAAATGTTTGATTTTTTTTGGTTTATTTTTGTCCCAAAGATTTAAAATTTCATGAGATATTGGACATTAATTTATTTCATTTACTGAAAAGTTTGATTTTTTTAAAGGAACCCTTCTTTTAATCCACAGAATTACAATCCTCAAGGCTACATACTTTTTCTTTTTATATATTTTGTATACAGAAAAAGTTAGCCTGTATTCCAGTGAGTTCCATAAACTCCTGATGGACAAACACATTCAGCAGAGGCTTTGTGTCTCAGCGGCTTCTAGTTTCCCACTCTGATCATACAGTCTGGCAAAGTATCAGACTCAACAGAGGAAAACCTCTTTAAAAATAGCTTATCTTTTCAACTCCTTTATTATGGTAAAATAATGTCCATATTAGCATTCTCTAATACGTCTTTAAATATGAGAATATCAGCACAGTGACGAAAAAGTCCTCAAAAGGGCTCCGTCTGTTTTGGCTGTAACTGCTGCAGAAAACCCAGTCTATGCTGGATGCACCCTGGAATCCATCTGGAGTCCATCTTTCCCTCTCTCTCTTATCAACCTTTTTACAGGGTTCCTGACAAGACTTATGTCCTTTTTGCACTGCAATATGTTGTCATTCAACGTGACAGCACTGGCATAATCTAGCACATAAGAACAAAAATGGTCAACAGTGTGTACAAATTTACATCTAAACCTCCAACCACATATTGATCTTAATTGATGAAGTATTTTTATATTCACAGCTAATTGTCACTTTAAATGTTAAGGATGTAATACCTTAACCTGTAAGTTTGTAGGAGACTATATGTACTCTGAGGGAAATTTTCACTTCTTTTTATAGTCTACCTTATACCAAAGCTGTTCTTTGGGAACATGCATGAGGAGGACAAACTTCTGTCAGAATCAGAGCCCTGGCCTGTGCTTTAATCTGATCTAGTAAGCATATGTTTATAAATCTATGAAATTATACTGTGTTATCTAATAGCATGATGTGACAAAAGTGAAGAAAATGAGAGCTTTCATTTTTGACACACAAATTATTTTAGCCTACAATAAAGTAATTTGACTGAGGTCATCTAGACAATCAGGAGCGGGAGGTAGGAGTTCTAGTTTGTTCTTCCATTACTAGACTTCTTTTTAACCATGTATAACTTACCAAGATTCAAAGGGAGTCTCATTTTCTAGATGGCTGTTGAAGAAAAGGGGAAACAGCTAAATAGTAATTTAGCATCATTTTCCAATGTATGCAGTGATAGGGAGGCAACATAATTCATATCTAAGAAAGCATGTATTTTCTGATTATCAATATGGGAACTTCAGTTATGATTACTTATTGGTCATGAAGTTGGGCAGTTGGACAGTACACTATCAAAAATCATTTTTATCTTTAATCTCTTAGTGTGATTTTTGTTTTATTCTTAATTTTTCTTCTTGTATTTGTGCATTTATTTTCCTGCCTGTCTAGGCCACAATGAAGTTGAAATACAGCTCTTGAACTGGTGTTTCCAATTGGAAGTTTTACAGGAACCATGACAACAGAAAGCTTATTTCTCATTAGAAATTACAGTTTCTCAGCAGCACAGGTCATTTGAGGATGCTGATGCAGAAACATGGGATTAAATCAAATTTATATTTCCCCTTAGTATCCTATCAGAATAATCTTCTTATCCCGTATCATTAAATCACATAAGAACTTAAGATGACAGCTAAACATAATTAGAATTTCCTAGAGGATACAGCAGTATATTGGAGAATGGCTCCAAATACACGTACAGGAAACATGTCCCTGTTTGAAAGGATTCTTTTCTCCAAACATCTCGCAGGGATTATGCAATTCATACTAAAAAGCCTTTGGTCTAATGCCCTGGGGAACCGGGAGTGTTACTAGGTGGTCTAGGACAACTCAGAGTCACTATGGTTAAGGTCACAACATTGAGATATTATGGACGTGACATTTAAAATGTAAAACTGGGAAAGAAAGACAATTTTCTAACACAATTCAAGCTGACTCTACTTCATATAAAATGTGTGACTAAGTGAAGAGACAGGAACCTCTTGGCTTTTCCAGCCTTTTTTTTTTTCGTAAACGTGCACTACTCTTTACTGTATTTGCATTATCATTTTTGGAAAGAAGGAGACAAACTTTCTCTTATCCTTTAAAATAAGCATTATTATTACCCTGGATAGGGTACCGAGTTCTGTTAAAAAAGAGATCCCCATAGACATTCATAGGTTTAAGATAATTTCCATGTTTAATTGTAAAGACTGTTCAGTTAACAGTCAGAAAAATACCTAGGCCACCACCAGATATGTAACAAGTATTTTAATGTTTTGCTTCTCATTTTTAAAACTATGACTGTGTTTCCTTTATTAATGGATTTAGAATAGTGTTGCATTGCTTCTCCATTTCACAGAATCACAGAAAATGCCAAGTTGGAAGGGACCCAAAAGAATCGAGTCCAACTCTTAGCCCTGCACAGGACCATCCCCAAGAGTCACACCATGTGCCTGAGAGTATTGTACAAATACTTCTTGGACTCTGGCATGCTTGGTGCTGTGACTACTTCTCATCACAGAGAAGAGATCAGTCCCTGCCTCTCCTCTTCCCCTCATGAAGAAGTTGTAGACTGCAATAAGGTCTCCCGTCAGCCTCCTCCAGGCTGAACAGACCAAGCAACCTCAGCTGCTCCTGATACATCTTCCCCTCAGGCCCTTCACCATCTTCATTGCCCTCCTTTGGACACCCTCTAATAGCTTAATATTTTTCCTATATTGTGGTGCCCAAAACACACACAGTATTCAAGGTGAGACCACAACAGTTAACTTGGTGGCAGAGGAAGCAAGGAGGAATGTGACTGTGTCTCTCAGGGGACAGAGCTTTCTGCAGGGATCCTGAGTTCTATTCAGGGACCACAGCTGCATTTTATTCAATGCCTGTTTAAAGGAATTACTCAGTAAATTCTCTGCTGATTTGAATTTATTCTGCTTTCATGGTCTTAACATTGGCTAAGCAGAAATGATGGCAGCCTTGGAGCTCATAAAAAGAGTATTTGTAGGCCAAAGTTTTCAAGAGGACCTACTTGAAAGACTGAGAATTTAATTGAGAATTAACATATTTTTTATTTTTTAAATCTTCATTTCTATTTTTTTCTCACAACAGAGTTCAGAAGGGAAAGTGTGCTTATTTAGATGTCTTTCTGATCTGTGATTTGCTTGATTTGCAGCAGTGGATGATCTGTACTTCAAATAAGTTTTAGCTAGCTAACAAAATGGGAGTTGTGTAGGTATCAGCTGTGGGACATGTGAAATTCTGGAGAGCTGGTTGAGTAATCTAGCCACAGAATGTCCCTATCATTGAAATTTGTCAGGGACTCATGTCCTTATGAGCTCTGCAACCACCCCAGGGCCCACACCTAGCATCTCTTGTAATGACAGACAGAGCCTGCATTTCAAGCCTGTTTTTACAGTTGAAGGCTCTCTTTCAACAATAAAAAACAAACAAATAAAAAACACAACAAAAAAGTGTATAGTATACAGAGACTGTGCCACTAGAGATTACTCATTGCCTCAAAGGCAGAAACCACTTTTCCCTCACAAGCTCACTCAGCCCTGAGTCAGGATAGTGAGGATGAAGTGTGTTCATAATGAACCTCTCTCCTCTCGCAGCTCTGATGCTCATCCATCATCACCCGTGACAAGTCGTTAGCGCTCTGTCCACCCAGAAGGTAAATCCATCCTCATCAGCCACCGCTAAACGCTGCCCCAGTCCGATGGGTGTTGCCCAGACGCTCTATCAGCTTCTGCTGCCTTTTCCTCTGGTTTATCAAGAGATGGCAGCAAAAAGCCGTTTAACCTTTGATCTCAGTCCTCGGGGCCTCTGTCTGCCAAAGGCTCCTGGCAGCCTGTACCCACCCACCCACGCACGCCCCCGCAGAGGCGCCTGTCACGCACAGCCAGCAGCCCGGAGCCTCGCCCGCCCTGCCACGGAGGAGGGCGGTGGGAATGACAGCCGGGACCAGGCTCAGCAGGGACCCCGTCCAGAAGCAGGAGCAGGCAGCTCCGATCACAGAAGGAGCCAGAGTTGTCCGGTGCCATCAATTAGGTATTGATGGCGCTTTCCCTGAGGCAGGAAAAGGAGTGTGGGAAGGGTCAGGCATTAGGTAAAGAGTTATATTTCTGCAAATGAGCGGGAACAAAATGAACGAATTGAAGCACCCCAAATAATAATAATAAAAAAAAAGGCATGCGAAGAGCAAGTTCTTTAGGGTGCCATGGTGGTGGGATTTCCCCGTTTTAGAAAGGACTACAAAATATTCAAAGTATGCACGTTGCTATCATGATACTATTGTCCGAGGTGAGAGACACAGGAAGGAACTTTCTAATTCACTGTGACAAGCTGATAATTCATTTGCTACAGTGACACTTGTGAGAGGGAAAAATTGGTAACACAACATGTCAGTAAAGACAGCTAGAAAAAAAGAAGATATTTTAAAATTAGACATGATTAGAAATATAACAGCCAGCTCTATTTCAAATATTATTTAGTTTTCTTGCTAATTGTCAAAATAATTGGTCTTAAACTGAATTTTTTAAAAAAAAAGACTTCCAGTGGTCTTTAGTGAATAGCAGGAGACTTCATTATTAAGTGTTTCAGGATGCTTTCAGAAACTGATTTCAAATAAAGCAGCCAAAGTCAGCTGCATTTCAAGTAAAGGCAAGTTCCGGGGCTTTCAGTGTCACTACTTACTTTTAAATGTCACTGTGGATCTGCCAAGAGGTATGAAAAGTTACCAGCTGCTTAAGCCACCCAGCGGCTCAATCCTTTTTCAGCTGGAGATAGAGAAAGTATGAAATATACAAGGAGAAAAACTTGGGGTTCTAGAGGATGAAAAGACCAATGTACTGTGTGAGATGGATCCACCTTCCTTTATCTTCTTATTCTGTGGCACTGTAATTTTTTCTTCTAGCAAACTCTCCACTGGCTAGTTTCAGTTTATCTGGATTTAGAATTTGATCTCAGTAGAAATAGCAAGCAACAAGTAAATGAAGTTTTTTGTTACTATGTGGAAGCCTTACATTGTGATTGATAGTTTTATCAAATGTTTGTGTTGGTCATTTTCTGTTATGCTACAAAGAATTATTCTGGATCAATAAGACTTGATATAATAAAAATATTGTTTCTAAATTAACAAATCAAGAAAAGTGATGCAGTTGATTGTTTTAATTTTTTTTACGTTTACTTTCACTTTTAAATTTCTTAAATCAGCTCTAATATCAATCAGCAAGGTTAGATTGAGAAGATCTAACGAAAAACTGAACCACATTAGTAAATGGAGAGTTGTATAAACATCCCCCCAAAAAGGATAGACTTCATAAGAGGATTGTTTCCTGAGGTATGTCTGACATTTAGTGAAAATTATGTTATCCTTTTAATTTAATAAATAACAGAACTTTCTCTCTTCCTTCCTGGATATTAGAAACCTAACAGGTATCTATAGAAAATGTATGTGTGAGCTCTGCTGCTTTGGGTCAGTCTCCATGTTTATCTCAGTGCGTCCACATGACATATTTAATTAATTGCAGCAGTCTTAAATGTTTTGTATCATGACATCACTAATGAAATCACCTCTGGAGCAAATATAAGCCTGGCATCACAGAAAATTATCCCAAGAGCTCAAATTACTGACTTCACAGGGATTTGACCAGCAATAGGATTCTAAGGGTTCCAGTGGCAACAAATATGAGCATATAAAGAAATAATTATGTGAAAATTAACTTCTCTTCCTACCCTTTGTCAGTCTGGGTTTATTACAGCATTCACCAAGGAATGGCAACCTGATAAATCACTGCATTAAAATTCTAGCCACCATGACATAATCCCAATATCTATGCACAGAGACTACAAAACATCTCTCTCCTCATCCAGATGCCCCTCAATTGAAAACAGTGGACAACTATTAATAAGTCAATAAGGATTTTGGTGCATGGCATTTGGAAACTCACATATAATTTCATAATTTGCCAGACAAAACCAAAAATCAACAATTCAAGTTATATTCCAGGTATAATATTACAGAATGATAGAAAATAAGCATGTAAGGTGATTCCTAGGTTGCAAACCTGGAAATTCAGGACCGCCCTGTCTTTTTCCAGTGGAGTTACTGTGATCTTTCCCAAAAGTCAGTTTTCTTTACTCCACATAGGACTTTCCCCACAGTGGAATGTTATGGAATAATACAAACCTGTGTGTGAAATACAGATCAGCTTAGCTATTGCAAGGTATTATTGTAACTATTAAGATCACATTTTGATCTGGTGTTTTTCAGAATATATAGCCAGATGGAGGCATGGGAGAACCAAGTCTAGGGACTGAATATGAAAGATGAGCTTCTCCTTTATTTTAATCCCCTTTTAATCTGCACCAGTTTTTGTTGTAGGTACTTTTTTCTTTCTCTGAGAGAGTGTCTGGGTTCTCTGACAGGAGCTGGCTACCCCAGGTCACTCCTGAAAGGGTTTACAAGCCCTGTGAGGGAGGCAGAACCCCCTTCAATTGGGCAAAACAAAACAAAACAAAACAAAAAAAAAAAACAAAACAAAAAAAAACCAAACCAAACCAAACCAAAAAAAACCAAACCAAACCAAACCAAACCAAAACAAAAAAAAAACAACAAAAAAAACCACAAACAAACAACCACTTTGGGTTAGAAGCAGCTCTCCTCATGTTGAAGTAGGACAAAGCTGTCCAGGTCACTTGACCAACCAATTTTTCTTCCTGACCTACTTCAGAATATGCTGAAACAAGTCATTTGTGGGCAATCAGATTCATTACCTGGGCCCTGGGATGCAAACTTCACAACCTGTGTGCAAAATAAGAAGAAAGCTCACCAACTCTAACCTTTCAAAAACACCTTTCTCCCCTTCCTCAGACATAGATAATTTTGCCTTTGAGTCAAGAGGGATGGAATATGCGATGAGAAACAAACTCCACTAGCCCAGTAGGAACATTAACTAGTCAAAATGTATGGACAAAGCGCAGGGATACCTTGGAAAAAGTAGGATAGTTTGACAGTGGCGGGATTCAGCTGTCTGTGTTTCAAGGCCTAGCTTGACACAGCAGAGCTCTGTAACCTTGACTTGGTTTCACTGAGAAAATTGTCTTGAAGGTGTGATCTAAAACTGTGTAAGATAAGAAACACATAGAACTAAAGTTTTTGATACTGCTGTAGTTAGCAGGAAGGGATTAAATGGGGAAAAGACTTCCCTAAATTGTATAAAATCCCAAGAATAAAGTAGAAAACAGTCGAAAACTCAGCTACCTTTATGATCAGCCCATCTGAAGGACAGAGACCAGCCCTCTGTGACATGACTGATGACTGCTGGGCCAGTGAAGATGCATTGAATGTCTCATTAAGGTTGGTGAGAATATTAATACCTAGTTCAGTAACTCATTAATCCTAGATATATATCATGTGTATTAGCCAAAAAATAATTGCAGTGTACTCTTAAATTGGCTATATTCTGCTTTAAAAGTCTCCTTGCAGAAAGCAAAAAGTGGCTGATAGAAGCACCCACTGAGGGAGGGTTGTGCCATTTTCCCCTGAGTTTGGTGCTGCTTGCCCTGCTGAAGCCCATCCCTGCTCCCATCACTCCCAGTTGCAGCCCACTCCCATCTCCACAGTGGATCCCCTTCCACCCACACAGCTTGGCCACGCAAAAGGAGGCAGTGGAGGCGCAGTAGACTCATCCCATGCTGCCATACTATGCTAGTTCATTCTGGGGTTCCTGGCTTAACACGCTGTGTAAAAATTATCTTCAACATAAACATCTTCTTTGATTAGTTAATTGTAAACAAATAGCTAATCCACAGCTTGTGGGGCTTCAGCTCAGCAATACCTTCTAGTTCACTACAACTCATGTTCTGTTAATCCTCTAAACTACGGCAAGGTCAATTATTGGGTAATTTATCTGATGCAAGCAGAGTAAGTTTAAACAGTTCCCTGAAGATGGAGTTTGTACATCACGACAGAGGTATGATATGGACTGTGAAACTCCCTTTCCTTATGTGTCTGAAACATGCTTTCTCTCTTGTTGGAATTATCCTCTCCTGTCATTGCCTGCAGAGTTTTATTCACCTAGTATTTCTCCAAAGATTTGGTCCCGTTGGAAAATGCTGTTCTCCATTCAAATCTTTGGGCTCTGCAGATAAAAGATTCTTAAAATATTGTGGGAAAGAACATGCCTGAAAGTCAAAGTTAGTAGGAAAAGAGCTGAATTCAACATAAGAAACCTGAAGGGAGTTCTAACCTCTGAAAAAAAATTGCATTCATTTCTAAATATGTTTATTTGGTGCAGCTAGGCACAAATTGTACAGAGTAACTATCTGTGGCCAACTAATTGTTCCTGAGCAATAACTATCCAGCAATACTTATTTTTAAATAAAAATAATTTTTCTAAATATATATGCTATATATGTACTTTAAGCTTCACTAGTTCCTTAGTGTACAATTAAACGTAGCATTGTATAAATTACTATCTGTCCATGCATACAATAAATTAACTACATGGTAGATATTTGATATTTAAAGGCATCCGCATCACTGATGTTACAGATATGTTCAAGGAATAACCCATAATATGGAGAAAACCAAGCCCAAGAAAAGAAAATAATGAAATGGGCTAAGCTATAATACTAATTTGTCACATTTCAGTTCAGTCTGCAGAGAACTGATGTCAGTGTTTTCTGCAGATACCTCAGATAAAAAAGTGGAGCTTTCTTAAATGTGATGAACCATGTTTTGCCATTAATTACACCGTGGTTAAACTTCAACTTCAGTACCTCCATCAGTTTCAATTACATGTTTCAATTACTCTAGGCCTTCAGAAAAAAAGGAATAATTTATCACAAATTACATTTTCTGAAACTCCTTCTTGCTCCTCAATATTCTGAAAAAAAATTAGACCAATTTTTATATGAAAAGGGTAAATGTATGTTTCCTACAATCTAATTGTTGCAGTAACATTCATAATGGTTGCTGTGATGGGCAGAAGATCCTAAGGTTTTGTCCTTCCCCTGTATTTACACTTTGAATTCTGGGAAAAGAAATCATATAGTGGGCCCTGTGGGTAAATCTGCTGGGAAATACATTGACTATGAATCCCACCACAGAGAATGTGTGAGCTAGGGCTCTGAATGACTCAGCAGCATCAGGATTTGTTGCATTCTTGAGAGGAAATAAGAATCTCTGTAGCTTTAGAAGTTGAAAGCTCTATGTGCCCAGGTCTCCTATTAGATCCAACTTATATTAAGCTGATGTTCTTTAGGAAGAAACACTCAATACCATTTCTGTCTTAAAAGACAAACTAAGGTGGAGAGTAAACATCACAATATTATTTGAAAATAAATTACATAGAATTGTTACCTTAATTACTGCTATAATTATTTCAAAAATTAATGACTAAATAAAATATTTTCTCCATAATAGAATTACATTTCCTTGAAGATTAATCTTGATGTTACAGAACCACAGAATATTCTGAGTCAGAAGGGACCTAAAATGATCTTCAAGTCCAACTCTCAAATAAATGGCTGATACAGGTATTGAATCCACAACCTTGGAATTACTAGCACCAGGCTCTAACCAACTGAGTTAATCTCAGGGTCTTCTTTACTTTCAAAGAAAACCCTCTTGATAGAATAATTCATATAAAGTATACTATGTAAATGCTTTTCTCAATGATTTTTTTTCCTCCAAAAGACCTGCTAGAAGGATTGTCAGTCCCTGAGTACAGAAGTATTCTGGTCTTAGGTGGTATAGTCATGATCCAGGTCATCTCTTGGGAGCTTTACATCTATCACTGTCATTGCATTATATTAAAAAAAGAAAAAAGAAAAAGAAAAAGGAAAAAAATATTTCAAAGTCCTGAATTTTTCAGGTATCCTTGTAAAGATGGATATTAAAAATCAGTTTTATTTTCCATAGTTAAAAAGCCAGTTGATAGTAAGTAATGACAAAGTGTTGAGGCAATGTATAGTAATAAGACATAGGGAGTATCCAGTACTTTGGACAATGAGCTACACTTCAATAGCTGATTGGCAAAAATCAGTCCTGGCCAAATTTGTCCCTTCTTTCTCTGATGCACTGCATTGTTTTGGACATCCCTCAGTCACTGTCAAAATTTTTAGTTTCAAAGCCACTAATATTTGAATTTAATTGCCAGCAAATGCTTTGACCTACGTGATATTAGTTCCGGAGAATAACAAAGCATCCATGTATTGTAACTTCACATGTAAATGTTACTATAGATTAGGGTATCACCCAGAAGAATTTTTTAATAGCAGTTCTTAAGATGATGCTAGGTTCAAAAGGCCAACTGATACAGTATATCAGCTCACTTCCTATAATCGTAATAGTTTTATGGCAATATTTAAATAATTATACATTAATGCTTACCTACTTGTAGCTTAATACAGTAAACAACTTTGAAGCTAACACATTTGAAGTTTCAGTGCCTACTGTTTAAACTCCACCACATGGAGCAGAAACCTGAGATAGGTTCCCTCCAATGGGGACACAGACAAGAAGGAGCCTTGTTACCCAACCCAGAAGGATCTTGGTATTAGGAGGCACAAAGCACGAGAGGAATGTCTACAACTGTCCTTCTTCTGACATCTGATGATCTATGTCCACATATGGACTTAGAGCACCCTTTTTCCGAAGAAGGGGTCACTGTCCTTAGTTCAAAGGGAATTTCTGTCTCTAGTTTTTTGAAATAGGAGACATTACCATCTTGCTTAGAAGGGTTTAGAGATATTTTTAAAAGAATGCAATTAAATGTTTGCTTTATACCAAGCCTTATCTCTAAGTGTTTAACAAGCATGCTCCAGTAATATTGATAAGATCTCTGGCCTTGGGGATTGAGGGAGGTGCTTGGGGCAAGCACGGCACAGTGAAGTTTAGTAACGATGACTGGATTTATAAGTAACAATTTGGGACTTTGGTGCTTTGACATCATCTGACTTCTCCTCTGAAGGACCAAGTTCTTCACTAAACCTTTAGTCTGTAATCTGTAAAATGAACTTTTCAACATCTTCTGCTCAACTAGTCTTTCTAATTCAGAGGAAAATTTGTGATTAGCATAAATTCTGATTCTATCTAAACAAATACCATATATTTTTTAAAAAACTTAGTTAAATTTCAGATTCCTTTGAAGAATTGTTTTTAAGATGTTCTTTTACCTGGTTGACTTTTGCTTCCCAGGTAGAGTTTCAAATTGCTTAAAATAAACACAGGTCAGAAATTTGCTAAACTGTCATTATATTGCAGCAGTTGATTGCTAGTGATAATCTCTCTGGCTTTAAAGTGACTTTTAGTTCATGTAGTATCTAAGTCTGTTTTGATTAGATGTTTTAGAACAATACAGGGTAAAGGAAAAAACTTAATATGAAACGACAGTTTAAAAAACACAGTCCTGTTAAATGCAGGTCCACCAAAATGAGCATCACTTTTTCATATTGCAATTACTCCTTGCTGTGCACTGGAGTCTCCATTCAGTAAACCTTTGTTGAAGAATTGTGGAAGGATTGACAGATGAGTTGTTGAGGTAATTACTTAGTTCCTTTCCATCTCACTAGCTTTTTGTCTGATAAATGAAGGCTTAAATTATGATTTCAACAATCCTAATCTCAGTAGCACAATCAATTACAGTAAAATGCCTATATATTTTTTCAGAGTCCGGACAGTTTAAGACTTCTTCCTTCCAGCTGTTTATTGTTTTGGTCAAGCAATAGCATATGTATAATAACTTTATCCATGGTATAATTTATGGTATAAATTTATCGATGGTATAATCAACTAAATAACACCAAAATTTTCTTGATATTTTATTCCAAACTAATGATGCTATTCTAGATTGTCAGGTACTAACAATATTAATCAAAATTTGAGTTTTCTGTAAATTAAGCCAATGGATAGGACTGTGTTTCATACTTCATACATATCTTCAATTAGGTAACCGATAGATGTCTACCTGGATAAACCATAAATATTGGCCAAGTGTAATACAAGACAAAGGCAACGGGCTGAGAATGGAAAGTCAGAGGATGTCACCTTTTCCAAAATGTCATGCATTCTTATTTTTTCCAGTTTACTGTCTTTTATTGGAGACCTTAATTCTTTATTCAGGAAATAGAATTTAGCAACTTGTACCCTCTATGCAGCTTTGAAAATGGTAATTTTGTTGTTGTAGTTAAAAAATATTTTCTGGAGAAAACAAGGATTCAAGGAGAAACTGAGGGTCAGTGGCACTTTCAAATGGACCAAGGAAAACGCTTTTCTGTCGAGGTGACAAAATGATAAGTGTATTTCTTTCAAGCAGGCATCTGTTTCTGGACACCTGTCTCAACTTGTAACAAGTTTCTATAACTTCTCCTATTATTTTTAATCTTTAAATGTGTAGAAGAGTCCCTATGAATCTGGACTTGTGCAGTAGCTCTCTGTGGGGATTTCTCCAACTATCCCCAGGTTTGCTGAGCTGGGCATGGGAAACAGGGCTAAGCACAAAGGATGGAGCACTGAGGAAAGTTAAAAGGTCCTTTACAAGTATTGAACATTTTTATTTCTGGCACATGATAAATAAATGTTCACATCTTGTCAATTATTTTTTTGATAATGAATAATCTGCATTTTTTTATATTTTGCACAACAGTGCCCTCTGTAACTCTGTTGTATTGCACACCTCTGTACACAGGCTTATCCTGCTGCATTTTCTCTTAAGGCCTCAGCCAGATAAAAAGCTTTATAGCTGCCAGTGATTTCGAGACTAATCTACCATCAGCGCTCGAACTGCTGGATGTTTGCTTCACATGGATGAGGGGACAGTACACACACCTGAGTGTGGATATTTTTCTCACCTGTCAGCCAGTTCATGCCCTCCTTGCTTTCACCTGCTTTTTGTTTGATTTTACTGGGATTTTCTAGAGTTAAAATTGTGCTATATTTGTATTTTAGACTAACATATATACTTAGTAAGTGATTTTAAACATTGAAATGAACCACTGAAACTCACTTAAGGGCAGCCACTGAGTATGTATTATTGTTTTTTTAATGAGGGATTTTTTTCTTCTCTTTCAAATTTCATATTGATTAAAGGAAGGTTAAAAGAAAGGTGACAGCCAAAATAAACAAAGTTGCTGAGAATTAATATAATAATATTATTTTTTAATTGTAAAATTTGAGCAATTAACACGAGATTACCAAACAATTCTGTCTTGCAAAAGGGGGTTATATAGAGTTTGAAATAAACAAAAGAGAAGTGTACATATGTTCCATAATATACTGTGGCCCTCAGTGGGTCAAATTCATTGTCTACTTTTAAATGCCTATTAGTGAAGGATGAAGAGGGTTTTATTTACATGTATTAAAATATTACTCCTTTTTTTTATATCTGCAAGCACTGTTAAAACTGGCTTTTGATTTTCCATACTGGCTGCCAAAACTGGAGAGGTTTTCACAAAAGGATTAGATGTTTCTGTTGTAGTTGAAAGATGAATTGGAAAAGTGTGTCTGCTCTTGTCCTTTTCTGCTTATAATCATCTGGCAGAGGGCAAGATTCAGGCTACTGTCAAGACAGGGAACACAGAAAGGCAGCACCAATTCCATATTCAATAAGCAGCTCAAACACCAATATCAAACTCACTGGGAATATGTTTTCCAAGTTTTCCAAGTGGTTGGGTGATGAAGTACCTTTGATGAAGTGGAAGAGGGATTCCTGAACCAAGCTAATGAAACAAGACAGTCATTACATCTCCTGTAATGCCAGCATCCAACATAGTGATGTCATCCAGTACTTCTGAAGGAGCAACTTTGGTTGCTTGCAAGATAAACTAAAACTAAAATAAATCAAGAGTTAGTCACTTCTACAGTCCTCTAGACAGTGTTTTTCATCTAAATCACATGTCTATTTATCCTGAGTCTAGGATTCTCAGGTGTGTAGAAAACTTCAGTACTGACGTATGGTATGGGCAGATTCCTTGGCAATGAGATTAGGGAGGTGGACTGGTAGAAGGCAGTGAAAATCTCCACTAAAACAGGAGAAGAGAGGAGAGAAATCTGATATGGAAACAATTCTTGCTGTATACATAGCAATAAACATAAAGATGGACCATTTGATACACTGTAAGTAATCATGATGTATACAGGCAGGATACAGAAAACCTTACAGGCTGCATCTGCTATGATAATGCTTTAGACTAGTATAAATGTTTAAGTTCTCTGTCTGTAGGTACTGAAAATAGTTCTAAGTATAACAAAATTTAGGGAAAACAAATGTTGATACTTGCAAAATTCTAGCTTTAGTCAGCACAGTAAGCCTATTTCAAATTTATTCTGCAATTTTTATTTGATGAAGAGTACTGCTTTCTTTAAAATCTCCACACATGAGTGACACTAGCCAGAAAATAATTTTAAATGGTCAGGAAATCAACAGTCTATATTCAAAGTGTTTTAAAACTGGACTCTTGTTCTACCCAAAAGCAGGTTTACCTGGCAGGAGTTCCAGCCAGCTGGGTGTCAGTCTCTTCGACCAGGCAACCATCAGCAGGACAAGAGGGCACGGTCTTAAGCCCTGCCAGGGGAGGTTTAGTTTGGATAAGAGGAAGAAATTTTTTACAGAGAGTAATCAGACATTGGAATGGGCTGCCCAGGGAGGTGGTGGATTCTCCATCCCTGGAGGTTTTTAAGATGAGACTGGATGGGGCACTTAGTGCCATGGTTTAGTAATCATGACAGTGTTGGATCAAGCATTGGACTTGATGATCTCGGAAGTCTTTTCCAACCTATTTGATTCTGTGATTCTGTAAAAGAATCACAGAATCAACTGGGTTGGGAAAGACCTCTGAGATCATTAATTCCAACTTGTGACCAAACACCACCATATCAACCGGATCATGTCACTAAGTGTCACATCCAGAGTTTTCTTAAATTCCTCCAGGCACAGGAGCTCCCTTTCTCTCTTGTATTGAGGAGCCCAGAACTGGACACAGCACTCCAGGTATGGCCTCACCATGGCTGAGCATAGGGTCAAGATCACCTCCCTCAACCTGTTGGCAATGCTCTTCCTGATGCACCCCAGGATACTATTGGCGTCCTTGGCCACCAGGGCACACTGCTGGCTCATGGACAGCATGTTGTCCACCTGGACCCACAGCTCCTTCTCCACAGAGCTGCTTTTCATCAAATCACCCCCCAGCCTGTCCTGCCTTATTCTTTTCCAGGTGCAGGACGCTGCATTTGCCTTTGTTGAATTTCAGACAGTTCTTCTCTGCCATCTCTCCAAGCTGCTGAGGTCCTTCTGAAGGGCTGCACAGAGCTCAGAAGTGATTGTCACAAACAAAAATTTAAAAATTATACAGAATCATAAAGTGATACCCAGGGAGATCACTGTCAGTGTTCACCTTTCATTTCCTTGGTAACCTTAAATGTGAAACAAAAAGTCAACATGCACATATCCAACAGGACACATCACACGATCAGTTAGAAAACAGGTATTTCTCGTGAGATACATTCCTTGATCCACTTTATTTATTAAAAGGAAGAAGATTCCTGTCCCCATATAATTAAAATAATGGGCAGACTATGCCTATTTGTAGTCATACATAGAGTGGACTGTTAGGATTTGAGAGCGGAGAAAGGAAAGGAAAAAGTGAGGAATCTTCTCATGTGTTCTCTTACAGCTTTAATATAAACTAAGTATTCCAAATTTTAGATATTAATTCTTTGTTCCTTTACCAGTGGCTTTTATACCCTTTCTATTAGCTAATTGTCTGTCTAATTTATTTGAGACTAACATGCTTATGTAGGGAAAAAACCCCAAAACTTTTCTAAACTCTTTCAGATTCTCAGAATGGTGATTTTGAGCAAAGGTGTTGCTCATCATTGTTTCTATCCTTTTTTAGGTAGATGTTCCTTGCAGGAAACATTTCTGTACTCTTGTAGAAACTGTCTGTAGACAAATAATGAAAATAAAACAAAACAAAGTTACAATATGTTCCTAGTGAAAATGAGGGATACCCGCAGTGAAATTGCTGTCATTACACTAAAGTTTTGGCATGGTTATTACAAT
This sequence comes from Lophotriccus pileatus, assembly GCA_035583135.1. Classification (NCBI taxonomy): domain Eukaryota; kingdom Metazoa; phylum Chordata; class Aves; order Passeriformes; family Tyrannidae; genus Lophotriccus; species Lophotriccus pileatus. The sequence goes on from JAWWES010000041.1 coordinate 25,157,623, forward strand.
CAGGTTCTCTATTGTTTCCTTAGACAGTGATTGTTTTTCACTATTTACCATTGTATTTCTTCTCTTTCAAAACTGCCACTGTGCAACAAAGGAAATTGGCTGAACCTTCTCATTACAATTTCAGCACATTAAGTGTCGGCATACACAGTAAAATGTACATGTTTTTCCATTGGATGTGAGGTCTTCATTCATATTAAGCATTATTTCAAACTAGTCTATTATGTAGCATGTCTTTTCTTACACCTGGAAGTAATATATATGCACAAAGGGAAATTCTTTAGTGAAGTCTCCTGCTCTTAGTGGAGAACTATATTGTCATGATGTTCACCTGAAAAAAGTGTCTCCTTGCAGCACATCCTGCAACATTCTTTATATATGCTTAGATAAATATTATGTGAAATTGGAAATGGAGTGAGAGTGTGTATTTGAAACTCCAAAGCATTCCACGTTTCAGTGAATGGAACTTTGCAAATGCAGGAAGCCTTGAGACTACCCATATGATTTGGTAGGTTCACGTAAGAAATATATTGACATCCAAGTATGAAAGACACACTTAATTCTGTATACAACTGGGATATTATAACTGAAGTCCTAACTTTTGAATTCTCAGAATAAGTAGTTCTAATGACTTTTAAAAATATATGTATTTATTATAAAATAATTTTAATTCAGTAGCATCAGATATTTTAGGTAATCTAATGTTATGATGGACTTGCGCACAAAACAACAGCAGGAAAAGATAAATGAAAGAAGATAACCATTTAATGTAGTTTTACTTGGAGTAACAAATAATTTTACTGAGTTTGATAATGTTTCTTTAAATAGAAGTATAGGATGTGTGAACAAAAATTACAAACGTGCACACACACACACACACACAGATTCGTTTTGAAATATTTCACTGTTATAGGACCAAGTTTTCTCTTTTGTCGTTAGTGGGTCTTTATTCTATTTTCATATTACAGTTGTTTGAAAGGTTTAGCTTTTATTTTAAAGAGAATATTCACTTTGTTATCTGAAACCTATTGTTAGTAATATGGCTACTTTTTAAAAAAACATATTTACAAGAGAGACATGGAATGAATTTGTCTTCAAAAAATCCCATTATTAATCTCTTTATTTTACAAATTATAAGAGTATTTGAGCTTCATATTTGTGATATTTTAAGTCCAGAAGGGAAATTAGAAAGGTTCAATATATAAAATTCTGAGCTGGTTTAAGGCAGCCTAAAAGAATCTAAATAGGGGAGCATTTCAGATTTCAATTACAGCTATAGTTTGCCAATTTCTTCCTGCCATTTTGCATTGATATGTGGACAGTGTGAAAGTGTCCCAAGGGTTTCTTCACAAATGGAACAAGTAAAAATGCCACCCTAGATTTTCTCATTCTCTGTATAAGAAAAATTACTTTCCTTTTATTGCTACTTGCATTTGAGATCAGGACCAAGTACCAAAGCAGAGAGAGAGAACTGAGAATAGAGAAAGGTATCTTGAAGATCTGAAATAATTCTGGAAAGTTTTCTGAATGACGCATTTCAGAGTTTTAGCTTTGAATCCATTCCATGTGTATGTAACTACATCATACTTTGTTTCACAGGTTTATGTCGCAGCACAGGAACTTTTTGCCTTGTACTAGAGCCATGGCATTCAGTCACAAGATTCTGACACTTGCAAACTTGACTGCTGAGTAACTGTTTTGGTGAAAGACATTTAGCCTTCTCAGAAGCTTTTCAGTCTGTAAGACTTAATGACGGATTTTTCATCCTTGACTATGCTCATCTTTTTGTCTGAGAACAAATTTCAGACCAAGACCTATATTTTCATTGTCCAGAACTCTTTTTACTTGGTGAAACCTGATTTTGAAAGTTATAAGGAAGTTATTGCCCGTTGAAAGTTATTGTTAGTGCATTTCAGGCTGGTGAAAAGTTAAAATTTAAGGTTCTGAAGGTTATTTCAGTGTTTGTAAATTTGGAGAGGGAGGCGGAGGGAAGAAGAAAAATAATCATTCTTGCATTTCTGATATAATTCTATGCATTTAAAGTGGAAAAAAAACCTTTTTATGTACTTGAGCTTCAAGGTAATCAGGCAAAAAATGCAGTTTCTTTATTCACAACACAAATATTTTCAATGAGCACTCAAGCTGAGAGTTCTCCCTCTAAATGATTTCCCTGTAAGTCGTATGTTAATGCTTGGTCAGACTGTACTGAGTTTTCCTGGTCTTCTATAGTAGATCATCTCAGCAGAATTCTGGGCTCAATAACTAAATACAGTTAACTAGAGAGGAGAGTGAGCTACTCAAAGCAGTTTGACATGGGTTCATTTCTCGAGCTGAAGAGGAGCAGTACCTCTACGTGGCATTGCATTGTCTCTGAGACATAGCCCTGCTTTTCTATATGGCCTTAATGTCCCCTCTGGATGTGCTGTGTATGTTCCTTCTCAAACAGAACCTGCACAGAGCCATTTGTCTAAAAGCACTGAGGAACTTCGTATTGTGTGAAAATATGCCAACCTACCCATATCAGAGAGATTTGATCCAGCCTCAAACATCACCTCCGTAATTGCACATTTTAACAAAAGCATCAAAAATACAGGGAAAAAAAAAACTTTTCTTTCTTACTGATGCACTGTAAAATTTCACCAACATGCAATTTCCTAAGACTTATAATAAACTAGTTTGAGTAACAACTAGTTTAATTAGAGCACCATAAAAATTTTCTGAGGCTAAATGTGAAATGTTCAAATGGCTGAGTAACAACACCTTTGCCAACTCATGCCAGTAACTTATTACCTCCAAAATTTTATATTTGTGTCACAGATGGTCATACTAACAACTTCTGGATTTTCATGGATTTCTACTTTTTCGAAGCTGAGATGTGGAAATGCACTCAAGCCTAAAGTGAAATTCCCTAAAAAGAGATCTGTCAAAAATCTCAAGCACATGGTGGGATTCTTGGGTTGTCCTATGCATGGCCAGAACTTGGACTCAATGATCCTTGTGGGTCTCTTCAGACTCAGGAGATTCTATGATTCCATGAAAAATATAAAGAAAAAGGTCCAGATATAACTGGTTGGCTTTACTGTATATTTATCTTTAAGAATCCCTTTAACAATGGAACAGAAATGCTGATTAATTAAGAGATTTCAGAAAGATCTGATTCCGCTACAGCACCTATGGCCATTTCCAGGATAATAAATCCTTAAACACAATGAAGGTGATGCATTACAGAGTGTCAAAATTATCATTTGTCCCAGACATGCTGGTAGTGAGTATGCATATGTTATTAGCATGTGGTCTGATATAATCTGTGAAAAATGATTTTGTGAGCAGAGTCCCTCCAGTAAAACATATAAAAATTCTTTTCTTTCTCTCTTCTGTAGATGACAAGGGCAAATTTGGAATCATTAAAACAAACCAAGAAAACAATAGAGTAAAAGGAAGTAATAAAATGTTCTTACTGGAAATAGTCCTAAGAGAAGATTCCCTTTTATTCTCAAGAAAGTTTTACTATGCCTGAGTGTGCTGTATGAAAATATTGAGCAGCTAGCCAAATTAACCCCCAATTTAATGTTATTAATAATAACAGTATAATATAATGTAATATAAAAATTACATCATACAACATTAGGTCAGAAAGCATAGACTTGTTTCACAGTAGATTAAATCTGTTGGGATTTTTTTTAAATGTATAGAAATATAAATATAAAATTATCACAACCCTTTTGTTATATTTTTTCCCCATTCTTTACACAGACATAAAGAAAGACATTTCTAATGCAAACTCAAAATAATGTCTCAGTTTAGCACGGCATTCAGCTAGAATAACATTAGGTTTGTTTCCAAGACCATCTATTTTACAAGTCTATTTAACAATAAGGGAAAAGAAGGAGGTAAAAAGGTTAATGACAGACTTGGGCAAACTTGTTATTGTGACTTATTTTCTGAAAACTGTGCTTTAAAGACTGCCAAAATTATTAGAATAGGAAAAGCTTTGATAAGTCCAAAAAGAAAAGATCAAAAACTTTTGAAAATACAAAAATAGAACAATTTAAATAAATTTTGGTGTTAGTTTATCCAAATAGACTTAAAAGGATTACACAGCAAAAAGAAATTAAACTTTGCTTTGGACTGAATTAAACATTTAATTGAAACCTTTTTTACTGCCTTCCAGTGAGATAAAACTAACATTTTCTGTTTCAGATTGAGCAGAAATTCACTTTCTCAAATTATTTTTTTAGTGTGTATATATATATATATACACTTAAACACACCCCCCCTCCCCCCCCCCCCAGTTCTTTTCACAAGGGAAATCACTTTGCCTGAGCTGGCAACACACAACCCCTTAGGTCTGCTGTGTCCACTCTTGAAGCCTCACAGGCCTGTGAGGAAAAGTTACAACAGAGATTAGTTGAAGTGAAAAACAGGATTGACCCCAGTTTCAAACTCTGCTTGTCTTGTTGGCACAGTTCTCTGTATCAACAACATGACATTAAATGCCAGGGGAAAGGGAGGGAGGAAGAGCGATTTGGGGAAGACCAAGGCACCAGCACACATCTGCAGCCTGGCAAGGCAAGGCTCCAGTAGGGTTTTGGAATCAGGGGATAAACAAGGAGACTGTAGGGATGAAGGGAGCAGCATCCAGCACCGGTGAAAGCCATTAAGGAAGCGGTGCTTGGTCAAAGGGCCAAGGCAGGGCAGGCATCAGTGAGACTGGCTCTAAAAAGCTTGGGAATCACTGATCTGTACGAAGCAGCTGGAGGTGAGATAGCAGCTGCTCCGTGGCAGAGGGCAGATATCCATCAAAACTAACAAGTTACAATACTAATTAAATTCCCAGCTGCTTTTAGGCAAAAGAGTAACACCACTAATTAGGATGGCTTTTTCCAATCTCTGCTGGTCAAGGAACACTAGCCCTTTGTTTTCATTCTGACTGCATTATTTGAAACCATCTCTGCTGTCTCAGGAGGAAATCACTGAAAATAAAGGCTTTCAGAGAAGTAATCTGTAAGTGTCTAATGTTATGAATGTGATATACTATTATTTATGTTTGAAGAGGGTTCAGAATTTTCTATGTACAAAGGATCTTGGTCTCAGCAATCCTACACAAATCTCTCTGTGCCCTGGTGTTATTATTTTAAACAAATAAACCCCCCTAAAACGATGCTGAAATTGAATTGAAGATAATGGGAGGGTTGCTTTTTATTTAATTTTGAGTTACTGTACTATACATAGACAAACAATGACGGCAACAAAGTCACAATCTAACACAGCAAAGCATCATAACTCTTAGATTTAGATAGCTACTACTATCTGGTTGCTTGCATTCCGCTCAAGGAGAGCTGTATTTTTGACTGCATAGTAGCACAGCTTTGAGGGTGTGCACTTGTGTGTTAGCCAGCAGCCTAGTTGTTCAAGCAGTAATCTGTGAATAGGTTTGGAAAGTACTACCCTCCAACTTCAGTTACAGGCTAACATGGAACCAAAACCCAACACTTCAGCTCATAGCTCTGGCAAGATTTATTACAAAGAGAGCCCAGATAATTTTCGTCAGTGAGGCTTTTGGTGAAAAAGACCATGACTTCTGTGGACTGTGCTGTTGTTTCACTGTTCATGGTGTGAGAATGTGTACACCTGGACAAGGCTCTTCTGCAAAGATCTGCTGTGGCTGGTGCCTGGTCCAGAATGGGCAGTTTGTACGCTGGTTCCTAGCAGAAACTTCCATGTTGTGTAAGGAGGAACCCAATGAGTTTTGACAGGTACTTTACCAGTCAGACAGAGAAAAGAGAAAAAAAGAGCTTTTTGATTGCTCCCATGGATGTAGAGACTTCAATTCCTCCAAGTTTTTGTTGGGATTACATAATTTACGTCTTCATCTGAGCTCTCCCTCTAACCTATGCATTGAGTTAGGGTGTGATCATAATTTGTAAGCACTCGTCTAACTTTAAAACACGGTACATTTGGGTTTTTTTTCTGTTTTGCGCTATAGGCTCTCAAGAATTAATTTCTGAATGTTAGTATTAATTTTCTAATGTATTCTGTTTTGGACTAAGCTCGGGACTGTTTCCTGTGAACTATTCAGGGGATACACTTTGTATCCATGTATACTAAACTGCATTTAAATATGCTATACAATGTTATAACTGTGGCAATGTCTTTTCCTCAGAGGTTTATTCCAACATAATTAACAAAAAAGCTAATTTATCCAGAGTACTTTTTTTCTCGTGCCAGAAATGTCAAACATTTTTTAAAGGAACATTTTTACATTTCAAATTAGTGATCTATAGTTGGTTTTTGTTCAAAATTCACAGTTCATGACAACAAATGACTTATTTTTCATAGATAATACTAATAGTATATCCATTAAGTTTATAGAGAATATGATGTCAGTAGTAGGTATAACCCATACTGAAGATTGTCTTATATTCTCCTTAGAGCTGAGTCTGCATTAGCCATGAATTTAGTCAGCTTTTTAATTAATTTTGTTTTCTTGAGCTCCATCATACCTTCACTTTACAAGCCACATATGTACTATCAGCTCCTGAATGGCTCTTTTGTTCATGATCACTTACAATCCAGGGATATAGCAGAAACAGAGGTCTAGAACAAAGGCAGCACAGTTCATGGACTGCCTCAATCCTGAAATATTATATTTTTCTACCCCTGGATACAAAAGAAATTGAATTTAGTGCCTTAAGGGCATGCCACAAAACTCATCTTCTGTGGTGGGCCTAAATTACAGGATTTTGAGAATTGTGTAATATATTTTTCATTTATTATTATCTTCCTTGCTTAGTTATTCTATTAAAGAAGAGCTAAGCAACCTTGTGTGTATCACAGTTTGAAAAGATCTAAAAAAAAGTATCTAAAGAGTATAACACAATTTGCAGATATTAGAAGCATGAAAAAACTAAAGTTACAAAATCAACTCATCTTACAATAGCTTTAATTCTATAACAATAATCAGATGAATTCAAGATGGGTGAAAGTGTAACACCAAGATCAGTTTCTGTTAAAAACAAAACTCAATTTAATTATTCTAACCGCTCTATAGTTAGAATAGTTAGAATAAGTTCTGTTCTGTACAGTTCTGTTACATCAGTTTATCTTCATGATGCATAGACATTAGAGATGCCAAGAAATTATAACATATCAATGTCAGAGTGAAGTTATTTCCATCTAGCCTGTGCTTTGGTTGCAGTATAGGATACGAGAATACATCATGCTCAAGATTTGATTATTAACACCTTTATTATGTCCATTGACTAGCACTAAATTAGAACGTAACACCCCTGGCAGTACACATGACAGCTGTATGAACATAAAATGAGTTCCTTTCATAAGTATTTTACAATTAATGGCATGTGAATTCATAATGATCAAACACTTCTTATGTCCAAGATATTTATCAGCTATTCAGAACACAAAATGTACCAGCTCATCTAGGTACCCTTGGAATGAGTGGTAATTTTAAATAGACTGGTAAGTGACGGTTAGAAGAAGAGGTGACAAAATCATTATCTAGTATATATATCATCTCATTTGACACCTTCATAATGACAAAATGTCTTGATTTAAAGACAAATACTGGGAGCAGGAACTCCAGTAAGATGAACTCCCCTCCACCTTTATAAAGAGCCAAAAAATGTGAGGAGATTATAAGTGAAAAAATAACAGTTTACTAAAAGGAAATAGCAGTAACTATGAAGATACAAAGGAAACAGTTTACCCACAAAGAGGGGATCCACCGCCCACGTGGCCCCCTGGGGAAAAAGGGGGAAAAAAAGATGGAGGGATTTTTCCTCACCAACTGCCTCCTTCAGGTCTTAACTGCAGTGGTTGTACCAGTTCAAAGTCTCTTTGTTCCCTGGCTGCAGAGTGGTGGCAGGAGCTTCAGCATAAGGATTCTTTCCTCATGGGGAGTGGGTGGTGGTGGGTGATGGGCTAGAGTCAGCAGCGGCAGCGGGTGAGCAGCGAGTGAAGTGGAGCGGCTCCCGGCTGGCTCAGTTGTACCTCAGAGCTGTCTGCTTCAGCACCACAACTCTGTACTAGTGCTCTGGAGGGGAAACAGGAGGAGAATCAGCAGACAGCAGAAGTGACCAACTTTTGCTATGGAATTTTTGGGGACAGTCCGCACTGCCTCTGTGACTGGGGCAAGACGGTGCACTTCTAGTTCCTGGCGTAGATGTTCTACTGTCCCAGCCAGGAAGGGACAGCTTCAGGCCATGGCTGAGATCCTAGAAACAATTTTCAGCTCCCTGCATCCAAAGGGCAGGGCAGCCCCCTTCAGATGATGTAATGCTAAGAATATTCATCGCATAACTCTCCTCCCTGGCTTGTGACCATAGCACAGAGGTCTTACAATTACATTAAAGTTGTTGTTTGAGATGTTTAGGGATCCTGGGAATCACCAGTGTCTTTTGTTCACCTGTCTCTCATGAATCAGTCATTTCAGTCAGTCAGGCCAAAGGGCCAAGCTCGATCTTTCTCTAGGCTTTATAAGTAGGGCTTGGAGGCCTGAATGTGTATTTTGGTGAATGTTGCCATGTGAATATTGCCATGCTTCAAAATTCATAGTTCTAAGCATTTGTAGCATCCATTCTGGTGGCAGCTGAGCACATTGTAGATGTTAGTAACAGCTACCCAAAAGGCACCTCTCTGAAGGAGAAAATTTTAACTGGGATTTGTCTCCTACGTCCTGATTTATGAAGGATGATCCACATTGCTAAACACTTAACAAACGTCACATTATCCTTCTCTGAAAGGCCATATACAGCACACAGCATCTAGGATTACCCCTGAGGAGCTAAATCCAAAAAGGCACTCTATTTGCACTCACAAGCCAACCTCCTCTGCCATCTTGGTTAACAGGTTAACTTCTATAAAGCAAATTATTCTTGTTTTTGTTTTCCACTGAAAGAGGGATGTCAAATAGAGGATTTAGCAAGGAGGATGAGGAAACTTAATGATAATCCAATCACAAGGCAGTAATGACTGAATTCTGTTCTGCAGCGCCTTTCCATTTATTAATGGCTGCTTCCAGCCTGATATTTAACAAAAGGTCTTCAATTCTGTATTCAACACTATATTTAAATATTATTTTTCTGTAATCAGTGTTTTCCAGTTTGTAATGTTTTATCTCTTTAATTCAACAATAATAAGAAGAAAGAAAAATTTGAACCCACACACAAGTAAACTTTTAAAAACCCAAAGAATAAAGAAAATTACTGATGTTTGCTCATCTTGCATAAAATTGTTACTCCTGAGTGATCTGAAATGATCCCATTCTAATAAACTGAGTCTTGTTTAAAAATTCAGGACCTATTTTTATTTGTATTTGATTAGCTGTGACTTATTCAAGTGCTTTGACTTGCATCTAACTAGTTCAATTTCATCCTTCAATGGATTTATGTATCGTGCTTGTGTTATATAAGGTCTTGTTAGGAATTTGTTCATATTAAATACTCTGCATTCTTTTTTATGCACCCTCAGAGATATTAGACTTTCAAAGCCTCAAAGATGTATTCAGAGGTCTGTTTCAAGAGTACCTTTTTCACAAATACTCAAAAGAATGAAATCTTACAGTGACTACGCTAAAAATCTTTCAGGCTGTCACTCAGGATGCCACTAAGGAGAATATCCTGGTTCTAAAGACCATAAATAAACTTTAATTTCTTCTTCAGGGAAAGTAATTGCCTTGTTTAGAATTGAAAGAAGAGACAGAAAATCAACCAGTAATCTCTCACTAAGGAGCACTCATTTTAATGTCATCAGGCAGAGAAAACAAAGTTTATTTTTGATTGTGAAATACGTATGTTTGTGGCAGCACTGCTATGTGACTATACAAGCAGCCCCATTTAAGATATAAAAAATGATCAAGTAAATGAAGCTTTAGACCCCTTTAAAATATTGCACTTGCAGTTGGAATTGTTTTGATGGCTCTAAAATAGATTGATTTTTTTTCTGAACCTTTAATCTTCGTAATCCAATGAATCACACTGTCTTAACAAGATTATATAATTTATTTTTATGTGTAGCTAAAGATTTTGACATGTTTTAGATTAATTAAGGTAGCACCCTTGCATCCTCCCATCCATTACTATATTCTGGAGCTTATCTGCTAGCTCTTGTTTGTGTACCATTCCTCAGCCTCCCGTGTAATGCTGGGATCTGCATAAGCCTGTGAAAGTTGTAGAAACTGAATTTCAATTAAGTGTGCAGAGTCAGCAAATAATATGCTGACTTATGGAAAGGCTGGAGAACAGAATGGACTGGAACATGACAGGTTCTTGTTCTCCTGCCTCAGCTTAGAGGTACCTGATGGAGTACTTCATACTTGAAATGCTGTTTCTCTGGAAACTGAAAACCATAGAAGAAGGCAGATGTTAATATTGCTTCTGGTTAAGAAGACCACTGTTGCTGTTATATTCTTTCAAATATGAAAGCAGAGGACTTCTATTTTTATAAAATTATAACGGACAACTGAAAAAGAAATACCTAGAGCAGGTGAATGTGAAGGGATGATACTGATTTCAACATCCTTTTTGTTTGAAAATTTGAACTCAAGATTCTCCAGAAGAGAGGAGAGAGAACCCTGTTACCTCAGATTCATATTATATTAAATTATATAGTATTATATTATTTATCATATTATGTTACATCACAGTATATATTATTTATTGTATATTAAAATAAATAATATTATGTATTATTGTATAATGGGTCATGGTACTATATATAAATATATAATTTAATTTATATTGTGTCTTTGTATTATCTATACTACAAAATAGGATATTTAATGTATTCTAAACAGCAGACTCTAACAATAATTAGGATCTGAAGAGATTATTAAGGACTAATCTGTAGGCACTCCATTGTATTTCAAAGTGGATGAAGACAAAATATTAATTTTAGGACTATTTCTTTCCTACTGAAACTTCTGTAAACT
>JAWWES010000041.1:25168667-25188573 GCA_035583135.1 Lophotriccus pileatus
TGAGGTTTCCAAATCTTCCTCCCAGGTGTGAGGATGCTAACCTGGAAACTAATTTGCTGCAAGTGTTCTTTCAGAAATCAATGTGCTGGATCTGCTGTATTTTATGAGCTCAGTACAGTGCTTCAAAAGACACTTTAACACAGCTCTGTCCAGTCAGAAGCTGTAACTCATGTTCCTTGACCATTGTAAAAAAATAACCTCCGTGCTGCAGCACCAGGATTTGGAAGAATTACCTGTCGAGCCGTGTTTCCAGGAGAGGAACAAAAATCAATACAAGAGAAAGTGCGGGCAAGAGCATGTGAAGACCATAGCAGGGAAATGTTTCACAGCAGATGTTGTCTGCATGACAAACCTATGTGAAAGGTGAGGTAAAAGGTGTAAAGATAGAATACAATCGTATCTTTGTTTTCAGTTTGCATTAATATGAAAATATTAAATGTATTAGTATAAATACATTGTAAAAATATATTGGAGTATAAGTAAAAGAAGTCTACATCAGGAAGTCTTTCTCCAGACATCAACCTTATTGGCTGAGAGGCTGTCTATGCACAGACCTAAATCCAATAGAACGTATGCATTTATACATCCCCTGGGCAAACTGGAGGCTAATTGGTCAAAACAAGGTAAGGGTACAACTACTTCCAGCTCTTAGGAAGTGGGGTTTTTTTCCTTCCTGCCAGTAACTTCACGCTATTGCGTAATTCTTTTCTCAACTTCAGTCTCATCACTACAATTTACTCACATATGGTAGTAGCTTTGGCTACATGCATGCGCAAAAAAAATTCTTCTGATGTTTGTGACTGAAAGAAGCATTATTCCCCAAAAGAATCAGAAATCCTCTTTACTGTGGAATACAAAAATAGATCTCCCCAGCACCTCTGCCACAAGAAACAAAGTGGTTTTGCAGATATCTCTGAGTTGTTCCTTTGTCTCCTCAAGTATTTCTAATAAGTAAATTTTCATATTTACTGAGATTGATAATATTGATACAGAAGACTTCAGTGTTTGATATATATGCATATTTCACAAGAAATAGACTGGAAAATTAAGTAATCAAACTCTAAAACTGGGAAATACTCATTTTCTTACTTTGAGTCAACAGTGGGAGGCTCGAGTAAAAAAGTTCTCTTTTATTTCTTATTTTTAATTTCTAATTCCTATTTTCTAATTCTTCTAACAATTTTTTTTTTATTTTTTTAAAAAGGGAGAAATGGAAATTTTTACGTGAAATTATCTTAATTTCATAAGACTTTTTTTTTTTCCTGGTGTAAATGCTTCTGTTTCATTGATTTTTTATTGTCTAGACGAAAATCTGGTCCTATACAGTGGTTAATAAAGAAGTTTGCCTTTTTTAACACAGCGAGAAATGACCTTCCATAGTGTCAACAGGGAATGGCAGACCCACCCACACATCCAGTCACACATTCACTCTCTCAGCTATAAAAACATGATCTAGCTTCAGTCTGGTTCCAGCACTGCACCAGGGAACCCAGGTTTTCTTCTGGCAAGGAGCTGACTGGCTCTGTGTAAAGCCTCTCTAAAGGAATTATTTTTACAATATGGGATTTTCAAGGGTAATGTCAGCATGCAGTAGACTACATACCAAAATACAAAAACAAGCAAAGAAAAAGAGAGTCCAGGATGACAATGAAAAAAACACAAATATTGAAATTAATTGTCATTCTGAATTCAACAGATCTATGGTTATTGCTATTACTAAAAGTATGTTTTAACTGGACAACTATTTGAATTACTGATACAATTGGGCTGTTAGAAATTCATAAAAACATTATTTGTATCTCAATCGAAATGGTAAATGGTGATTAGGTTCAAAATAATCACTACAAAGGAAACATATTTTTAATGTGTATCATAACACACAAATTTAATGTGTCAGTGATCCTCACTTGATTAGTCATTATCAGTGCGCTCGTGCTGGATGTGAGAACCTTATGTATCAATCACACATAGAAATGTATTCCAAGGTGGTGCTACTCCAAATTGTTGTGCAGTCATTATAGTATAACCTCTCCCTCTGTGAATCAGATGAGAAATGGAGAAGACCATGTCTCAGTCAGCCCACATATTCTTCTGGGAACATCTTTCTATATCTGTACTATACTAAGCTAAACTGGATTTTGGTAGTGTGAAATATCACCTTTAGTTAGATTTCTATAAACAGCTATCAACTAGCAACACCTGCACAACCTCTTCAGATTTTGTGAGGTGTAAAAATATTTAGATTGGAGGGAGGTTTTTTTAGACAACAAAATTGCTTGAAGAGTGTAGCACTGAAATTATTCAGCCATTCTGTTTTGTTTGTTATTTGAGTCTTTCATTCTCTGTGTGAGTACAACAGAAATGCATACAGGACATAGTGACAAGCTGGCACAGTACCTTAAACAACTAAACTTCTCAGAAGATATAACATTTGAAAACAAGGTGTGTGTGATTATTGTGGCCCAGAAAATTATCCCTAAAACTCCTATTCTCTAGAAAATGCACAAGTAAAGAGGAACATTGTTACAGATTCAGGTTTCCTGATTTAAACAGTGTGGGCTGAAACTTAACCAAATCCAAATATATTGAGATATTCTCATTTACTGATCATGTTAATTTACAAATATAAAATAAAAGGAGAGGAAATATGTCAAAGGTTGCAAAGAATGGTGGGTCAATAAGAAGACAACTGCTACCTAGTACACACACTTGTTTGTTTTTCTTCAGAGTGGTTTTGTCTTTCTGAGATGTGGATAAGGGTTTGACCTATCTGTTTTACCATAGCTTAGTTTTCCGAAAAAGCAAAAATGCAGGAATATTCTGGTAACTTTAGCTAAATTGTCATCATTATTCTGAGATAAGAGAGGAGACCAAAGAATGCCATCAGGAGCATTATTTGTACCAGGCAAAGAACTGCCAGAAATCTCTGTTTGAGTTAAATCCAATTCATCTGTCCTTCTAAAGTCATCAGAAAACTTTAAGGCATTTTTAAAGATTGATTGCTTAACTGGAGTGATATTTTTGCTCTCTAGTCTAACCACACTGTGTATGCACAAACATCAGATATTTTTGTAGCAATTACTATGAATTAAATACTTAAGAATGTGGAGTCAGAACAGCAACTAAAATGTTAGTTTCCTCTAATAAAATGAATGTCGTATAAATCCTGAAATCAAAAAATCCAGAACCTAGGTAATGTTTGTAAATATTTGGACTATTTCTAGTATTTTACTTTAATTAAAGTTACTGTTCTGCATAGATTGAAAGAACAGAAGCACATCACAGAAACTGTGCAGCAAGCCTAGGTTTCTGCATCAGACTAGTGAAAAGTAATTTAAAATAGGGAATGAACTTTGATGAGATTCAGAAAAGAGTAAAGGAAGTACATGGTAGAGGAACTACAAAAAGCACCACAATATTAGAATATTTTGCAGACACTGGAAGAAAAACAGAATTTATATAATCTTGCATTTTATCAGAAAGGAGACATGAATACAAATACAAAACTCCACCAAGCAGAAGATAATTCACAAGAGAAATATTTATGTGACATACTAAATGATGCTGACAACTTGATTTCTCAATATCTGTGCATATATAACATATATTTCTTTGACCTACTTATAGTTTGAGACTGTGTTATAATGATTAGAATATCTATGCATGTGGTAATGAAATATTTACTAAAGCAGTTTATCCTACTGAGATACAATCGAAGGTTAAGAAACGTGTAACCCTGAGGCTGAAAAAAAGCAGAGCTAACGCAGAAAAGTGTTTTTTGTCACATTCTGAAATAAATTTTAAAATCCATATCTAAGGTGGTTGGTTGCAATTGTAATTAAACAAATTATTGTATTATTCTGTTGTTTTCAAATAGAAAAAGCATAACAGTAGCCCAGTCTTCTGTATTTTAACTTGGGACAAGTGGAAAAACAGTTTGTTTACATCCATTCCTGTCATGCCAAAATACATTCTAAAACACCATACTAGCATTTTGTAAATTATTAGAGAAGCTTTTAGGAAAAGAGATGGTTATGACCTCTCAAATTGTAGCAGACACATCGTCAGTGAAATAAACACCCCCTCACATTATTGATGATACTATTTTCTTCTAGTAGTGTATATGAAATCATACTGCAGCATTTCTTTATGTTCCTTTGACTTAATTATTTCATACCAAAAATATTACACAAAGTTTCATGAAAGCTGAGATTCTTCTGCTCTCACTGACACTTCTGTTAGGCATTAACTCACAACAGATTACCACAGGTTTACTTTTTAATCAATGGAAACAGGTCTCTTCTTTATCAGGTAATTCATCTTATTGTCATCAGAAAGGAAGAATGAGCTTCCTCAAAATACTTGTCTTAAGACTTTTGAGATCCAAATACCTGTATGTGTTTGTTGGAAGAGATACAGAATAGGTGGGACAGCCATGGCTCTGAGATCCTGAAGTGCCAAAAGTGACAGTAAACACCTGAATTCTGACAAGTCAGTCTTCCCCTGAGCATCCGATGTAGCGGTCACTCCCTGCAAGGCTCTAGCTACAAAGGGAGCTTAGCATGATGATTTAAATGCATATTTATAGCTACATAGACAATTAAATTGCATCCCACCTTTTATGCTAACGTTTTTCCTACTAATAATCCATGCAATTCTTCTCATGCAGAAAGAAATAGGTCCTCTCTCCTGTCTATGGTTGGCTTTGATATTATCATTATCAAGAGAATCTATGCAAAACTAATTTCCTCACGTGGCTTTCCATAATGTGACAGATCACAGCAGATATTTATTTGAGGGGTAGAGGGGCTAAATATCTGCAGTACTTTTATTTAGATTTAGGAAAAAAGGTGACAGAAAGAGACAATAGATGCCATGGACAAAATTATTCCCTTTTTTGCTGCTTTGCGCTCCAAGGTTGCCATACTGCGCAATATTGCACAGCTAAGAGCAGTTTGCTTTATATGCTTCATTTAGGTTTATATTGCAAGAGGAGAGGGCGTGGTTTAAATCAAATACCTTTGTAAATGGCTCTGAATTGCCAACTAGAGTAGCCAAGTCCATGCTTTGACCCTGAACAGCCAAGACGAGAAAGTCTTTCTGCTAAACCACATTGGTCCCATTTCATGGCAAAAACAGACAAAAGGCTTTACTGCTCCTTTCTTTTGCCTTTTTTGTTTGCTTTTCTGTACATTTATGAAGGGTGGCAGAAACATATGCTCACATCCTCGTTTGCCTGCTTTGGGGAACAGATTAGAATTTGCCTCTCAGAAAATCTTCTGCACAGTTGAGTACATATAAAGTAAATGTTTCTTTTTGTTCCTATGGAAGTTGTTTCCTTTTGTATAACTAATTATCCCTAGAACTGGGACTCGAATTGAAGATGCCTGCATCTGACATGGACATTCTGTTATGTCAAAGTTTTCTATTTGTCTCTCTGGCCCATTGAATACTGCTTTATTTGAGGTATAAACAGGAGAAAGTAATAGACATGCTTCTCAGCCTCATTCCTTTGAAAGTACAAAACTGGAATTAAGGTGGATTTTCTTATATTGTAGCTAGAGAAGAAAAATTAACTGGGGTCTCCACAGATTGTTTTGCTTTATCAAACTACAGTTTCTATGACTTGGTAGCAGACAGCAGGCTGATATGACGATTATATGATTGGTGTTTACGCAGCTCCGGAGTCAGGCATTTACTCATTAGAGAAGTTAACTGGTGGAAAATTGGGTGCTTTAGATAAGGTAGCAAATATTTAACAAGGCCCATGATTTGGGCCCAAAATGTAGAAGCCAGTTTAATGGTGGGTAGACACCTGTGTATCACTCTGGATCCAAAAATATATGACAAGTATTTTGTGACAGATGGCAGATGGCTCTTTTGTTGTAAAGCATGCATGTGAGAGATGAGGACAAGGTACTCATTTATAAAGTCAGCAATGGATATAAGTACTGGGTTTGTTATAGAGTTTCATCATGTAGTTTGCATAAAATTATTTAGGATGATAACATTTCATTATAGGAATGGTTATGCTAAGCTGGTTCTTTGATAGAATTTGCATTCTTTTAACTGCTGCCTGATAACACCAACAGTAATGAAAATAGTGGGGATTGGTTTTTATTTTTTTTTTGTAAATAAGCTGGAACCAGCTGTCAGTTTTGGTAATATGGATGAGCAGTGCTTTATAGAGCTGGGGTAGATAATTTCTAGGCAGATTGTTTCATAGTTATTCTTAGAAGAAGCATATGTGCTGCATGTCAATGCCAGGAAGTTACGTTCAGCAAGTGTGTTGGTAGAAAAAAGATAGTACTAATAATTGGTCCTTATAAATTTGAACTACTCATACATTTTAGCCAGTAATATAACAAACACAGTCTAAATAAAGTAAGAATAGGAATCTAGTCCAAAATAATGTAGTGTTAAAAGTGTTAAAAGAGGATTTCTGCAAAATGTCTTTAACCATGAATTTTGTGGTATTGTCTAAAATCAGCAGAAAAACTCACCAAATTTAGTATAGATAAGATATAGAGCAGGTCTTCATTGAAGGCCCTCTGGTGCAAGGCGTACAAAGACACATGCCTGTGTCCAGGGGTTCTACAATTTTATACTACTATCCATCTGATCCGAGAACTCTCTACCCCCAGATCCTCCCCGGAATGCCTCCTAGGAATTGAGTCAGAGGTCCCAAGACCCCTTTCTTCCTCATCTTCCTCCTCTTCGTAGCACATACTTTCTTTGGAACTTCTCCAGGGTTCTGGGTTTGAAGGTTGCTTTGACTATGATGGTATCTTGTTGTTCTGGCCTGGGGTGCATATGTTCTTAAACAATGTGCATTTACTATAGTCCTGCCTTGAAAGGACCCTTAACAAGCCTAAAGAATTTAGAAAATTCAATATTAAGTGGGGAATAGGGTTTGGTAAGTGCTAACTACTATTCTAAAGTGTGAGAGACTATACAACTATACTAAAAATCCATATTTACTACACAGCTAAATTAAAATCACAGAAAAATAAAAATCCTAAAAATCCTGAGGCATCAGTGGCATCAGGAAAAATTATACAAAGTTAGTTCTACTGATAGTTTTCAGTCTATTGGCGAGAATTTCAATGTAGTCTTTCATGGACTGTTTTTGAGTGTTTTGGAATTCAGAATAGCTGAATTGCTTAAATTTCATTAAATGGTCAGTTTAACTGATCCAACTCCAATTTTTCAAACTTGATCATTATTTTTCTCATGGAGTCGTAGGAGGGGAAAAGTATGTCTTCAAAATTAGTAAGGATACACAAGGTAGGTATTGCAAAATAACTAGGGGAAAACCTAACCATACGGTGGGTATACTGAGAGTTTGCCATTTCCCCCTACCTTGTTATTTCTACAAACTAAGAAGCAACTCAGCAAACAAGGCTGAGTGAATGCTAAAGCTGCTTTCCTCAAACGTTGAATGATATACTGCAGTGATCCTTGCCTCGAAAATGTGATCCAGCTTCTTCTTATATTCTTAGTACTAGCAGTACTCACAAGGAGTATTTCCATATTTTTCTCTAGGCATTTGGAGAATTTTCTTTAGCAAAACAAGCAAAGCAAACTTGCAGGTTGCAAACAAGGCTATAAAATATGCTGAATCAAAGAAAAGATTTTTTTTTAAAATAAACAATTTTTTAAAAAAATAAACAAAATATTTCTATGTATATATGCAAACAAAAATAATTGCAATGGCAAGATATGTTCTCTGAAAATTGTTTACTGTTGCAATAAAAAAGCCTAAGGAAAATCAAATGTAATTTTTCAATCTTGGAAAAACTCAGAGGTTATAGGGCTTTGCTGTATTTTAATTTCATATATAGGAAGCCATGGTCCTGGATTTGTCCCACTGATCATTACTAAACATAAAATTAAAAATAATAATAATAAAAAAAGACTAAAACATCAACATAGCTTTTGGAAAGGTTAGTCTTATAAAAAGGTATTTTGATTTCTCCATTAAAAAAAAAAAAAAGGAGCATGAGAAACTCTCCACAATTTGTTTTTAGTCAAAATTTACCTGTTTGAACAGTGTAAAATTAGTAGAGGAGAAGAAGATTGAACAGTATACATTGTGTTTCTGATTTAAATCAAGGCTTTTTTGGATGAAAAGTTCTAAGACTTCTACAATGACATACAGAAATCATGGTGTGTTAGATGGTTTTCTATAGGTTGTGAAGAAGGAGATGAAAAATGGGAAATTAATTTAAACCTGGCTGGCACAGCAAAATAGATTACACATATGGCCTAAAATTGAAATGTTCTGCATTCTCTGAAACATTTACAACATCCTGCTGTGGAAGTGGTCTTATTGGCTGCTGGTGTTCATTGATATTATTTTATTATACTTTGCTAATCTTCAGAACAGTGGTTAACTGCACGTAGCACACAGTTTGTATGCATCATGTTCAATACAGCTTAAGCAATATGTCAAAACAGAGAGAAAAGAACCAGTTTGGTTTCAAAAGCTTAAATCTTTGAGACATTTTAGCATTTCAGGGATCTTTTAATAACTTCATATGTAATATACTTTGTGGTTTGGTCATATTTGGTCCGAAAACAGCCAATTAGCTTTGAACACTACTGGTTATGAATTTGGATAAACTAGATGATAGGTATCATGATAAAATAACAGTAAGCTCTTTGTGTAGGAGTCACGTTTTGCTTTCTTCTTTTTGTTGTCACAGTGGATATTTCTACATATATGCTATTTTGGTCAGAACAACTGATTTCTATTGTAATGTGACAAACAATAATAATAGACTGATCAGTAGCCAGAGTTCAAATTTTCAAAACCTAGCTAGCAGAAAATGCTTTCATCTGCTTGGAAAGCACTGGATCAAACCTTTCGAAAAGACCCCCAATCTGCCTTTGCCTACTGTAAGAAATACTAAAAGTAATCAACTATGAAGTAGTTATATTTTCTTAAAACTAAATGGAGATTCTAAAAAACGGTGCAAGAATTCTTTTATTTTGAAGTAAATCCATTAACTGCTTGCTTGAGGTGCCTCCATTTGTCTTTCAAAACAAATACAGAAACTAAAGAAAGCACATTTGAATCCTTCAGTGAGCACTGACGATGCTCATTTGGTGCTGTTCAATTTCTTCTGCCATAATCGTCTAATTAGTACTACAATATATTCTAAATAGAAACTTTTGCATTGCCTAAACACTGGAGGTAATTATTAAGAACAAGAAAACTCCTTAAACACATAAAAAAGTTGGATATTGATTAAACAATAGATCTTAGCCCATTAACATCTGTCACCTGTTATTTTGTTTTCCCCCTCCTTCTTTCTTATAAATAAAATAATATTGTGTTAGGCATAGGATTTTTCCTTTCATGCATCTTAATTATCCTATTTCTTACATTTCCATGATAAAAAACCAGTATCTACCTTATTTTCTTTCAAAACTACTGGAATTCACTTGTTTAGTTATGACTGTCAGGTTCTTGAAGAGATCCTAAAGTGCTCTAAACCTCTCATGCCTCGGTTTAAGCCCAGTTTGTCCTGTCTGCCACGGACTTGGAAAGGTTGTTTCTCTTTTCCTTGCAACAGGCAGCATTATAAAGGTGCCTATAATCATGGCACACATCCTCTCCACCTTCTCTCTCCAGACTAACCAACTGAACTTCTTTCTAACCCCCTTCATGGAGAATCTGTGTTAGTCGTCTGAAAATTGTCATGCTTTTCCTCCACACTAAGCGGCTGGTCTATGTTTTTCTTGATGATGATGCTCCAAATTGAATATGGTTCTTGTTGTGGTTTAGGAATGGTATTCCCCAATTTAGTATTCCCACTAAACCCCTCCCCCCCAAACCCTTCCCTCCAGTGGAAGATACAAAAGGCAGAGATCATGGATTGAGGTAAGAACACTTTACTGAAAACAGCAACAAGATAAGAAAACAAACAGTAACAGCAATAATACTAATCACTAAGTACGAAGAGAGGGTGATTTACATGCAAAAATTATCAAAAGCCCAGGACAATGAAAAACAATGGCAGAGAGACCGTCTGCCTGCCATGCTTTCCCCGTGACCCGAAGCCATGTCCCTTCTCCCCAGAAGTAGGAGTCCCTTACTTCCACCCTGGGGCGATGACATGCAATGGTAGAGGTTAACAACCTAGGCACATGGCTCCAGACCCCACTCCCTCACAGCAAGGTGAAAAAATTAACTCTGCCCTGGACAAAACCAAGACAATACTTCAGTGAGATATTTTCAATATCCAGTGCACAGATAAGCAGGGAGATGATTTCACATATCTTAGAGTGTATACTCCCATTTCTATATCTATTCATGTTTTTCACCATTTGACAGTAGCATGGCATTGCTGTCTTGTGGTCCCCAGATGTTTCTTTTCCCAATGTTGGTTAAGTATTTGAATATTTCTGTCCAACTCTAGTACTTTCAGAATTTTATCCTTTTTTCCATTGTATCCCTCAAAATTAACAAGCTTATTTTGAATGTAGTTTCCATCTCCAACATATTGGCTGTTTCTCCATGTATGGTGAACTTAATGAGTGAACTCAATGATCTATCATCCAGTTCTTTAATGAAAATATTTAATAGAACTATACAATTGACTCCTGAAAAATTCTTTCTATTCCATCTTTCTACTTTAACAGTGAAATATTAATAATTGCAGCTGCTGGATGTTTTATATTCTATTACCAATTCGACATTACTAGTTTATGTGAATTTCATGAGACAGAATGTTTTCCTGTCCACAAAGTCTACCATCCTGCTGTGGAAGGAAATTAGATCAGCTAGATGTGATCTGTTGCTGGCAAATCAGTGTTGGCTGATGTTCATTTCCTTGTTGCCCCACAGGTACTAATAAAGAGATGGTACGATGATCTGCCCAACTGTTTAGAAAGAACTGTAGTTAACTCAAATAGCTTATAATACTTGGATCCTCCTTTTTCTCTTCTTTAAATGAAAAATTTTCCTTTCTCTGGTCTTTCAAAATGAGATTTCCACACTATCCTTAATGTGACTCTTAATGGCTCTAAAATATAATCAGTCAGTCTTTAAGCCTAATGGTGGTGTTTGTCAGAATCATGTGGCCTAAAAATATCTAACTTACCTAGTTAGCCCCTGGACACACATAGCCATATATACTTAGACATCTACTTTGAGGTGTCTTGTATGATTCAACAGAAATGTAGGCATCTGATGACATTGTAGACACTCTGGGCACCATTCTTAGCCTCCAATTTCCTATCCAGTAGTATATCTATCTCCTGAAGGACCTACATAATTTTATTATTAATTGTATTATATTGTCAAATTTATAACTAATTTACTGTAGGGAGAAATGGTATTAATATCTTTATATATATTATTTATATATTTCTATATTTAGGCCACAGAATTGTGCCTATGCACCTGAAGCAGTCCAGAGAATTATTCAGTCATTAGATGTCCATGTAAGGGTGACCAGAACAGCTCCTCTTTGTTGACTAGATCACGAATTACTATTTTGGAGACACCCCCCTTCACTAGCAGTACACAGAGCTTGATTCAGTTGTCCAGAGATAGGCACTTGTGCCAGCTTAGATGGTAAATGGCATGTTGTCTCACTTTCAGCTGATAGGCCAGGAAGGTACATGTAACTTTTAACTCCTGTGTCATACCTGCAGTTTATGTGGTGCTAGATGCCTGGTTTTTTAGGGAATTAATTTGGCCCCTAAATTTCAGTCTTAACATGGAACTTAATCCTGTTCTTGGAGTTGAACTGCTGTGTTTACCCTCATCTTTTATGACACATAAGGTAAGTTTGCTCTCACTGAAGTGACCTGTCCTTTTGTATACAGGTGCCACTTAGAGCCCTATTTCAATCCCTTAGCTGTGATTCATTTTTCTTATTCATAAACCAGAGAAAAAATACTTAGAGGTTAGAGCAGTTATTAAGGAACTACTCTTAATAAATGATATGAATATACCCAGATAGGAGTTATTATATAAACCCCAGTTTTTATTATTGCTAACCAAATAAACTTTGGAAGTTGATATGAATTCTAAAATGAAAGCATTTATTGTTATAAATGGATAAAATGTCTGTGGTTTCCCTCGTTGAAATTCAGATCCCCTCTAAATGAGACAAGAAAAAGACACTTTTCTTTTTGAAAGATTGATTGAAAGGTGACAATGGAAAATCTGTAATCACCATGAATCCAATTACAATCCATTATGACAGACCAACTATCAGAAAAAAAGCTATAGTGAAATTAATGTATGAATGTTAACTGAAACACTTGTAAGCAGGAGGCCATCATCTTCTCAAGCTTCTTGTGGAGCTACCTGCTTCGTTAAGTTTATTGCTTTTATTTGGGACAGACTCTGTAGTTTTGCTAAATACCAAAACCAAGTCAATGATGGCACACAGCACAGTTCTGTGCACTGAAAACCCAGGGCCTTGATGCGCAGGTTCTGTTTGAGAAGATCATGAGTATAGCCTCAAAATGTGCCCTCCAACCTAAGCAAGTCTGTGAAATCAGGAGGATGATCTTGTTCATGTTGGGGGTGGGGGGGGAGGCGGGGGGAAAGATTTTAGTATAGGTAATGACCAAAGCAGCCATTGAATACACTGATTTCATTCAGTGGCTTTTAAACAGCTACTTATGTCTGTTATTCTGTAGCCTAAAGTGACCATGAAAAGATATGTCTCATGTTTCTGTAGAGCGAGTCGTAAGTGATGGAAGGCAATCTCTTCTTCTGATCATTTTTCCTTATTTTTCTACCCAAAGTTCTTTGTTTCTGCACAATTTTTTAAAGTTTATTTTTAATAAAAGTAGTGATAGTAGTTTGTGTGCTTGCTCTGCAGCTGAGTTTTAAGCTCTGCAGAGGTACATATTTCAGAGCTGCACAGACAGTATGCTTGATTAGGAGACAGAGATCGCTTTAGACACACATCTCTTCAGTCTGACTTCGGAGGCCTCTGTGCTCAATCTCTTGACACATTTAGGTCTCTGAGTCAATGTCAGTATATTGTCTGTTAGTACAGCATATTTTCTGCTGCATGGCATGTCAAGTATGTGCATGTGTTTGGAAATGTTGCAAGATTTTATAGAGGTTACTCAAAACAGAAAATAAGATATAAGAACATAGTTGGCCTTCCTTTATCATGAACTTAGGACGCTGGAGTCCTTTCAGTGTGTTTGCACTCTCATTTTCTGTGCTGGATGGAGTGCCTGCTGCTGAATGAATATCATTCGAAGGAAAGTCTCTACATCATTTTTCAACCTGAACAACGGTTTACTCATTTCATCTGCTGTTGCTAGAAGCTGGGACAAAAGATACAGTAATTGGTAACTTGCCAGACCAGTTTAATGTAGTCCCTAGGATCAGGAAGTTACAAGTAGCTCTAAAATGACTTCCATTCTGGGTTTCCCAGATTCTAAGTTTCAAATTCAATTAAAAGATAGCTTTTTGAAAGTGCCAGGTCTGAAGCATCATAGTTCTGTGTTTCTGACCTTTGCCTGGAGCGTGGGCAGTTAAAATAGTTTTCAATTTGCTGCAACAGGCAAATACTGTGGATAAGTAAATCTTCTCTAATTCAAGTGAAAGCACTGCAAATAAGGCCTTGATTTTTAAAGCAGCAGTAACTCAGTTCTAAGTGCTTTAAAATTCAGACCACTTAGAGAAAACCCACCAAATTTCTTAGACTCTCTTCCCTTCTTCTTCCTTCCCTTCACCTCTTTCTTATTCATCATCACTCCCAAACTAAATAAAAGTTTAAAACACTCTGTCAAAAGGTTTCTGTCAATTTTTCCATTAGTTTCTAAATCATGCCATTTTCCCCCAGAATGAGTGCTTTGATTGATGTCATTTGAACTTCAGAATCTTTTGCCTCAATTAAAACAAAAAATTGCCAACATCTGTTCAGAAGCTGATCCTCTTCCTGTGCTTTCAGTCAGAACTTTTACTTGTGCCTGAGATGTTAAAGCTAAATTGTGAGCTTTAAAAAATACTCCTTTACTGAGCTTGTACTAAGTTCAATATTTTGGAATAAAGCATAACTGGAGTTATACTGGAGAGAGGAAGCTGATCTACAGCATTAATTATCTGAGGAACAAAATTAGCAGCAAATTCAGAGTACATTATATGATGCTTCAACAAAGAAAGTGCCTTTTCCTGAACACAACCTACATTGACATCATTGTCTGCTTCTGTGTCTAGAATTTTTGAACAGGACTCTCCTGTGTATTTTGAATTTTTTTTCCAAGAAAAGCATTATGTTAATATTTTGGACAAGCCTTTTCAGCCTGAATTTCTATTATACAAGGCATGACTCACAAGTCTGCATTTCAGGGCCTATTCTGCTTACAGGTTTTGACTTTGGCTAAAAGCCAGGAAAAACAACAAAGAAACCACAATAATAGAATTGGTTACAAATAAATAATAATATTAGGGATAAAAAAATATGGAAAATGGGAAGACTTTCTTAGCAGATTTATTAATGGCTTGTAATGCATAGATATCTATGCCTAGTATCTTCTAATGCTATGTTGGCACTTTTTATTTACACGTTTTTCCCTTAGGGTTACAGAACAAAACACCTATTGACTTGATCAACCTGGTGAAGTAGAAAGTGCCCCAGTCCATGGCAGGGTGGTTGTAACTGGTGATCTTTAAGGTCTGTTCCAACCTAAACCATTCTATGATTCTATGAAAATATGGATTATGCCTTTGCAGTAGCACCAGGGAGAGTTTCTTATTCCTTATTGTGAGAAAAATGTCAAGTAGAGACATGTCATACAAGGTCTGTGCTCACCAAATCCATCCAGTTTGCACCCAAAGCCTCTATAGTTTTCTCCAATTGAAAGTCGCAAAAATCTTGGCTGTGATCAAATGCCTCATGACTGCAGAGACCAAAGTAAGATTTGTGATGCTGAGTGCAATTAAATTTGGCAGCATTTGTTATCAAATTCTAGGTACAAATGTCTGAAATGAAACTCCACAACCTCTTTTCTCTGTTCTTTCTGTGTGTTTATGCTCTTTTATTAAGTGTTTGTTACGAACACCTCTTCTATCCTGGGTGCTTTACTTTGCAACCAAAAACTTACAAGAAGCATTGTGAAAGAGGTTGAAAGAAAGCCAAACTAAGTCCATAGGCCACCCTAAAAGCATTTCTTCCTATTGGTTAGCTGATGAAAACATTTATTTTGAGGTAACCCCATCTGTGAGTTTACCAGGATGGGAAATTAATTGACTGGTTTTCTGAGGAAATTAGCTGGTATTTTACGAAGCTTGCACAATTTCATTTTGGTGTCTATGTGTCTACTGCTGCAAATATTGCTTGCATTTCCAGAGTGGAGAGGCAATAAAAGTTCTCTCTCCACACAAAGAAATGTAGTTCCAGAGTAGTAAAAACCAGTTAACATCAATAAAATGTGATACCTTGCAGCAAGTGCAGATTCCAGCACCGAGGTTAGCATTACCCAAGCAGCATAGACTGGGGGTTGACTGGCCTGAAAGCAGCTCTGCCAAAATAGAAAACAACCAACCAAACAAATCAACTTCAGGGGTCTCAGTTAACAAACTGAACATGAGCCAGTGATCTGTCTCCACTTAACGTCGCCAACAGGTCAGGCAAAGGGATTATTTTTTCCCTTATCTCTGTCTTGCACTTGGAAGACCACATCTGGAGTCCGTATAATTTCTACTCACAACAGCAATGACATGGACACACTGGAGCACAGCCAGGGGAGGCTTTCAAGATGGTAAGAGACCAAAGAACATTATGTATGAGGAGAGGCTAAGAGACCCTTTCAGACAGGAAAAAATTTGAGGGGATCTTAGATAAACTTGTTTAATGTGACAGCGCAGGGAAGGAGAAGCTAAAATCTCTTCAAGGGCACAGAACAAAAGGATGAGAGACACTAGTCACAAGCTGCAATTCAGTAAATTCTTCTTAGAATTTGTCATAAAGTGTCACATTTTTTACCATAAAAATGTTGGAACACAGGAACAGATCACGCAGAGGGCTATGGGATCTCCAACCTTGGAGCCTTATACTTGCACTTCAGATACTTAGCATTACAGACATCTCCAGATTATTTAGGCAACTGAAGTGTCTTTCATAACATAGCAACTGTTCCTTTTATAACATAGCAACCATAGTGCCTAGACAAGGACCATGTCATTCAGTGACCACGACCCCGTTGTGTTAGGCTCTTTATGAAAGCAGTTTCTAGCAGGCTAAAAAGATATGAGCGTATTTCTGCTGCACAAACATATAGTTTACTGTGGGTATATTGGCAAACAAATTTTAGGAGAGGTTCTGAGTTAATTAATAGAGCTGCTTTAAGGTATTTTCTGTGACTGTCTCAGGGGGCAACATAAGAAAGAGTGTTTCTTGGTTTAAAAGTTTAAGATTGATTTTGTCATAATTATCAGTTTGCGAGTGAATTCACAGGAAGAGGACATAAGCTGAAATGAATACTAACAGAGAAGACAACATGCTGGTGTTCGATTCAACAGATAGAGAAGCCAATGGAGAAATATAAAAGGAGACCTCTCCAAGGTCTCAAAGACCTGGCACTTGCAGTGCTCTTCAAAATCTAGTGTGAATTAGTTTAAAGAGAAAGTGACACTCAGCTGCAAGCTATATGCTTCTGATAGTCAAATATTCTTCTCATTCTCAACAACTGCAACCAGTATTTTCCTGAATGTAAGAAAGTCTTCAGGAAATAAGTTGAGGGAAGAATCTAGTCAAGACTACAAAGGTGCTGGTGAGGGGAAAAAAATCCAAAACCAGTAACAGTTAACCAAGAAGCTGGATAATTGGATGGAAGTTTTGGCAACTTAATTGATAATTAGGAGTTAAGATGTCTCTGACTGGGTGGAAGATTCGTTTCCATGAAAGGCATAGAACTCCTCTCCATTATCAGGTGCCAAGAAGAATAAAAGTGACTCAATTTTATGTTAGGATAACCAGAGAGCATCAGTTGTTCAAATGTTTTTAATTTCAGCTTGCTTAGAAGATTCATTCTTTCTTCCTTGACAGGACTTAGCTGCAGTGATATGCACATGGATTTGTGTTTAAACATGGCAGGTGACTAAGATTTCTCAATTAAACCATTCAATAGTATAAAAGTGAAGATAGGAGAAAATTACTGATTTGGCAACTCTGTTAGGTACTAATATAGAAATCTTCACCATCTTCTTAGATAAGAAGCTACGTGTAAGATCCTTTGACTGTGCATGAAGTGGGTTAAATAATTGGAACTTCCTGAAAGCATCTTGAAGTATTGTGTGAAAATGTACTGAATCTGTGGTTGAAGCAATATTTTTCATGCACATGGGCTATTTGAAAACATTTCCCCAGCTTTTCCATACACCACCTACTTGTTAAAGCTTGTTCTATTAAAATGGCTACATTAGCAAAAATATAGTTATGACACCATTCCCCTAGACAACACAGAAACAAAAAACTTGGTCAGTTTTTCTAACAGAAAGTGAAAGAGAGAGAAGTTATTATGAAAAATAATTTCAGCTCTATATGGTATCTATCAATGATATTACTATAATAATTCCAGTAACTCAAGGTTCTTCTACAATCTGAATAATATATTGTACTCTGCTGGAAATATTTTAAGCAACCTAGAATTGTTCCTAATCAAAGTCTATTGTTACCAAAATAAATTAAAAAACCATGTAACTCAACCCAAACAAAGCAACAGAACACAGCTTTCTAAAGGAACTCACTACAATATTCAAGACAGGGTTGGATTGCCCGCCTTTCCTTCTGTTCCACAGCAAAATCAGTAGAAAGAGCTTTGAGGAAGGAACTCTTCACAAGACTACAGTCTTGGCAATTATTTATTTGATTTGCCAGGGTAGGCAACAGACTGCAAGTAGAAAACATGCTGGTAGAAGCTGTGAAAATAGGAATATGAAAATGATGGTTAAGTAACAGGCAGTGTGTTGAGATTTGTGTTCTGTTCAACACCTATTCTTGTCTAAGGATCTGTGATTCAGTCTTTGTGAACCAGGTAGTAAGTTCAGGAAAGCTGTGACAAAAAAATTACATAAATTACTTAGACTTCACAGAGGATACAATGAAAATAATCTAAATATGTAACTATAAATACAGATCAAGATTCTTATATGTGCAAGACTAGAAATTATCCTGATGTGGAAGAGTGAGAGGTAGTTAAATGCCTTCCCACAATTTGGCACACCCTTTGTCTGATTTTTCATGGGAGGACAGTATTTGGGAACCCCACCCTACCCACAGAGCAGGTTGCTTCAGTGGCAGATTCCTCTTAGGCTGAGGTTGTTTTGTTGAGATCAAAATGTTTTGTGAGGAGGGTCCCAATTCAGCAAGCCTCAATCAAAACACAGTCATTTGGATGAACTTGGATCATCAGGAATGTTTCTACCCAATATTTGTGCAAATTCCTGCCAAAGTACTGGGAATCCTGCTCAACAGGTGCTACAGATCAAAGATATCCACCTGTGAACAGGGACAGGGCTCACTGGGAATGCACGTTAAACATACTGGGAACTCCACCTCTTCTTTCCTTCTGACACAACAATAGACACAAGACTTACTGCTGCTGATTATTGAAATAAACTCAACCTAGAAGCAACATTGCTCTATGCTCTTTCTTCTTCTCAGCTCACTCCTTCTCTTTCTGCTCCTCCTTAGGTAAATTTTAGGTGCACTTAGAAATACTCATCAGCAGATATTAAGATTTGTTTCACAGATGATATATATTAGTGGTGCCTTTATCATGACAAATACTTCTCAAGTTAAAATTCATGCAACTATTGAATTGTCTGTAAAATATAATTCAGAACAACTTGCACAGGAATGAAATTATTGAAGTGCCAAGAGATGTTTAGTTGACTTCAGGTATTTATTCACAGCACTGTCTTTCCTGACTGTTCACACAGTGTTAAAAACACTTACACTTTAAGGACCTATATACTCATTCACACTGAACTTCATAGTATTCTGCAGTTTCCTAGGTTGTCCTTGGCAGGATCCTTGAGGACAAACCACAACACTATTCATTCAGCCTTGCTCAAGAGGCAACTCCAGGCTCTGTTGTGAGTTGCCCAGTTGGACATTCATCTTTATAACCACCCCCATTCATCTTTCCTTCTGCCAACACAGTCTGGACAGCTTGCATGAGGGATTCCTGTAAAAGCATCCTCAGTCCTTCTAAGCATGTGAAGAAAGACTGTCTTCAAAACTTATTTCAGGGCCCTGATACTACTGCATACAACTCTCTGTAACAACCCTGAAGCATCATCAAGGTGCCTGCTAGCACTGGAGCATAGCCTACATGATTCTCAGAACAGGGAGCTAAAAAGTAGGTGCAGGCAACTAAAACAAGAACCATGACACTCCATAGGAGCAGCAGGTCACAGGATTTCTGCTGCCACTATTCAGTCCAACAACCAACCAGACACTGGGGACAGTGGTGGTCAGGTACAGCACACTTCAGTGAGCATCATAGTATTTAAATGTACCTGGTCAACAAACAAAGTGGCAGGTTTTGAAGGTTTTTGAAGTTTTTTTTAAAAAGCAATTTAGAACTGAAGGGTTTACTTCCATTACCTATGCCATATGAAGGCAAATAAAAAGTAGCAACTCAACAAAGCTCAAGAATTCATCAAAATCATAAAGCTGGACTGGAGCATATCCACTCAGTGCAATTTCCAAGGGTCCTTTCCATTTCTGTAAAACTACTGCAGAAGACTTGACAGTTCGAACTGCTAAGACTTGGGGGCATTTTTGTTCCTTCCATAAGCAGAGTTGTAGTGGGAAAGAAGTTACAAAGAATAAGGCAAAAAGTGAAAGAAAGGGAAGGGAAGGGAAGGGAAGGGAAGGGAAGGGAAGGGAAGGGAAGGGAAGGGACGGGA
>JAWWES010000041.1:25188673-25227573 GCA_035583135.1 Lophotriccus pileatus
GGAAGGGAAGGGAAGGGAAGGGAAGGGAAGGGAAGGGAAGGGAAGGGAAGGGAAGGGAAGGGAAGGGAAGGGAAGGGGAAATTATGGAAGAGAAAAGAGCAAAGGAAAATAATAACCATGTGAAAGTGTGATGTGTAATGTGTGAAAGACAAAGAAACAGAAAGAGGAGATTAATAAATGAGTGAATGTGGGAAAAAAAAGGAAAAGAATATAAAAGATGTGTAACAGATATTTGAAAAGTGAGGTGAACAGAAAAAAATTGAAGTAGAAAGGGAAGTTGAAGGTTTGTCAGATATATGATTCTATCCCTCCACAATGAAACATTTCCAGACTGAATCATTACTTCCCAAAAGGCAATCTTTGCTTTTATAATGGCTTTTTCTGAAGTTACATAAACTGGAGAAGAATCAGTATTCTGGAGAGTGTGATGGACATTGACAATGGAACAATATTTTAACATCAGCTAATGTGCAATCCCTTGAATCTGTCCAGATGTTGTTTTTCTAACACTACTTTTTATTACTGCTTTCCTGTGAATTCCAATGTTTCTGCTAATTCCTTTTAGTGATCTAAATGTGCAAATATACTCAGTTTTGCAGAGCTAAGTGCAGTGTGGGTCACTATCTGTTATAACTCATTCAGAATTTCATGACATAGACAACGCGACTTGGATTGTATTGAGTGTAACACCAGTCAGAAATCTTGGGAAATTTGTTGGTAATTACATATGCTATTGACAGAATTTGCTGCTTAAGTTCATCTTATTTGGCTATGATACATTTCACTTTTCCTGTCTTCCATGTGTAATTTAAGACTGTGTGTGGCAATATAAACATAATTTGTTAGATCGCATTTTAAAATTAAAAATATGGGTACTAGGTTGAGATTTATATGTTTGGCTTCAGGTTGATTACTATCTAAATGTGATTTTTGTACTGACACTGGACTCCTTAAAAAATTCTTTGTAGTTTCAATGTCTTTACATAATCTGCTAAGCAGAGATTATACTTCTGTGATCTCACTTTTTCATTCATTAAACTTTCATCTTAAAGGTTTGTTCTACCTCTTCCCTTTTATTCTGCACAAGCATATGACAGCATAGCAACAAAATATTCCTAAGAACTGATTGGTGTTGTTTTGGATAGCCTTTTTACATTTCAGATGTCACCATTCCAGCAGTATTTTCTCTCAATGTATCTGATTTTCACATGATTTTAAAACCGCATCACAATGCTTTTCACTTTATTGAGAACCTAGTTGATGCGCTTGAGTCTTAAATTTTTATACGGCTCCACTAACTGAGACAGAGTCTCATTTCATGATAGCCATTTTTTTTTGGTGGTATAATTCCGTTGATTTTAATCCTTAAATCTAATTTTATTTTGGAATATTATTTTTATAGAACTTCCACTTTTTCTCCAGTTTAAAAGCAGGACTAATTGCTAATAACTTTAAATACAAAGTTAATCCTTTTCCTGAATAATCTTCATGAGAGAAATGATAAACAAGACATCCATCATGCTGTTGTAAATTTCATCAGTTTTAAAAACAAACATGATTAATTGTAGGTTTACACTCAACAAAATAGTCCTTGTGAGCTCTATTGTATTGTACAGATTTCTTCTGATGCTTCTATCATACTGAGTTTTTTCACCTACTTCTGATGTTAATAATTTTCACAAAAGTGGCTAGTTCTCAGATCTACGTAAGACTAGAATTAAGATGGAAGATGCAGGAAGCCAGTGTCAAACACACTGCACCATAGTACCTAAACACTGACTGCAATATGAGAAGAAATTATATAAATTTCTACAGATATTTGGATTTATCATATGAAGAATAACTTACAGTGAAGCTGATGGATATTTTCAGCCAGACCAAGACCATCTTTCCCAGTTTGCAAGGAAAAATATGCTTTGTGTTTTGAAATGTGTGCTCTGCTTCCACATCTCTCTCCAAGTAAATGACTTAAGCTTTTAGCCATCTGGAAGTTAGAAGTGGCAGTATTCAAATTTCTATAATTACAGATGTAAATTTTGCAAAGGATGACCACAAATGCAAGTGTCAATCTTCTGGAAATTTACCTCTTAATTTGCACTTTTTCCACTACAGATCGTCACAAGTCAAGCTTGTGCTGTCCGTGCTTGAGAATCTTCCACTGGTCACCAACAAGGTGTCTCATTAAAACCAAACATTAAAAAATAACCATCACGGCCCTAAGAGGGATGTCTCACTGTAGAAACAGCTTTTCCTCTTCTACTTGACTAGTCACCTTTTCATGTCCTGCGGTCCCACTCATGCACTGGGTCCCATAGCCACTGTGAGAGCTTCATTAAATTTTGCCTGTGACCTTCTGTGACATGTGAAAACTTATGTGAAATACTACCACTGTCAGCAAAGCTTTTATCACGCTCATAACAGTGCTTGGTCAGTGATCTTTCTGATCTTCTGGGCTGTTACCTCTACCTTACTCAACATTATTACTGCCCAAATTCCCTTCCCATTCATCCTGTGAATACTGACAAAACTGATGCCCTTTTGTGCCTGTGTCTTGCTCTGAAGGCTAAATGCTTGCCAGGTGAGTGACACAGTCAGACAGGAGAGAAGAGGAAGCAGTAACATGTATCTTTTAGTGACAGAGTGACTACAGAAAAGGTGATGTATACAGCAGTGGAAAGAAGCCCTATTGTCTTCTTTATTACAATGCAGATGTGTGGAATTGTCATCCCTATGTGATAATTCTAGAATTTATTCCTATTTATTTTGTATAACGAGAATAATGTATCATTATGTTGTGTAGTACTCCTCAAAAAAAAAAAGTGAAGTAAAATAGTGCTTCAGTCAGTGGTGTCCTATGTGATAAGAGTTCTCTTATGAGAGGCTTTGTCCCATTGCTTTTTCCAATGTCTGGCTTTTTTTGTCTTTTATTTATTACTGTTTTGTTTTGACAGTAACAGAGATGTTGCTTTTCAAATTCATTATCGTTGTTTCTCAACATTTCCCAAATGAAACCATGGTGAGACAGAGCAACATGTTTCCATTTCCTTGATAATCACTTTCTCCAAGGAAACTAATAGGTTTTAAATTTATGTTGATGCTGAAGACACCATTTGTATACAGCTAGACTAGTAAGAATTTTTTTCTCTCTCTCTTTTTCCCCTTTTTATCTTTTTTTTTTCCTTCTTTTTAATTTTTTTCCCTTTTTGCAGCACAACAGCCTTCATGCTTTCCAGGTCACTGAAAATGGAACAGAATGCTCTGAGCTATGTGCCCTACTGAGTGGAACTGTTTTCTTCACATGCACTGATGCTCCCTTTGTATAGAAATAAAAAAGCAATCAGGAAAATGCAGAAGTGAATGCTTTTCATTCTATGCTCTAAGTTTAACAAAACAAACACATTACAAATCTCCTCTGTATTTGAAATATCTTACAGGTGCATTTTGTTTTGGCATTTGATCATTTTTATTGCACTATAAGATTAATGTTCATATGAAACTCTTCTATTTATGCAATGACACTTTAATGCAGTAGTATTGTTCAAAGAAAACATTTCTTTATGGATGTTTTCTCTGCTTAAACAGTATTTTTTCTTATATTATTTAATATTTCTAATATTAAAGAAAAAAACTAAATGTTTTATAAAACCATGTAACAGCACTGAGAGAATCAGCATAACTGCAAAATCTACTTTAATTTAAAGGATTTGATGCTTTGCACAGAAGTATAATGAATGCTGGCTGGGCCAATATGAAACACAGAAGACAAGCTGAGGTGAGGGAAATCTTTGCTACAAAGACGTTTTTTGTAGAAATAAAAAAAAAAAACAAGTCTCTTGCTCTAAGAATGGACAAAGAGGCTCACCCTTTCTTGGGTGTAACTTACTAGTTTTTTCTGTCTGCTATTTTGTGAGATAAGCACTCTAAGACTGATTGATTCTAGTGCAGAAGACAGGTGTAAAAAGCAAAGGTTCAAATATTTCAATACAGTGCAGATTTAGTAGAAATAGATGGGAAGAGATGTGAAGAGAATGCACTTTGAAACTGTCTGGGTAATCATGATCATAGAAATTATGTCCTAAACCTGTTTTGAGTGATAAAACAAACTAGAAAAGAGCTTCCTTCTTATTCATGTCTATAAAACAACAAATCATTAAAGACATTTATCTTTCATCTCTGACAGAGTATGATTTCAGTGAAGAGATTTCCTTTTCCTGGGACATCACAATTTTTACAACTATGGTCAAAATGTTGAAATATACTTATAGATTTTTTTTTCTCTTAATGTGATTATCTTTTCATAATTTCAATAGAGGAACTGGTGTTGAATATCCACTCAGAAGCATACATATAATGTCTGACGAAAGTTCTTTCATGAACATGAAAACAGCATATATATACATATATATTTATGTACATACAGCTATACAGACAGACACAAAATTTGAGATTACTCTTTACCTAGGGCAGCTATTTTGTTCAAGGTGAATGTTGATTTTGAATGCCTTTATTTATCTGTACATATTTTGAAGCATCTGATGGGGACAATATTATAAGGCAAATGTAGGTCAATTTCTCTAAATTTTAATTTTTAATCAGAGTACTCTAAAACTAAGCCACTGCACAAACTAGACTCTTTTTTTTTTTTCCAAATATAGGTCAATGGTTCATAACATCCTGGATGTGTTACTTGTTTTCTTTCCTTTTCTGTCCAACAGTGTGCTGCTGAAAACAGATAAACATATAGGCTGACTCCACTATAGGAAACTTGATTTATGCAGACTTTTACTAGGATTGATGAAAACAACCCAGCTATAAATCCTGTGTCACAGAAGGAGGCAAGCTTTCTAATGTACCACAGTCTAACTCAATCCAGACAAGTATGTTTGCATGGGTCCATTTCAGGAGGGGACTGGTCCCTTGTTCTAAGCGCTTTAGTGGACCAATGCTTGAGTGTTTAGTACTTTGCAGGGTTGAGACTGATGTACTGTTCACCACCTCTCTGGTTCCCTTAAGTTTGGAGCGCACTTTCACTTACAATTTAGAGGCAGACTGCCACCTTTAGAAGCACAAACATCACTGACTCTAGAATCTGGTTTGACTTTTTTTGTGAAGCTTTTAAGTGAATATAAATCAGGCCTTGAGCCTCTAAAGTGTGAGAAATAAGACCAGATCTCTGTTCAGATAGTGCCTCTGATGAATTCCAGAAATACATATTGGCAAGTAAATATAAACATGTGAGCAGTGTGTCAATGGAACTTTGTCAAGTTTGAACACTGAAATGTTGCAAACCATCTAAGTAATCAAAAGTTACTAATTGTTGAGAATTTATAAATTGGCTACGCTGTCCTGACAGCACTTACAGAGACTTCAAGGGTCTGATACATTATTAGTAACACTCTCACCTCTCTTTATTGCTGTGAAAGAAACATAGGTGGAGTATTTATGCAGCAGGTCAGCAGTTCAGCAGTTTCTGTGAGTCAGTGTAGAAGACATTTCACAAGTGAATGAATTCTAGGTTGTACGAAACCGGTCTGTCAAAACCTTATATCTATTTTCTCCTTTTCAGCAGAATACCATCATTTATGTGAAATCAGTGCTTTAATGTCCACTTACAAAAGGCTGAGATTTAATGCTGCAGCTTTCCCTCTCCCCACTTTTTTCTTTTCCATCCATTGTTCTCTTCTTGACTGACATCTGGAATGACTTCTTACACCCAGACGTGGTTCATATTGCCAATACTATAAATCAGATTGCTGATTCATACTGTAAAGTGTTTCCTATTTTTTGAAAATTCCCTGGTATGTTGTTCCCTTTTCCTCTCAAAGAAAGCTCCCTGTTCAGCTCGATTTGTTGATACTATTTCACTGAATATGCTGGGGGGAAAAAAAATTAAGAAAAGGACACTCTTTACCAAGATATGTTTTTAGAGGTTAAATTTATTAAACAAAAATGTCAACTGTTTTGAGTGGAAAGGTCATTAACAATGAATGCAGGATTGCATGGGATACTGGACTCAAGTTAAACCTTCATGGATTTTTCATCATCTCTAGTACCGTTGTGTACCACCATGAAGCTTACTCATGTTTGTGACACATCTCAGTGATAACCATCTGGAGGAAGAGATTGGCAGTCTCACCACCTCAGTCTGACTTTATGAAATCTCCAGGAGTGCTGAGGAGAGAAACACATGGATTCTGTCCCACTTAAGAGGTCATTTCCATCTTCAGCTTTTTTACATTAAAAAAAAAAAAATCTTCCTCTTCATTTTATGCCTAAAAAAAAAAGCCTGTAGTTTGCAAATCTCACAGCTTTGCTGTGAGACGTGACTGACATGTTGAGGTAAATCAATGCCTTCAGCAGCCAGACAAGGAGGACTTGCTAGCTGTATCAGCATCACTCATCTGACCAGGTGATGTATTTCTGCAACAAAGAAAGTGCAAAAGGGAATAAGCACCAGAAATAGAAACATTTTCCAGAAACATTTTCCCTTGTCATCCTTTTGCTTTCATTGGGAACACTCTTTGTTTTTTATATAAGAAAGATACTACAATTTTAAGAATAGTCCCAAAATTTCTCTTCCTCCCACAAAAGACTCTTTAAATCATTCTTGATACCATCCAAAATATTTTCCTATGGGGAGAGGGAGTTTTCTGCACTTCTGAATGAGCATTATTTTAAATGTAAGTTTTACTTGATTGAATGCTTGGTAAGGAGGCAGTAGCTTCATTGCAATATTCCTTTAAATGGTTCTTAGTATGGGTGTTGAGAAGCATTTCACTGTGTGGGCCTAGGTGTCTCACAGTGTGGTTAGAGAGAGTTCAAGGCAAGGCAACCAGTTCTGCTCCTCTCAGACGCTGTGCACGCACACAGCCGAGCAAACATGATGACTGCACTGTTGCCAGTAGTTTGATCACAACCAATTGATTCTCTAGTACTCCACTTAGATGGTAGTCCATTAATCAACTTACCTGCTATTTGGACAGAAACATTTTGCGTGGTCTTCCAACAAAAACACCAAAATTTGATATTATATGCAGCTACCTTAAAGAGCCCATGACAATATAGCGGGTTTTTTTTCTTTTTTCTGTCTCACTTTCATGCATGTAAATGAGTGTGTGAGGGTGTGCAGATGGAGAGAGCTGTCAGTTACCTCATATTCTAACTTCTTGACAATAAAGTCATTCAGAAATGCAGCTCATGCAAGTAACAGTAGCTTTGAAAGAAAGATTAAAAAAGCCTCTTTTACATCATGGCATCTCCTTTCATAGGTGTGCTTGAGAAGGAGACCTAATTGCTTTTCTGTCTCTATGTAAACAGACAGAAAGAGTGGTAGAATGTTACACCCTAAAAAGGGGACCAAAAGGTGATAGCAGAAGATAAAGAAATTGTTATTACAAGGAAATCAGTTGAAATCTTTGGGGAAACCTGCTGAATAAGTATCTTCTAAAGCACTGTAGCTAGTAGCTATACAGCAGTCTTTAAAAAATGCCTGTTTTTTTTAACCAGGCATTCCGTTAATAGGATTTAATATAACAGGTGTTGCCATCTTCTCCATCTACAATTGTATTAATAACAAAGAGCACAGGAGTGGTATGACCTCCATCTGCAGCAGCATGTTTGAGAACTCAGGAGTTCTCTGCTGTTTTTAAATACGTTCTTTCTTTGGAGATGTGCACAGATGAAAAATATCTGTAGGAACTGATAAGAGCAGTTCACCAAAATAAAGTGTTCTTACATTTCTGACATGTCACAAACATCTGCTTCCTTCTTAAATAAACCATTGAATGAATATTCTCATTCAGCATTACCGAAGCATTCACTACTGCGTCACTAAGAGCCTTCCACTGCCCTCCAGATACACTTAGAAAATAACTCTAAATGGAAGGATGATACACACAATAGCTAAAAGGAATGCAATCACATTCAGAGAAGATAAAGAAATCATAAGCATCTACCTGCATTTCTGGAAATTCCTTGGGCTCTTGCTATTGGCAATTCTAACAAAACACTTCACAGCGTGGACCCATGTCTGCTCCCAGAGCTTTTAGGTTGAACCAGAGGCTCTGGCTTGCATTTCTATCTATGCGAAATAAGTAGCAGCCAGTCAATTCTTCTCCAGAAACTGAAGGGAGACTTTTAAGCATTAAAAAATATTAAGCAGAGGAACTGCAGGAGACCTGAGGGATGAATCTTTAAGACTGTCTCATGTACATATCAGAGTACCCCATGAAGCCAGCTCCAGCTGCCTGCTCAAGTTCAGCTATTGCTTGTGCTATGGGACAGAGGGAAAATTTCTGTCCTGAG
This sequence comes from Lophotriccus pileatus, assembly GCA_035583135.1. Classification (NCBI taxonomy): domain Eukaryota; kingdom Metazoa; phylum Chordata; class Aves; order Passeriformes; family Tyrannidae; genus Lophotriccus; species Lophotriccus pileatus. The sequence goes on from JAWWES010000041.1 coordinate 25,196,978, forward strand.
ACCACCAGGTTAGAAATAAGATTGAGAAGAGCTGGTCATGACTAAGGTTGTTTGATACCATCTTTTGGAAGAAAATAGAAAGCATTTTGGCTGTCAGAAGCAAGAAAACATGCTTGGCTTTGTATCAGGTCATCAGTGTTAATAGGTATGGGAATATATGGTGACTGAAATCTAATTCTATTCTGGTTCTGCAACTCACTGATTTCAGATTTTCTTCCTTCTACACAGTTTAAATAAAATTCATTTATCTGCTTTCTTGTGTTCCACTTGTGTTAGTTTCCACCTTTGAGATAAACTCTTAAACATTATGCTTTTGTCTTTACTTCTCACCACTTCCTACACAGGGCAAGTGGGCTGTCCCCTAACTTGGCAGCAGTTGAGTACTGTCAGTATCCCAGGGAACTCTCTCCTAATCCTCCCAGCTGAAGTGCTGTTGAGCATGACTCTACCAACTGTTTTTGCTCCATTAACATCTTGACTATTTGACCCTTGAGCTCCACAACAAAGCCTGAACTGAAACATCAAACAACAAATTCTTAAAACACCAACATGTCAAATTCTTCATGAAGGACATATAGGTCAGTGATAAATTTTTAAAAACCCTTTCTTTTTTCTGTGAATAAGACTTGGATTTTTCAAGTGCCTAAAATGCTGGAGTAAAGGCTCTTCCTAGGATCTTTATCTCATGTGGAGTTACTACCTCCTCAATAAGAAAAAAAGGTGCTCTTGTTTAAGGCTATGGGGGGCATACTGAGCTTTCCATCCCCTCTCTTAAATGTTCTGCCTTTCTTTCCATGAAAAATCCTGTTGAAAGGAGTGTATTTCTTAGAGTGAAATTCAGAGAGAAGGACTAGAATAGCTTCCTGCAGGCAGTTGCCAGGTTGATATATCAAAGTGATATTGCTTTCTGAATTGAGTGGCACCAATCAGCAGGAACTGTCAGTCTGGGGATATAATAACTGTGGTGCCAGTCGTCAGGAATCTAAATGAAAGGTTCAGCTGTACTTGTATATTTAAAGTGCCTGCTGGCTCAGGGAGGAGAATAGGAAGGGGGAAGAGCTTTGCTGGCAGTGTCAAGGAAAGGATGGCATCTGAAGAAAAATTTGAAGAACAAAGCATCTGGATTCTCATCCAGGACCAGCATGAGAGCCAGATGACCAGAGTCACAACATGGAATGGATCTCACATCTGCACTCTCCTTAATTCCAAGCCCTATTTTTCGGAAGAGAAGGTGAAGATTTATGTAAGTCTGTCACATTTGTCATGCTGACATCCTACCAAACTGCCTCTCTGGACTCCAGTCCAAATATAGAAACCCAAAAATTCTGCTCAGCTACTATCTGACTATGTCAATGCCTGAAATATGTAGACACCTGATTTTTTAATTAATAAAGTTCCGTAATTCTTACCAACAGGGTGACACAAACTCTCTCAGAAGTGGCAGAGCCTGTGGCCTTCCCTTCATCCCACCCAGACATGGCTTCAAGAGTGTGGGAAAGCTGATATCACTGGGAGCGCCATTCCAGGTGGGGAGGGCACAGCAGTGGACTGAGCTAAAGAACTCATCCATCGACCATGGGGGTGAGGGAGCCCTTTTCCATTTTCCCAGGGATATTCTCTGGTGTCCAGGCTGTCACTTGTAGGCATGGCTGTTTTTTCCCTCCTGTTGAAGCTGTTTCCTTCACATTATGCAGGTGTGACTAGTGTAAAGATCAGGACTTTCAGGTGATGTCAGAGAGGCTGTGATGATCAGGCTCTGTCTTCTGCTTCCAGGGCTCTCTTAGAATATTACCGTATAAAGACTGCTCAAAACAATGAAATACTGTTTGAGCAAGGGTAAAACTCTACTTACCCCATCCAGGAGTGTCCAGAGCACCGTAAGGTGCACGTTGGAAATCCCAAGGTATTGCAATTCACAGTGCTATGGCTGACATGGGAGGCCTGTTGGAGGTCTAGGACTAAATAAAACTACTGATGTAATCAGCTGGTTCATCCTCCTCTGAGGGAACCACAGGTCTTGGGATCAGTGCTATTTTAATAAAATTTTGTTATATGAGTCATATTTTAATTGGATTTTGGCTTTTTTAATACTCTGCACTGCAAACGTGAGATAAACCATTATATCGATGCAATACCTATGACTAGTGAGTAAGGTCACAGTGTTGATTCAGTTTTCTGCATACACAAGTAAGATTCACCAGGTGCAGGAAGACTGTGGTAGTAAAGGTATGTTGGTCTATTCTGGACCACTCAAGGGAGACTTCATACTCCAAAACCTCAATATGATTTAAGAATTACTGAGAGGAGTGTAGATCCTCAGATTCAGGTACTCCTATGCTGCAGATCTACTTAACTTACATAATTTTCTGGAAACCCATTCTTTTGCTGTATCAAGCAAAAATCTAATCATCTACTAAAAAAGGTACAGTGACATTGTATGTGACTTCACAATTCCTGATATGGAGTTTCTAGGAGAGTAAGACACAACCCCCACAAAAAAAACATGGAGATCAGAGGAGGGCCAGACATCTGGCCAAAAGGATTCTTCCCTAAAGGTCATGAACTGAAAGCATCTGTCATTCATCCAGCCATTGCAGTTATGCAATTAAATATTCTGCCTTTAACAATATTTGGAGTTGACCCTCTTAAATTATACAAAATTGAAACTAAGGTCTCTAATGAGGAAAAAAACTTTAAAAATAACTTTAATTTAGAATAATTTTAAATATGTATTCCAAAAATTCCCCTCTCTCATCTACTTCTTCCTGTAATGAAAACAATAAATCATGATGTCTGGGGAGTGGGATTAAATGGACATTTGAAGGAGTTTCTTTTCCTGGGAAAGAATCAGATAAAGATAGTACAGGTCTGATTTCTCAGTTTATCTGAGCATGTTCTCTAAAAGATGATAAACACTGAAAAAGTGACAACGAGTTTAAAAAGATATGTAATATTGATTTTATAAATGAATCCAAGTTAACCAGATATGACGCAGAATTTCCTACCATCTGTCCCTTTGGGGAATGCTCTGCGGTAGTACTGAAGACTCATGGCAGATCTCATGCTTAAGATCTTCAGGCTGTTTTGTCCTCCTGGATGTTGTCAATTGCATTTGCATTTCTTTTTATTCTCAGATTTTTCACCCTGGTGTCCAGTGAGGAACAGATTCTTGTGTACACATCCTGGAGCAGTGCTCCAGGCACATGGTTTCTATCCCAGTGCCTCATTGGCTGTCCTAGAATCCTGGATTTCTTCCTTAAAGGATTTTGCCTAATGTCTGCTATGCTGGCAGTAGAATGATCTTTTGTATTATTCAACATTAGAACAGCTGTCGGAATAAGAAAGAATTATAGATGGTATCCAAAACTGTTTTTCGTTAAATAATCAAAAGCAAATTCACTTTCTCGAAATGTATGTGAAATATTTAATTGGGGGAAAAAAGACAAAGCCAGTATTGAAACCAAAAATGTTCAGAATGGAAGCAATATGCCAATATTTAATAATGGCATTAATTAACCTGATTATGGGGAGAGCATAGTTACCTCTAAATCAAACTCATGTCTCTCCATACTGACAATCCTACTCCAAAACAGCTCCTACATATGGACTATTGGTTCAGATTATCTGATTTGCACCATGTAAAAACATCAGCATATCATAAAGAACATTTCTAGCCCAATGTTTTCACCACAGTTTTATTTGGAAGTTAATTTCTTTGGTTTTATGAATGGAATGAACCACATGGACATAAGCATAGTTAAAATGTTCAGTGAAAATCAAAAGCAACTCGTTACCATGGATAAAAGGAAAATTTAAGTTCTTTATTCTTTATTTTTACTGCATCATATTTACATTCCCACTAGTTTTCATTGCATCTGAGAGTTTATCAGGATATTAGGAAGGATGAGCAGTTACAGAAGAAAATCACATACAAATTACCTAATAACTGTGATGAGATTTGGGGAAAAAAGATCCCTGATGATGCTGCAATTGTAGATTATAGTGATTTGAACACATTCCTCTGCAGAATCATGCCTGGGCTGAAATGTGAGTATGGCACTAAATGGATCACTGCTTTGATACTCTGAAACTGTTATATTTTTATGTGGCAGCTTTATACTTTATATTTTTTCAAGCTTTTTTAATAGTGCAATTTAAGCATCTCAAAATCATTACAGTTATTTTAGATTGTAAATTGTGGTACCAAATCAGTTAGTTTTCTTTATATATTTGCTGCCCTAAATATTTTTCTTTTAATTCCTTTTTTTTTTTTTAAGACAAAGACCATTCTATAAAAGATATAAGGACGGAATCAAGAAATGTAGTGCTTGCAGGCAGATCCACATTTTTTCATTTATAATTAGAGATCCCACTTAACTGAACATTTGGCAGTGTCTTAGCTCACTTTGATAATTCCATTTGCCAATTTGATTTGCCATTTCATTGATTTTAAATCAATAACAAAACATAAGAGAATATCCATACACAAAACCTACGTCATTACAGTATCTGTTCAAGAGAAACAGAACAGTCCCTTGCAGTGCGAATGCTTTGAATATCAGACATTTCATAAGGTTGTCATGTAATACACTGGTCTTTATTTAAACAGGTACAGGTAGGCAGTTGGCTCCTTGAATTTTGATACATCTGTTTGTTAACAGCCTTAATTTTATTAGCTGTGTGGCAGAGCATCCTGAATTTCTTGACAGGAACGGGTATTTTTCAGGAGCTTGTCCATTGTTTCTGTCTTTAACAGATAACCAGCTTTAGATGAGCTGCATGTCAGAGATACAGAGATAAACAGAAGGAACTGTGTCATTTAGCCAGCTCTTTGGCAGACAGACACACGTAACTTTTTTGCAAATGATTTCATTGTTTAAGAGCAGGTCATGGAGTGACACACATCAGCTGTCCTCTGCTCTCTGTTGACTGTTGCAGAAACCATCATCATTGACAGAGTGAGTAGTGATGCTGAGTTAAACTTGTCTGCTACTTTGCATTGCTCATGTAAGGAGACAGAATTCAAATGGAAAGACTTGGCAAGAAACCAGGCTCTGAGTGTGAAAGAGCCCTGCTGTGGGATAGTGCTTGGTAAGAAAGGAGAGACACTGAGTCCATAGGGGAGGGCAGGTTTGAGCAGTGAGCACCTGTGGGAAGACTCAAAGGCTTCAGGTATACAATGAAGAACTGAGAATTTGGAGGGTGTAAAGGCACAGAAAGGAACAGATTAAATAAAACTGTTCACTTGATAGAAACTTTAATTATCTTTATCTTAAGAGGAACATATATTGACAAGATCCAACAAAATTCTTTGCTTTGAGGTTGAAAGTTTCTAGGAGAAATGTAACGCTGCAACCAGTTAAAGTCATAACATTTAGTTTCTCATCTCCTTGTCTGGTGAAGGGCTAATGTGACAGCTGCCAGGAGGCTTCTACAGTTACTCTAAGAAATACCAAGAGGATGTAGCAAGATGTAGGAGTATGGGTGAGTGACAATAACTGATCATTAATTTTCTTCCTAATCATGTCAAGGCTTTATGCTGAACACTTAATACCACCTGCTTCCCTCCAGCTCTTCCTGACAGGGAAACTGGGGAGGGTCTGTTGCAACTATGATCTTCACACCATGTTTGATGCTGCTGCCCCCACCACTCTGCCTTCAATAATAGTGCTTTCAAAGCAGTGAACAATACTGCTAGATCTAAGATCAACTTCCAAAACCATCCAAATGTTGGATTCAGTGTTGAGTTTTGTGTAATGTTTGTATTTTACTTCTAGTATTGTCTGGATGACACAAAGGATATCATCATCCCCCAGGTCCTCTATTAGCTCAAACACTGGATTCAAACACTCAGAATAAAATTTTCATGAGGTGGACCACTTTCTGAGCTGGCTCAGATTTCAGATGTAAGGTCCCTCAGTGCATCTGTAGCAGAGGCTGAAAGGCTTGTGTTGAGGAAGATGGGATTTCTGTAAGAGAAACAGTGGTCTTGTGATTAGGACAGGCTGCCAATCATTCTGTGCCTATTCCTGACACAAAATTCCTACCTAAAGCTAGATTAGTAATTGCAATAAGTACTCTACAAAATGTAAGATCTTTGGTGCCTCAAATTAAGGGTTAATTTCAAGCTTAAGCTGTCTGCCTTTCTTCAATATCAAATTCAGATACTATCACCTCTCACACCCCAAAATACTGCAAAACTAAAATTTGCAATGAGTAACACCATAGAAAAATTCCCTGAGGACATCTATGATTCTGACACATGGAAAGGTTTGAGTAGCATAAAATAAATGTGTCTGTGGGGCATGCACTGAAATATGACTGTAAAACAAAAATATTGAGAAGCCACTCAATCACTGAGTGCTGTCCACCCAGGGCGCTGAATGAGACAGTCTTGCAGAAAAAAACTGTGGGTGATCCTCAGTCAAACTGCCAAAATTCATACACAGGAAGGGGACTGCCCAGGGCTATACAGATAGAAAGGCAGAAATACACAGAAAGCTTAATTCCAGGGGGTTTTGTAACTTTTCAGTGCTTGCATTACAACCTTAATGTAACCTCACTGGGTGTCTGGTTTAGAAAATAAGGTTGACCAGAGGTGAAAGGTATCTTCATAGTTTTATTAAAGTACTACTGTCACATATTTTTACGTATTTTCAGAACAAGCCACTTTCATTTCAGTGTGCTACAATTGTCCTGAGCTCATGTTGAAATTATCTTCTGATTCAGTAGCCTTAGAGGATAGCCATGACAAGAAACCTTTCATAGTTTGATGCTCACCATATCATCACTATAATTTGTTCCATGCAACATATATTCAGTCACCTTGAATGCCACATAATTTTCACTAGAATTCGATTTCTTCTATTCTTACTGACACAGGTTTCAGAAATCATAGAGAAGCAAGCACTTTTGAGTTCATTCAGGTGCATCTTACACCTACAGTGAGGACACTGATTGCAGTAGCCAACACCAATGCAAGGAAGATACACACATCTTAGTCTGGCTACAATTTGGTGCCTGCAGCAACTCTTGCTTCCTGCAAGGCAGGACTTTTCCCGAGTTCTGGACCCAGGGAATTAGCTTGCTGCATATACAGCTAGGAACACACGCCAGGCTTGTTTAAGAGCTGCAGGAGCTGACACAGCAGCATGTACTATCATGCAGGTGAAAGGAGAGTTCAGACTAAGAAGACTGGAGCTTGTCTTGGGAGTCTCATTTTTCATTGTTCCTGTGTGATCTGGAAATAAAAAAAAAACATAATCAGACCTAATATTTTTTAACACATTCAATTTGGTCAAATATAAGGCCTTTTTCCAAAATGTGTTGCAGTTTTCTGTACTTTGTCAGCTGAAAGGAGAAGGGAAAGTACATATCTCAGTGAGTGTTGCAAATGTGCCCTACCAGCTTGGTGCAATATTCAAAGGATGTGAACTGACAGTTCACCCTCTTTTGCTCTAATATGCTGAATCTGAATGCCCTAAAGTGAAGAAAGCTGAAATTTCAATTCAAAATTCAACACCCACATCCCTAAATTCAAGAGCATTTGGGGTTAGTTTTTAACATTCATTCCTTACAGTAGTAAAACCAAATTGGTCTGAAGCCAGAAAAGTATCTGGGGTCCTCTCTGCCCTTTGCTACTGTTGTCTGGCAAATCAATCTCATACCTAATTGAAGACTGCACCTGCAGAATATTAAAGCTGGGGAGTGTGCAGTGCATTTTGAGTGACACTCACCTCATTATGATGGATGCTTTCTGACAGTGTTAACACAGTGAAAGGATAACATCCGTTCTCTCCTGTCACAGGAGCCTGACAGCAGTCAGACAGTTGACATCCTGTGTCAGCCACTGTTTGTGCTGCCCAGTCTGGTCTGACTGTCTCCTTATGCCCATGTGATGTAGAAGAGGTCTGCTGAGCAAACTCCTCTGTAGCTGCCCCTTCCCTACCCCTCTGATTAACCCTCTGCTGGCATGTGAGCTAGAGCTCTCTGTCTGCTCAAGGAGCATGACATGGCATTGGGCTTCAGAGAAACTTAACTAAAATCCTGATTAAGTAGATGTTAGTCATTGCCAGCCAGTAGTCAGAGGAAGGGCTCTTAGAAAAGAAAATATCAAATACACAAATTTTATAAATAACATTAAATATCATCTGGAATGCTTTGCACAACTAAAATGGAATTAGCTACTAGAGATAATGTGGTTCTTCCTACACAGCTATGGCTCTTTTCTTCTCCTACCTCTATTAATAGGATTGCAGCTGCAATATCCATTTACATAGCATTTATATTGCATTAACACTGAAATAATGCAATACCCATGTAAATGCAATTCTCCACAAGTTTCATTAGGAGGTAGTTTTTTGGCTTTTCCAGGATATAGGATGACATTCTATCTCCTGGGCTCCAGAGCTAAGAGAGGCAGTATCTCAGTCCCTTCAATGTCCTCCTAACTCATGTTATCAAACTTTCTTAATTCCTCACATTCTGACTTGCAGGGTAGTTACCAATGACTCTTCACTTAAAGTTAACACAGAAGTAGAACAGCTGTTGCATTCATCAAATACAAGATCTCTTCCTTGCATCTATGGGGTTTTACTTGAGAACCTATTTCACTTGCCTATGCATGGGCTTGTAGGGCTACAAAATATTATTATCTTCCCCCAAACCCAGGTTAAATAAAACACTAATATCCACAAAAGCATACCATCGCCTCAGGTGTACCTGCACTTGTCTGGAGAGGCAGAATCCCAGATTAAAAGCAGTGAATAATGAAATGTAACCTGTAATCTATGGAGATCACTCTGCCCCCTGTCTGGTCCACAAAACAACCCATGGTAAAGCAAAACTCACTCATGGAAGAGAAATGAAGCCATTACGTGTGTTTAAAGCATTGAAGGTAAGGACAGAATTTACACCAAATTCATTTAGGTTCTGCACTGTTCACGTCTTTTTCTTACAATCTTTTTTCCTCTGCACTCTGACTGGAAAAGCTCTTGGAGGGTGAGTATATATGTCTTGAAGGAATAATCAACTACAGTCCTCCTCAGATAGTGCCAGAAAAAGCTACTAAGCATATCTCATGACCATGATTGTCTGTTTCTGGTTTTTCTGAGCCTTGTATTTAATTCCCTCTGCTATCTACATGAGGGTAGGGATCCACACTATTTTGAGTTGAGATCCACCTTTCTCTGTTTTTCCTCTGTCTTGTGGCACAGGTTCAAATGTTTGAAGTACCAAAGCATGTAAGCTACACCTTTAGATTTGCTCCCCTTTATCTAATAATCTCCTCTGCTCTTACATTGAAAGAAATGTCTGATTTTGGAGCTGAGCTGAGCTATTTGACTCTGAGCACCTAACACAGCAGGGTCATAGTCAGTAGCAGACACTGCCCAGGGACTCATTAGACCTTTCAAAATTGTGTATAAATGCAGTATATATTTGTATATATACAGCTGTAGCTCAGAAATCCCTGTTTAAGTGTATTATAGGTAAATTGAAGCCCTGAAAGGAAGTGGGCATATTTGCAATCACAACCACAGAAGGAAAACCTGTTTCTATTAATTATGATTTTTTTAAAGTGAAACAAGCTGAATCACAAAGTTTTGCTTTAACTACAGTTCTTAACAAGTCTTCTTCTACCCTTTATTTACCAGGTGAAGCTTCAAGATGGCTGAGTAGGACCTGATCACACCTGTGTTCAATGAATTGGATTCGTTGGCACTGGAGTAATTTAAGAACTTCCTCTGAGCCATTACTAAAAGCACCTCCCAGGATGACCTATGCAGGACAAGATACAGGGTGAGAAAAAGTTATTTGGAAGAGGCAGTTTATTTTAATTTTTTTTCGTCTTTTCCTTTTTTCCCCACTGCTAAATAATAATAAAAAGTAAAACAACCTGCCCAGAGTTACTTTAACCTACCACTGGCACTGCTGGGCTCAGCCTTGGCCAGCATAGGATTCATAGGTCAGTTTATCACGTCTCTGCCACTCCTTTCTTCTCTGGGAGAGGACTCTTCACACTCTTCCCCTGCTCCATCTAGGGGTCTCTCCCACAGCAGACAGCCTCCATGAACTTCTCCAGTGTGGGTCCTTTCCATGGGCTGTATTTCTTCTCAAACTGCTTCAGCATGGGTCTTCCACAGGGTCACAAGTTCTGCCAGCAAGCCTAATCCAGTGTGGGCTTCCCACAGGGTCACAGCCTTCTCAAGGCATCCACCTATTCCAGTGTGGGGTCCTCCATGGGCTGCAGGTGGATTCCTGATGCACCATGGATCTCCATGGGCTGCAAAGGCACAGCTGCCTCACCTGGTCTTCACAAGGGACTGAAGGCAAACATCTGCTCCAGCTCCTGGAGCAGCTCCTCCCCTTCTTCTTCACTGACCTGCATGTCTGCACAGTTGTTTCTCTCACATATTCTCACTCCTATCTCCAGCTGCCATGGCTGTCGTGCAGCAAGTTTTTCCCCTTCTTTTATTATGTCAGAGGCAATACCACAGTAACTGATGGGCTCAGCCTTGGCCAACGACAGGTCTGTCTTGGAGCCGGCTGGCACTGGCTCTGTCAGACACAGAGGAAGCTTCTGACACCTTCTCACAGAGCCACCCTTGTAGACCCTATTCCCACTACAAAAACTTGGCCATACAAACCCCACACACAGACCTTCTGCTGGCTCTGTGCTGTATTTTGTAGCCTCTTACGGATGTCTCAGATACCCATATATCACAAATTATACCTAGATCTTCATTCACTTAAACTGGAGTCTAAAAGTCTACTTCGCATGGGGTAAGCTTTGTGAGAAAGGATGGCAATGAACTGTTTTACACTCAAACTGAACTAAAACGAGGGTCATATATTTTTTTCTTGAAAAGAAAGTGAGCTGTTGCAAACAGCCTTGAGGAGGGAAAAAAGTTATATTCTTTTGACTTTTGGTCAATATGAAGATATTAATGGCTCAGAAGCATTTTAGGGTTTGCATGCTTGTTCTGTGGAAATCTAGAATTAATGGAGTACTGTTTAACATTTCTTCATCTGAATATTTTCATTCAGGTCTGCCTCATGATGTCTTATTATTTTCATGTTTAAGCCCTAAATTATCAACATAAGGATCAATTATAACACAGCATTTTCCTGTTAAAAAAGAAGTTCATGGATCAGTGACAGAATGCTGAAACAGCAAAAATATTTTTTTCCATATAAATAACCTTTTTCTGTAGCAGTCTTAATGATAATTTTGTTAAATTATGGAAGATCTCACAATCCCCATAAAAGCACATATAGGTCTCTTGTGCCTGTGCTGTCCTGTAATATTTGCATTTACCAGAACCAAGCTATAAAAAAAGCACTCTCTCTCTCATTAATCTAAACTTATATTCAGAGAAAGACAAGGGTACTCAGGTGGCTTCGCTTTTAAGTGACTACCTTGAATTACTGAAATCTATTCAGAAGTGCCAACTAGCTCTCTGAAAGTTGGGTCCCATTAAACTTTCCATTTTGGGCAGCCCAAACTGGCTAAATTAAATCTCACATTAAAGCTAAATGTAGGTGTTTGTTAATGACATCTGTTGCAGCTGGAGGTAGAAAATGTCTAGCAGTGCAGAAATGTTTGCTTTTGTTTCTGTAACTCTGGTATACATGTAGTTTTTTTCCTGAGAATCAGGAAAACTTGAGAATCAGGCAGCTGACTCCCTGCTTCTCCTGCAGTGAGAAAAGTGTCTTTGGATGCTTGCAGGGTATAGCCCTGCACCTTTCTTCTGGTTTTTGACTTTGCACTGCATGAACTGTTCACTTGATTGTAGTGACTCCACCACAGCTGTCATCAAGCAAGACTAGAGATGGGATGTGACTCTGAAGCCTGGTGGGGTCCTCAGAAGAGCTCCACAGCCTGGCACACAGCTGGTCTGCAGGTCACTGATGCCCCATAAGCTGATCTGCTGGAGGGAAGACAAGCCACACTGCTGGCCTATTGAAAAGGGTAGGAAAAGAAGACGGTTGAGGTCTGTGAACAGAAGGGCTAAAAGGTGCTCTTCCTCCACAGAACAAAAGCTTGGATAGATGCCAGTAGGATTTAAAAATTAGCTCTGACAAGAGATGGCAATACAACATTTGTTTCTTCTGGTAGGTTTTGCAATTCAGATTTAAGCTTGTGACACTCTAGTGTATGAAAAAGCTGTCAGCAGCATTTTAAGCATAGTTATTTTTCTCTTTCCTAGCCTGTGTTAAGATAACCTGGGTTTGTAATTTCGAGAAGTAGAGTATTTTGTACAGTTCTGAAATATTTCCTAAATACTGTCAGTAAGACACACCTTATGTTGTATGCATGATGGTGAGCTAATGTTTATGAGTATTTACTTGATATAATCTAATTTATTCATTGTTTCATCATCCCTGAGAAATATGCACCCCTACAAGTGAGATGACTAAACAGTATACCTTGCCATCACGCATTCTCTCTTCATAAGATTCCAAAAACATTAAATGTATGGGAAATACATTTCTTTCTCCAAGATTAATCTGTTCAGTCAGGGAGACTAAGAGATATGAAAAGGCTGATGTATTACATGGCAGTTCATTTCAGTGAAATATTTCTACATGACTGTTGATAGAGAACAAAGCTGGAATTTGCTGAAATGATTGTATATGGTATGAACTTGCCTCTCAACAGCAGGAACCTTTTAGCAGTACAGCAGCTGGTTCCTAAAAGGTTCTTTTCTTAAGCCAAGATGCAACAAAGTTGGCAGCTTAACCCCACCTGAAGTGGTGCTAGACAAGATGCACAACTACAGGGTTTGGACAGATGTACCACTGACAGATGGTGCTGAGATTAATTATTATCAGTCAGTTTCACCTTGCATTTATTTCTCTGGTTCAATGCCAGTCAGGGATGAACCCTGACTGATAATGCCTTATTAAGGGCTAATATTTATTAAGAGTTGCTGGCTTCCTAGAGGATGAAATAGAGGCACAGACACTGCTCGCAGGAAAGGACAGGCATAACAAACTGAGTCTGCTCATCATCACTAAGATTGATGCTTACAATTCCATCATCAGCTCTGCTACTGCCGCTCTCTGCAGAGAGACCAAGGGTTGCATACAGGTGGAAAGCCCAGCTGCCACCTCTCTCAGAGGGATTTCCACCCATTTAAGGCTGTGTTTTTTGGGATAGCATAAGTGCCAAGTAGGCACTGATATGTAGAAATCCAGGATTTGCAATTAGATCAGTACTATGTCCACAATATCTCAGAAATAATTAAAAAAGTACATGTATAAGTATATATATATACACATATGTATGCAATTGTATTTTATAGGGCACATGTGCATAAGAAAGTAGATGGGTCTGTACATTTTTTTTCTTACATTATACGATCTTATGATCGGCGGTGACAAAGTAGGACTGGATTTTCACTGCATCATCTATTAGCACCCATAAATTTGTAATATAATACTAAACTCATTTCCCACCTCAAATCTACAAGACTGTACTATAATACTAAACATTAGATTCAGTCTTGATTTACTCAAATGAATCCCACATCAAGGGTGAAGTCCTTCCCTTGACGTTATAGAGATTGAAAAATTGATGCTAAAAATAAAGATAGTTGTCCTCTCAGTCTGACTAATATCCACAAATTATATTAAATTCCTCTGGAGAAAAAAAAATTAAATGATGATATAAGCAGTAGACAACATATTACAATTCATTGTTGGAGTGTCCTGAAAAAGTTTTCTAAAATCATCATTGCTGATACTGACTGGAAGAAAAATAAGGCTATAATAGGTAGCTGGTTTAACAAAACTGTCCTAGCATGTCTTTTATTTGATAAGGATTAAAAGAAAATTACTGCATAATGCAATATACCCAAGTCAGCACAGCAGTAAGAGGAGTCATTTTATCAACAGGATTAAGTCTCACAATAGAATAATCCATAATGGAAGTTACAGGAATGGAGCAAAAAAGAGAGCTAAAAAGGTTGTTCTTCACTCTTTTTTTCCCCCAAGACCTATAAGGAGATGATCAAATGCTATGTTTTCATAAGCACAGTTCTTTCCTAAAGTATTTCCCAGGATGATTTCTTTTATATTTAAAGAATTTCAGGAAGTGGGGAAACTTGAAGTTTTATGTTTAATGTGGTCCCTGAAGAGCAGAATACAGCCATGAAGATATTCTATGTATCTTATTTTATAGCTGCCAGATATGTTTTTTTACCTTTAAAAAAGACTCTCCATCAATTTATGAATGCAGTTAAATGTTCAGCTATTTCAGTGAGCAGAGGTTTTACCCATGCAGCTGAAGATATAAGGAATTTATACCTCAGGTTTTCAGCAGAAACTGCCTCCAAAGCAGTGTTTGTGGACTGATTTCCCTTACAGATAGGTAGGGTTTCATCACAAATACCCCTCAAATTGGTTTAATACCAATACTCTCCAGTGTTGGCTAGGCACAGTGTCTAGCTGCCTCTCCCAGGGTGGAAGAGCCTCTCAGCAAGGGGGGCACGGTGGGATGCTGCAGCCTGTGTTGGGAGGTGAAGTCCAGTGAGAAGGCCCAGTTCACAGGAGAGAGCACCACTCAGCTGCGCCTCCTGTGAGGCAGAACCCAAGAACTAACTGATTTCTGACACAGGATATTTCTCTGCAAGGTAGGAAGTACTGGTGGATTCAGAATCCCTGTAGATGTTCATGAACTTCCATAGGTCCCTTTCAGGGTTAATGTAGCATACATTAAAAAAAACAACCAACCAACCAGCCAACTAACCCGTTTAGAAATAATGGCCTACTGAGAATTGATTCTTCAATGGAATATAGCAAATCTGAGCAAATAGTTGGTCAGAAAACCATATCTAATTTCTCAGTGGGAAATGGAGAGAAGGAAGGTAACATCCTTTAACATTTCTTTTTAAATCACAGACAGGATTTCAAGCCAACTAGTGGAAAATGAAAAGATTTGAAACATTTTAATTCACTGAAGATCATGAGAAAACAATCTAGAGTATCTTATGTGTTATCAACTGTTTTATGTGCAAAATATTAGATTGTGTTGTGTTGTACTTAATAGCTGAAACACAATCTCAGCTGACAACTGACACTGTTATTTTGGGGAAATTACTTATTTACCAAAACAGTTTTCCTGATATTTTTTTTAAATCCCACACAAGGTAACACAATGTGGGGAAAAAAATTTAATAGATTCCAGGGAAACATACTGAAAAAAAGATTCATACGTTAAATAATAGAGGTCTGAACTTGCAGCACTGACATAGATAAATAGGTTGCCTAGTAAGTTGTTTACTGTGCTACTGGGCCTGGAGCATGATAAAGTAAGCAGAAAAGGGACTGCATAAGCTTTATCTCCATAACAACCAAGAAAAGAACGATTACAAAAGACCATGGAAAAGCCACCTTCACAAAACAGGCTTTAACCTTAGAGCAGTGGGAGCAGCACAGCACAGTACTGCTGATGTCTAAATAAGAAAAGACACAGTCTTGGCTCAAAACTATTGCATCTTAAACCAAGTTTGATGCTCCAGTTGGAATAATACAAGTGCAAAGCCATCTAATACAGCAGCCATGTGGAACAATAAATTCTTTTAAATGAATGAAATTATGATCAGTATGCTACAAAGGAAGAAAAGACAGCACTGGATTAAAGTGACTTTCAGAATATACTTTATATCAAGAAATCATTCCCACATTATTTTCCTTTAACATGTCTCAAGGTAATAAGCAATTTTAAAATTGGCAAAATTTTCTTTGTTTTCCACAAGTTGGATGATTTGAAAAGTTCTTCACTGTAGTTTGACCTATCTGGGTGAGTTCTTCTAGGCTTTACAAGAAAGGCAGCATTCAATAACAGTCTTCACAGAAACCTCTTAGCTGAATAAAAAAGAGGACAGACTTTTGAAATGAAGAAGTCACTGGGAAAGTAGACTCAATTACAACCTGAACCTGTTTCTACTCAAAAGTTGGCAAAACTCCTGCTGGCTTTAATGAGCATGGGATCAAAACCTTGGGTTTTCTCTTTGACTAAGAATTAAGCTCTTTGACGTTAAACTACTTTTAGGTGGAAACTGCAGCTTTAATGTACAGGCTTTCAGTCACACAATGTCTAGAAGAGACTTACTTCGACCAAAATGCCTGAGGGCATTTTTCTTCCCCCCAGGTGCAATAAGTTATTAATGGCAACAGTGCGGACACGCTACTGGCATATGTAGCCATGCAGAATGTGCACAGCTGCCTGGCTGCCATGAGCAGTTTCAGTCAGCTCTTCCCTTCTCTTGCAACCCACAATCTCTTGGCATGGTCTCTATCACAGTGTCATTCCAGTAGGTTAGAGGCACACCAACAATTACATTTCCTTGAAGAATTTAAAAGCTCTTTTAGTTTGGACTACATTTACCCGGAAAGGAAGAAAACAACCTGAAATGGCTATTTGGTTTGGATATTTTCCTAGGCTGTTTAATGCTTGTGAAGAAGGAAAAGATATAGGGATTTTTTTTTCTTGGTCTAATAAGGGTTCTAGTAAACTGGAAGTCATGGCACAGTTTTCACACAAACATAGATCATTTTGGAGAAAAAGAAAAAAAGGCCATTTCCAATAAGAAAATACTTTATTAAAGATAATTTCAGTGGCTCTAGGAAGTAAACCAGACCCATGCAGTAGATCCTCTATTCCTGCCCATCCTACCTTGCATCCAGCCTGTGTTAGGAAGCAGTCCTTGTGCCTATGAGAGCCACAGCACAGCACGGAAAGATGCTTGCCTCAGTTTCCTTATTCATGTGTGATGCCTTCACAAAACAAAAAAATATTGCCTGAATTGAGCACATTTGTCCCAGTATTAACCTACCTACCACTAACCTACCTACATGAAGAACATTCACAAAGACTTTCAATCCAAACATCAACTAAAATTTTTCATGGTAAACATGCTACTGGTATCTGTACAACTCAAATAAGCTGAGAGTGGATAAAGCTACAAATGCTGCAATTGGCAAATATGTAACATTTATTCAAGCACTAGTCATTCAAAATGTTGCTTATTATACTTTTCCTTGCTGTCATATGTCTCAATCAAGTCATAATTTCATTATTACCTGTGCCAAAATATTGGAATTGCAAAATTCTTGCTCCAAAACAATGTATAAGAAATACAGTTGTAGAAGACCTGTCAAGGCTGGTGTGTCATATTTACTGGTCTAGTATTACTTTTACACTGAAACATGTAACTTCAAAAATATTTTTATTAATTTTGCCTTTTTGGTTTTTGTTTTCTATTATTTTCTTGCTGTGCTCACAGAGTATATGATACTAATCAGGGGGAAATGAAAAACTAATGTTTAGTGGATGCAGGTGTAAAGTTGATAAGATATGCCTCTGCAGCAAGACCAGCCTATTCAGGTATTAATGCTGAAATGCAACGTACTAAATTAACTCTTCGTCAGGAACTCTGGAATTGGCTGGTTTAGCTTCAGTAAAAGACCACCGTAATCAGCTGATCAAATGTGTTGTTCACTCTGGGAACAAACAAATTCAGACGAGTAGTTGTCATGACCAAAAAATGGAAGAAGGACTTACTATATAAAATCTTCCACCAAAAAATGGAAGAACGACTTACTATATAAAATCTTCCACCACCATTTCTAGCAGATTTCAAATGATGCATTCATAAATCAGTTTTGCATAAACTTACTCTGAGGTACTCTTACTGAATAGCTGAGTCAAATAGAAAATATCAGACTAGTACTAAGTACATTTTTTATTCAGGACATCTTAATGCCTTTCCTTTTGGTGGTATTTGACAAACATTGAAGTTTTATGCCAAATCTTACAAGCATGTATAGTATCTAATTTTGAGGTGTTATACCCATTAGTATGATTCTTTTGGAAGATTGAAACCCTTTCCCAGATACATGTATATTCATGCTGTATAGCATTCATAAGCAATTTTCATGAAAACAATTGTTTATTTGCTGACTAGTGTGCAAATCCTACCTATAAAGCTTACAAAAGGTTAAAGGTGAATAATAATTAAAGATATAACCAATATCTGATAGATGACCTAATTTGCTTTCACTAGAGAATTCTTAACATTTCTTAGAAAATAAATGTCATAAATGAAGATCTGTGCTGATTTTGGCCATGATAGAGTTAATTTTCTTCACAGTATCTAGTATGTGGCTAGGCTAAGTTTTGGATTTGTGCTGGAAACCGGGTTGATAACACAGGGATGTTTTAGGTATTGCTCAGCAGAGCTTACACAGAGTCAAGGCCTTTTCTGCTTCTCACCCCACCTCCCCAGCAAGGAGGCTGCACAAGGAGTTGGGTCACAGCCAGGATAACTGACCCCAGCTGACCACAGGGATGTCTGAGACCATATGGTGTCATGTTCAGCATATAAAGCTGGGGGTAGAAGAAGTAAAGGGGGGATGTTCAGAGTGATGATGTTTGTTTTCCCAAGTCATCATTACCTGTGATGGAGTCCTGCTTCTCAGGGAAGGCTGAACACCTGCTTGTCCTGGGAAGTGATAAATGAATTCCTTGTTTTGCTTTGCTTTCATAGATGGCTTTTGGTTTACTTACTTAAATGTCTTTATCGCGACCTTTTATCAGGGAGACTGAGTGAGCACCTGCATGGGGCTTGATTGCTGTCTGAGGTTAAACCACAGCAGCATTATATACCTAGATAGATCACATGCAAAGTATGCTAATATTTAATTCAGCTGTGACACAATGAAAGGTTACACTTGCTGATAGATTTTTAAAAACATATTAGTTAAGTCAATGTTTTTGTGGCCATTCTGATGATAACAAGAGAAAACCTCTTATTAGTACCTCTCTGTAACCAGTTAAAGTCAAATCATAAGGGGGAAAAACATAAAGCAAAGAACCACCTTAGAAAATTCAGGGAATTTCTAAGACTTCTGATTATGTTGAATTATGTATGATTACGTTTAAACTACCAGTTATGCTTCTAAGGCAGTGTTGCTCTATTATTAGGTATGGCCATGATGGGAGCATTCTGAGACAGACACTAACACCAAACACTAATCTATTTATATGCTACTAATAGGCAATTTTCTTTTAACAACGGAGAGGTGCATTAATCAATCATATTAGTCAAGCCTTATGCCAAAATTTTTGCATTGGTGACTGTAGGTTGTCCTTTCTTCCTTAAGCTCTATAGAAAATCAGTGGCATTTCTATATGCATTTCCTGTGGTTCAAGACCAGTTAGGTACAAAGAATTGTTTCATCATTCCATAAGTCAGAATTAGGCTATTCTGGCTTACACAGGTGGACATGACCTGCCTGCTGCCAGTCCATTCAAGTTTCTTGAGATGTCTGTTACCTGCTTGCAGAGAAGGTACCAGACATTTGATTCCTTCAAGCAGTTGTGGAACTATGTGTACTGTTAACCTTGGGTTTAGTTGGTTGATCTAACTACATCATTAGATAACTAACTAACCAAGCAGATTTTGCAAAATATTTCATTTTCTTCTTTGCCTCAAGCAGGCCTGTGATAAGTCTCAGTGGAAGGCACACAAAACATGTTTCACAGGTTCACCTTCATGTTACAACAGTATGATGGGTTTAGAGACTAAATACAAATACAGCATGTATATATACATAGACACAACCTTACAAATGAGACAAACAAGTCAAAAGTGCAAACTTTATAATCTTTCCAAGAGACTACAGAAACATTTTTTCATTGCAATTGCTAAATGGCAGGATAATGAGAGACATTTTATCCAAATCTCCTTTAAAAATAAATTCCAATGGAAGCCAGACCATAAAGAATGTCACCCAGACAGGGCACATCTGCATAACAGCAAACCAACAGAAAACCAACCCATTCTTTACAAAGAGAAAAGCATTTGATTCTTAATAATTAATTGCCAGACTGAGATTTTTCTTCCCAATCTGTATAATTGTATACAGCTGAAAGTAGGCAACCAGAAAAACAATTCAGAGTTTTTACAATTTCTTCTACATTTTCACATGCACCAGTAGAAGAAATATAACCTGTCCTTCCCTCAACTCATCTGTCCTCTTCTTTGGTTGTAGTCAGCATGGCAGTTGGCAGAAGGGAATGTCAAACTGAG
Organism: Lophotriccus pileatus; assembly: GCA_035583135.1. Taxonomy (NCBI): domain Eukaryota; kingdom Metazoa; phylum Chordata; class Aves; order Passeriformes; family Tyrannidae; genus Lophotriccus; species Lophotriccus pileatus. Next base: position 25,217,077 of record JAWWES010000041.1, read on the forward strand.
TCCGTGCAGCAGCATGGACTACAGGGCTGTAACACAGGGTGTGAGGTCAGTGATACAGCCCTTTAGCCCTTGTTTCACACAGGCAGATAGATAATGATAGAACAAGTGCAAATGGTTTTAAAGTAAAAGGATAGATTTAGATTAGAAGTTAGGAAGGAATTCTTCACCAAGGGAGGGTGAAGCAATGGAGCAGGTTGCCCAGAGAAGCTCCATCCCTAGAATGCTCCATCCCTAGAAGTGTTCAAGACCAGATTGGATGGAGCCCTGAGCAATTTGATCTAGTAGATGGAATCACTGCCCAGTGCAGAGGGTTGGAACCAGATGATCCATAAGGTTCCTTCCAACCCAAACCATTCTATGATTCTATAATTCTATGATTGTTACCACTGCACCCAGAATTAGAGAAACAAATATTAAAGTTAAATTTAAATTAATGGGCAAACTTGTAGTGCTGCTATCCCTTTTGTTTAAGATTTGAGTGTGTATAAACCAAGCTGGCAGGTTTCTTTTCTTTCAGAGCACTTCAGTATATGACAAAGATAAGAGGTTAAGAGTTCCATATCTGAATGGTCTATTTCAGTTGTATCTTCATACAGAGTGCAAATATATTGGAGAAAAATTTAATTTAGTATAATATTACTGGCCTCAGTAAAATTATCTTAAATTCATGTTGTACATATTGCACTGTTGACTGTACTCCTCCATGACTGAATAATATCCTGCTCTGCTCAATACTGCCCAAATTCATAACAAAAACTCTTTCCTTCTTCATGAATCTGCAACCTAAAAAATACCCCATGCATTTAACAATGTTTTGGTGATCAACATCAAGCAGGCTAACTTCACTTCAGAAGTCTTTCTGAACCCCTGTTTGCATCTGGTTCAGCTGTGAGCAAAATAAGTTTGGCCGTCTTACATATATGGTTAAGAACTGAGAGCAGGAAGATTTCACAAAGCTAAAGCAGCTCAGTTCACATCCTGAACAGCTCTGCAAAAGCAAATATCTTTCCTTAGGCGATCAGATTTTGAACAACTTGGTGATAGCCTGCACACAACAGGAATTCCACAATGTCTGTAGATTGCTCATTATTTCCTGCAAACTTACTTCCTCATCTGTATCTCTTTAGGTAAAAGGGTTTAAGATTCTTTTGAAGTATCCGAAGTAATATGCAGGTAAACGCAGATGACCGAACCATGGCTAAGGTAAAGTTTATTCCGAAGTCAGAAACCCTAAATACGCTGCCAAAAATCATGCAGCAGGTGAAAAACCAGCATTCAGGGGCTTTTATAACAGCACCTTTTGCATGTGCATAACTTTAAGTCTGTGTCTTACCCTGTGCTTTTGTGATCCCCCTCTCTCCCCTTGAGCAGGAGCCTCAAGCATGTCTGTGAGAACTTTTGTTTCTTCTTGCAACAGGGGAGTTAACTTCTCAAAACAGACAGGCAGAAAATAGGTAGTGCTATTCATGGGAAAGAATTTTCTCCCACACCAGGTTTTTCCTAGGCTTACTTTTCCCAATAGTAAAAACCTTCTTAAGCAAAATTCCTTTTCCTCCTGAAATAAATCTTCTGCCTTTTACTTTCCCTACAGAAGCAAGCACAAAGAGGCTCAAAAGATTAAATACTGGAGGAAGTTTTTTCCAAGGCACAAAGCAAAGTTAAGCACTTAAGCACTCATCTCTATACATGTTTGTCTTCAGTGAATCTTGCAGGAACCAGACATTTATGGCAGCATAACTGTGACATGGTGCTAGCTCATGTCAGCCTGAGCTTTGATGATGGAATTCAAGTAATATGGTAGGGGTAGACAGATGGAGAAATGGCAGCTCCTTTCTCAGCATGTCATCTCTGGGAATTCATTCCTGTCTATAGATGCTAGGGTGGCTGCATGAAAATAACACCATTGGGATACTACTGGCATGCTGCAATCATGCCACAGTGCAATATAGGATCTGATAGAAATGTCACAGAATGATCTTGTCTCTTGACAATCAGGAGAGTGAATTCCACAGCGTTTCTTGTGCTGAGCTGCAGCTCAGCTGAGTCAGTTTGCAGTTCAATACAAGAATGAGGCAAAGTCACACAGCGATGAGCAGCAAGAAATAACACCCTGTTCCCCTTCTGTCTAGGCAGTGAAGCACTTTGGTTTTTCCAGGGAGCCAACACTGCCCTCTCTGCAGTTGTAGCCTACCCATTCACACCTCCTTTTTATTCTCTCCCTCTTTGCTAAAAGAACCACTTTTTAGGTTTTCCTCTCCCTCAGAGAATACAAGCATTTGTATGTACCCCCTTATTCTGGGTTGAAAACCTATATAAATACCCACAGCTAGAACCCTTGGTCTCATTTGTAGGACCTATGCATGGTTCCTATGGAGTCTGGGGACAGCTCCAATTTCAGGCTCTTAAAATACCCACATACGTCTTCAGAATTAAATCAGGTTACAATATTTATGCTCTCTGATGTCTTCTGAAGATCAGCACATAATACAGTGAGCAACATGCCTGCTAAGGAAAGATTAACTTGATCCAAGGGGAGAAAGGCTCTGAGGTGCCTTCAGAGGCCTTGAGTATCAGGAAAAGCTTAGCAATCTACTATACTAACTCCTCACTCTTAAATGTCTAGTTGTTTTCGGATCTTGAGTCGCTAGACATCATTTATTCATGCCCAATCCTAATATTTAAATAAAATATAATTATTGACATATTTGAACAATTAAGTATGGTGTTCAAAGACCAGAATTTAGAGAAATACTAAGCTTCCAGAGCCATTTGTGAATTAGCTACATTTATAGAATATATATTTATATAGTAGCACCATTCTGCTAGTCATGTGGCTTTGTACATTATGGTAATAGCAAGACAAGATTAGAGAAAATAATCACTACAACATAGGATACAACTAGATTAACATATTAGGTTGGAACAGTAGCTCAGTTTTGAAGCTGAAACCACTTTACCACTCAGTGGTCTGGACTGCAGAGTTTCACCTTTGAGCAAAGTCAGTTTTATTATCTGCTTAGCAAAGTCAGTTTTATTACCTGCTTAGAGTATCTCCAGCACACAGACACTAAAGAGCCAGAAAAAGAAAGATATGAGAGAGAGAGAGAGAGAGAGAGAGAGATGATAGATAGATGGCAGTGTTCAGCTCTACATGGCTTTTTGTTGATGTTGAGATGATCAGCATTTTCCCAAACCTTCTGTTCCCAGAGCTATGTTATTACCTGAGAGTTTCTGATTTCATTAGAAAAACATAAACTTCTAGTTCTCAAGAGTTCAGAGAAAAGCTGAGCAATTTTAACTGACATGACTTTAATCTCATTTACTGGCAACTTTCCCTTTGATTTTTTAATGCTTTAAGCTAGCATCTTCTAATTATTTTCTGTAATGATGGTGACCCAGAATAATCTGTGCCAAGCTTGATTTTGACAGAAAATTGAATTGACACCAATGATGTGCAAATATTTATATGTCTATGCCTAAATTTATCGATATACATTCTATATAGATGTGTAGTATGCAAAATGTGGCAGCATGCAAAAAATAGCTTACTGCTGATGAGTTATTCTAGCCTTGTTTCAATACTATTACTATTTAGTGAGAAATTAGTAACATTTAAAATTCTTGCAAAAATTACATGTTCTAGATTCAAACTAAAACATCAAAATTTCCCCCCAAATGAAACCAAATTGTAAGAACATTCTAGCACTAACTGTTTATTTTACTTTTATTCTCTGAGATACGACCTTTTGATGGTTTATTTATCAATAATATTGTGCATATGATGAGAAGTTCAAAGGTTCCCAGCTTTCATCTGAAAAACTAAAGCAATCAGAACCAGAATTAGTATGTGAATGGGAAAAGAGTTTCTATGCTCCCTCTCTTTCTCTCTTGTGCATGCATGTGCCACATGAATCCTGTGTATTGCCTATTAAACCATAGAGAAAATTCTGAATTGTGAAACTGAAATGATTCATAGAGGCCAGGCTACTGATGATTAGTTATATTCACTTTAATAGATACTTTGCTTGAAAATAGAAGTAAGGGCATATGCTTTATTTATATTATCTTTTTGACATGGAATAAGTGATCTGAATTTCAGAACATTAACATAACCTTATTATAATAAAAACATTATATTTTAAATGCAATGGAAAACACAATTAACTTAAGAGGGGAAAAGAGCTACTCAGTAGAGTAGCTGACATAAAAGTCAGATGTTGCTAATGAAATACATTTAATAGAATCTCACTTTAGTTTCGAATACAAAAAGAATTGATGGTGAACATTCTCAATGAGTCATGTAAGTTTTCCAAGAAATAAAGGGCTTGTGTAGTTTGAATGACTACGTGTTTTTCATTTTACAAACCTGTTGTTGCCTCAGGCAAGCCTCCATAAAACTGCTGTCTTTTCTTTCCAGAAGACAAGGAATAGCTGATGTGGCACTGTGTCCAAATGGTCCAGTATTTTGTCCTAAGCTACTCTGTGCATTTAGGGGAAAGCAGAGATACATAGCATCTCCTCTGAATTCATCCATCAGGGAGCTGTGGATGCTGAATTGATGCAGCCTACACAGGTCAGGAGATGTCAGAGCATGCAACCTGATCCTATGGTTTCAGAAAACTGCACTGAGGTGGCCACATAAACTCAGACTTCATCTAAGGAAGATTTTGTGCTACCTATGCTGTTATCTGTGATGAAGATAGCATCAAGGGAGACCAGATCCAGTATTGACAAGTGTGACTAATCAGTGAGCACCCTGAGTCTGTAGCATCCCTGTTCCCGCTAGCACTGTTGTGCTCACTTTGCACCACAGAGAAGGAAAGAGTACAGAGAGATCTCATCTTAGGAAATTTTTCATGCTGGGTGATGTTTGTGTCCAATTAGTTTTTCTGGGAAAAGATGCAATCATTGCTAATAGTGAGAGCAGCTGCAATATACAGCTTTACCTACGTGAAGCCTGGCAGTCTTACTGTAAACCTCTCCTGACCTCAGGCTTGCAAGGAGGCAGCTGACATCAGTCAGAAGAGTTAATTCATGTCTCCGACATGAAATTTTATCAAACCTGTGAAAACTTACGCAGATTCAGCCAACTGATAAATCTCTGGAAAACTTCCAGTGCAAGGACTTTTTTGCTCAATTTCCTGTCTCTGACAGTGAGCAGTAGCTTGAACAGAAGTATCAAAAAAGGGTAAGTAAGTGTTACTCTTCCTTGGCATTCATCCAAGCCTTGGCTAGGACTTTGAGGTTAGAAAGGGATCTTGAGTGCACTCTTGACTTCCGAAAAACAATTGCATGTGCTTTGGGTGCTCACCTAAGGTCTCACAAAAATCAACTGAACAAAAAATACGAAGAAATGAATACTTTTCCTTTTTTTTCTTTTAAAAAATTGAAAGGGTTTGAAGGATCTAAAGTACAATCCAGATACATAAGAAAAAGAGGGGTAGAAGGGAGTAGAGGAAAAAATATAAAATATCTTTTTCTCATAGGATCACTTATGACAATTAATGACCTTATTATTGTAAGCTCTTGAAAGGAAAAAAATAAAATTTCTACATACAAATTATTAGCAGCTGTTTTCTGATTATGGGGTGTTTTGTAATGTAACCAAAACACTGTTTCTTAACAAGCAAACTTGGTTATTGATGAGAATTTAATAGAAAAAGAATTAACTGATACACAGAATAAAGACATTTAAGAGAATATGTTTTGCTTTGGTAATTTATAATGCTGGTATAATTTTAAAAAATATTGGAAGAATTTTTAATACTACTTCAATGTGTAATCCTGATTCCAGTTTATTAATATACCTTCAGTTTTGAAATGAAAAGAAAACAACCAAGCAATTTAATTGCATAAAGAGTGAAAAATCAGGCTTGCTTTCTCGAATCTTTGTTAACCTCCTCTCAAGATATATAAGGACATAAGACAACATCTCTTCTGTTTTCCTCCAAATGCCAGATAAGGATTTGATGCATGTTGCATACAAGAGCATGCAATGACAACTTATGTATAATAGCTGTATGGAACAAACAGTGATAAAAAGGTACAGAAAATTCTATAGTTCCATCCTGGTGATGTGTTTTCTTTTTTTTGGAATGTAAGGTCAATTAATGTTGTCTTTTAATGATTTAATAATGCATATGGATCATCTTTTTAATACAGAGAAAAGAAATGCCTCCTTCATGCATAAAGGTCAGTTATGCCTTGGGCTTGTAGAAGACAATGTAACAGTGATAATGAAAGCTTACAATTTAGATGAAGCCTAGCTATGTAAGTTAAAATCCAATAATGAAAACTTGAAAAGTGCTCTAGATAAACCCAACAGTTATAACTCTAATAAAAAAGTCCTTCCAAGTAGCTTCTTCAACATTAAAAAAATTAATATAAATTTTGTGTTTGAGATAAAGTCTTAAGTCTGCTCAGAGAGATAACCAAATTATAAGCTTATTAAAAGGCCATCTAAGCCTCATACCCATGCATGACTGCATATTTTAACTGGAATTAAAAAAATGGTCACCAGATCTCATATTCAGTAAATAAGTTGAAAGTAATTTTCCTGGTTAAAGTGGTGCCCACTAATGTTACTACAGATAAGGGTCTGACAGCATTTTCATCATGCAGTCCTATTTTTAGAGATTTAATGCAAGTTGGCTGTCAAATCCAGTTCATGATTGAAATAAGAAATATGGTGACTCAGACCAGTGACTGTGCCTTAATACAAGGAAAGAAAAAAAAAAATCTTGTGTTTAATAGTATTTAGGTTAAGATGCTCAAACTAAATGTTTTTAAAGGTAAGGTTAGCTACGGAGCAAATATTTAAACTCAAGTAACTTTACAAGACCCTTTACTGGTTGGATTAAGTTATGCATTAATTTAATAACTATATTATATAGCAGCTCTTGTTTAGTAAAGATTCTAATCATGTAGGTAACTTAAAATGAACAAATATTCCTTGCATGCTTAAGGCAAGTCATACATATAAACAATTTATGAGATCAGAGAAAAAAACTCAAAGGTATTTTGGATGCAAAAAAGATCCTCAAAGCCATGTGAGTAAGGAGCTATTTAGGCTTCAGAAATGAGACATTTGGCTGCAGTGCCTTACTGGCTTTCTCCACATCTTCCTCCAGCTGGGATCCTATGAAGCTGACTCTCTTCTGGCAAATATGTCCACAAGAAACTGCAAGATGGATTCCTTTAAGAGTTGAGCCAGCTTGTAAACTTCCCTGGAGTGGGTTTCAGACTTTCTTCCTGAATCAAAGTAGAGCTACAAGCTCAAGTCTTTCCATCTAGTACTGTTCTACTTCATACAATGGCAACATATTCATGGGGCTGCTCTCAAAGCTAAATATAGAAGGGAAGTTAGAGAAGTTCATTGACTTTTCTGCATAGGATTTAGGGGATATAATGAAATCACTTTACATCACTTCATTTAGGTGCCTTTTTTCATGTACAAAAGATTTTTCTGGTAGGCTAGCCATCAGGTCAAGTCAAGTATAAAACAGCTATTTATTGGCCAAGACACATAAAAAAATCAGAAGTTAATGAGCTTATCACCCCAAAAAAGATCTCAGTGATCCCTGTGGGTCCCTTACAACTCAGAAGATTCTGTGAAATTTATCCCTGTGAAATTTATCTTTGCGAAACCAGTAGGCATTAGTTAGATGGGGAAGATCTGACTTCCACTGGTCCCAAGAGCAGATCCTCCACGCTACTGACTTGCCATCTTCCAAATCCATATTTCTTTTCCTTCAGAATCATCTGTCTTTCCAAGCTAAGATTTCTCTTCTTGAACCCTTGAGCTGCTAATGAGCCCACTCTCAACAATGTCGCACCTCTCTGCCTTTTTGTCTTTCATGGCATGACTCCATGGCCTTTCTTGCACTGCTTCCTCACTTTGCACTCACAGAATCAAAATCATATAATCGTTAGAATGGGTAAAGTTGGAAGGGATCACAGTGGGTCATCTGGTCCAACCTCCCTGTTCAGGTAGGGTCATTCTAGAGCACATTGCACAAGATTTCATCCAGAAGGTTCTTCAATATCTCCAGTGACGGAGACTCCACAACCCCTCTGGGCAATCTGTTCCAATGTACCATCACTCCCACAGTAAAGAAGTTCATCCTCATATTCAAGTGGAACTTTCTGCACATCAGTTTCTGTCCATTGCCTCTTGTCCTATTGCTTGGCACCACTGAGAAGAACCTGGCTTCACTCTTCTGACACCCTTCTTTCAGATACTTATCGGCATTGTTGAGGTCTCCTCTCAGTTATCTCTTCTCGAGGCTGAACAGGCACAGCTCCCTCAGCCCTTCCTTGTAAGAGAGATGCATCAGTCCCTTAATCACCTTTGTTGCCCTCCCTTGGACCCATTCCAGGAGCTCCATGTTTCTCCAGTTCTGAGGACAGAACTGGACAGAGCACTCCAGACGTGCCCTCACCAGAGCTGGGCAAAGGGGGAGGATCACCTCCTTGCAATGCTGGCAGTGCACTTGCCTCTCTGGTTGCTCTCTGATGGAGGATCACCTCCCTCTCTGCTGGCAATAGTCTTCCTGATGCACCCCAGGATGCCATTGGCTTTCTTGGCCAGCAGAGCGCACTAATGGCTCAGGGACAACTTGCTGTCCATCAGTGCCCCCAGATCCTTCTCTTTCTCTGCAGAGCTGCCTTCCAGCAGGTTGTCCCCCAGCTTGTACTGGTGCAAGACTCCGTATTTGCCTTTGTTGAATTTCAAACGGTTCAGTGTCCATCTCTCCAAGCTGCTGAGGTCCTTCTGAAGGGCTGCACAGAACTCTGAGATATCAGTGCTCCTGCAGCTTTGTGTCATGACTGAACTTGATGAGGAGGCAAGTCATGGATAAATAAGTTAAATAAGACTGGACCCACTATGGAACCTTGGGGGACTCTGCTAGTGACAGGTCTCCAACTAAACCCTGTGACACTGATTACGACACTCTGCAATTTGCTATTCAGCCAGTTCTCAATCCACCTCACTCTCCACTCATCCAGTCCACACTTCCTGAGTTTGTCTATGAAAATAATGCAAGAGATAGTGTCAAAAGCCTTGCTAAGCTGAGGTAGACAATATCCACTGCTCTCCTCTCATCCATACAGGTAGTTGTTTTATCATAGTAAGCAACCAGGTTGGTCAAGCATGATTTACCTTTAATGAATCCATGCTGACTATGCCTGATCATCTTGTCATCACAGAATCACAAAATATGCTAAGTTGGAAGAGACCCACAAAGATCATCGAGTCCAACTCTTAATCCTGCATAGGACTTTTCCCAGGAGGCACACCATGTGCCTCAGAGTATCATCCAAATGCTTCTAGAACTCTGTCAGGCTTGGTGCTGTGACCACTTCCCTGGGGAGACTGTTCCAATGCCCAACCACCCTATGGGTGAAGAACCATTTTCTAATGTTCAACCTAAACCTCCCCTGGCACAACTTCAGACCATTCCTTTGGTTTCTCTCACTGGTCACCACAGAAGAGATCGGTGTCTGCTCTTCCTCTTCCCCTAACGAGAAAGTTGTAGATTGTGATGAGGTCTCCCCTCAGTCTCCTCTTTTCCAGGCTGAACACACCAAGTGACCTCAATCACTCCTCATACAGCTTCCCCTCAAGGCCCTTCACCATCTTCATTGCTCTCCTTTGAATGCTCTCTAATAGCTTTGTATCTTTCTTATATTATGGTGCCCAAAACTTCACACAGTATTCAAGATGAGCAGAGCAGAGCAGGACAATCCCCTCTCTCAACCAGCTGGTGATGTTTTACCTGTTTCCCCCCAGGACACAGTTGGCCCTCCTGGCTGCCAGGACACTGCTGACTCATATTCAACTTGCCATCAACCAGGATCCCCAGGTCCCTTTCTAAGTTACTGCTTTCCAGCATCTCATTCCCCAGTCTCTACATACATCTGGGGTTGCCCCATCCCCATGGTTAGAGATGGCCTCCAGGATTCCCTCAGAATTCTGAACCAATGTTATGCGTAAGGAGCATATCACAGCTGGACCTCCTATTCTTGGTCACAGATAACTGAATCTTGGAGTAATAATAAGGTTATTAGTCCCTCAGGGCTGTGGGATAACAAAATTCAGATTCCTCTCTGATTAATATTATTAATCTGGAAGAGTTGAGTAGAGAGGATGTTGCAGTCCCATCATGGAATAACTAATAACTAATGGCTTCATTATTATGCATCCTCTTGGAATAGGAAAGCTAAAAATCTTAAAGCAAAATTAAGATAAGTATGTTAAACACCACACTGTGAACTCTGTGACACACTTTGCTTTTTCTTCCTAACTAGACACTTTCACTGTTAGTCTGAGGGACTGCAGCACAGTCAGAGCTAGTTAACATGAGTCTCTTTTAGTATCTATGTGCTTGTCCACAAACAAGGTTCAGGCACTGACAGTGTGTCCTAGTTAGAACAGCTGGGACCAATTCATCGCTGGATGGGTGTAACCCAAACCTGTGTATTCTATAGCCTTCC
>JAWWES010000041.1:25227673-25269655 GCA_035583135.1 Lophotriccus pileatus
TATATATATATATATATATATATATATATATAAAATTAACTATATTGAGACTAGCTGACAAAGTCCATTTGGGAGGGTGGAAAAATTCATTTTCTTCTTTTTTGTCAGGTAATGAAAGGTTTGGTTTCAAAAAAGAGAAGGACAACTTTGGGTATATTCAGAAACTTAACTAGGGTGCCTGGGACACAATAAAATGAAAAATATAGTACCTGTGGAGGCGGAGAGGTACCTGTAGTGGAGCAAGGATTATAGTCAGAAACATAAACTTATAAAGCCCATCTTAATCTCCTCCTTAGATACCTATCACCTGCTTCTTTAGTATATTCGATCCTTTATCTACAGTACTCAAGTGATAAAAACAGGGCAGTGGATATAGGCTAGCCCTTCATTTTCAGTATTCATGTTGCACTCTCTGGTAATGACTTAGATCCAAATTCTATTTACAGCTAGAGAAAATATCTTTTATAAAGAAGTTGTTGTAAATTTTGGCAATTTTTGCATCACTTATTCATAGTCCTTTATTAAGCCAGCTCTATAAATGGCTAAACAATATCATATGAATAACATCTATTTCAGATTTTTTCTTTTTTTCAATGAATAATAATCTATCTTGACATTTTCTATTTGCTCAAACAGCTGTTACTCTCAGACATACAAATATACCACTACTAATACTACATCTGGAATATGCTGAAAGGTCAAAGTGTCCAAGAATACATTTTCAAGAAATACAGAGAAAATACTGCATGCGATGCCTAAACTTTCACAAGAACTGAGGTGCTAAATCCACAATTCCTATATGATCTCCAGAGCATGGAAGAGAGTGGCATCCTTTGTACTGAATTCAGTGTGAATCTTCATTGTGTGTCTTTTTCATGGTGGACCACAGTAAATCCTCTCAGTTCCCTAGCTCACAGACTAGCTTGAATAGTTCACGTTTAATGCCATCATCACATAAAGTCCCCATAAATCCTCCTACTGGACTAGATATCTATAGGAAGTGCTGCAGGCTGTATTACATTCCCCATTTTGAAAATTTAAAGGCAAATGCTGTGATTAAGTTGGGTATTTTGATTGCCAATAAGCTGGAGAACACAGGTGCCATGATTTATAGTACTTCAGGGAGTGGTGAGACTGAACTGGATACTGCTAAAGTGAAAAGAGATATAACATCACCTGGTTCTTCGTCTTCCAAAAGAAAAACATAGCTCCTGGAAGCATTGCTCTTTACAGGCTTGCTGGTACTTGGCATAATAATTGAAACCAACAGGTATCTAAAAACAGGTGGTAACACTGAGTTTTCCCAATCACAACACTGTTAAATATTCAGGAGTGGTTTTATTTTTCACAAGTACTTAGGGAAGCAGCTTTTGCTGTACTTCCTGTCCCTACTTTGTCTATGGAAAAGCACTAGTAACTCCTTGGTTGCTGCTGCTGAAGGAGCAGTCATTGTGTGGGGCACAGTGCTGATGGTCTGTTCATGTGATGTCTTTCCCAAAAGGTTTCCCATGTGCTGCTGATCAGGAACTCTGATTTTCTGGTGTTCTTCCTCCAGCACTTACCTGATTGTGTCCTGCCTTCCCTTTCTAGTAGGAGAAGGAACCCAAGCCTGATCTAGCCTTAGCTCATTCATTAAATTTTAGACAGTGATATTCAGTTCTGCTTGCTGTCCTGGTAGGTTTTCTAAGGGCTCTTCTTAGACGAGCCTTAAAATAGAAGGGTATTACGCCTGACACATTTCTAGCCATATAACTAAACAGAGTTGTATTCAGCAGAGAGAAGTTATTTTTATTGGATCCATAGATTGATTTCCATGGGAATGCTGTATCTAGGAAGTGAAATTTTTGTCTTTGCAGAGATATGGAATGAAGGCTATGAACTGTTTATGCCACATCTTGTTGGTGGTGTTTTGTATCTGGCTAGATATGTTTGTAAGCACTTGAAGAAAGGTGCATTTCAATCAAATCTAACTTAGGCCCTGATTCTAAAAATAATAGATGCAGTCACTCATTGCAAATCTGCAGTAGAAGGTGTAGTTTGGTATTTTAATGACCATGTTCCAAATAAATATCAATTAAATGTAAACACTACTGTGCCTAATTTGAATCAGAAAATTGACATGAGCTCACAAAACTGAAACAGACATGGAACAGACACTTACGAAGTAAACTTGAATGAAACCTTTTTACCTTTTATATTTGGCTTTAAAATTTTCCTACATGAAAGCACTAGAATCTATACAAGAACTTTAAACTGTACGTAATTTATGAGGGATAAGAAAATTTCCTTTTTAACTGTTCCAGTCTATTGGATCCGACCACATTTGAGAAATACTTAATTTCTTGTGCTGAGCAACAGATATTCTGAAACCATTTGAATGAGTACATATGCAACCAACTGTTTAATAAGAAGCTTATATTTGTCAGGATCTGTACCTATGCATCAGCCATAGCTTCTGAAGGATTTAGAGGGCAAACAGAATGTGGGAAACCATGGGGAAAAGGTTGCGTGCAGCCCCCAGGACAGGCTCCCCACAGAAGACAGGGTTGAGAACCACAGCAGGCAGGGCAGGGTGTCAGCTGTGAGACAGCCTCGAGTCAGCAAGTGAGGTCAGGATCAGGTCTGGGGACAGGGATCTGGAGCAGCCTCCATCCAAGTCAAATAAATTCCTGGAAGGGGAGACCATTTAGGTACCTTGTAATATTAATCTGACTTGCAGACTTGAATTAGGACTTTTTGGTCTGTTGGTTAAAGCCGGTTTGATGTCATATTAAACTATAGCGATGACTTTTCTGAACTTAAGCACTGCATAAGAAGAAGCATATTTTCAAAGTAGTTTTATACCTCACATATATATTAGCATTAAAAGTACTATTTTAAAACTTTTTTAAAGTATTCTTCAGTCTTTTTAAATCACAATGAGTAGTGATTTTTGTCCTCACACAGGAAACTCCTCCTTTTCTGACACTTTCTGTCCTTTAGGTTGGCCTTCAGATGTGAAAACAAATCCTTCCATTTGGGATAAACATCAGAAAACAGCTTTGTTTCACAGAGCCTTGCCTTATCAGATACCGTTCGTCTTCATTTTCTTGTAAAAAAATAACATCTTTGTATCAATCTCATAATACAATTGAAAGGTCTTTCAACCTTAGAAACATGAGTACAAAATTTCCAAGTATTTCCTAAAACGCAAGGAAGGACATTTGTGGTACAGCTGCCACTAGACTAAAAGTCAAGGTCCCCCCTGGCTGGCTCAAGTCTGATTCTGCATAGGAGATTTTGGAGTATGCAAAGCACATTGAAATAAGCTGGTGACTAGAATGCTAAAACATCCTGAGGGACCTGCTCTTTCCCTCTCTCAGCATTCTTCATACCTGTGATATTGGCCCCCTGGTAAGAGTCACCACTTTTTCCTGAAATTCTCTGATTACCAGTTCTGAATTCTAGGATCGTCCTCAGTCCCCCAAACAAAATTATCTCCCAATGACTTACAGAGGAAACTTGAAATCCTGTGAGATTTTGTGCATTTGATGCAAATTTATCTTGGATTGTCCTAGTTTTGCGATTCTCAAGGTGTGGAATAAGTAATTTTCAAAAGGCAAAACAAGGAGAAAAATGTGGCAAGCAGGAAGCCTGGATCATTTCTTACAGATTCAAACCATCCCTGCTCCAAAATCTTGCATGCAGTGTAATCACAAACGGGCATTCAAGAAAGTGTTGTCCAGGACTCAAATGCTTGAAATTTGGAGTGCTAGAATGAGTTAATTCAATTTTTCTCAGGTTTTAGTGAGGTAAGCAGTTTTTAATGTTATATTACGATAGGGCTTTTACGTGTCACTATGGAGCCAGAAAGGGATATTAAGGGATCATTTATCTTGCCCACATCACAGGATCAGATGCAACTATGCAATTCTATTTGCTGGCAGATTGGGAACTGAGGTTACACCGATGCTATTGCACTGAGCAGTGCCAATGCTTGTGCCACAGAAGTTTCAGGAACGCCTGTGTCTGCGCCAGCCTGTGCTCCTCCAGAGAGCTTCTGGCATTGTTTGTGAGTCCCTTGAGCATCACAGAAACTGATCACAGCAGGCACACTAGGGGTAAAAAAATTAATATTTTAAAGACTATTGATAGGCCAGTGACAATGCTGAAATTTTAGAAAATTGAAAGAAACCAAACCACTAAGTAAGTCCTTTCTTATTCTGTCATGGTGATTTTAAATCTATAAATTAAGTCCTGGACTCATGAACAGAAATAAATCATAGAATCATAGGATAGTTTGTGTTGGAAGGAACCTTTAAAGGTCATCTAGTCCAACCTCCCTGTCACAGGTAGGGACATCTTAAACTAGATCTGTTGCTCTGCATCCAGCCTGACATTGAATGTTTCCAGGGATGGGGCATCTGCTGGCTCTCTGGGTAACCTGTGCCAGTGTTTCACCACCCTCATTTTAAAATATGTCTTTCTTATATCTAATAGAAATCTATTCTCCTTTAATTTAAAACCATTACCCCTTGTCCTCTCACTACAAGACCTGCTAAAACTCTGTCACTAAATACCTTCTCATGGTTAAAAAAACTCCCTTCTTTTACTTAACAAAAGAAGATTACTTCAGAACATTACAATAGCCACTGTTGCTCAGTAACTAATAAAAAGAAAATATCTTCTATGTTTTTCCCTGTTAATTATTCTGTGGCTTATGAGTCAATTCAATTAAACAGTGTCAAATTTTGTTTAGGCTCAACTGATTTATAGTCTATTTTGTGACCTCATGTTATTGAGAAAGCCACTTTGAAAAGAAGGACAATTTTGCTTTTAAAAGCACTGCAATTATCTAATAAAGCTGAGGCATAGCCTGTTTTCTTCTAGGAAAACATTTTTCATCTATTAGTTCTGTGGGTTTATATAACATGAAGATATAGGAGTAAAGCTTGCAGTTTGATAGCAAGAACATCATACCACCTGCGTAGTACCTAATTTATAGAGAAAGAAAATTTTAAAAGCAAGTATAGAATTGCATGATTTTCAGTAATGCCAAGAATGCAAGTCACACACTATTTTTTAATAATCAGGTTGTTTACTGCATTGATTTGGCAGATTAACATTTATCACTTAAAAATATGCTGCTCATAAACTGAGTGGGATTGACCTTCTTTTGGTAATATTCCCACATATGTAAGTATTAAGATTTAGATTACCAGGATTAGACAGAAATAATGTTACACAAATTTATTTTTTTGCATGTTTTCTGATGTTGACCGCTCTTGACTTATTTGAAAAGAAACCCATCAGCTATCAGTTACTGAAATTCCTTTCTAAAGCAGGCAAACTAAATTGCTTATCGATAAGTTACCTATCAACATTTTGTTCCAAAGCGTTATTACTACGTGTACTTCGTCAAAAATTTTTATCCAAACAGATTTGGTGGAAACTGCTATAAATCTATGTTATTAGAAAATAAATAGGAGACAAATAACTTGAAGGAAATGCAAGGGGTTTTAAATATCTACTGATTAGCATCTTCCTTAATACTGTGTGTTGTAACTCTACAAAAAGGTAATAAAAACATGTTGAAATACAAATTGCTTTTTAGACATTTCCATTAAATTAAAAAAATTTGCAAGTTAAGTTTTTTGAAACTCCCCACTGTGAGAAATATTGAATATACTTTTGATGTTTCATGAAAACAAACTTCAAAATATCAAAATTGTTCACAAGTCATCAATTCAGAGTTTCAACCAGCTCAGACAAATGAAGAGAAAAAGAACAGGACATTTTCTAATAATTTTTTATCAGTCAGCTGATGAAGATTGGAAACTGAAACATGAAGTAAATTGTGTTTCTGATCTTCACAGCAAAGCAGCCAGGAGAAATGAAACAGTGTGCTGAGCTTCCAGCAACTTACTTTTGTTCTTTTGAGATTCCCAGCAATAAGCATCAGACATTTCTTCCTGGTTCTTGGTCCACACATTTTGCTGAGGTGTTTGAAGCTTTCTTTCTAATTAAAGAGTCCTATTTGTTTACAGTGAGACAGACAAAAAGTTTGTCTGTAGGCTTTGTTCATTTTGTGACAACTCTCTTTGAAGTCATGTAAATTATCTGTTCTTTTACCTTGATTTTCTCTATTTAATCATCTAGCTCTGTGCTTAAAGTTGAGCAGATAATAATTTGCTTTCCCAAACTGAGGTCTCGATTCCAAACAGTCAGAAATATATGCCTTAAGAATAATTACAGTCTTGCTGTATCCATGGAAACATGAGGGGTGGAGATAGTTCCAGCAGACAACTGTTTATCCAGCTGTATTAATGCACATGCTTCCTAGAAACATATCTTTTTTTTGATGGTGTTTGTCAAGTTTTCTTATTCCTCTACATTTCAGGGCGGAGAACCTGAACACAGAATGTAAGCATTTGCTTTTCATCTGTGCTTATGAAAATTTCCATTTTTATACTATCTTCATGCCACCCAAGTATATTTGGTCATTCTGTGGAATAAAGCAGGGAATTATTAAATGTATTATATTTATTTTTATATTATGTATAGTTGTGCATAATTTTATCATGACATTTGAATAAATATCACCTTAACAAGTGACTATATTTACAATTTCTGTCATTTCAATAGGGCAGGAAAGAGAAGATTCATTATTATTATTTTTTAAAAAACAGATGAAAAATATAAATGAGAAAAACACACCAACATGTAAGGGAACACTGCAGTTCATCTGTGCTCAGTCGTATACTCACTGCTCATTTACTCACTGTGTTATGAATAGACAGAATATTTTTGTCAAATAGGCTCAAGTCACACATTCTTTTCATTAAAATGCTCAGGAGCACTATAAGACATTCAGTAACTAGATAAAAGTGATAGAAAAAAAACCGCCGAAGTGCATTGCGCTGGGTTTTTATTTGCCATAATCAAGTACTAGAAAAGCAGACAAAAAGAAGAAATGCTTTCCAAAGAATTGCTTCCTGCCTTGAGACACTTTCACAAGCCAAATATCCATGTCATACATTTTACACACGTGAAACACCTTGCTAACTCCTTACTAACAAACACAGTGTTTGCAGTCATCAACAAAATATTTTCATGTTGGACCTCCAAAACCAGTTAGTTTTCTTGCCCTCAGTATTTTTTTTAGAAAATTTGCAACTACCCACCCCTCCTGTGGGGAAACTATTTCATAATTTCCATTCAAAATACAGCTAATCAGATGCTAATAAATATTGAGGCTACTTTGTTCTTTAACTCAAAGAACTTTTCTTAAGTCTAGTGTCTACTTCTTTTGCATTTTTACAGAAACAATCCTGTCTTCTTGAACCCATTTCACCTCGTTTGGCCAAATTGGGCAAAGTAACTAATTTTAGGGCTAGGCAAGAACACATGCATTTATATATATATATCATTAGCTACCTGCTGGAAGCTTCCATAATATTTCTTTTTGATAAGTTCAAGACAGCTTATCTTTCAGTGAGAATGAACGCAAGGTACGTTGAACTTACCGTGAGGTGAGTGCAGGCAGGCAAACACTCAGCTGGTAACTAGTAAATATGCATCCTTCCCAAATTTGCACTAACTCACTCACATGTCTGTATCCAAGACTCCTCTTTCATTGCAGCACCTGTTCAGTTTTAATTTTTTAGGGGAATTACCATGTACATACTTGAATATTTTCTAAAAAAAATCTTTTTGTTCATTTGAGTAATGATTTTGCTCATTTTTAGCATCACTGGAAATACTTTGCATGTACTTTTTTGACAGTCATATAATTTAAGTGCCTCACAGGCATTCTGTGATTAACACTTGCAAACTTGCACTCCTTTCTTATTTACACCTGCTGTGTTTCCTGTTTATGGCAGTGATTCTTCCCAGTCCCTGGTTGCATGACCTTGCACTTGCTTCTACCTGTTATCCTTCTTATCGCTCCAGTTCTCAAGGTCATCCAGCTCTTCCTGTATGATATTCTGATGCTCCACTGTATTGATTGCTGCTCCCAGCTTTGTGCCATCAGCAGATTTCATCAGTGCACAGTTATTCTTTGTGCCAAGGTCACCAATAAAACATTACATATAATTGGCCTCAAGACCTATCCTTGAGGAATTACACTACTGACTTTATTCCAATAACACTGTTCTCTTTTTAGCATTCTCTGGATTAGTCAGGTTTTACCTGCTTTACAGCTCTTGTGTTGTGCTTTATCATTGCCAGCAAACTGTGTTTAAGGGCAGGTGAATTTATCCTTTAAATTTTGCTTTCTTTCCTTTGCCAATAATGCTTGCCATGTCACCAAAAACAGATATCAGGTTGATCTGGCAAGTCATGTCATGCCTTATCCCCCATTGCCTTTTTTTTCCTGTTTTCCAACTTTTGCTCTTCCTTGAAATGCCCTAATTCTTTACAGACCAGTCTAGTTCAACTGTCTGGTACATAGTAGAAGAGGTATATATGACTATGACCTAGCTTGCAAATAATTCGTAAATGCAAATTCAGATTATTTTCGTGGGGAATAGTGGTAAAGCCAATGCAGAATCACCTCCCACTGTTGTCAAAACAAAGCCCTAAGGTCAGTGCTTAAGTCTCTTATAAGTACTTCATAAGTACTCTAGCTACCAGTCTAGTGGATAAAAGGATGTTAGGGCTTGGTCTTCCAGTCATCTCTTGGAATAAACAACTTCACTTTGAATGCTGAAAATAAGTAAGTTCAGTTCCTTGTTATGAAAGGTGTTCTCACCTCTGGCTCAGAGAAGTTAACTGCCTGTCAGGCAGGATGCAAACAATTCTACTCTCCTTTGTATTTCTGTTTTAGTAAAACACTTTTTTAGGCTTAAAGCATTCTCCCTGTATTATGTAAGTAAACATGGGTGCCTCACCCAGGATTGTGGATTATGTTGAGTGCCAAGGAACCTGTAATTGCTCACATTATTATTAATTCCATTTAAGAACTTTTCTTAATGTGATCCAGAGACTAGGTTCTTTAAAACAGCACGCAGAGTGCTCAAGAGAAAGGGTTCATTTTCTCATCCTCCATTTTTTTCTGTTTTTAAGCAAGAAGAAAGAGATATCAAAATATCTTAAGGTTACAAACCTCCCAGGGAAAACTCAGTTTTTGGCATCATCTCATTCCAATATACTTCAGTAAGATGGTTTCTTTTACATTTGCATGTAATACCAAGAGGCTCACCTCAGTTCTGTAGTATTTTGCCCCACATAAATTTGTAAGGAATTTCAAAGGCACCCACTACAATAAAGTAGGCTTCAACATTCACAGACATTCTTCTCTGCTTTCCTGTTCTCACATCACGAACCGGATAAATCCTTCTCCCTAAATTAGCTATAGAGAAGTGTATGATACGAAGATGGTGTTATTTTATGGGCAGTGGGTGTCCCCTAGCTTGCGTCTAACATTTGAGGGGTTATTTTGGTTGCTTGGTCCTTCAGAAAACTCTCATATATTCATCAGATGTGGCATTATAATATTTTTGCATGATCTCTAAAAAAATAATTTTAGAACTTCTAACCTTCTTACTTCTAGACAGAGCAAAAAATAAAACTCATTAGTCATGTCCTGCAGAATGTCACTATTATAGATGCTGTGGAGAGTTGCCACAGTGGCAGTAAAATATTCATATTTTCGGAAAACCAATTACAAGGTACACTAAATCACTTAAATGTGTTATTGGTGATATTTAGAAAGCAATGAGAATTTCTTCCTGTACAAATAATTACCAGAGTCAACCACTTCTTTTCACGGTCAGTGAGGGGGAAATGACAGTTGATGGTGAAAAAAGGAACTTGGGTTAGCAGAGACACTGTATGGCACTGAAAAGCCACAATTTTTCACCCTTGAACTCAGGACTGAAATGCAGTCTTCACCTCAGGAGTTAGCAGAAAACAAGGTCCAAAAATTCTTTTTAAAACCTTACCAATATCCTACTGAAAGTAAAATTCGATTACCCTGACCACTCCTGGAGTATGCCTGTCCATTTGTTCTGCACTTTCTGTGAAAACAAGACCAAACAGAATTTTTCTACCATTGTAAAAGGACATGGTTGCTTTTAGTTTGTGACAGTGGTCTTTATTCTTAGTAATATTCCTCAACTTCCACATTAATGTAAGTTTAAGAGAAACAAAACCTACATCACCATTACTCATGGTCTCAATTTCTCGTGTTCTAAATCCCTCCCTTACAGCTTTTCCTGTCACAATGCTGCCAGGCCACTGGCATATGGCTTGGGGTACATTGGGTGACACGTGTGGCTTATGTGACCATTCTGTATGTATGTAAGAAAACCCATGGTTATTGTCACCTTACTCCCTCCCTTAGGTTCTCACTCCTTATGTATCTGCATGCTTTCCCATCTTATTATAAATCTGGATTTCTGGCTCTCTGGATTGGAGAATAGCCTTTTCCTTCTTTTTTTTTTTAATATTTGATAGCCAGGAACTCCAAGTGCTACCATGGAAGAATGATATAACAGTAGGAAAAAAAACCTCACAGATGTGTATTTTTTAACTACTGCATACAACTGAACAATACTGGGTATGTGGCAGTGTAATTGTTGAACAAAGGCTGCACACATTTTCTTTGCCTAGTTTCTGCTAATAGTCACTATGAAAATGTAAATTAAATAATTGTTGATGTGTTTGACTATAAATAGACCTGTAGATATTATCTGCAGGTCAAAAGTAAAATCATCTGCACTGTATGTAAATGTAAGTATTTGCCTGAAATGCAACATAAGAAACCTTCCACCATCTTTACTGAGCTGCTCTCTAGACAGCAGTCCCAGAACTGAGTGAAAAGATGTATTGGTTTTGGCAGAAAAGACAAAAATCCATGGTTTATTCCTTTCCTTCTTTTTGTCTCTCTTCTTCCCTATTTTTGTTGCCTTTGTTGTTTACTTTTCTGTTAGATAGTTTCCTTTGTTCTGTTTGACATCTTTTTCTCAAATATCATTCCTTCACTCTTCTCATAGAAATTTTGTGGAGTTAAACTGCAAAGTTGAAAAGATGGAGAAATATTTTTAAGCAAACTTGTCTGAGTTTAATTGGTTTTGCTTGACAGTCCCACTAAATCTCCTTCTTGTGCTAGACCTCCTTCCTTTGCCATCAGTAACTTGTCTTCATAACATTCTTCTCTTGTCCTGCCAGGTCCCCCAGAAAAAAATGGATGCTTCAAAGTATCACTGGCATGCTTTGACTATGGATTGATTATGCCGGGCTTTTCAGAAAAATGTGTCGCCCAAGAGACAGCAGACAGCAACCCTAGGTTACAACCAGGGTGATTCTCTTGTGTTTACACTGACATCAATGGTAAATAATCCCACTGAAGTCAGTGAGTCAACTCTGTGCATTGATATATATCTGAAATGAGAATCAAACCTCTGTGTTATTATCTCCATACATTGATAAAAGCTTCCTACAGACCCACTTCAGCCTAAAGTCTACACACAGCAACTTGAATACCCATGGGCACAGTGTCTAAACAAAGGCAGATTCTTTGAAGATCAGATAGTTTTCCATTGCTTCAGTTTTGTTATCACTATTGCAAAGCAATACTGTTTGTGCATAAATATATACACACGTACTTAAGCTCATGTACAAAGACACACAAACACATGCGGCCTTTACAAAGATTTTGTTATTGACTTCAGAGAGAGACACATTTCATCTGTGTGAAGGTAAGCTGATGACAGACAAGAAATAAATGACGATTCTTTGCCCTTTGACTACCTTTCCTGTGCCTATGCCAATGCATCTTCCTTGGGAATACCTACAACGTAGCAAATTTAGGATCCCTATGAAAGACAAAGCAAAGTGTTTTAAATCAGCCTCCAAGAAAAAATGTCTCTTTCTTCAATAGGGCAGAATTTCAACATCCAAATATCATTGTATTTCTGCCTAACAGGTAAAATAATTGATTTTTGTTGTATTTTGAAGCCTACCATGAACATCACTGCACTTGCTGCTGGATAACTTTTTAAATCTTTGTCTTTAAAGCAGAGGGTATAATATATGAGACAGTGTACTGCAAAGTCATCAGTAGGATCTTCATAACTAAATAGTTTGAGACCTAACGGATTATAATGACACTATCTCACAGGTTAAGGACTGGGTTTCATGTCCAAATTTAAAAAATTATATCTTCAGAGGACAACTGAATTCCTATATTATTTTTAATGTGATACTCAGTGAGTGTTGTAACAGAAACAACAGAAATGAGTCCATTGGAATAATTAAATATCAAGAAATGGACAACTGTAATCCCTAAAACTTTCAAACATCAAACATGCATTCAGTATTACAGCATTTCACAGAATATTTACCAATTTTTAAATATATTCAGAAACTATGTGTTTTTCATGAAATGCCCTTTTACAGAAATACAGTTGGAATCTCTCATCATCATAAACAAATAAATATTCCTAAATCTGCTTGAATTTAAGGTACTATGGATTTTCTCTGGGGGTTAAAAATGAAAGTAGGTGTGTCTGTAAACATTTCTAAGATTCCACCTAATCTGAATTAGGGTTTTATAGAACTAGATATGTCAGTTCACACTGCCCTTTTAGGATGAAAGGAAATTCCTATGGAAATAAGAGGTATGCAGCTATGCTTGGGTCTGTTTGGGTATAACCTTTCACTGGACCAAAAGACACAAGAGCAGTAGTTGGCCTTTGTATTAAGTGTAATCCACTACACAGTCTGCATTGACTAGCGAATAGCTTGAATTGCAATGCTAATGGTTAAGTAGTCATTAGTACTACAGGTGCTAATATACAATGTCAAGAGTTTGCATGTGTTTTAGGAACCAGTTAAAAATCACCATTACAATAACTATATATTTTCAGTGGCAGGAGTATAGTCCTTGACAGACTGAGCACTGGTAAATTTACCTGTCACGATTTGATTTTTTTAAAAGAGTCAAAATGCAATACTTGCAATAAGGGACTCTTCTCTGGAATTCTGTTGATTGTGACAAATTCATGGTATTGAAGTTATAATTGTGATACAGCAGAAAATTTGAGTTGCAGTGTAGCTGGGTGTAAGGGCTGTGCCTGTGTGCACACTCAGGGCATTTATCATTTGCCTGGTTGGCCCAGAAACCCTTCAACTATTCCCTGCCCAGGGGAAACAAATGGTTCAACATTATTTGATACAAATACTGACTTGAAAGAAGGTGATTGACTGAACTTCACAACAAAGCATTTGACTAACCCTTACAGGAACTCTCTGGGTGGGAATTTTGGACGGCAACTTGCCCCAGGCAGCTCCTGCTGTGCTTAGTCCAATTACTATATACCATTTTTGTGCATAAGATGTGCTGATTAACTCCCTGGGTGGAGAAACTGGCAGTCCCATGGATTCTCGCAGGCAGTTTCTGCTGTAGAATTGACAAAAGTCTATATAGATCACTTTAAATAGTGAATACCAACTGTGCCTGAAGATGTAGAATCATAGAATCATAGAAAAGCTTGGATTGGAAGGGACCTTAAAGATCATCTTCCATGAGTAAGGATATGAATAGGGACAAATTCCACTAGACCCAGGTGCTCAGAGCCCCATACAACCTGGCCTTGAACATTTCCAGGGATGGGGCATCCACAGCTTCTCTGGGCAACCTGTTCCAGTGCCTACCACCCCACAGTAAAGATTTTTTTCCTAACATCTAAACTAAACCTACTCTCTTTCCATTTCAAACCACTTCCCTTGTCCTGTCACTACCTGCTCTTGCAAATAGTCTCTCTCCATCTTTCTTCTAGATCCCATTCAGGTACTGAAAGCTGCAATGATGTTATCCTGAAGCCTTCTCTTTTCCAGGCTAAAGAATCCCAATTCTCTTTGCCTCTTCTCATAGAAGATGTGATCCATTCCTCTAATCAGCGCTGGACTCACTTTAGCAGGTCCATGTCATTTCTGTGCTGAGGACCCCAGAGCTGGATGCAGCATTTCAGATGGGGGTCTCACCAGAATAGGTTAGAGGGGTGGAATCCCTTCCCTTGACCTGCTGCCACACTGCTTTTGATGCAGCCTAGGATACAATTGGCTTTCTGGGCATAAGTGTACATTGAGGGCTCATGTCCAGTCTCTCATCCACCAGCACACACAAGTCCCCCTGGCAGAGCTCTCGATGTGTTCATCCCCAGCCTGTATGGATAGTGGTGGTTGTCCCGACCCAGGTGCAGCACCTTGCACTTGGTATTAAACTTCATGACATTCCCACAGGACCACTTCTTGAGCTTTTCCAGGTCTGGATGGTATCACATCCTCCAGATGCGTCAATCTCACCACTCAGCTTGGTGACATCTGCAAATTTTCTGAGGATGCACTCAGTTTCTCTGTCTATGTCACTAATGAGATACTAAATATCACTGGTTCCAGTCAGAAATAGTCACACAGGACTGACAGCATTTTGTATTTAGTTATAATGGGACATTTTTTAACATAGAATTAAGATTAATGAATAGCATTTGTTTATTCATATGCTTTTTTAAAAAATTCTCTGTCCATGAACTTCTGTGCAAAAAAATAGGTGGGTCATTCAGTACACTCCCTTCCACAAACCCTGTGGATGGCTTAAATATTCAGAATATAATTTCCCATTAACATGTGAACTGGCCTACAGTCTGAGCTGGTACTTGCAGTGCTTAAAACTACATTTGCTTACTTTTCACCTGGTATTTTTATTCTTTGTTTTCAGAAGAAGCCACACAGAGACAGATCTCAGTGTATTTGCTTACAAATTCTCTAATAACTTTCCAGGGCTAAGAATATACATGCGTAAGTTTCTCCTGGCCAACAGAAGAGTGAGCAGCAGTTTTCAAAGAAGTTTTAAATTCCAGTAACATTAGAACTCTGCAAATATACTTAAAATATCAGAAAGTGTTGTTTAAAATTAGTAAGCAGAAGCCTTTTAAAGAAAGGGGTGTTATTTGGGCTGCAATGCTGCCAGAGAGACAAATGGTATGAAACCTCAAGATTTGCTGCAAACACCTCCAAACAAAAGTAATGCAAAGACTTTCTTTATTCTTCTTCATGACAACTATATCAGCATAGTAGATGCCAAGTGTGGAACAGTGGGCTTAGGACTGGGAATGGACTGAGACTCTACAAGTTCTTGTCTTTAAACAGAGCAGAAGGGAATTCTGAGCCAAATAAGTGCCCCACAAACTCTTGTGAGGGAGTATGTATCTGAGGTTTCAAAGGTATCATCATCGTACCCAAAGAGTTAACATATCTGTTAATATTGGAGAATTAAACGTAAAATTAATGAAGCTTTGCAAATATTTCAGTTTCTAAATGCTGTTGACCTCTATATGACATGTTTCTTTGTAGCTTTTACTGTAGCTGTTATTATATTTATGTAACATGTGACTTTGTGTCACACAAAGTACACATGATTTCACAAAAAATGTACAAATGATAAATTACAGAAATGAATACCACTTGTGTTTGCATATTCAATTTAAAAACAAACAACATTCTTCAAGAATATTTAAGTAAGGTATTGCCAACAGCAGGAAGAAAAAGAATGGAAAGATAAGAAAAGCATTTCTTTAGAAAAGTAATTATTCCAGTGAATTCCATTATTTTATTTAATTAACAGTGATTGCACCCCTTCAGCTGGCTCACTTAACTTGCTGTTTTAATCATTCTTTTAATTTAGCTAGACACAGTCATGTAAATTATAAGCAGTAAATCAGGTAACAAGTAATAATGGCAGATAATGCAGTTACTTTATTTTATTCCCCATGCAATACAATGATATGGCTTTATCAGAAAAGGAAAAGGGCAAGATTACCTGATTTGTCAGTTATCCATTTATACATGCAGTAAACTGGGAGGTATGTTTTGAGTCTGGAAGAACTGACCTCTGAATCTCGAGACTGGACACAAAGATTATCAGTAATCAACATCTGTACACAAGAGCTGGGGCCTATTTGGTTATCTGAGAGCCTTTTGTTTGCAACAACTGCCACTCTGGATTCCTTTGCTCTAGAGTTAGCTAAGCCCATAACTGTGCAGCTGCAAAAAGTCAGAAGAATGAGTGTAGGATTGGGGTTCTCTGCATGTATACGTGCATGGGTACACATGTACATGATGAGAACCAAGGCAAGAAAAGGGTCTGTGAGTGTTAAGATGATATTTTAGCTTGGTGACTTCTTCAAAGAGATATTTTTGTCATATTTTTGTCAACGAGGAAGGAATATCATCCTGCTATTCCTGCAGTCCTGCAGTGATTGGATTTAAGAACAGGTCCTAAGAAATATGTTCTGCTGCTATATTGGTAGTCTTATTCTATGAATATGTGTCTCTCCACTTGTGAATACTCAGGCCTGTGAAGTACCAATCCTGGACCATTCCATGCACATGAAAATCTATTAAAAACAAATACAAAAGAAAGATTGACAAACCCAAAGCAAATGTTCCTTTTAAGGTCTGAGATACAAATGTGTACCCAGTACTTTTTACAAATGTGCAGAATTTGTGACTCTGTAATACCTATATTTTGTAATGAATGTCAGGAATTCTCAAGGATGATCAGTTCATACCTGTCTTCCACTGTTTTTCAACCACAAGATGATGTACAATAGTTTCATGAGGCATAAAAATGTCACTCTTGAATAAATGTTTTTAGAAAAAAAGCAGTGAAAAATAGGTAAAGAAAATCATCATGACACTGCAAAATAAAACCCGCAGTCGCATCTAAAAAACAATGTTGATAATTATCCACTTTAAGAGAACATTATGTTTAATTGAAATAGCAGTTGCATAGTCTTATTGTTATATTCACTTCACATACACACAATTTATAGTGATAGCTATTTGAAGAATGAAAAGGGCCAGCTACATGTTTTCAGAACAAAATGCCTTTAATTTTCTTCACATAAGCTGGTAAAGTATATTTTATCACTTTCACTAAAACCTGTTCAGTAAAACTCTCTTAACAAAAACTTCAACTATGACTAATTTCTTGCTTTGTTAAATGAATTAAGTTTTTCTGTAAATACACAGAGCTTTACAGTTTAAAATTTACTTTGATATTTAGAATGCCAGACAAGAAACAGCAAAATAATTTTATGTTTCTAAAAAGAAGCTCAGGTTTATAAAGAGTCACTTTTCATTCTTCTACGCCCATCAGATATTACATTTTCTTCTTTACTTTCCCAGAGTAGCGTCATAGGTATAGCACATTTTTCTACACATCAATTTTCACTTCAGTAATTCTGCAGGAATGTCCACATAAAGCCCTTTAATACTAGCTTGAGAATATTTTGACAAAACATACTAAAACATTTTTCTGCTTGGGAACTCCTGTCACATAATCTCCTAATAATCACAAGAAATTTATTTTCTGGTGGTACTCCAGAAGATTTCACTGCACACCATAGAGTGATGTTTAACGCCTTTTAGGACTGTCAGAAATATCCACTAGAGCCAGTTTCAAACCAGTTCTTCAAATCATTTCATGATTTGTTGGGAAAAATCTATGGCTGCTTTAATAAAGCTTTAGTAACATCACTCTACTGATGATGAAAGAGTGGAACAGCATTCTTGGGCTTAAGCGTCTTTTTCTGCAGTTGTTTCCATGAACAAAAGACCTGAATCTCAAAGTCTGCTCCAGCAAGTCTCTATGTAGTTCTCACATGCTACAACTTCTGTTCCTCCTGCTGGCTACCATCTCAAGTGTCCAAACATCAATGTTAATGAGAGCAAGTTTTTTTCTCTTCAGCTTATTAACGACTTTTTCAAATAATCATTCTGGTGCTAAGATGTGCCATGTTCTTTATAAATCGTTTCCAGTAGTCCCTTTTTTCATCTCTTATTCAGAATCATAAACAGAGCATCTTCCCCAGATTTTAATTTAGCTTCAAGGCTAAATCTAAATACTTCTTCCTACATACAAAACATTCACCAGAGGTCTCATCCAATCACCTAGCTTAAAGTCTTCCAAAACCCTCATCAATGCTTTTTTCCCTCCTTTTTGTGTGTGGGTTTTTTTGTTTGTTTGTTTGTTTGTTTGTTATTTTATTGTTGTTTCTGTTCACTGGTCAGTTTTGTACTGCTTATGTCCACTGAGATTAGCACAGCAAAAACCAAATTTCAAAATTTTCAATTTTTCTGTCTTTTCAAGTCTATTTCTCCAGTAGCATTTTCTTCTCTACACAACCTAGTCATCTCAATTTTCAAGGTCATTCGTGACCTGCTAGCCACTCAACCACAATTCCCTCTTGATTTTTACACCCAGTGTCTTTCTTTCTTATTGCTCTCCATGCTTGAGAAGACCTTCCAATGGCTTCACTGTTGTCCTTCACATTCCCACTTCAGTCTCTCTGTTCTGCCACATTTTAAAACACCTAACATGAGTTAGGCCTGTTCAATACCTTTGGTTACTGCTGTTTACACATTTCCTTGGGTTCCTCTTTTGTCTGTGTTATATGTTGTCTTTTGTTTTAACTTCAGATTGCACTTACTCTGGGATGGACATAGTTTTGTTCTATGTCTTCCCACTTTGTCAGACATTACCATTCTATCCATGACTGTGAGCTAAACGAACAGAGGCAAAAAATATTGACATTAAATCATGTCAGTTGCCGCATAGAACAAATACTAGATCTGAAATTTATAACAGAAAGCTTTATTTCCATATTGTTTTTTCATGCCTCTCCTTTCTCTAACTTTTCTCCATAGAGTTGCCTTTTCACATTTTTGTCTACTTTCATTTACCTTCTTCATTCTCTCCCTCCCATGCCTCTCTCCGCCCCCTCTGCCTCTTATCTGCCTTTTCCAATCCTTTTGAAAGATTCAACACTTACATCTGCATAAATGTAAATAAACTGAAGTTATTATTGACCTTCATACAAACACAGACATTCAGAAATAAATAAGCAAATGCCTTTTTTCACTAAGTGGTTTGTGGTATTTGTACTTCAATCAAGTTTCCAAGCCCATCTCACCCAATCAAAATGCAGACTGTCTCATCTTGCAGCTATTGGTTTCCAAAGATTCAAGTATGGAAAAGCACAAAGAATTGCTACAAAACAGAGTTCTAAGAGAGAGTACCAATTGCTTCAAGTTTCTTTTTGCAGGTGTGAAGTGACTTATCATGATATTGCTTAAGGTGCAGCGCTGCATTTTTCTGAGAGTTAGTGTGCTAGGATCTATTTTCCTGTTTAGTTTCAACTTAATTTTTTTTTATTTCAGTAGAGGAAAAATGGGTAGAGCTAGTTATAAATACTTCTTTCCCTCTGGAAAAGAAAATATGCATTTTTCTGTCAAAGACTAAAACCAGTATATTTTTTCTACATTATTCTTAACAATGAACTGGGAGACTCTGTTGTTCTGCCAAGTCAGGCTTTAAGATGATCGTAGGTGCTTTCTGCACCCAAATTGTTCAGAATTCAATAGCTTTTAACTTTGTTTATCCAAAACCACCATTCCTATTGGGAAAAAAGGCCATTTCAACAGTTTGGCTTTTAAATTTAGTAATGGTATCAAGCTATCAGACCAGATGAAGAATCAAGCTGTACAATATTTTTCCTGCTCATGATTTTTTTTTTTCCACTTTTTATCTGAAACAATTTGCAATCTCAGTTACAATATGTGATCAGAAGGATCATTGTGGAGGGATACTGAAGACTGGGAAACAAGAACTGGAGCATGTGAAGTAGTTAAGAAAGTGCTAGTGGAGGTATGTTTAACAGAAACAGCATACAAAATCTGTAGAAAATCACTTTTTTTAATGCAGCTGCCCCCAGAAGACCTTTCTTCTTTCTGTAAAACCATTTAGTGCAATCCCTAGGGGGCTTGAGCTCTAACAGATGACTGCTGATAACCCACTGTGGTGATTTAAAACATTGTCTACTTCAGCTGTTTGTTTCCTTGCCTCTATTGAAGGCTACCACTACGATAGCAAAGGCATTAAAAAGCAGCCCTCTCCTAGCATCAGCCACTCCAATGCACAGGGCTTCAAACTGCCTAAACTGCCTCTGAAAGGATGCTGAAACGTGGTTTTGTGAACTGCAACAGACAAGGCAAGCTGGCTGCTTCCTGGCAGCTAGTGTGGCTGCTCTGACAAGTTCCAGCAGAAGGTTATGCTGCTCTCCAGGACCACGGTGTCCTGAATGACTACAGCTCCTTGCTCAGCAAACATGATTCAAAGCCTGTAGACCACATCCACCTTAATAGAAATTGCCCTGTGGTAAAGGTGTCATACTGGTTGCTGTACATTTTGTCACAGTATTCCTATATAAAACAGTACAAAATAAGAAAAGGAAAATGACAAAATGTACTGAGAGGTTTCACGGTGCCTGCTGCTCTATAAATCTGGACTGTGATTACAGAGTATTATGAGAACATAAAACCAGTGCAGGGTCTCCACAATAATGATGCTGCCTGTTCTTTAATTGCTCTACCTTACATAGATTTAGAAAGTGGTTGAACTGGACTGTCATGCTGCATTGTGAGGCAAACTCATTGTACTTTGTCTTACACCAATTGACATAAATACACTCCGTGGAGAGCCATGTCGTGCCTGAGAGCCTTCAGCACCACCTATGGATCCTGGAGGACATTTCTGCTTCCTTTGTCCACCACCTCTCAGTACTGCCTGCACAGCTCCCTCCACTCCGTTGTGCAAGGGAGCTGAGCACTTGCTAGGATGTTCCAGAGTCCTATTTTGTAGATTTGCCATGCTCCTGAGTAAGCAGTGCTGCGTCATTAAGTGTCTAACCTTAGAAAAACAGCTCTCTCTGAGCAGGCTAAGGCAACTGCAACTCAACATAATTTCCCAGGCAAATTACCTGAGGAAAGGAAGTGACATCTACTGCATTATTTGATCTCAATAGCACAAACGTAAAAGCTCTTGAATGCTAAAAAGGCTTTCACAACATTTTAAAGAACTGCTCATCGGAAAAGGGAGTTTGAAAACTTTTTCTTACGCAATAAAGGCTCTCCAATGCCAGCATGCTGACAGTTCAAGTGTGTTTTCTCTCATGGCAGTTTATTGCTACTGGCACTAATGGTTGCTGATCCACAGCCAACATGCACAGCACATTTCTCTTCCACAGTGGCAGCCACATAAAAGTTTGGCTCATATATGAACTTTTATGTTAAACAGAAAAAAAATTTCCAAACTGCTATATACCCATCATATACTTCACTTCTGAAAAACCAATATCCAAAAAAATCTGTAAGCAATATCCAGTACTGGATATTAATTAATAACCAAAATTAATGTAAAGAGTTATTTTATTCTTTATTATTTTAAATGAAATCACTATGAAAAAAATAGCTTACTGGTCAAATAACATTTTCTGTCACCCGGAGGAGAAATTAAAAAAAATATCTTAATCTCTACTCCATCTATTGAAAATTTAAAATATTTGCCCTTAATTCTCCAGTTACTTTTGTAGCCCAGCAGTGAATATCTGCATCACAAGATACCTAATTCTTCATGCTTTTTTCAAGCCATTGCAGATCCTTCCTTTAGCTCTGGAAGTCCTGTATCTTACCACAAGTACTCTACCCTACTCTGAATCCAAGGCTGCAGTACTCCTGCCCTGTGAGAAGGTGGCAGCCACAGATATTCATCATTCCTGCCATGGTCTGTGTGAACACAGCAGTCCAACTTGATACTGACAAATTCAGGAGTCTGACCAAAATCATACTCTAGTTTGTAGCAAACTCACACAACCTTGTAGCAAGAGTAAGGGGAACTGGAGCCTTACTTGTAGGTATTCATTTTTTTCTTCTTTGATCATTAGAGTAGGTAATAATTTAATATCTTTTATCCTCTTTCACCACAGGACATTAAATCATGCATATGATTAGCTGATACAGAAATTACGAACAAAATAAGTATTTAGAGAAGAACAGAACACAACTTTTCCTAGCTGAAAATCTACATCATATGCTTCAGTGATGGAAAAAATGTCTCACTATCCCTGCTTTTGGCTACTGTGCCACAAAGCAGAAGCTTTGGAGATGATCTACAACTCACTAAGGAAAAAAATAATAATAACCACTAATAATAATCACTCACCCTAGATGACTGGGAAAATAAAATTCTGCAAATCTGGCTTTAATCTTGAAGGAATCACTTTTCCCTTTTTGACTTCTCTATGCTTGTCCTAGTTTATGTCACCCCAGGCCTCTAATCCATCTAGCCTATAAGTGAATCTATCACTGCTACCTGTCATTTGTGACAATTTTATAAAACTTGTGGTATATACAGAAAGAGCAAGAAAACTCAACATAAGCAAATTCTGGTTGACCTTTCCTTACTGAAGAATCAAGAATAACTGTATTATTGACTGCTCCTGCTTTCTATAACAGAATAAGTAGAAACAAACCAGAAACATTCATTCTCTTGTTCTTCAAAGTCACATTCTTGAGCACAGTAGATTCATTGCTGGATCAATATCTTGGAATGGAAAGCAAAAATGGTGCTTGCAATATTCACTTAATTATTTTCTTGGATTGACCTTGTCATCACCAGGAATTCTTGTTGGTAAATTCCACCATTGTACTTTTTCTCTTGTGTATTTTCTGCTAGGAGTTTTTCCCAGATATCAGTGAGGAGTGACTTAAAATGCATAAATCTAAAATAAAAAAAAGAAGCTGCCACTTCATTCCCCAGGCTCCTCACTTGATATTCTCTAGTCCCCTTTAAGCTGGCCATCAGTGCCACTAGCAGTGAAAGTGAGAAGCACAGGGTTGCTGATGCTAGCATCTCTGTGTCAATTGCTGTAATATCCAATGCCCTTGGGATGAGAAAATTTCTCCAAGCTGCAAGCCATTAATGCCACTGTTAAGTGTCCTCCTCCAAAAGCCATTGACAGAAAAAAGGGAGTGTTCTTCCTATAGTTAATAATAATAAAATGCAGCATATGGAAAAATTAGGTACTTACATGAACAGAGAGACACTTTTAAAATATGATTTAACATCCTGGGCATCCAGCATAAGTACAGCACCTGTAAAGAAAAGCAAGAACTGGGATTCATCTGAATTTATGTAATTTCAAAGCACTTGTCAAAGATTTTGCATGGAATGGGCACACCTGAGGTTCTGTTTATGTAAACTGTCCAAGATACATACTCAAATCCTGTCTGAGAATAACATAGGAATTAATTCTCTAAGGAAATTTCTATATTTCATGGTCTTTACTAAGATGGTCATAGCTTCTCACCTATCTGGTACTTCAACTCAGCACCTTGCTCAGAATCACAAACTATATTAAAAAACCAACAAATAAAGACACAAACAAACACACAAAACCCAAATTAAACCAACGAACAAAACAAAACGTAGACAACCAAAACCAAACAAAAACAAAGAAACAAACAAACAAAAAAAAACCAACCAACCAACCAAACAAACAAAAACACCACAGAAGAAACATATTAAAATACTGGTGCTGTTACGTATCTTCCTGTGATATTGTCCTTCTCTTTCATTTTCTGAGTCACCACAAGCAGGGCTGAGTAGATATACTGGTATGTTTAGAATACCTGCAGTCACTTAGAGGATAACACAAACTCAGGTCATTTCCTTTGACTGGAAAATCTTCAGGACAGAATGGTGGAAAACTGTAGCAAGAGATCTCTTCAGGCTGAGGTATGTGGAGTTGGCATTACCACTGAGATTCAAGTATACTTGTTGCCTGTTAATGCACAGCAACTAAATATGCCACAGTTCATTGACCGTTAGAAAAGTCTGATTTTTTAAAAAAATGGCAAAAATTGTTTCCATGTTCCTCCAGCAATATAAGGTTTACAGCTGTGACAGATTGCTTATCTATCTGAGCCTTCTCTTAAATCAGTCAGTGGCCTTTTCAGTTATTTTACACATTGATATAAATCTAAATGCAACTGCTTTTTTCTGCATCCAATGCTACAGACACAATGCCGATAAACACAGTTACAATCTGTGTTTAATAACATTTATTCTTTCCTCCTATTTTCCCTTTTCCTGGAGAAAAGAATCAAACTTTGGTTCCTGTACTAAATATAGTAAAAACAATAAGGTTTGTCAGAATATCTTTATAATTTATTAAATAAGGGATGCTTTGATCTGGAATACTGTATAATAATAAAGCATTTCCAAACATAAGGATTTTTTATTAATGAAATGTATATAATAGAAATCAATGAACAATGCCATTATGTAATGCATTATGAAGTTACAAAAAGACATTACTTGAGGGATAAATATAAAATTAAATTGAGGGATAAACTGCATGATGAAGTTTAAATTAAACTTAGAGGCTCGAAACAAAGGAAATTAATATGCATCATGAACAGAACATTTTAAAATAAATTTAGTAAAAACATTTAATCTGGACACTGACTTAAAATTTTCTTCATTGTTGATAATGTAAATTTGATATATTTTTAAAGACATCTTAGAGAAAAAAGTTCTAAAATTAATGTCACAAATTATGAACCTGAAATTAAACTGAGAGAGGGTATGTTTTCATTTTATATTAGGAAGCATTTTTTTCCTGTGAGGGTGGTGAAACACTGAACCAGGTTGCCCAGAGAAGTCATGGATCCCTGAAAGTGTTCAAGGCCAGGTTGGATAGAGGCCTGATCAACCTGATCTAGTGGCTGGCATCCCCACCCATGGCAGGGGGGCTAGAACTAGATGATGTTTAAGTTCCCTTCCAACTCAAACCATTCTATGATTCTATGAATGCAAACTCTACTTTAAAAATAAAATTACTGGAAGTACCTTTTTTTCTCTGTAAGCCATCCTTAAACTAGTCTTTTTTGGGAAGAAACTTTCTTTTGCTTTCTTTGAACTGTAGTTTTCTTCTGCAAGGTTTCTTGCACATTCCTTCAAAACATTTGGAATGGACAGTTACTGGAGACAAGATACAAGACTTGACAACCTGTTCCTTTATTGACAGGTCTTTTCATCTGTGCTGCATCATTGTCTGTCAGGGCATTGAATACCATGTAATGAACATAAGACATATTTCTTGCTGGCATTCCATCCATATGCTCTACCTCACCAGAAAAGCTGTCTCTGCAACTGCCTTTAACACAAACCTGCTATACCTCTTAATTGCTTCTGAAATGGCCAAAATTATGATTATGTGTGGCTAGTAGGATGTAGCCAAACTAAAGCCTTATGGAAAAAGTTCTCACAGTGAAGCAAAGAAAGGAAACTAAACTCAGATATGAGTCTCAGATCTGTGACTTGGGTTCATCTCAATTTAAATACTCAAGAATTTCTGGATTGCTCTGAGGAGCAATGGATGTGTAAAAATGTTATGATCAATAATAACTCAAGGTAAAAAATTCCTAAATGGGAATAATTGCCGCACTGGAACCTATATGGAAGAATAATAATGTTTAGACATATTGACAATAGGAATAAACTGTCCCACTGCTACCCAGGAAAATAATTTACTTTTCCAAAATGTTACTGGCTAGAATTCTCCTATTTTGCAATTAACTAAAACTTTCAAAATCAGACTACTTTGCAAGCCAGATGCCTTAGGGAAGCGGAAACATCCATGCTGTTCTGATAATTTAGGCAGTAAGTGCAGGACTGACAGATCTGATGGAAGCCATCATGATTAGCCCCATCTATATTTGCTTGTTTATTACAGCCGTTTGCTGCTTCAAGAAAATACTCCCGTCTGCCTGAAGCATAGCTTAGAGCTAGGGTAAAAAAAATCTGGTTTTTCCTCACCATATGCAAGCAGACTAACTCAACAATCATTACACAGAACAGGCATGGAGAATAGAAACTCAAAATGTCACATCAACAATGTAATATTCTCGGTTCCTGAAAATCCTTTTGAATTGGACTTCTGCACATGTCAAAAATAGCCAGTTAGGGGGCTTAAACGGCATCCTAGTAACTCATATCAATTTCTAACCTATCAAAAATTGGGTAGCTCAGTTACTGCAGTGCCAGTGCATAACAAGCATTTACAGTGACATTGTGTTATTTCATCTAGGTACCTCAGGCTAGAATGTTAACAGAACTCATGGGAGAGAAACAAAGCAGAAAGCTCTTGAAGATCCTTCCGATATCACCATCAGGAGGGGTGTGTGGTAGTCAATGCTCATTATCCATTCCAGTCCTGTGACCCCTGTGGATTTGAAAGCAGCACAGGGGAGCAGCAAAAAAACCACAAATACCTTTCCAAGGACTCAATCACATTTGCAGGGTGCCCAGAATCTGAAGGGATCTCAGATTTGTTCACTTATCTACCTCTTCTCTTTCTGTTTGACTGCAGCAGTTATCTTATGAAGCCATTTTTTGCCAAGCTTTTCTCATCAAGATGCAGAAAGGATCCTGCACTGTCTCTCTCTCCTTCTTCTCATCCCCCTATCACACCTCGTGCAGAACATCTTGTGACCCCAAGCCTCAAAAAAATCCTAGAATACAGGTTCAATGCCTTTTCCCATGAAATATCTCTTATCAATTCCAAACTTTAGCTTTTTCCACTTGTCATAGGCTAAACATTATGAGATACTTCATTGTTTTTTGTAATTCAATAGCCAGAAATAATTAGTATTTTTATATGACCAAATTTTGTCTCTGTTAATCATACTTCAAAAGAACCTTTACTTTAGTAGGGCTGAAAAATCCCAGTTTTTCCCCAAAAAAATCATTAAGCATTAACTTCTGTATGAAAGATATCTCATTTTAAAATACTGTTTTACTCTGTAACATGATTTAGGAAGTAATCAGTCACAAATGGATATTGACTTTCACAGTCTAGTTTCTGCTGGACTGGCATGCATTCCACTGATTTGAATAACCCTGATTCCTACTGAAGCCAAATGGAGCTTCAAATGTTCAAATCCTTGAAAAATCAGGCCGCATTTAAGAGTGGGATATTCTCTTATCCTTCCTATCCTTTCTTGCTTCTTTAATTCACAAAGGGTATAGCAACATTTTTGAACATACTCTGTAGATTTTCTGGTGATTAGTTCCCCCATCACAGTATTTCCCCAGGCCATATATCAAGGACTGACTACATCTGAAGTGTCAGTACAGGGGTGACAAGTAATAAAAATATGTGGGAATATTTGGCATCCATAAGAAACAGTTTAACATGCATGGCAGTTTGACCTTGGCTGGATGCCAGGTGCTCACCAAAGTCATGCTGTAGTTGTCCTCCTCAGCTGAACAGGGTAGACAAAAAGAATGAAAGGCTCCTGGGTCAATGTGGGATGATAGTGCCACCCTGATAAGACCTAAAATCCAATCAGAGAATGTATACAATGCAAAGCCATTATGCAAGCTATCAAGCAAGATCAACTGCTGGTGCCAGGGTGTTGTCTTAGTGTTAATTCTGCTAAAACCATCCTGGTTCACCAGACTTTGAATCAGATAAGCTGGTAGCTGGCCTGTAAATGTGTGACTAGCAGTCAATCACTGAATACTATAAAAGTCCAGTCCCCTTTCATACACTCCGGTTCTTCTAATGGAACTCTTCTTGGGGTGTAACTGTGGAGATTCCTCCCTTGGCTGTGCCTGCCCTCCATCACTCCTCAAGGGTGAGAGAAAGAGATCTCCCCACAAGCATTGCTATGGGTGAGTTACATCAAATCTATACTTAGTAATTATTTCCTTTTTGCTAGCTTTAATATAATTGTTTCAATAACTGATTCAATACAGTGCACTATCCTTTTATACTATACTACTTGTCATTTTAGTGCTTGTATTGTGTAGTAAATAATTCCGATTAAGATCTTTTGTCGATAACCTGTAATAATAAATTATTAATTTTATATAAATATCCTCATATTGCCAATTATTAAAACCTGCGGAACAAAAGTGGTTCAATCACAACTCTGTAATTCCTTAAATTTAAACCATTGACGCAATCCAAGGCTAAGACTGGATTCAGCTGCACCCAGATTCTTTTCTAAGAGGGGTTTGGAAAGCAGTAAAGTCCACTCTGCACCTTGTGACTCAATGGCAGGGGTTTTTAATAAATTTTGTCTAAGCCTTCCACTCTCACCTGCAACAGTCAAAACAAGGACAGGGAGACATCACTCAACTATTCCTGTCACAGGCAAAACAGACTCAACCTGGGAACTAATTGAATTTATTACCAATCGAATCAGAGAAGAATGAGAAGTAAAAACAAAAATACTTTCTCCTCACCCCTCCCTCCTTCTTAGGCTCAACTTTTTTCCCAGTTGTCTGCCTACTCCCCTGCAGCAGTGCAGGGGCACAGGGAAAGGGGACTGTGGTCAGTTCATCACATGTTTCTGCTGCTCCTTCCTCCTCAGGGAGAGGACTCCCCTATTCCAGTGTGGGAACCCTCTCAGGGGAGACAGTCCTCCATAAACTTCTCCAATGTGATGTTCTTCCCACAAGCTGCAGTTCCTCACAAGCCTCATCAGAGTGGGTTCCCCATAGGATTACAACTCCTACGAACAAACCTGCTCCAGTTTGGACTCTTCTGTCCATAGGTCCACTTTTGTCTTCACTGGTGTATTTAGTCTGGCTAAGCTGGAGTTCATTTCCCCGCAGCAGCCCTCATAGTGCTGTGCTTTGCATCAGTAGGTAGAAAGGTGCTGATAACACATCAGTGTTCTGGCTGCTGCTGAACAGTGCTGGCACAGCATCAGCACTGTCTCTCCAAATTTCTGCCCCCATCAGTAGGCTGCAGGTGGGCAAGATCCTGGGAGGGAACACAATTAGGACAGCTGACCCAAATTAACCAAAGGGATATTCCATACCATATGACATTGGCTCAGATATACAAGCTAAGAAAAAGAGGAAGAGGGGAACATTCATTATTTACAGTGTTTGCTTTCTTAAGCAAATACTACATATGCTGAAGCCCTCCTTCCCCGGGAGTGGCTGGACAACATGTGCTATGCATAAGTACAGAATAACTTGGGGTTTTTTTCCTTTGCTTCTCCACACAACCTTTCACTTTTGCTTTAGAAAACTTTCTTATCTCAACCTATGACTTGCTTTCCATCTGTTATGATGTGGTTATTAAAATTATTAGAGATGCCTCTGCCTGAATTAAGATTCAAATGACACTGTATGCCAAAGTCAATAGTATGGATTTTTATTTAACAGTAAATGTGAGGTAGAGAGAGAGAGAAAGAAATAGGCAAAAGAGTGGGGGTGGAGAGAAAAAGCGTGACAGAGAGACAGATTAAGTAGAAAAAATATCACCACTCTGTGGATTTAAGTGGTGTCGCATTGATCCTTTGTGGTCTTCATGCTGGTAAGAGTCCCTGTCTTGTCACCATTTTGATGGGTGCAGTTTTAATCTGTTAAGGGGAAGCCCAGAGCCATGAGGGGAAAAGCCCGGGGTGGTGAGAGAAGTTCCAGAGTGGTAAGGGAAATCGATGAAACACATGGGAGTTTTATTATCCTTAGGCTAGGTGAGAATGCCTTCAGTACTTCCCCTGGGGCAGGGAGTTTTATGGGACATTTCATGAGTCTGTGACACCTTCTAAGATGTTACAGCTTGCTTTTTACATCAGCAGAGTTGAGTCCATTGTGACCCATTATGGCTCATGAACAGAGATGAATACCTTGAGCCTTCACAGGAATGTTCTCTACTTTCCTGAAGGGGAGTTATTACTGCTGAGTCATTTGTGCAAGGACAAAGAAACATGCCCTACCTGGAAGGATTTGCCTCTTTCTTCTCTTGTTCAACACCCACCTTGTAGCCTGAGGTGGTGGGTGTGCATGCCCTCTGCACCTGGGCGATTGCTTTGCACATCATCAGCTTACACCTTAATTGTTTGAGCCATTAGCATTCCAGGCTCTCACACTTGTGGGTACATTCTCCTGGGATAATTGGACAATGGTAATATTCTCATCCCAATCCAAATTAGTAGGTGTGTTCAGGGAGGGGTGGTCTTCAGCGAGCAGTTGCTCCTTTGCACAGTTTTCTACAGTGGATGGAAGTCTTTCTTAACCATGCTTAAGCCATTAACCATTTCAGTCTCTCACACCATCTTATTTTCTCTCCCCTGTCCGGCTAATAAAGAAGAGTGATAGAGAAGCTTAGTGGGCACCTGGTATCCAGCCAAGGTCAGTCACCACATTCCTTTTTGCAGCCCAACGTGGAGAGACTTTTATATTAAGCATGCTATAGAGTTATTTAGCAAAGCTCCTGTGCAGCAACCCAAATTGCTTCTGAGGACACTATGGCGGAAATAGAGACCCAAACACCACCAACTACAGTAATTGTCGAACAGGAAGGAGAAATTAGGAGAATCAGAATCAGGAAAGGAAGGGTCTGATCAAGAAGCCTATTCTTCAACAAAGAAATTGAAGAAATGAATGAGACAATTCAAACAGGAACCTCACCAGAACTCTTCAATTATTTATAGTAGCAAAGCCGGGAAGTGTTAGGAAAGCTGCAATGTTTGTGGAATTGTCTTATAGTCTCACCTGGAAAATGGTAGAATCACTCAGCTTCATAGTAATTTTTATGTCTCACTTTGATATTTTAAACCATATCTTGATCTATCATCTGGTTGCCAGAATATTTTGATGAAAAAAAGTCCTTGTCAAATATACCTTCCAATCTTATCAACAAATTTTGATCAAAATGCTACAATGACTAAGGAGACTGGTATGAAATACACATTTCAACTTTGGTTTACTTTTTTAATTAACTAAACATTTATACGCTATTTACTTGAAGACAGAGACACGATGTCAGTCATTCTCAGATTGGGTGTAGCACCTCAAATATCTTCTGCTGAAATGCTTTGGCCTTTATTGACAGTGACATTCATCTGATACATATGGACTTTGGACAGCACTGCAACACACAATAAGCTCTGTGGAAAGCCAGAGAAACTCACTACCACAAAAGTTGCATCTGTGCTGCCACAGTATAAAAAAGGAAGTACGAGAACTCTGCATTGATAATGAGTACAGAAGCCCTGGATATCAGCAGTCATCAGTTAGCAAAAATTCAGAGTTTTATTTTGAGTCCACTGGAAGATGAATGACAGAAAAAGCTATGACAGCAGGAAGAAAAGCTGTCAAAGGAGCACCAAAGTGTAATGAGAGAAGACATATCAGAAAATAGAATGTGGCTCCATTTCTGCTTGTCAGGATTCATTGAGGCTGAATAGCTCTGAATGCACTTCTCAAAATGGACAGTGTACACTGATGACTAGTAACAACCAGCCATTCTTCAACTACAAATTCATCTCAGAAGGGAATGCATGCCCAAGCACTTCCAGAGGACAGTATCTGGTTGCATAAGACTGCTCTTTCATGGTGATTAATGTGATTGTCAAGTATTTACTAGTACTGCCACTGTGGCCCATTTACAGGGGCAAATGTTTCTTATCCAAACCTGATTTCTTCCATTTTTATAGTATGTGCTGAAAAAGGAGCTTGCAAAATTGATGTGTCCCTTGGAATAAATTTATATTAGAAATGAAAATATGAAAACACACAAAGAAATACATGGAACACTTCCTAAATCTAGACAGATATAAACTACTATATGTGTCAGGAAAGTGCCATTTCAGTTCAATATAGAGTAAATACAATTTAGTTTTGCATTGTGTCTTTCAAGTAGAAATCAAGAAAATACATGTTCTTTTATCTCCAGTGAATCAGAGATAGAGATTCTTGGAAGCCGAACGTATACATGCAAATGTATAAGACACTTTGTTTTCTGGAAGGAAACCTCCAAGGCTAATTGGTCTAAAGTGCTGAATGACATTTTATAGATACGACACAAGATGCATGTCCTAAACACACCAATTCAAGATAGTTCCTTGCCAAATTTCACACACAGACCTGAAAAGGTCGTTGCCTTGCTACAAAACCTACTGAGAGACAGAGAGCAAAATTCGACTTTTAAGATCAACATAGTGTCATCTCCACCATGATTGAGCAGAGAGGAAGTCCCTCTGCATTAGGTTAGAACCACACCTAAAAAAACATGCAACACACCAAATCAGCTCTAACCCCATTAGTTCAGTACTCCCACAAAGCGTTAGAAAGGCCTCCACAGAACTACATGTGAATTTGTATTTGGCAGCTAAAGGTGGTACCTCAGCCTGATTAAAAGACATTGTATGGTATCATCGAATCCCAGCATAGTCATCGTCCACACCACAGAGAGAAAACAGGTATAGAAGCAGCCCAAGCACTCCGGGGACTCCACAGGATTCTCCTTTTTAAGAAGAAAAGGAAAGGGTAGGCTTATGAACTGCAAAGACTGGATAAAGATTTGGGTAGCCATATGCTATCTCTCATCAGTGATAAATGAACATAAGTCATGCAACTGCTTTGTTTGGGGTAGGAATACTTGTGATTAATTTGGATTTTGAATCATATTATAGAATTAATAAAAAGGTCCAAGAGAGTTAGCAGTTAATAATAAAGCACAACAGACTGGAAGTTCAGAAAAGAATCTGTTGCAAGTTAACATATATCTTCTAGCAAGCCTAAGCCTTCCTAGGAAAATCTCCAGAGCTCTTCATGAGCTGGTCCTAGAAATGGCCAGACACTCCAACAGGAAGAGTGATGTGGTGAAGTGTGCATCCCACCCCTCTGAGGATTCAGCACTCTGCAATCAGAGGCACAGCTCTAACACTGCCCAGCCATGTCCTTGCCTCAGGCTGGTGAGGAAATTGTGAAGCTGCGAGAAAGAGAACTGAGAAGGTATGTAGAGCAGCAGCAGTTAAGATAATGAAGGTAAAATCAAAGATACAGTGATGGTGAGACAGGTTTTTAGCAGCTCAAGGAGTAAAGTTCAAGAGAAAAAATATGAACCTTGGAAGGTATAAAATCTTAAAGGAAAACAGCAGCTCACCACCTCTCAGGATGCACTCCAACGAGCAGTGAAGTCCAGCCTGTAATTGTTGCTATCTTGTACTTGTGTTAGCCACTAAATAAGGATTCTAAACGTGTAAGTATATCATATTTGCAGTCTCTTTGCATATGGTATGCATGCATATGGTAAAAGGTGCCTGAACAGAGTGACCTGGAAAATTACAACTGACACAAGAAAATGAGCAATTAAAAAAAAACAACCTTAAGATGAGGAATAGGCACAACTGAAAACAAAGTAAATAAAATATGACCCTGAATGTGTGCCTACAATATATTTAGCAAAAGCTACCAAGAGAGAGATTGTTGTGAATCCCTGCTGTGCCAGTTCTCTGCAATACATGAGATTTATTTAAAAATAAGTATGCCCCACGAGGAGGTAGATTTCCAATGAACACCAATAATATCAAATAAAATCAACACTGCATTTCAGCTTTTCACTTACATGAATTGTTAATCTAACATTAGCTATGTCTGCACTGCAGTTGCAGATTGACATCATTGTAGCTTATACTGTACTAGCTAACTAACTAACTAACTAACTAGCCTGAATGTTTTGGGCACTCTAATCACAATAGAAAATAGGGGCAAAAGCAGACAAATTCTGGCTATGTCCATACACTGACCACCATGATAATGCATCCAGACTTTTGCTGTGTTTGAATAAAGCCTGCATTGCTGTATCTGCACTGCAAATAAACTGTTGCACTCCAAGAGGGGACAAAGATCACCAAAAAGAGTCACTTAAAATACAGCACTGAATGCAGCTGAAAATGTTGCTGATCAACAAAAAGCCATCAGGAAAGGATTTTTAGATAGACTGCTGGCACACTGCAGAAGCAGACTCCAAGATGTGAGTGCCACAGTGACACACAGAGAAACTCAGATACCATTTTCTCTCTCAGACCTGTGGCAGAGGAAGGAGTCAGGCTCTTACACACTTTCAGAAACTTTTCTGAAAAGGGGTAATATTAAGCCAGAGTAAGTCTTGGGTTGCAGCTTAAGCAAAATGCTTTGAAGCATCATGATGTCAAGAAGAAAATAATAATGATCAACAAATCATAGTATTAAGAGAAACTAGACAAGTAAGATGAAGTATAAGTAGAAGCCAGAGAAGAGCTAGTTGGACCCGAGTCTGGCTTCAGCAGTGTTCTCCAAATGCTTTCCAGCAAAAGTTGGGATCCATTGCTCCCTCCTTGTTCTCTTTGCCTAGTCAGCCCACTCTGGCACTGGTTTTTCAAATTGCCATGTTTTCACCTAGTCCCTTCTCTCATCTACAACCTGCTGACCTCTTTAGGTAGTTGGATAGAATGATAAAATTCTCCGGAAAGAGTCAATGTATTGGTTTAGTGATAAACTTTGTCTGGCACTTTATATTAGGAAGGAGATGAATTAATAATAGCACTGCTTTCTTTATAAAACAAACCTGTTTTCTGAGACAAGAGTTTAATTTTCTTTGTCAAGCAGACTGGAAGAAATATAATAATTTAAATTTGGGTTCTCGTGACAAAAGGAGAAGATTTTTAGACGAACTATATGTTATGTTTTTCTCTCTTCTG
This sequence comes from Lophotriccus pileatus, assembly GCA_035583135.1. Taxonomy (NCBI): domain Eukaryota; kingdom Metazoa; phylum Chordata; class Aves; order Passeriformes; family Tyrannidae; genus Lophotriccus; species Lophotriccus pileatus. Next base: position 25,262,054 of record JAWWES010000041.1, read on the forward strand.
TTTTCTGTTATTCCTCAGTCCCTGTTTCAATTCTTGTTAAGCTGTCACTTAGCATTTTTTCCCTGTGGAATGACAGCAGGGTATGCTGCTTACACTGGCTAGGCAGATGCCTACCCCAGAGAGTGAGTATAATCTTCTGGATTGCACAGCCTGTACCAACATGGTACATGTCTTTGACACAGATCTTTGTTATTAACGTATGTAGGTGACAAACTTGTTAGCAAATCTCTTGGTGCAAAAGTTATGCATTTAAAGCAACAGACAAGGAGCTATTTTTACCCTGTGAAAATAAATTAAAATTAAGTCTGGTTACTGTATAAAATAGTTGTCTAATAAATAAATCAAATAAAGTTTCTGCACGGATATTTAAATGGTTAATTTTTTCCTATAAATCTAGAAATTCTGAAAAATACTTACAGTTTAGCCTTATTTTGGACAATATTTAACAGGAGCCCAATTATTGTCATTGAAATGTGTCTCAGTTTAAACGAGACACAAGTGTTTTGCTGGCAATAAATTATGAGGAAGACCCAAAACTCCTCCCTCTAAGCAATTATAAATCCGAAATTAATAGACTCCGATTGAGGAACAGTGTGGGAAATGGAAAATAAAATTATAGCAAGGTAGGAATAACAGCCCTTTATTAAAAGGTCTATAAGTATTGGCAGAAACAACAAAAGAACACAAGTAAAACACCCAAACAGTAATTCTACTCCCGGAAACAATCCCTTTCAAGACAAATGAATAAACCCAACAGTGAAAAAATAGTTCAATTTGCACCCTTTGGGACAATTATAACCACAGTCAGCAGGAGGCGCTGTTGAACCACTGGAGATGCAGAGCCTGCAGTTAAACGTTTGAGTCAGTCAGCAGGGGGTGCTGGTGAATCATGGGCAGTCGCCACGTGGGGTCTCCCACAGCTGGACAGTGGGTGTCCTCTTCCCTCACCAAAGGGAGAGAGGAGGGGAAGGGAAAGCACGGCTCCTGATACTTGGCGAACTCACTCGTTCTTGCTGGCCGAGGTGCACAGTGATATCGCTCTGTCCCCCTCCGATGAAGACCTAAGAAAACAGCTCCAAACTGATACACGTTCACAGGATCAGCAGCTCTGACAGCCCGGCAGCCCCGACCGCTCAGGCAGCTGCAGTCTCCCCAGCAGCAGTCCCGCAGTAGTCCTGGGCAACAGTCCGGGCAGCAGTCCCACTGCTCTGACAGCTCCAGTTACCTCCTGCAGCTCCCACAGCTTGCCAGCAGCACAGCCACCAACCACAGCAGTCTCAAACAGCTCAGATTACCTCCCAATCCCCCTCACCGTTTCCAATCCAGACCTCCCAGTCTCCTCCCCCATTTCCCTGGAGACAAGGTCAAGCAATTAACAGGAATGCTGCCTAACTAGCTCTTTTCTTCTGTATCACTTAGTTGCTTAGAAACAGTCCTTGACCAATCCCCCTCCCCCAACACAGGGGGCAGGGGAAAGGGAAAATTTCAGCCTAGCTCCAAGAACACACAAAACCATGACAAAGTGTTTAGAGCACCAGCATAAATAGAACTTTTGCTGTGGGAGGTGATATAATGTCTTCATAAGGTTTCATGGTTCTAGATTGGTCTTGGAGCATTTTGCAGCGCTAAAACTTTGAAAAGATGTGGTTAACCTTCTTACATCAACATAAAAGTCTTCGAGAAGAATGAAGTCTCTTCTCTGCCAGTATTCAAGCTGCAAGGGTGGCTGCGTTAATTTCATCCTAACCTGTCTGCTCATTATTATTAGATCATTGTGGGTCCTCACATTCACTCCTGCTAAGTCCATCCAATGCCAGCATGGTAATAATCTTAACCAAGACTTAACACTTCTCAAAGGAAAAGATGACAAAATCGTCTCAAGCTATTCTGAAGGGCTGTTTTGTCAAAGTTCACATGATTATACAAGATTACACAAAAAAAATTTAAAGCAAAGGCTTCAGCTTCACACTCAGAATAACTTTGGATCAGGAGACATTCCAGCATATGCAGTGACTTTATTGTAGAAAAATACAATGTGAACATAGTTTTCACCTAAGTCACCACCAGTTGGTTGAAAACACCATGTTTACGTAGACGTGGAGTTAGATCCATCTGATTCACCACTACAAACGTTTACGAAGTAGATATCTGGACTTGTAAATTTTATTCTTCATAGAGGGGGAATAAGTTCTTCTGGTGTGTGATTTCTCCATCCTAAAGTATGCACACAAAATTGATCAGAAAACTTAAGCCTTGCAAGTGCATCTATTTGTCTCTACTGACTGTCATGGGAGTCAAGGCTGACTACATCAAATATATTAGTCTACATTAGTTATCTCTAAAAACACAAAATCAAGGAATCACAGAATATGCTGAGTTGGAAGGAACCCACAAGGATCACCAAGTACAATCCTTAGCCCTGCACATGACCATCCCCAAGAATCACACTCTATGCCTAAGAGTACTGTCCAAATGCTTCTGGAACTCTGTCAGGCCTTGTGCTGTGACTATTTCCCTGGGGAGCCTGTTCTGTTAACCAATCACTCTCTGGGTGAAGAACCTTTTTCTAACATCCAACCTAAACCTTCACTGACACAATTTCACGCCACTCCCTCGCGTCCTGTCACTAGTCAACACAGAGAAGAGATCAGTACCTGCTCCTCTTCTTCCCCTAACAAGGAAGTTGTAAACTGAAATGAGGTCTCTCCTCACCCTCCTCTTCTCCAGACCAAGTGACCTCAGTCGCTCCTCGTACAGCTTCCCCTCAAGGCCCTTCCCCATTTTCATTGCCCTGCTTTAGACACCCTCTAATAGCTTAATATCTCTCTTGTATTGCAGAGACCAAGACTGCACACAATATTCAAGGTGAGGCCACATCAGTGCAGAGCAGAGCAGGACAATCCCTTCTCTCAACCAGCTGGTGATGCTGTGCCTGATGCCCCCCAGGACACAGTTGGCCCTCCTGGCCCTGCCAGGGCACTGCTGACTTATATAGTAAGCAAACTTGCTTACTATCCCTTCCAGTCCTGTATCCAAGTCATTTATGGAGACGGAGCCCCAGTGAAGAAGTGGAACCCCACCAGTGACAGGTCACAACTCTGATGTTACCCCATTCACTGTTATCCTCTGTGCTCGACCCATGAGCCAATTGCTCACCCACCATGTTTATCCAGCTGTGTGTTGCACATTTTGTCTAGAAGGATCCTGAGAGAGAAAGTATCAAAAGCTTTATTGAAATCCAAAAAGATTACGTCTACTGGCTTCCCTTCATCAAGTATATGGGTTACCTTTTCATAAAAGGACATTAGGTTTGATGAACAGGACTTTTCTCCATGAAGCCATGCTGGCTGTGACCAATTGACTGTGTTGTCTTTCAAGTGTTTTTCGATACCTCCCAGAATAATCTTCTTCATGACTTTACTAGGCACTGAAGTGAGACTGACAGGCCTCCAGAGTCCTCCATCTTGCCCTTGAAATTTCACCAGCTTCTAGTCAGCTGGGACCTCTCTGGATTCCCGAGACTGCTCAAAAATCACCAAGAGAAGTTTTGCAATGACATCAGTGGGCTCCTTGAGGATTCTGGGATGAATCCCATCAGGCCCCATAGATTTGTTGGGATCTAGTTGGAGAAGCAGATCCTGCATAATTTCAGGGTCGACTAGAAGTTGATCATTCTCACAGTCATGGTCCTCCAGCTCAGGACACTGAGACCACCTTGGTCTGTCATCTGTGTTGAAGACAGAGGCAAAGAAAGTGTTGAACACCTCTGCCTTGTCTGTGTCCCTGTTTGTGAGGTGATCATCCTCATCCTGTAACATGCCAATGACAATTCTATACTGCCATTGCCATTTGAAAAAACTCTTTTTGTTGTCCCCCTCATTTACAGCCAGCTTCAACTCCAGTTGATCTTTGGCCATACAAATTTTCTTCCTACAGTGGCAAGCAGCATCTCTGAATTCTACCCATATCACTTGACCTTTCTTCCACTGGGCATACACCTGACTTTTTTCCTTATTTCCAAGAGAAGATCCCTGCTCAGCCAAGCCAGCCTTCTGCCTCACCTGCTTGACTTCCAACATTTGGGAATTTCTCCTGTACCCTTAGGAGGTGACATTTAAAAAGTGACCAGCAATGATGGACCCCAGCATCTGCAAAAACATTTTCTAGGAGGACCTTACTAATTCCCTCAGCAGCCTGAAGACTGCTCTCATGTCCAGAGTTGAGGATTCGCTGGCACTTTTCCTCTTGTCAGCAGAGATTTTAAACTTGATCACTTCATGGTCGCTGTTTTTAAGACAACCACCAATCTGCACTTCACTCAAAAGATCCACTCTGTTGATAAACAGCAGATCAAGGAGGGCATTTTTCCAAGCCGGCTCCCTTAGGACCATTTCCATAAAGTTGTCATCCAGATGGTGTGTAAGACTTTTAAAAGCTTACTGAGACACACAAAACTGATAAACTGTGCTGCCTTATTTCTTTGTAACTTTGTTAAATGTCCTGCCAGACTGTCTATATTTTTTGGTGACTCTATATTTTTTGTGGACTGCAGTGAAACCTTATCAGTCAATGCCTTCCTGTAAGCATTATTTTTTTGTCTTAGGCCTTTGTTCCAATTACTTAACTCTCTAGATCACTGATTTGTAAACTTTCAGGCTAGTCCTGGATTGCTACTATGGAAAATCATTTGGAAAAAACTCAGCCAATACTGACACTAGTATTCTTTGTTTTTATCTCATAGTTGAGATAAATTACTCCTCTGATTATGGACTTCTTGTCCACAGGTGGCAGAACCACTGAAATTCATTTAAAAAACTGACTGAAGAGAACAGAGAAAATGTGATGTGGCCAGGCTTACAGATCAATGGCACGGAGGGAACTTTTTGTTTGACATACTCCTTTAAGAGAAACTGAAAAAAATGCCTGATAATCCAATGGTTAAATGTTCTCAAATGCTTTGACTGCTTTTTAGTACAGTTCTTCATTCTAAAAAACAACTTTCCCTTATAAGATGGATGCATGGTATCAAGTGTTCTTTGATTCACTGTCACAGAAATGATACAGGCAAAATGTGCAGTTGTTCTACATAGGATGCACTGGTATGCACTCGATATTGAAGGTAAGGCTGCTCTAAAATTTTGCTGCATGAAGGTCACATTATGGAACAGCAGCCATCTGTTGCATTGTCATTTCATTTTGTTCTTTTCCCTAATTCAATGCAAGAAGAATTTGTGAGTAATACCATAGTGCCCTTTGACCTTGCAGATCATCTTCTGATAAATTACTTCAGAAAGGGATCAGACATAGTGCTTATGTTATCACTCACTTTCAGCAACCATAAGTGAGCTCTCCTTTAGGTGTTCTGTGGAGATGGAAGAGTTAGCATCTGACAATCACAATATATATCCCCAGGATTTGAAGCTTTGCTCAAAGAGAATTATTGTAGGACACTGACGGTGTGCATTTTTAAGATAGTAGAGGAATTGAACGCTTCATGTATATGTCTGGGAAGGGTTTACTGAAGGTGACCTAGGAGAGCCTTGAAAACCTTTGCTGCTGATTTGCTCTCTTCCGAGTGAGGTAATTCAAAAGGGAGAATGAAAAATCCAACATTTCACTCTGGATCATGCCACTATTTTTACTTGATTGTCAACTGCACAACTTCTGGGACTAGGCAGCAGGAGCACTCATTCCTACCTTATCCTCAAATGAGTGCCCAGATCTCAAAATCACAGTGCTGGTTCCTTCCTCATCTACTCATTGTTGATCCCAAGACTATTGATACCTTATTTTTATAGTGATTTTGCTTTGGCGGAAGAGTTGAAGAGCAATTTTAACTTGTTGTTTTTGTCTTCTGGGAATGTTTGAAACCTATCAGCTGGAAGGGAGCCTAAATTGCATTTTTCACTTTCTAGATGAGTGATGAAGTGCTATTCTGAAGAGTGTGGAGAGCAGCACTGATGTTATATATGTTTCCTTCAGTCCTAGTTTCAAATGCAGGTGTGATCAATTAAGCAGCTACTACTAGAAAAGGGCTCAGGCTTTGCAGATGAGTGGCAGAATAAAATCACCTGCTTCCTGATGGTTTGTTTTGGCAGACTCTTTTTGGCAATACCTGGGCAGGACTTTCTACTTCCATTGTATTTGGTGTTTGAAGTGTCAGACTCCAACAATTTGCTCAGTACAGGAGCCCTAAGGTTTGAAGGTACATAAAAGTCACAGAACGTATTAGAAATGAAAGCTTTTAATTATGCTGGACATTCCCTAGCCTATTGCCATCAGTGGTAGAAAAGTGACAGCAATATGCATGGGAATGTCAAATGTAATTAAAAATGCTGGTTTCAAGTAGAAACTGTGATTTTTTTGACACCTGCAATGTCACAGTCTCTAAATGGATCTCATCCTATTTGAAGGCTGACAGGTTACCTGAGCCTCAGGAGGAAAGAATCAACTAGGATAAAATGAGAACTGTGCCAAACCTTTGCTCTTTGAAATTCACACTACGGCGTAGTCTGAAGTCTGAAGATGTGCCATTCACACGTTCTCCAACTGGCAGTAAGCTGGGACAGTGTGTTTTGCCATGGAACAAAGATAGTGCTGCTTGCCCAGGTGTAGTGGGTTGACCTTGACTGGACACCAGGTGCCCACCAAGCTGCTCTATCGTTTGCCTTCCTAGCCAGATAGGGGATAGAGAATAAGATGGAAAACAATTTGGAGGTTGCAATAAGGCAGTTTACTAAAGTAAAAACGAAAAATCACATGCGCACAAGTGAAGAGAAAAATAATAAGGTTTATTCTCTGCTTCCCCTTAGCAAGCAATGTCCAGTCACTTCCCAGGAAACAGGGCTTCAACACATGTAGTGGTTTCTCAGCAGGCAGACAGATGTAAACAACAAATGCCCCACTTTCCTCCTCCTTTCCTTGGTTTTATTTCTGAGCTGACTTCATATGGTATGGAATATCCCTGTGGTTAGTTTGGGTCAACTGGCCTAGTTGTGTCCACTCCCCAGATCTTGCCCTTGGTTTGGGGAAGGGACATTATAGTGCTAATGCTGTGCCAGTGCTGCCCAGCAGTAGCCAAAACACTGATGTATTATCAGCAGCTTTCTTGCTACCAATGCAGAGCACAAGACTGTGAGGGCTGCTATGGGTCAGTGAACTCCAGCTCAGACCCAGTACACCATGGCACAGGCAAGAAAAAACCTGAAGCAGTCTGCTGTCCGAAGTGAAATGCAAAAGAAAACCATTATGCAAATCCACCTCAATAATTGTGCATTGACTAAGGTGACAAGTGTTTCAATGGGTGTGGTGAATGTCCCAGAGATTTTTCATGGACACCAGAGTGGGCTGCATCACAGCTGAAGCCCGGATGGAGGTGCAGACTGGGGAATGAGGTGCTGGAAAGCAGTGCTTCAGAAAAGGACCTGGGGGTCCTGGTTGACAACGGGTTGAATATGAGTCAGCAGTGCCCTGGCACCCAGGAGGGCCAACCTTGTCCTGAGGCCATCAGGCAAAGCATCACCAGCTGGTTGAGAGAAGGGATTGTCCTGCTCTGCTCTGCACTGGTGTGGCCTCACCTTGAATATTGTGTGCAGTCTTGGT
>JAWWES010000041.1:25269755-25328789 GCA_035583135.1 Lophotriccus pileatus
CAGAGGGTGATTGGTTAATGGAACAGGCTCCCCAGGGAAGTGGTCAGAGCAGCAAGCCTGACAGAGTTCCAGAAGCATTTGGACAATACTTTCAGGCAGATGGTGTGACTCTTGGGGATAGTTCTCTGCAGGGCTAGAGGTTGGACTCGATGATCCTTGTGGGTCCATTCCAACTCAGCATATTCTTTGATTCCATGATTCTGTGATTCTGCGATCAAAATAAAACTAAACAATTACAGGTATTTTTAATTGCATGGAGTACAAATCTCTCCTGCATATATAAAACCAAGCAGAAGCAAACAGTTTGGTGCAACAAATGCTTTCAGGTGTCTGCTGTCCTAATAATGTAATAGTTCACATACTATAACTTAGAAGTGAAATGAAGAACAAATTTGTTCTGCAATGCCTTAGAAGGATTTTCTTATCTGTAACTGATTCTCATTCACCCTAGGTCTATATCCATAAAACTAGACAGATACTCACAGTCTTCTTGGTTCATCTGCTTTGGGGGGAGTAAAAACTCTCCATTTCTAAAGGGGTGTCATTTGTCATCGAAGCATCATATTTGACTGGCTTTTATTTTAGCCAATTGGCTTTTATTTTTCTTTTTGCAAAGAAAAGTGTGGGGGGGGGGTCAGACACTGAAACCCTCACTCAGGACTCTAAAGTCATTGAGCAGCCACTAACTCCTGAACTAGCTGATGCAATCCAGGATCCTCTGCCCAAGAGTGTAAATATGATTATGCGCAGTTGTCAATGTATCAGGCAATAGTATGTATCAATCTAAGATTCACCTGAAGAAAGTCAAACATAGGTATTAAATTCCTCCCACAGGTGTTCCCTAGGCTCAGAAAGCAGCAAGTTTCATCACTATAAGTAAATCAAGGTAGTACAGAAAATGCTGATCTAGTATCTAGTATTAATTCAATAGCCTGAGGTTGCTTTCCTGATGCAGAAGAAACATTAGCAAAACACAATGTTGCATCTGCAAGGTATTTCAGGCAGCTTCTGTCCACCTTCAGAGCATTAACATATGGCAGAGCAATTTTGTTTTTTGGTTAGACTGAGAACTGCAATAGATCTTAACAAAACATCCAGCCTTTCTACATGCTTGCATCCCATGTTCTTTACAGGATTTATGGTGAAATGTGTAGTTTACTGGGTAGATTCACAGCTAGATGAGCTTGCTTTGTGTATTTTTCAACTTGACAATTTTTTTAGGCTTTGCTTTCGGCATCATTTGTTTTGTTTATGTGACATGAACAGTGTTTGAAATCCCTTGACTTAATGCTTTTATGTTTGCCATCACCAACTTCATTTGGTCAATAAAGGATTTATCTGTCTGTAGTGATGCAGTGTAGATGCAAGTAGTAACTGTTCTCTGATAATAAATGCAATTATTTTCAATAACAGAATTTCAAATAACAAATTTCCAATAATAGAGTAACTCAAATAAACAACAAACGGGTCCTTTAAATAAAGTTCTGTATAGCCTTCCTTTTCTTTTCTCTTTTGAATTAAATGAATGCTTAGTTCTAGTAGTCAGTTTGAGAATGAAAAAACTTCTTCAGTGATGTGAGGCCTGTAACATATTTATCTTTGAAAAGGAGTGTAAAATATATGCTGATTTCTTCTACCAAAATGGTGCATAAACATCTCTCACACTGCAGAACTTTTTGACATTCATACTGAATTTTTGTTTTCAAAGACTTTCATCCAAAGATGAAAAATAATTGAAGGCTTACCCAGGTTTTGCAGAGGAAGCATAGGCAAATTCAGAGATGAGCAAGTCATCCTTGTTGCTAATTCACTCTACAATAAGAACAAGAAAGCAAACCAAGTTAATTAGTCAGGCTATTAAACAAAGCAAAGTGAGTGAAAAATGCCCGAGTACTGGCAGGACTGAAAGCAGGACAGCCCTTGAGAGGTGACCACATCTTGCTTAACGGATGGGATGTGGAAAGCACCTTGTGCAGCAAGAAGGATATGCCAAAGATCTTGTTTCCTTTAAGACTTAAACACCATTGTTGCATCAATATTCAAACACGTTATTACTTTCATTGTCAAACTGTTTTCTAATTTGCAATGCACATGAAACACAGTAGCAGGCTGGCTGTAGAGTTAGGTAGTCACTGCTTCCTTCTTTTTATAGCAGGAAATACACCAGATGCTCCAGGTAAGATTCAGATACCTGATTGTAGAACATGACCACCATTAGAGATGTGTTTCGGTGTGGCATCTCACTTGCCTTTGCCAGTCCAGGAGGTCATGAGGGCTGCCTAAGGTAAAAGCAACCTGCAGATTTCTTGGAAATGAAAAAGATCTTAAATGGTCATAAATAAGCACATTTAAGCAGCTAGATGCATCATTTCATTTATGAGCCAGTTTGACATCTACATCATGGTTTGGAAGGGGAGTGAGATCACATCGTTGGACACTTGCTAAAATGAGTGCCATGCCTATTATACTGGCAAACTCTTCTTCTCTCCCATTTAAAGGCTGGAACATTACAACATTGAGGACATAGGGAGGTATCATCACCTCCATTGTGGAAAGAATGAGGCTGAAGTAAACATGATTAAGGGCTAGGCTTTGATTTGGTGCTGGAGCAGTATACAGAGTGTTTCTGAACATGTGCCAATGACATGGTCCACAAAAGGCACTCCAACCTCTAGACTCAGGTAGTTGTCTGAAATTTTAGGACAGTACATAGCCACAAACTCTTTGCCCAACCACTTGGTGGTCTAGCAATGTGGATATCCTGAATTTTTGCCTGATAGTTACCAGTAAAAATGTTTACTTCATTCTGCACAGTATTACTATTCTTAGGACTATTGCTGTTGAATCAATGTTGTTTTGACATTTGTTGTTAAGCCCTAATCTTTAAGTGTATGTAAGTACTCAAACCCCTTACTTCCCGGGGTGTCTGGTCCCAGGCACTGTCCATGCGGGCTGCAGAGCAGGGTCTGTGAGGACAGGCCAGGGCTGATACAGGCCAGACAGAGCTAGTGCCACCTATCTCCTGCAGGGCATAGCCAATCCCCTCGGGAACAAGGGTCGTGACACCTCAGGGAAACAGATCTAAGAAAGGGGAAAATGCCTGACATGTGGGAAACAGCCCTGCCAACACCCAGGTCAGAGACCCACATTTAAGGAGTTGGTGAAGAAGTCCATTAATTGGCAATAAATTAAATTAATATTCCCCAAGTGGAGTCTGTTTTGTCTGTGACAGTAACTGGTGGGATCTCTCTGTCTTTCTCTCAACCCATGGGCTTTCATCTAATTTTGTTCCCCGTGTCCTGTTGTGGAGGGGGAGTGCAAAAGCAGCCAGACTGGCATCTGGCAGTCAGCCTAGGTCAGCCAGGCACCAATGTTTATAATGAACGGTAGTTACACTGATTTCATTTAGGAATTTGATCGTACAGATTTGGTCAAAGCTCAACAGGACAGCTGCAAGTCTCCAAATCATACTCGCTATTTGTAGTTGTTAAAAGTTATTTTGAATGTAGTAGAACTATTTTTATGCATATTCCAGAGGCTGCCCTGTTATAGTCATGGCTTGATGTACATTCATGGCCCATCCTTCCACAAAAGATTTTACCCACACCATGTGGGCTGTTGGCTCTGTAGTGCCCTGTGGTTATCTCTGGTCCCTAAGCACTGTACTCACAGCCCCTTTGGTTTCTTTTCCCCACTTTTGCTCCTGTCATCCAGCCCCCAGCTCTCTTTTTCACCCTAGATGAGCACTTCTTCCCCATCTGTTCTGCACTGCAGCCACGCAGACCTGTGCGCAGGGCTCCTGACCAGTCAGAGCCCAAACCAAACAAATAACTGTTCAGATCACGTATCAGCCAGTGCAGGCATTTAAATGGACATTTGCCAGTATGGGCTTTTATTCTTATGTCATTCCTCTACTCTACCACTGTTTTTTATGACATTTTTAGGAGCTTAAAGTCTTCAAGACTTCATTTCAGTAAAATTCTGGGGAAATTGGCCAGTCACCTCAAAATGTATTTGTGGTGGGGGAAATGACTTGCAGAGAGAGACAGAACAATCAGGAAAAAAAAAAAAAGGAATGCAGGCTAACAGTCTATTGAGCTATAAGTCTCTTCATCTTTAATGCAGAGGAAAAATCTCCAAAGACTTCAGAGACAACAGGTGCCATCACATAGCATTTCGTCTTGATCTAAACAGCATGAAATTGTATATTTGTACCTATGATTCCTGCCATCTGCCCCTGAGATCAGGCTGAAGCATTATGTGCTGGGACTGCATATCACATTATGAAGCATTGCATGCAGTGACCTTCAGTCTCCAGGGGCCACACTTCAGTTATTAAAGATGAAAGAGGTAGCAATCTGCTTCCTGGCATAAGATCTTCTCTCTATACAAGGGATTAGTAGTATTTTTTTAATTATTTTCCATAGCTACTATGTGTGTATTATGTCAGCTTAGTGGAATACTTTTCTTAAGAAATAATGGAACCATGCATCCAAACCGTATTGAAAGAACAAATCTGAAAGTTACTTTAAAATGACTGCAACAGCCTTTTATGCTAGAGTGAGTAAATAATAACCTTACGAAGAAGACTTCCTTGGGAATCTATTAAAATATGTAACTGTGGTCACAGTGCTGCTTCCTCCACATTTGAGCCAAGAAGCTATCTGTGCCCCTTAGTCAATTCATCATGCCTTATCTAAGAAAGGATCTTTCTTCCTTGTGAAATGGGAAAGCAAAATTACGAATAAGAACACTCTGTATTTTTATAGATATTCCATTTCTATTAAGTGCTCTCCGCAACTATTAGCAGAACAAAAGTCCTTCTACCAGTACGACCAGTAGGCAATTGGACAACTGAGATTCCTCACTCTTCCCAAGCTCCCTCAGGCCAGTCATAAAATCACAGAATCATTTAGGTTGGAAAAGACCTTTAAGATCATCAAATCCAACCCTTTACCCAGCACTGCCAAGTCCGTCAATAAATCCTGTCCCTAAGTGCCACATCTACATGTCTTTTAAATACCTCCAGGGATGGTGACTCAACTAGTTCCTTGGGCAGCCTATACCAACAATTGACAACCCTTTCAGTGAAGAAATTTTTCCTAATATCCAATCTAAACTTCCCCATGCTCAACTTAGGCCATTTCCTCTTGCCCTGTTGCCTGTTACCTGGGAGAAGAGATCGACCTCCTCCTTGCTAAAACCTCCTTTCGAATAGTTGTAGAAAGCAATAAGGTGTCCCCTCAGCCTCCTTTTCCCCAGGCTAAACAACTCCAGTTTCCTCAGACCCTCATCATAGGACTTGTGCTCCAGCCCTTTCAACAGCTTTGTTGCCCTTCTCTGAACACGATCCAGCACCAGAACATATTTATTGTGGTGAGTGGCACAGAACTGGACACAGTATTCAAAGTCTGGAATCACCAATCCCTAAATTCCTCTAGATATAACTATATGGCAGAACTCAATACTGTGAAAAGACAGCCAAGTTAGATAACACGCAGGAGATATGATTAAACGTTCATTTTTACAGTATTATGCACAAGCTCAATGCCCTGTACTTAGTGATCACTAGCAACAAGATGTATCTGCTCTGGAGAAGAACCAGGGTAGCATAGCTCATACTTCTGCTCTCCACACAAGCACAGATGGCTCCAAAAAGCATGCTTTGTGCTTCACAGTTGTATCATGAGAACACCAGTCAATAGAAAAGGGAAAAATAGCCCTCTTGGGAAGCTGGTTAGAAATTAGAAATCCAACCCTTCTTAATGCAGAAATGTTTATCATTCATAACCCAGTATGCATGCAAAATGCAGGACCTTCTTTTCTATGGTGATTGGACAGATGTCACAAAAGAGCAAAACGGGAACTGACCTTAATGGTCCTGCCAACTGCCACAGATATAAAGTGGGATGGAGACCCAAAGAGACACAATTTACCAATTCCATGGGATTTTACTGTGTCAAAGACACCAGTACAGATAGATGTATACTCTAGTTTGCACTGTCTCTAATTGTTTCAACTTTCTACCCCCATCAGAATTAAAGTTTTCCACTTCTTTGGGAGCTGATAGGATCTTATAGGAATTAGAAAAGATCACAGAGAAAGTTTCGGACTTTATTCAATGCCCATTAAGTAATTTATATGATTCCTAAATTTAGAAATGGGAGTTCAGGCTGAAAGGCCAATTTTATCACACATTAAGCACTCACTGTGTTGTGAGGTTGCCTGTTCCTTTCATTTCACTGGCAAAAAGGAGAGTAAGTCCCCTGGGATTCCTAAAGTAGACCTGGGCTAAACAACCTTAGAGAGGTGAAATAAAATGAATGTAAAAGTGAATTCCATTCAAAAGTTCTCCATCTTCACCCACATGCTCTGCAGTCAGAAAACCTGGCCACTGTGAGCAAGGCAGTGAGTTATGGTTTTTAAAGATGTGTTAATTTTCTTCCTGTTTTCTCCTCCACCCAACACATGAGCAGAGGAGGAGTGTCCTTATGCACAATGTCTCTAAGGGCTGCTTTTGTGGTGCTTCAGCCAGTGCTGTTTTTCTTGCACAGGGCTGTGCCTAAAGACACAGACCAGCTTGAAGGATTAGCAATGATTATCAGCATTATAATCAGGCATAAAAACATTAAACTAACTGTAAGAACATGCTGGCTTCACTGTCTGAGATGAAGGAAATATGAACTATGCATCAAAATTAATTTATTTTGTAAAATTTATTTTAAGATCTTATTAGGCACTGCATGGTGTTGGTCGTCACACAGGGAAAGTAATTTAAACATGATTTTCTTCGTCATCCTTTTAAACCCTCTTTACAGATTCCACTTGCACTGCTTCTAATAATATTAATCCTCAGGAAGAGCTCTACAAAGATATGACTGTAAATAACGCATAGGAACAAGTATTTCCCAGCATGCTTTTTCTTGTGTCCTCCACACCCCAAATCTCTTCAGATTCTGTATAGTACAAATGGGATGCATAGTGTCTTGTGGTATGGATTCTTATTTGATCTAAAAATCCAACACCTAAATATTTTGGCCAATAAAATAAAACAATTGCAAAAAGTTGTTTTTGGTGATACATGGTCTTTTCTGAGATACATATAAGCTTGTCTTATCCTGAAACCATATACACCTGCACTTACAGGTATTGTCACCATTGACTATAGTTAGATAAGGATCAGTTACATCAGTTGCTAATGAACATGAAAAGAGAAAACTGGAAAAAAGCTCAGTGCAAAACACAATGGAGCATTAAAACACTGCACTGAATAGCAACTAATCATAGTTTTCTTGATGTGGTTGAATCTGCCCATCTGGACAATCTATACATTTTAAACCATTTACCTCACCTCTTGTGCTTTTTAACAAGGGAAAGAAAAGAGAGGATTTATCAAGGGCATCCTGTATTTTTATTTCTTATCACTCTGCATGCTCTAACATAACTGGCATCACATTGAAACATTGATAAAGGAGGAAATATGCCACATAATGAGGATGTCTCCCTTTTGTTTCCAGTCTTTTTGAGTGCCACGAGACAGATACATTCCCAACACATGTGCAGGCTGTGTAGCACGCTAACAAACAAACAAGTTCTCCACAATTTAGGTTTTCATCATTGAAGCATCTATTTCGGTTTCCATTCCAAATGTATTTCTTCCTCAGTCTATGTCAGTCACCATCACAACTGACAGGCACAAGTAGCATATGCCAGCCTTTGCACTTTGCCTAAAGTCACTCTTCGTAAGCACTCTGCTTTTGCCAGACTATCTGGTGTCTTCACATCCTTCCTGGGACAGATGTAGAGCCTCCAGTACCATTTGAGTGTTTTGGATGTGTGTTAGCATGAACTGCTTAAAGTCTAGAGATTCCTTTCATTGGAATGAGATCATTAGATACACCTAAGATACTGGAGTACAACAGGACTAGACTACAGGTGAAATAAAGAGGCAAAGAGGCTACAACAGACATGAATAGTGTGTGACAGGCTGGGTTCTTTGAAGGTTCAAATGGGAGAATGGAGAATGTGCTCTTGTACTTTTTATAAATTTGAGAGAACTAATTCAACATTTGCCTACCTATTTTACCTTCTTCCACACATAAATCACTATATATTATTCATAATATTTCCTTCACTATGATTTGATCTTCCCATTTGACTCTTAATAAATCTTTGTTTTAATTAGGCCACCTGCAACTTGTAACATAATGGAGGCACAACATAAAACTATGAATTCCGAACAGTAAGTGCACCTCACATGAAGAAACTTATCCTGAAAAATAATTTGATGTTATTGTCTGAAGCTTTGCATTTCTGTAATGTGATATGAGAGGATAATTTCCTCTTGCTGCAATTCTTATAGGACACAATGTTCATTTAATACAGAATTTAATAGAACAGTGTGCTCATGTGGTGGAAAAAGATTAGAAAAAGTTATGCAGCATGCATTTCAATGAAACTTTTCCTGCATATCTATTTTAGTTAGTGCAGACCACCTGTTAACTAAATGCTTCATGTGACTAGACATGAGTGTCATGTATCTGTTGTGGCTATGCCCCTCTGGATAATAAGGAAGAATAACACTTGTCATTCACATTATTGGCTAGACAGGAGATAGTAATCCAATTTCCTGATAGTTGGTATGTATCACTAGGAAAGGGTTCAGTGCTGAATTGTCATTTGTCATGTAAAGGCACAATAGTTATTACATTTCTTATTAAAACATTTGAGGGGTATCCTAATGATGTGTGAGTAAATCTTAAGCAACACATAGGGATTCACAGTGAATCACCACAAAAAAATATGCTTCAAATAAGTAATTTATTTGTAAAGACACTCCATACAAACTAAGGTTAGCGAGCTTAGTCCACATTCTGAGTAATCTTGGTTCAGTTGAATAAACAAGGATGCAGACATGAATAACAAGAATTCATGAATAATAACCATTAATAAACAGTATTAACTAGCTGTTCATTTACAAGTTGATAAAATGTAGCTAGATCTCTAAATTACAATTTTTAGTTCTGAAAATCAGAGGATCACAGAACAGTTTAGGTTGGTAGGGACCTCTAGAGATCATCTAGTCCAATCCCCCTGCCAAGGCAGGGTCACCTAGAAGAGGTTACACAGGAACACGTCCAGGTGAGTTATGAATGTCTCTAGAGACAGAGATTCCATGACCTTCCCGTGCAGCCTGTTCCAGTGTTCTGCCTCCCTCAGTGTACATATTGAGGTGGAACTTCACGTGTTTTAGTTTATGATCTGTTATATCATCCTGTCACTGGGCACTGAAAAGAGTCTGGCACCCTCCTCTTGACACCTGCCTTTGAGATATTTATCTGTGTTAATGAGATCCTCTCTTAGTCTTCTCCAGACTAAATAGGCCCAGCTCCCACAGGTCTCTCTTCACAGGAGTGGTGCTCCAGTCCCTTAATCATCTTTGTGTTCCTCCACTGGACCCTCTCCAGTAACTTCTTGTCTTGCACTGAGGAGCCCAGAACTGGGCACAGCACTCCAGATGTGGCCTCACTAGGGCCAAGTAGAGGGGAAGGATTACCTCCCTCGACCTGCTGGCCACACTCTGCCTGATGCACCCCAGGATATCACTGGCCCTCACTACATAATTTGGCAAAAACAATGATCCACTGGAGTTTGCATTTTGAATCTCTTTTTCTAAATGAAAAAGTCTTCATAATTCCATGGTTTGTTCACAAAAGACTTACCTTTAAAAAGGAGAACATACTGAATTATTTTATTATTGTTTATTAAATTTTTTTAATGTAAGAATTAAATTTGGGAGTGTGAAAAAATGAAACTACATGATTATATGATCATAGCAGGTTTTGTGAGGTCATGCTAACTGGATAAAATAAACAGAAATGTTTTATCTGAGATAAACCTGTTCCAGTATCAATTTCCATTGCTGACAGATTTATTTAGTTTCCAAAGCTGTTTTCTACTTCCATATCATATCACTGCATGAAACCGTGTTAATTAATTTTGAAATTTTCCTTCTGCCATTTTTAATTACATGAAACAAAACTATCAATATGCTACCTATCACTCAGTACTTAAAACTGTTAATATTTTAAAGTTTGCTTGTGAAATTACTGCATGACATTTTCTCACTCGAGCAGAAGAATGTAAATATATTCTACTGCAAGTCTGCAGCAAGTCAGAAACTTTAAAACAATATTGTGTAGCTATTGCAAAGTTTGAAAGTATAATAATTTTCTTTACCTCTGTGCTTGAAAATCGTTTCTACAGTTAAGATTTTGCCTAAGCACTGCATGATTTCCCTCCCAGCCATGCCTTTCCCAGTTCCAAATCACTACATTTCCCAACTATCTCTCCTGTAATCTATTAAAAATTCAATAAATGTCTGTGAGACTGTAGTGGGTTGACCATGGCTGGATGCAAGGCACTCACCAAAGTTGCCCTACCACTCCCCTCTGTAACTGGACAGAGGAGAGAAAGTACACAACAGGAATCATAGGCTGAGATAAAGACAGGGAGAGATCACTCACCAAATACCATTATGTGCAAAACAGACTCTAATTGAGGATATTAATTGAATTTATTACTAACAAAATCAGAGCAGGATAATGAGAAGTTAAATAAGTCTTAAAAACACCTTTCCCTCACCCCTCCTTCCTTCCTGAGCTCTACCTTCTCCCCCTCAGCAGCACAGGAAGACCAGGAATAGGGGTTAGAGTCAGTTTATCACATGGTGTTTCTGCCGCTGCTCAGGAAGAGGAGTCCTTCCCTTGCTCCAACATGGAGTCCCTCTCATAGTTCTCCACAAACTTCTCCATTGGGAGTCCATCCCACAGGCAACAGTTCTCCACAAGAAGCACTGCTGCAGTGTGGGTCACTATTCCATGGGGTGCAGTCCTTTAGGCACAGGCTGCTCCAGTGTGGGTCTCCCGCAGGGTCTCAGGTCCTAACAGGAAACCTGCTCCAGCACAGATTTCCACAGATCTGCAGGTCCCTCCAAGAAGCCTGATCCAACCCAGATTTCCCAGTTTCCATGGGGTCACACGCTTCTCTCAGGCATCCATCTGCTCTGGCGTGGGCTCCTCCATGGGCTGCACATGGAACTCTGCATTCCCGTGGTCTTCTGTGGGCTGCAGGAGCACAGCTGCTCCACCATGGTCTGCACCACAGGCTGCAGGGGAACCTCAGCTCTGGCACCTGGAGCACTTCCTGCCATTCCTTCTCTACTGACCTTGGTGTTTGCAGTTGTTCCTCTCACATATTCTCACTTTCCTCTTCTCTGGATGCAATTACATCTGCACAGTAACTTTTTTTTCCTTTTTAAATGTATTAACAAAGTTTAATTTACAGAACACCTTATCCTGTCAACTTAAGAGATCAAAACACACCATGACAGTAGTGCTCCTCCAGGGTTTAACTGCCCATGCTCTAGTTCTGCCAGGATCTGGTGCAGCCACATGATCTGGGATCCAACTGCACAGAAAACAGCCAAGTTGTGAAAAATATCCTCTGGGGCCTTCTCTGAGGTGGGATCTGCACTGAGCCCTGGCCTGCTCCTTTGGTTCTTACTGGGATGCCTTTCAGCTCTGCTGTTTCCAGTCTTGTGCTCTGATGATCCTCTCCTGATCCTGACTTGTCTCCTGGGCTTACCAGTGGGGCCTCAGACCTGTCTGTGACTAAGCTCCATGGGACACTGGGCTGCCCTGATCACATCCCCAGCCTAGCCCCACACACCCACCCACCCCTTTCTGCCCAGCCCTGGCATGACCCATAATGGGAATATTTGCAAGATCCTGGGGAAGAGCTGATGGGTTGGGGCTAGGCACATGGTTGTCAGGAGGCACATGACTCCTTCCATGGTCATTTTCCCAGTGATGCCAGGCAAAAGCAGAGCTAATCTGTTGTGAAGGGGTTGTGACATAATACAAGAGCCTCTGGAAACGTCTAAACACAGATGAAAGAGCTATTCCTATACTTATTAGGGCATAGCAGAGAGATTCTGATGAATCAGATTGCTAAATATCCTAAATGTCTGCATACCTTCACCAGAATTGTGAAACTAAATAAGAAGAGCTAGAAATCTTAGTACATGATCAAGGATGGGATTATAGTCATAGCACATATTTTCTGAAAATTCTCACATAAGTCACTTGTCAGTATTAAATGGTATAGCTTTTTCACTAAGAGCAGACAAATAAAGAGATGTTACCATGTATACTCAGCACCAAGTTAGCAGCTTGGAGACATGGAATATTAATAAAGTCAAGCCAATTGAAGGAAGGTTTATTCAAGGTTAAGAAAATAAAAGAGCACAGGTACAGTCATGGGGAGCAGTTGATTACAGACAAGGAAGATTACACCAAGGGAGCTTTTTATCTGCAGGAGGTAGAAGTTAGTATGTGACCTTTAGGTAATGGGAAATCTCAGCCTGCTGAATATCTAGGGAAAGCAGTGTAGCAGGACAGACTTGTCTTACACAAGTTAAGGAAACATGGTCTTGCTCCATCTCCTACTGCTTGATACAAAACTGGTTGGACAACTGGAGGCTAGAGAGCAACTGACAGTAGTTATGTGTCAAAAACAGAAGGTTGTATAGAAGTTCCATTATAGTCTGTCCTGGCTCTAGTATTAACCAACATTTTCATCAAAAGTCACAGGATTAAATAAAAAGGCTTCCTATGCTCTTTTTATTCCATTATTGCAATGATTGTATTAGTGAAAGACAAAACTAAAAGGAGCTGCAAATATCTTGGCTAACATCATTAGAGCTCAAATATTCTTAACAAGCAAGAAATGATCTCCTGAAGAATAGGAAACAATTCACCATAAATAAATGCAGGTTCCTATTTTTAGCAATAATTGACTGCACAAATGCAGGATGTACAGCATTTGATTTTGGTAGCAGTTCTTAAAAAAAATCAATTTTAGGTATTACAAATGGTCACAAACAGAACATGAGTGAATAATGTCCTAGTCACAAAACAAAACACCCAGCCATGCTACAATTTATAATTAGGAATATGTGAAGACAAGTGAAATAGTTTCCTTGCACTGTCTAGCACAGATTAAGTTTCAGCTGGAATATGGGATCCAGGGTACAGAATTTCAAAGAAGTTGTAGCAATCTAAGCATAAAACATCAAGAAAATGGAAAACTGGGGTTATTTAATCAAAGGAGATATAATTTGGAAATATTATAACAGTCTTCATGTACACTGAGAGATGCTGCAGAAATTAAATACTCTGTTCTCTGTCCATGATGCACAGCACAGGACAAAGTAAATGGCTTATGCTGCAGCAATACATATTCATGGTAGACACTGGGAAAAACAGTGGAGGAGTAAAGCCCTTAAACAGGTTGCATGGGGATGTTCTGAGATCCTCTGTACTGGAAGCATATTAAAAATGGTTATATACATGCCTTTGACAGAAAAGAGATGCTGTATATTACAGGACTCATAATGGATGTGGCAGCTCATTCTAGTCTTTTCTAATTGTTAGAAATAAAGTACCACAATGCTGCAAGGAAAAATTGTATTTTTGATGATTCTTTTTCTTGTCATTATAGCTCTTTATTTGAATTACAAAACCAGCATTCATCGTGATGATGTTTGCTCAGTTTTCAACCATTTATGATCCTTTTCCAAAGTCTCTTTCTTCTCTTAATGAAGCCTGATTTTTTTTAAAAATCGTGACATAGTCTAAAGATTATCAGACGTATAACATATCTGACAGTTAAGTAAGCTGTATCTTTACATGCAACAGGAATATTTTCAAAAAGAAATCAGTAAACATGTATCAGATTCAATATTTAATCTCCCAACAAGAGAACAAGTATATTTTATGTTCTTGTAATCTTAAAGCTGTATATTAACATTATTAGATTATATGTTGTGTATATCTTCAGTATGGTTTCCTCAGCAACTATATTTTGGGTAGCTTTGCTATGGCAACCAAAGATGATTGCTTATTTTACTGTTTCAATTAATAATCCATGGCCTAAACCATAAAAGCAATAGTTAGATAATACATCTATGAAAGGCTAAATAAACATGTGTTACACAAGTGCAAGCTTTCTGTAAGAGTTATTACTTTGGTGTAGGAATAATACATAAGTAAATCACTAATTAGATTCTGTGTTTCAGTGCTTAAAATAGAAACACTGGGCTTAATTCTAGCCTTATACAGAGGAGGGCACAATAGTGGGTTTTGCAACACACGTGACAATCATCTATTATGCAAAAATCACATAATGTCAGCATGAACTCCTTATTTTTGAAGGCAGGAGAATGAATTTCCCAGTATACCCTTCTGCCCCAGTCTTGTGCTCAATTGTATGGAAACAAATCTATTAAGTCAAAGGAGTCTCTCTGTAAGCAGAAATTGAATTTCTGAATTGAAATTCAGAAAGTTGAAAGAGAATTGGGCCTTTGTCACTTTTGTCTGTAGAATTTCTAACCACACTTAGCTTATTGTTATGTAATGGGCAAGGTATGTTTCTGTAATACTTCTTAAAGCTGATGATAAAAAAATTCTCAATCGGAAGCCTTCAGTTTTCAGTAAGTGCAAAAGCTGAGTACAACTCTAAGCAAACATGTTTTTCTGTTTTTTCTCTGGAAAAATATAAAGAGTATCTAGACAATCTTAACCCTTTTGCAATTTCCACTTATTTAAGAATTATTTCTTTTTCAGCTCTCCACATTTCAGCACTTTGTCAACTGACTATGAAGAGGCTCCCAGATTTAATTATAAATACAAGTCTAAAAGCCTGGTATATGCTATCAGTCTAGATTTGAACATTATTTTCAGAAGCCGGCTCATATCAGCAGTGCCCTTACATTGCATGCAGGTCAACTCACCCACTCAGAAGTACATAGTCTATCCATGTAACTGTGCTTATACATGGTCTGAGAACTACATGATAAATTTGGGAACTTGCACAAGTCCAGATACCTGATCTTACAATAATAATTCTATCATCCTTTGATATATACTTTAGGGATTCCTGAGGTAACAGAAGCGAACAGGGAAACACCAAGGAAATATCTCAAACTAATTAAGGGATGTTCTAGGAAGGCGACACATCTGACAGCCCAGCTAAGGTGCCATTACACCAATACGCACAGCATAGGCAACAAAGAGGAGGAGTTAGAACCCCTAGAAAATTATGACCATTATTGAAATTTGGTGGGAAGAATCCCATGACTATCAATGGCTATGGACTGTTCAGGGCAGAGAGGGCAGGAAGGAGAGGTAGAGGGGTTGCCCTCTACATCAAGAGATGGATTGAGTGTGGAGAGTTGTCTCTGAAGAACATCCATGAGAAGGTCAAAAGCCTGTAGGTAAGAATCAGAGACTGAGGCAACATAGGGAATCTTGTGGTTGGTGACTGTTACAGGCCACCTGATCAAGGGGAGCCTATTGACAAAGCCTTCTTGCTCCAGCTACAGGAGGCATCGTGCTCTCAGGCTCCTGTTCTGCTGGGAGTCTTCAACCACCCTGACACCCGCTGGGAAAGAAGCACGATGAGCAGTAGGGAGACTCCTGGAATGCATAAGGGATAACTTCTTTAGCCAGGTAATAGACAGCGCTACCAGAGGGGGTGTGATACTGGATCTGATGGTCACCAACATAAGCAAGCTAATGAGGGATATAAAGATTGGAGACAGCATGGGCTGCAGTCATCATGAATTGGTGGAATTTGCAGTCCTGAGGGATATGGGTCATATAAGGAGTAAATTTAGGCCCCTGAACTTTAAGAAAGCAAATTTCCAGATCTTCAAGGAGATAGTCAGTAGGATCCCCTGCGAGACTGTGCTCAGGGGCAAGGGAGCGGGTCAGAGTTGTGAGATCTTCAAGGAAATCTTCCACAGGGTGCAAGAGCTAGCAATCCCTAGGAGCAAGAAATTGGGCAAGGAAGGCAAGAAACCAGCATGGCGGATTAGGGACCTGCTGGTCAAATTAAAGGCAAAGAACCAAATGCACAGACAGTGGAAACAAGGACAGGTAATCTGTGAACAGAATATCAATGAGAGTTGGTTGTATAGGGATGGGGTGAGGAAGGCAAAGGTGAAGCTGGAACTGAACCTGGAAAGACACACATAGAATAACAGGAAGGGCTTCGACAGGTATGTTAACCAGAAAAGGAAGGTCAAAGAAGGTATAATCCCCCTGGTAAATATTGCTGGTAAACTGGCAACAATTGATGGAGAGAAGGCTGAAGTACTCCACAACTTTTTGCCTCAGTCTTAAGTGGCATCTTCTATTCCCACAACCTCTCTAGAGTGGACAGACAGCAGGATGGGACTAGGGGAAGCAAAGTGCTTCCCACTGTAATAAAGATCATGTTCATGACCACCTGAAGAGCCTGAATGTACACAAGTCTATAGGAGCCAATGAGATGCATCCCAGAGTCCTGAGGAAGTTGACTGATGCAGTTGCCAAACCACTCTCCATGATATTTGAAAAATCATGGCAGTCAGTTGAAGTCCAAGGCGACTGGAGAAAGGGAAACATTGTACCCACCTCTAAAAAGGCAAGAAAGAAGGACCCTGTGAACTACAGACCTGTCAGTCACCTCTGTGCCTGGGAACAGGGAGGTGATTGGAGCATGGCTTCACCAAGGGCATATAATAGCTATATTATTTTACATGTCATTCAATATTGGGCTGCTCAACTCTGACAACTCAATGAGATGATCAACAAAATCACCCCATTCCATATAAACCAGGGTTTCATAGTTTTAATGGTCTTTGATGCTCCGATCTTAATGGCAATACTTCAGTTACTCCATTTGGAAAACTGAATAATCCTAAACCAGCCACTCTCACTTAATCTTTTCTTTTTTTATATAGCAATTTTGCTAGCTGATGCTCTTTTCTACAATTACCCTATTTTAAAGAAGATCAAAGCAGAGCCATCATTTTCTGAAGAGAACATGGGATTTCTGAAGAGACTATTACCTCCTGAATAGTCTAAATAAAGGTGGAAATACAGATAAAAATCCCCATATACAGGTGCAGAAGTACCCACTGAATTTTCAAAATACAACACCTATGTATACATTTCATAAATGAATACAAAAGCTTTCACTGGTTCATAGCACCATCACATTAAATGTCAAGACGACCTTACTGTTTATTGTCAAATTTTCCAAGTGCTGCAAAATCCATATGCTGACCTATATTGCCTTGAAAATCTCCAGATCTTAAGATATTCAGATGAGAATATCTGAGCAAGCCACCATGCAGACGAATACCACACCAAAAAAAAAGCACATTCGTCATTTTTTTCCTCCATACCTCAAGAAACTCTCTGTCTCAAACTAGTATATTGAGCTTTTTTTGGGAAAACTATTCTTACAATTTTTTTGTGGTGAAAGACTGAATATCTAAAAACCCCAGGTAAAGCTGATAAAAAAACATTTTCTAAGAGCAATGGGCTGTTTTAAAGGGAGCCTGGCGATGCTATAGGCCTGTGACTCCTGATAATGTGCATTAATCACAGAGTATCTGTCAGATCCTGAGTTTGGATGGTCAAAAGTCCATTTACCAGGAGCATGTTACTATCCATCTGTACAGCAGTAAATTTCTTCCAAGACTAAAACTTCTGATTTAAAAGATGATGGGTAAGATTTATTTGTTCTAAGTTTAGACATTTAAAAATTTGGACTTCACAGTACAAGTTAGTTACCCAGTGATCAGTGGACAGAAAAAAGACATTTGTAAAAAGGTGCTTTCTCTTATCTCAAGAAATATGTCTAAAAGAGAGATAAAAGAGCATCTATTAGATGCTCATTTCCTCACTTGTGAGTAACTGATGACAGAGTCAAGCTGATGTATGATTTTGGCACAGGTGGGGTGAAAAGGAGGAGGAAGGCACAGGTCAGAGGAAGATGGAGGAAATCAGAAGTTGGCACAAGTCCTTATGTAGGAAGTTATGCTGGAAAAAACTGAAATGTTGTCAAGAAAGATGTAGCTACAATTGATCTGGAGAAAGAATCAATATCAACCAGTGAATTTCCTTGTCCAGATATCATTCTCTGTAGAATAGCACTCCAAGATTAGAACTTCTCCTGAGTATCAGTGTTACATTATGTTTTTTGCAGATACTAATATAACAGTTGACACTGTTCTATACTTAAACAGTTGAATTTTATTTTCATTTCATTTTCCTTGGTATTTTACCAAGAAATTATTCCTTCTATTTCAAGATGAAAATGTATCCACTTTTACTTTGTAAATGCATTTAGTATTTCTTAATTAAAACCCCTTACTAAATTGTAAATGGCTGGTTTCACTGAAATGTCTGGACAGAATTACAATTAAATCACTGAAGACAAAAAAAAAAAGTAAAATGAAACTTTTCCAAAACAATATCATATCAGAATCATTAAAGAGAAAAAAAAGAAATAGGAAGCATTTTAGCAACAAATGTAGCTGAAGAAGACCTCCTATGTATACTGGTTGCCTTATTTTGAAATTAATTTCAACACTTTTAGATAGTTCCCCATTGAATATTACCAATTCTAATTTTATTTTTCACATTAAATATCGTAACTCTGACTTCTAGAATCACTTCCAAGAGGAACACATAACATTACATGCAGTTTAAGACTGAGCTCTCTGTGTATTTTAAGACTGAGCTCCCCTCCTATGTATTTGTGTTGGTTTTCACACTGTAGTAATTATCAAGCAACTTGCCAATGTTAACCTTACTTCTTGCCAAAAGCCCTATTCTTCTAGTAATCAATCAACTTGCTCAAGAGTAGATTAAGTTCCACAGAAACTTAAAATATTCAAAATACACCACAAAGTATAGGAATTTACTTGCAAGGAAATTGCAGACACTGTTTTCATACTTAGCTGCATGATTCTTTTCCTATTATGATCTCAGTAAATATGATAATGGTAAAAATACTGCTTTGAATTCCCCATTTTGCAAAACAAAATTTTAAAGTGTAACAGGTGATAAGGAGGCAATTAAGCCTTTGAAATCAATTCCCTCACATTGAGGAGGTAAAAACAAGGGTGAAAATCAGCAAATGTTTTCCAGTCAACAAAAGAAATCTTGCCAGCTGAACAATAACCTCTTTGGGGCTATAGAGAATTGGACTTACCAAAGATAAAAGACCTGTCTGGCTTAGAGAGAAAATGCTGAGGAAGAAGTTACAAAAAAAGGGGTCACCGGCTTCCAAAGCAGTTATTGGATAAAAGAGCACTGAGAAGAGTGTAGTTTTGAATGAAAATCCTATACTAAGGAGCCTGCACTAAGACACTTATGGCCTTGATACAAAATGCCAGTGTACTTTGAATACCGAGTGCTTCTTCTTGACAATATATAAATATATACAAACTATCAATTAAATGTTGGCATTTCAACAGTTATGATCCTGGGAAAGAAATAAATATAAGAAATAAATATACACTAGGAGGGCTGTGGGGTTTTTTCTACTCTTATTGCCAGCTAATGGACCACCACTAGGAAATTCAGAAAAACTGACATAACTTGTATAGCAATTTATTTAAATGTCTTGACAATTTTAGGCAGAGAAACAGCTTGCTAGTATTCAGGACCAACTGAGCTTAATAAGCAAAGTTTAAATTAAGCAGGAAGCAAGAACAAGGTATTTGCTATTCGATTTACTTGACAAGATGAAACATGAGAAGCATAATGGAGAAGTTCTCAAACAAATACCAAAACACAGGGTAAACATGAATATTCAAAAGCATATGTATACAAACTTCAGAGAATGAAGAACAACAAAGGAAACATAGAAAATTTATCAAGTTCAAGAGTTATCTCAAGCTGATTTGAAATGGACAGTTCCTCACATCAGTATGAGGAAACAAACTTTAAAACCTTTTCAGCTTCTAACAGAGCACACAGTACTGGTATCCATGTCAGAATTGCACAGCTAAGGCCTACACCTTCAGAAGCTGTAAATTACTCTAAAAAAAATAGCCATATTTTTGCCTCTTTATGTGATCTGCATTTAACAGCAACAATGAACAAGATTGAAAGAAGATACCCATAATGTTGTAACTACTGAAATGAAATCTATTTCTTATATTCAGTCTTAAGATATTACAAGCACAGTGAGAGGAAATCAAGCTGTTCCATTGAGAAAACTGATCTTGAGGAGCTGGGATCCCTTCAGTGGGTAAAATTACTCCTTTTGAAGAGTGAGGTGGCTCCTCGCCATGAAAAGCCTCAACTTGTGCCACCAAAATATATTTCTGGGAGCAGACTGTCACTCTTATAATTTGCAGCCAAAGTCTGTGTGCTTTTAGTGACAAGTGCAAATGTATTGGCTTTTCCTAAAACATCTGCAGATTGTGACTTTCTTTGGCTGGACATTCAACATGTGGATGCTTACAGGTGCATGATGCCTGACAGCATGATACCTGCACAGCTTTGCTTTCTGCAATATGTCTACATTCATCCTCAGCAAAGCACTGATGTGAGGACCACTACTGTCTTGGAAACCCAGGGAAAGTTTTACATGTCCTCTTCCCTCACACAGAGACTTTGGCTCTGACTCTTTCTGTCACCAACCTGTATTCCCCATACTTCAACCCTCAACCATACTTGGTATGACATGAACATGGACGGGGATCCAAGGAAGTCATTCTCTTACCAGGCAGAAAAAGAAAGGCTCATTTTCTTTACTGAAATTAACACACTTGCAAGGGCAAAGCCAACACAAAAAGGAGGAGAATCAGACCCAGATTTGTGCTTATCCACTTGTCTAAAGACATACATTAGAATATGGTTTTATGGTACTTTGAGAATAGCAAATGCAAACTTCTGCAGAAGTACAAAATATTATTATATCATTATTACAGTATTCTTTGAAAAATATCATTTCTAATATCCTACAAGAAGCCTTTCTTCTTAGAAAAGAATCTTATTTAAGGTAGCTTAAAAATAAGAATAGCAGCAATAAAAACATGTCCTCCCAGGACAGACCAGCTAACGGACATGGAAAAGAAGCAACATCGCTCATGCAGAGAGAGAGCCATGACAGAAACACAGGTTGGATAAAGCCTTGAGCCACCTGGTCTAGTGGGAGGTGCCCCTGCCCATGGGAGGGGGGTTGGGACTAGATGATCTTTAAGGTCCATTCCAACACTTTAACATTTTACAATTCTATGAACTGCAGAGCTTTGTCTCTGCAGTTCCTGATTACAAACCTTCTAACAAGGAAATATACAGGAAGCGTAAATCCAAATTATTAATTTTGTGCATTTGTTTTACCAGAACCGTATTAGAACAGAGGTAAAAGCATCCTACCACCACACAGCTATTTAGCGTGTGGTGATACCTCTGACATGCAATTTGTCTTTCAAGAAGGGGAAAGATTATTCAGACTGACATACCTTTGTGTTTCCTCTCTGATCTGAGGTAGTGGAGACGACAGCAATGTTCCTTTATGTCACAATCCAGCTGCAATCATCAAGCTGCCCACTTCCAGAGAGGCAAAAATTTACCATGTTGACATATTCTTACTGGCAGTGTAGCTGTTTCATCTCATGCAGAAAGAACATACTGCCATGTTAGGTTTTGACAAGTCTCCAGTAAAAAAAATGCACTTAACTGGCAACTTCTCTGCGGAGACACTGTGATATCTAACCCACTTTCACAAAGACCAACACAAACATTTTCATTAGTATTGACAATATAATCAGCATTATATAGATTTTCATTATAGCACTTTCTTGTTAGTAGGCATTTAGAGAAGCTTTAAGATTAAAAATATTGTTTTAATAGTATCTAATCTCTACAAAGAAATTAAGGCCACAAATTCCAAGATCTAATGACTAACGTTTTCTCACAACCATTTGTTCCTTCCTTTATGCTGGAAGCTAATTGAAAGAAGTTTTGTTTTTGTTGCTAACTCTGCAGAAGACACTGCCATTTGAAACCTTAAATCTAGGGTGTTGCACTATATGACCCCTTGCTTACCTGAGAGTAGTTAAATAAATTCAATCTCTTTTGTCTTTATGCTGGTATCTGATCAGAATTGCTGTACTGTTAAAAAGCAATGATCATTTATTCTTAACACAAACATAAGCACTCTTGAAAAAGAAATTCATTCTAGTTCTGCACGGTTTTATAGTCACCAAAGTAAACAGGATGTTGCTATAATTGAGGGATAAATATTCTGCCCTGCTGCATGCCCTTTTCTCACTTCGTTGTTTTTCATGATGTTTTTCTCTGGCTCCTGAGCCAATTGTTTGTCCTGAGTTATCCTTGGTGTGATCTCTAATGCACTTACTCCATGCTTTACTGTGCCGTCTGTGCTCCATTTTTGGTTACTGAACAAGACTGACTCTTCAGGGATGTAGATGAAAGAATATATTGGCTATAAAGAATAATCATATGTGGACTACACTAAAAATGGTGAGCAAACATTACTAATTAATTATCTAAAGCAATTGCAAGGGCTTATAGGTAAATATTCTGGATACTACCTAGGCATAATTACCAGTTTATGGTACAGAAGCAAGAACAGCATTGGGGATACAAGGACTGTCACAGCATATTTAAAAATTTGGTTGTGGTGTCAGAATCAGAATTGCCCCAGAGGCAGCATGCAAGGCAAGAACGAGGTATGTTTTTGCAGTGATTGAGCAATATTGCACCACTCAAAGATCTCAACATACTGGGGTAAAAGGGGACTCATGGAAATAACCCTATTAGGCTGCCAGTACCTAGATACCTTTTTTTCTTACATTAAAAGTCCCCATTTGTTCAAATAATGGTGGTTGAAATAATTTCCATCAATAATGTTTTCTACTTGGTGCTTCTCCTACTATGCAGGCTCATAATTCCAGTAGGATAGACCTGAATCTGTGATACTTTTGCAAGATTATATACAAAGACAATCCTCATTTTTAGAACAACCCATACCAAGAAGAAACATTATATCTACATTATACTGCCATCTAGAGCAGCTAGGTCTTGGCATACTTCTCATCAATTAAAGAACCTGGGATGGGTTTGCCATACCCCAGAATGGAAGCAGAGGAGCCTGTGATAAGACAGAGATAAAAGTACATTTGTTTGCTACAAAAGTACATTGGTTTGCTACATATCCAGAAGAGAGTAAGAGAGACCTAACTAGAAAAGAAAAATTTTATTAACCTGTCTGGGCCCTGCATTAACATAAACCTTCAAGTCATCCTAACAGAGTAGGTAATAGAAGAGAATTTAATTAATTGGGATCCTAAATTTCAGTTTCTTATCTTGTAAATGCTGCCTGGCATGTTATAGAACTGTTTAGGTTGGAAAAAGGTCTTTAAGATCATCAAGTCCAACAGTTAGCCCAGCACTACCAAGTCCATCACTAAATCATTTCCCTAAGTGCCACATTTACATATCTTTTAAACACCTCCAGGGATGGTGACTTCTTCCCCAGCAGCTCATCTTTCAGCATATGGGGATGGCCTGCTCCTGTACCTTGAAGATTTTCATCTGGAAGAATGTCCAGGAAGACCTTCCTGGACTCCTTTGCCCATCAGGACTGTCTCCCAAGGTACTCTCTCAATCAGTCTCGTAAACAGGCCAAACTCTGCCCTACTAACTTCTACAAGAATCGAAAATTTTCATTTTGTGATCACTGTGCCCAAGACGACCTCCAACCATTACATGACCCTTAAGTCCTTCATGGGAACTGACAGAAGTCAGATCCAAAATATCCCAAAATTTATGAGTTCTTCAGCCCAGAGCCCTGCACTGTTTTTTTAACAACTTGGAATCCAAACCACTAGGTTTGGATTCTGCCGTATGTAGAGAGACCTGCAGGCCAAGGACAGGACTCTGCACAAGAAACTGGTGAGGAAGGTCTAAGCCTAGTGCCAGCATTTCAAAAAACTCTGGAGACAGGCACTCATCAAGCCTTGCTTCTGCTCAACTTAGGCACTTTCACGCTACGGGGAAGTGCTTCCTTACACATATGCAGATCTGCAGTCCTGAAGCTCTTCACATGACTTGTGTTTAATTTGTTTAACCCAGGCGTAATACATAAACGTGTTCTTGCGTGACTGCTATGTCTAGACCCGCTTCAGAGTGAGCACTGCCTGCAGAAACTGGTCAAGAGCGGTGACGGCAGCCTCGCCACCCCAGAGCAGCACAATGCCACGACTACACGGGCAGCAACCGGAGCATGGCTGGGGGTGGGAATTGTGTATACACATTTCACCCTTCCCTTACAAACTAAGTGCAGGGAAAAGCCAGGCATGGGCAAAGGAAAGTCTGATAAATTAGTCTTAATATCCACCAGTGAATGACACTTCACATCCTAGGACCCTCATATATGCTTTCAAAAAATAGTCTGTAGCAAATTTAAATTGCAAATGAAGCTACTCTAATCTTAACTTCTTTAAATACCTTACTACATGGATCCTTCAGGGTGACAGAATACTAGATTTAGATTTCTTTCAAGTTAGTCTCATGACAACCATTTGTGAGATAATATAATCTCTATTTTTCTGCAACTCTGAGGTAAACTTTGGCTGTTCAATACACACGAAGGTCACCTTTGTTCCAGCTCCTTGATACCCCGCCCAAAGGAAGCTCAGCTACCCCTTCATTCTTAATCCAGCCTTTTCTCGTCAACAACAAAAAAAACCTTTCTAATCATCAATATCATGCAAACTATTGCTGAGCATATAGCAACTATTCATCCACCTGGACGATTACAGCATTTCTAGAGTCCTTCCTGGCAGAGTGATTGATATTTATAATGAAGGGAAAACACTCTCTAAAACTGTGTTGCATGCTGTTTATTGGTTGATCATCAAACAGCAAAGTTCTTGGGACAATTTCTCAGTAAAACTATATTAAACAAAACTGACGCAATTTCAGGAAAGAGACAATGCTCTGTGCTATAATAGTATTTTATTTGTTTACTATCGCTGAATTTTGTGCAGACATGTAATTTTGAGTGACATATTTTAAGCCCACAAATCTCATGCCAGCATTGCTAGGAAAAAATGTCCTCAATTATTCCAAATCTTGGTAGTTGCAGAAGGATTAAATAAAGGGGCAGAGTTCTAAATTCAAACATTACTGTTCTCATTGATGTAAATAATACAGTACTTCAGAACTAAACCCACACAAGGAAAAGTCAAAACATAATTGTTTTTCATTTTGGTAGATAACATAATAAAAAATTCCTACATCAAAGTCAATATTTAGAAATTGATCTTTTTCTTTGAAAATCTTTTCACTTTAAATAGTTCAACAGAAAAACTGATATTCATTTCCTTAAAGTAGAATTAATGACCTATGCACAAACATCAGTAATTTTTCCATATATTAGTAATAAATCTAAACTGATGAGTAGCCTCAAATAAAGTATCTACAGCTATGTTGTCACCAGAGACATTTCTATGAGGACGTGAGACTGCTCCCTTAGGATGACTGCAATAGGAGTAAATTACATTTATACTATTTCCTACTCCTTTTACAGGTTTTGTCGGAAAAATGAATGTATCTTACACTGCATTTTGTACTTGCTGTACTCTGTCACAGGAAAGAATTATCACCAAATTTTAAAGCTTCAATACTGTGCATTTTAATTCTCATTATATTCTCCCTTTTTTCTCAATCTTGTGAGAAAAATTATAATAATAAAGAGAAAATAGAAGAACATTTATCCATTCCCTTGACATCCTTAAGATTGTAACCAGAACAGAAAATTATATGAAAATGATTTGTTCTTACACTAAATATAGACACAGAGAAAGAAATAAGTTTAAAATTAATCAATCCCCTGAAGAATATGAATTCTTGGTCCATCTTCAATGCCCTAAAATGTACTTCTACTCGAGTATTGCCATCAATTAAAGCTATAGACAGTATTAAACATTGACATTTGCTACCGTGATGTGGACTGCTGTGAAGTAAGACTGTGATTGAACATGACACCATTTGGGTACAATGAGGCATAAGCAAAAGGAAGGTAGATAACTAGATTTCTGAAATGTTTTATAAAAGCAGAGATGTTAGCATCTGTGGTAGCATCTATGTTAGAAGTCCCTTCCTGGCACTAAATTATATCCTCTAATCCAGACTCGGAGTTTAGGGAAGTCATAATAAATTCAGTCCTTATTAGTCTGAAATACACTTTGTGCATATGCACCAAAAAAAAAATCCTCTTGTTGACAAGAAGCAATTAATTACAAGTCTTAGCAGAGTTTTGGGGGTAGCCAAAAGTTCACATCATACAGAAAACTAATAATGAGTCTGTTAGCCATGTATCTGAATTGTAGGTAAGCTTTAATAATTTAAAAATCAAATAAGATCTCCATTATCCCTGAAAAGCAAGTAAATGATTTTCATATTAATAATACAGCAGTATTATTATAGTACTGTAGTTAAGGTCTTTTTCTAATTATGCACTCAATAGCAAACATAAAGGAAGTAGGAATCTACCGGTATGCAGAAAAGAAATGGAAAATATGGTCAAAGTCCATAGAGAAGATGTTGGAACTTATGGACAAGGAAAACAAGTTATCTTCAAAGATAATAAATTATGGAAACAGGTATCATATGGCTTAAAATCATAGAGAAAGAAATCACAGTTAAAAGTTTCCCATTCTTTTATTTGAATTTGTCATGAGCAAACTGCAAATGAATTCTTTCATGCGTCCTTTCCTGTGTCAAAACCTTGGCAGAACTATTTCTGCCACAAAAACTTCCAAAATGTCATGAAATTTTGTGTATCCAGTGTGTTGATAATGCATGAATACAGTGAATCTTGGAAATCTGAGAACGAAGGACAACATATACATGAATGAAATTGAATATCTGAATTAAAAACATAATACCTAGGGATGTAAGACTTTAAAAATGTAAGATTTTGAAGAAGAATCCAAGAGGAATGTAAGAAATACCTACGCATTCATCACAAAAAGTAAAAAAGGTGTCTTAACTCCTTCTTAACTATTAGAAGATGACAGGAGACTTAAAAGAATGGCAAGAATAATAAGACTTCAGACCAACAAAGATAAAAACAGATTTGTGCTTGTAAATTGACAAAAATAACTTGCAGAAGTTTATGTAATAGTCAATAACCAGGGATATCAAGGTAAGCATCTTAAATACCTAGCAACATTAATTATTAGTAACTATTGAATTCACGGGAATAGTAAGACAGGAGAATTAAATTTTTGTCCTCTCAGGTACTGTTTAATTCTAATAACCACCAAGAAGAATCAATTTTAAGACAGCTATGCAAATCTCCTAGAGGAGTGCCTCTAGATGTAAGATATTAACCTTTACAAGAAGTAACTAAATGAGCATTGGAATGAATTTTGGAGTCAGTAAGAAAGTAAGATTAAGAAAAAGAAATCAATAATAAAATCTGGAAAGCCTCAGAGAAAACATCTGCAGCAAATACAGAGAAATTCTGTCAACCTTGATGCGTTAGCAGTATGATGACTGAAAAAGATACAGTGTATATTCTCTACCAATATGAATTTCCCTCTGCTAGGACTCTGCAAACTGTTTAACTACTTACATTTTTCTGGCTAAACCACCCACAAGATTTTGCCACTTTCCGATAGCCTGATGCCTAGAAAATTTACAGCAGTATGTCATCATTTTTACACAATTATTTTCTTGACATCCTGTTTTTGTGGCAGTTTATTTGGACACCTTCAGTTAGGCATTGCCTTTGCAAGTAGTTATATAATGTATACTAATATAAATATATAATGACTAGCTATTAGGCATCAGTATGCTCACCAGCCCAAAAAGACCTTTGCAGGCTGGGAAGGCTCATTCTCTGCAGCTGACTGGAAAGGCTCACAGGTGTTGCAGAGCTGCTGTTCCCCACCAACTCCCTTGGGACTGATAATGATGATTTAACCCAGGATTCCTGGACTAACCCTTGACCAACCATCTTGGACTTTTCCTGTGAGATTTTACACCTTTTCCTGCAGTGTTTTCCTCTTGAATTCTTCAACTGCTAATGATTCTGTCTCAACAATCCCACTTTCATCTATAAGTTTACCTTTTTGACTTTTCTGCAGAATTTCTGACAGGTCTTTATCAGCAGAAGGAGCAACGGTTATGCAGTGGACTGTATGAGAACTAGGACTTGGAGCCTGGGACATAGGTGTAGGACCCCTGGGTTCATCTGGGTACATAGGATGCATAGCCCTTGCTATTCTTTGCCAACCTTTGGATCCCCATTCCCACATTTCTAGGAAAAGACTCTCTCCAGCTCTCCCAGAATTGACACAATAACCACATGCAGACTAAAGAGACTGTAGCTCCCCACCCATTACCAGGTCCAGCTCAGGGTCAATATCTGACACATCAAAGTCCTAACATAATGGGAATTTTCAAAACAAAGTGACATCTATTGCTCTTCCCAGGGCTGGGATTGTTTCTTTTAAGGCCCAGATTTTTAGTCAGGGAGCTTTGATATGATATTCAAAGCTTTTTTTCTTTGTTCACAGCCCACTGTACTAAGGGACCAAAGTGCAGTCATAGAGCTAACACAGTATAGAAGACATAGCAAGCTTTTAGCAGTATGATATTTCACAGCTGGTATTTAATACAGTCGTTTGCTCGATCAGTTGTGAGAGAACACATCACTCACCAGAAGGCCAGATGCTGCCTCCTTCTGTAGGACAGCTGGGACATGAGTGGTAAGCTTTCTCCCTATCCTAGCAAAGATTTTTACACTCCAAGGGTCTTAAAATGCCTAACTGACTATGCATTCTCTTCACTGGTCATAGGAGCTTCATTTTTTCATGCCTGACCAGGAAAGGAAAATCTACACATTAATCACTGAATCAAGCATTATTTCAGGTGGACATGATGGAGGGTTATAATGTAGCAAATCTGCATTTGCCAGCCTCGAGTAGAGTGCTGAAAAAGTGGCGTGAAACAAAGGAAGCACCTAAGCACTTAACTCCTATTATAACCATATTGAGAGAGAGGGAGTGAACAATTGTTGATTATTCTGGTTGCTTTTTGCTCAAGTGCATAGACAGCACATAGCCTTCTGACT
This sequence comes from Lophotriccus pileatus, assembly GCA_035583135.1. Classification (NCBI taxonomy): domain Eukaryota; kingdom Metazoa; phylum Chordata; class Aves; order Passeriformes; family Tyrannidae; genus Lophotriccus; species Lophotriccus pileatus. Next base: position 25,298,784 of record JAWWES010000041.1, read on the forward strand.
ACCAACTGTGATAAAATCAGGCCACAGAATTTGGTATCATCACTACCTACAGTTTATAATATCAAGGAAAAAGACTCATATTTTGTCAAATTTATCAAATTATACATTTATCAAATATTTTCTCCAAGGCATTTGCAACTCCAAAAATCTAGCAAATGACCTTAGAAATATCAAATCTTATTGCACAAGTATTAAAACATCTTAGGAAGATGTTTGGTTGGAGACTGGGACCCCAGGCTTTTTACCAGAAAATAAAATGTATTTTTTATTATGTTCCCTGCATAAAGGGCATTTTCATCTGAAGAAAAATGCAAAAACAGTTTAAAATGCTAAACAAAGGCAAAATATAATTTTCTTTCTGTGTTTTGGAATTAAAGAAGTGAATAATACAGAATGCAAGTGTATTTCATAGTAATTTAAGGTTTTACCACTGTGCCTGCTTCAACAGACTAGGAGATTCACAAAAATTTCCTTCAACAAGCACTGATGTTCCTTTTCCAGATGTCTGTACTGGTAAGCTGAAAGTGCAACTACCAGAAAATACACAGAATGGATACAACATAGTCTATTATTTAAAATTTAAACAAGTGAGAATTTACACAAGTTACCTAAAAGAATCACCAGCCCGGAAGTGCAATGGAAATAAATATACCATTAAATACTCTGTAAACATATCAAGAGGAAGCACTTGAACAAGGCCTGTTACCACAAACTGATCAAAATGAAGGGCCAGTGTTAATGCCATGATATCTAACTAATTCAGACTTTTAGAATTTTTACATTGATTGGCAAAAATTAGGTATTACTGCTACATTTCCCCAAGTTAGCTAAAATTACACTTGAGACAGTTTTTGCTGAAAAATTTCCTTTTGCCAGACAACAAATGTCTGACAATGGGATTATAATCTGAAGGACACTATTTTAAGCATTTTAACATTATATATGTGACTACCTAAATCATAGTCCATATTAATTCCCAATCCAGAATAAAAAGCATTAAAACAATAAACAAATACACAACCATACATGGTTGGTCTGTCTGTCTTGGGTGATACAGAAGATGAGAAATGCCAGTTACTCAGTCCTCATCATGTCTTCTGCGGTCTTTTTAGATCAGTGATGACATGCTGGTTTTGGATGTGCTTTCCTGTACACCTTAAGAAGGGAATGTAATTCAAATTCCTTCTCCATCAAGTCTTAGGACTTACTCAGTGTCTCTTGGTTTCTGATCCAGATATCCTGAGAAGCTGTACATAGGCACATTGAGATCCTGAAGACCTGCTGATATAGTTGTCATCAATACATGCCATTTTTGTGTTGCTTTTATGGTGTTTCTGCATTTTCATTCACTATGCACTCATATTCGTCTTCATGGTTCTTTATAATTCCTTGCACAGGTAATATAATCACAAAATTATATCAATGAATCATGTGCTGACAGCTCCTGACACTGCTAAACAAAACCAAAACACCTGCACAGTTAGAAAACAATGTCAGAGTCACGGAAGAACTGCAGGATGAGAAAGAGACAAATTTGGTTTAAAAAAGGACCTATCAGTAATGTACGAGCTGCCACCACCTCCTGAAAACAACACTGTTCATCTCTGGGATGAGAAACCACAGTCACAAACGTCTGTTTCTCAGGAGGTTGACCCATGGCTTATGTAAGATTTCTTCTCAGCAGACAAGTATGAGAGATGGACAAAAGTGTTTATGAGACTGAGGAGAAGAAAGCAGCATGGGAAACGTGCCAGAGGAGGCCACAAACAGGGACTAATCACATCAAATTGGCCACGGCACAAACAGGTGTCTGCACCTCCCATCCCCAAAAATAGTCATACTAAGAGACCAAAAATTCATTCATACAAGAGCAATTCAAAGATTAAATAAAACTGATCAGCATAGTATTTATTTGGCTGTTTCCTAATTTATTTATAATGGCACAACAAGTTACTGGTATTTTTAATATAAATTGTCAGCAGGCAAAGGAAAGGATGATGCTGGCCAATAGTGCTTTCAAAGACTGAGCTTCCAGACAGAATGTCTGCACGCAGCACAGCAGAGCCCTTGAAGCTCCACACTGCAGACTGGAGTCAAATATGACCCCGGCAGGATTCCTAGCACTGCAGAGCCACAAGTGGAGGATATGAGATGTTTCTTTGACAGCTCTGGGACATTCTTGGTCATGCTGGAAGCTGAGTACCAGACATCTAAGCCCTCCGCTGCTATTGCTAGCTGACATTGGTGCATAATTCCACCCTGACTTAGCAGAGTCCCCGGCTGCTCGTTGTCCCTGCACTGTGCAGGGTGAGGAGAGGCCAGAGACCTGCTCTACAAGATGCTCAGAAGCCATATAAGGTATAATTGCACAGGAAAAAGGTCTGGGCCAAGCAAAGCAGCTAACCTTTCCAGGGACACACACTCATTTATGCCTGAAACAACAAAGTGTATGTCCTTCTGTATCTAAGGACATTTTGCCTTCCTAAGAGACAGTTCAGATTAGCAGCCAGGACACTCCTGCCTTATGTCAAAAATGCAAGTTTGAATCCCTACTTTAAAGCAGGCCCAAGTGAAGACTTGAAGCTGAATCTTTTGGACACAAAACTATTCTGTATGCATGTCAGCATTTACGCACCTGGTTCCTGGGCTGTGGCAAAAGCTACATCCAGCTGATCCACACCTTGAGCTCAGCCAGAGTCTGGGGCTAGGCTGCCATGCTGGAGACCCCTCCAGCTGCACTGAGGATCTCTTTTTTGGAGCTGTCAATTAACACCTCTCTTGAACAATTAATGCCCAGCTTGTTAACCTCAGAGCAGTGTCAACTCACAGATGATTCTGTACATGCCTGGCGATAAGATTATAGACACTTACCAGTTAAGAAACTGATGACAATGGTATCACATGGCGATGCACATAGATGCACTTAATGTATTTTACCTGTATTTGCCAGGGTTATGGCTGCAGTGCTTTCAAGCGTTGATAAACTGAATTGTCTACTGCTTTTTCATCAATAAATCGTTACTGCTATTGATAAAGCCATCAATACTTTAATTTAGATTCAGTTAGTCATCATCTGATGTCACAACCGAAACACTGAAAACAACACTGAGTTCAGTTCAGTAATTCATTGAAAGAGTAAGCATAAAGGAAAAAAAGAAGGTGCCATGCCAGAGTTCCTTAAATGATCACAGGCAGGATTAAAGAACATTAATTGTCTCATTACTCATCTCATCTTAAGGCCAATTGCATTTAAAGGCTAAGTAATGTGCTTTTCTGTAATACTGCTTCTTCAGGAAAGTATGACTTGATGCACCTTATCAGCTTAGAAATGTCAATCGGAGGAAGTGAACCAAACAAATCAATAGGGTTTATTCTACTTCAGAATCTACTTACAGCAGATACTTAGAACACTGTTAGAAAGAAAAATAGTAATAAATACATTCCACTTCTGGGAATAAGTTACAGTTCTAGCATCAGCTAAATGGGAGAAAAGACTTTGTATTGAACTTCTTCAACATGTTAACTCCAGATGCAGCTGCGCATTGATCTCTGTATTAGTCATTCACTAGGGTTTATAATGCTAACAGGTAATACACTTTTCCTACCTCAAACTGACATCAAGGGGTTATCATTCATCCTTCATGTAGACAGCACAACAATTGACACTCCACAGAGACATTATGAATACAGCCAAACACCACAGGGTTATTGAATAGTCCAAGTAACTTTCTTCCAAAGAGACCGTTTTGCCCACTATAACTTTCTAAAAATTTATTAATGTCACAATGACTTGCTGTTGAGCTTGTTAGTCCAAGCATAGAGAAAAAAGTGATCCTATGCAAAAAGAAGGAGTACAGCATGAAAACCTTTCAGTAACAGTCACTGACCTTTCACTGTATAAAACTGTTACAGCAGTGAGACTACGAATAAGGGTTTCTGAGTGGTTGCTGAGGTGTTATGCAGCCTTTCATCTGTGTACTAATTCAAATCCTGCCTGGACAGTATCCTTCATTCAGCCACACTCCACCGATAATTACCCTACTAAAGTTAATGATTGCCATCAGCTTTGTCATGGGTGAAAGTGGAGGGGGGGGGGGCGGGGGAGCAGGGAGTCAACTCTTAACCTTCTTTTGCATTATCCAATATAATCTTAGTTCTGTGGGACTTCCCAAGATAACCTCAGCATCATAGCACAAGGTACCTGGTCCAGTGGCAATGCAAGTCACAGAACTGATTAGAAATTATTGCTTTACAGCAATAAATTTAGATGGTGTCCATATGGCTTCACATCCTCATACTCATCAAAATTAATCTTCTCTTTTCTTTGCCACAGTATGAAGAATAAAACCACTATCTGCAGCTCCAGTATAACCTTCTGCCCATACATTCCACCAAGCAGTTAAATGTCAATAGACCTTGACATAGCTTTCTCTTTAAATCAAAATCCAACCTCTTCACTCTATACCTACTGTTAAAATACCAGTCCATGCTCCTGTCATCTCCCTCTTTGCCATATAACCTTCTCCTTTATGGCCTCCCCATGGCCTGCATAAATCTTTTCTGATGCACTGAAAATAATAAAATAAGCATGAAACAGAAGGACAATGTTTGTAAGAAAAGCAATGTCTAAACCAATCTGCATATAGCTATTGTGTTTCAAAACATGTAGCCTAATGAATTTATGCTTTCTAATTGCCTGTGATTGTGCATAAATAAGAGGCTACATCACTATAAGGTAGTAAAGAGAAAGTGTCACTTTTTATCTCTATTTAGACTGCAAGTCAAAAAAGAGTCAGAATAAATTTTGAATCCTTCAGTGCTTGACACTTCTAGAAGACGACAGAAAGAGAAGACCCCAAAGACTATGAATATGCACCATTAACACCACCTATTAAATGTTTTCAAATATTCTGCAATGGGAACAAATAGATAATGGGTTCATAATTTAGTCAAAAGCATTAAAATGCAGATCCTCAAACAAAATTGGTTTCAAATTCAGTAATTTCCTGTCCCCTTTTTTAGTTTACTCTCTACATCCTCAGGAAGCATTACACATTAGAACCCATTTTTAAATGGTCTTTCTACATGTTTGCATGTAATTACAAAGTTTGTGTGAACAGTCTCTGTGTGCAGGTGTTCAATGGTACATAACACTGAGGCATAAAACTCAGCTGCTATACTCTGAAAATTCAAACTTAACAGTTAGAAAAGTCTCATCAAAAAGTGGGATGCCAGTTGCAGGAACTTACTGCCTTCTATGCTGAGATACATGTCTAGGGCTTTATCTGGAAAGGTCCTAAATGTGCTGCTTCTGACACTGTGAAGCAATCAAGCATGTGAGTAAATTTAAACAGCTGACTCAGTTCACTGACTCTCTGGGTGTCATGTACATGCGCATTGGGTAGCACCACTGATTAAATGCTTCACGGGATGTCAGCCAAAATGGGCAGACTGTCACACTGCTCAAAGGGGGAAATGAAACATTCTAAATACTTCCAGAATGTATGTGTGTGTATGCATATGTATATACATACATACATACAAACACACTATTGTGTCTGTGTGTGTTTTATACATTTATATTTTCACGGCATTGGGTATTTTATCTATGAAGTGACAAAGGTTTAGCCTTGCCTTGTTGATACTGGTGAGTTTGCAGCCACAGACAAAATGATTGCAGACCATATTTATAGACACTTCTGAAGAGAAGTAACACTTCCCTAATGCATAAACTGTGCAATTTTCGCTCCTCTTGCTCTAGAGTTATACAGAAAAGCAAATAGCCCTCTAAATGAAACAGCCTTAATCCCCTTTGAATTTGAGCATTGGTAAAATAAAATGTCATGCAATTTAAGGTGCTACAAATAAATTTTGAAAACAATGACAGAAGTATATATCTATATTGTATATATCTTTATAGCTTGTATCACAGTCATCTTAGTTTCTCCACTGAAACATAAGGCCAGTTAGTATGGAAAAGACTGAACTTTGTCATTACAAAAGACATCTTTTAAGACATTCATGGGCATTGTGGTTTTGGCAGAAAATTTTATACATCTTGGCAGAGATGGCACATTTTCACGAGAGAATTTTCTATTTATGTTTCCACATAAATGTGTGGAAGTAACCACAGTTGCAATGGGAGCTGAAGTGAAAAGAATGAGAAGGCACAGGATCATTTCCTGACTTTGCTGTTGACCTTCTGCAAGAATTTCAAAACTAATTTTATCTTTCCATGTCTTGATTATTTCAGATATAAACTGGGGATGATGACCATCCCTGTTGTCCTTCATAACAAGCCATGAAATCTGTTCATGCAAGCTAATATTTAAACATCACTCAAACCCCGCTAAACTGATGAAAAAAAAATTTTCAAGAACTTTGGTTTGTGAGTTTGGATTGAGTGCTCTAATACTAATCTGGCTACTATTATTATCTTGTTATTTATATGTATATTATTACAAACATACACATTACATATATATGTATATATATATATATTCAATATTTCACATGGTTTAGGTTTTTATCACCATGGTCACCTTAATGGAGCCATTAAGGTGAGATAAGTCAATTTCAGTTACGTGTATTTACAACCGTACTTTTCAGTATACACATCACAAGTGATATTTCTCACTGCATGAATTTTCAGACTGGTAACAGAAGCTAAATGCATTTTCCTTAAAAGTTTGTGTAATCTGTGAAACCCAAAGGCATTAAGCAGTTATATTTTTCTGAATCATGGTGTCTATTGTAAGAACAGCTGTGTATTTAGTTCAACAGTGAAACTCAAACTGTTTTACTAATGAAAAGGGAGCCAAATAACCCAGTGCTGGAATGAATTGCAGGCTATTGAAAGTGGACAGTTGGCTCACTAAATGAATGACACGACTTCCCTTTAGATTGGCATTGAAATAATCCAGATTTACTTTGTATTCTACAAAGTATTTTAGGACCTTCTATTATCAAGATACAGGAAATACATTCCATAAAGAAAATAAAATTTCTTAGCTTGCAACAGCAAAACTTCAGCATTTACCAAGCAAATGCATGTAGTTTCTAGGATAAATGACTTTTGGTGCAATTATTCATAGATTTTTCCTCTGGGTTTACCACTACCACTGGACTGCTGCACATGCATTACAAAATTTATGACATTTTACCAATATTGGGAAGAACGCCCACTCTTCAGATACAGGTGGAATCATTGGCTTACTGAAGGCAATGGGAAAATTCCAGCATATGTCAATAAGATAAAATACTTTAGACAGGGAATTCAAGCTCAGATACCCTAAATAAAAACATCCAAGGTGAACTGAAACATTTTAATTATTTCCTAATAGAGTGATCTGCAATTATGCCTCTTCTTCTTCCTTTAAAGAGTCTTCAGCAAGTCTCACCCTCAGTTTCACACTATGTGGCTCAGATTTTTTTATTCTTTCCTGTTCTCCTTCTCCAGGCTTTGTTCGTTTTTAATTCTGTGCATAAATTTAATTACTTCTTGCCTTGGATACGCTTCCATAAAAATCTAGTTATCTAAACCTCTTTTTTTTTGTGTGTATCAGGACAGTTCACCATGCATATTAGTTGAGCAGACTGATCCCTGACCAGGATGTTGGCAGTGGACCATGACAAAGGGGTTGTGAAAGATTTGAGTCAGTCTTAAAAGATTCTTTAGAAAAACTGCTGAGCCAATGAACAGAAATTGTGAGCTGCCCTTTTTTAAGGTATATGTAGCAATGAATACACCTACCTGATGAGGGGTTAAAGAAGACAGAGCCAGGTTCTTTACGGTGACATTCAGTGACAGGACAAGACCCAATGGGTTCAAATTGAAATAAACTCCAGTTGACGTCTACCTCTACTTTATTATGCTTCCAAAAAAATCCAAAAAGCCTGCTCCTCATAATCTAGAAAAAGCATAAGAGTGCTCACAATAATCACAGGGAATCCCCATATTTGCCATATTGATGGGTAGCTCTCACACTGCCCTGCAGAGTTCAGCGGGGAAGTCAATCAATGGGTGTTTAACTCTGGCTGGCATCCTCTGCACTCAGTCCTGCAGTCTGGCTGCTCCTGCCTCCTGCCAGAACTAACTCCAGAGCTTTTTTTCTGCAGGGCTGGCAGCTGCCTCCATGCCTCTCTGCTCCAGCCAGCACTGCACAGAGACATCTCTCAAGTGCTGGCAAGAGAGCTCAAAGAGATTCCAGCAGGCAGAGGAGATCCCCTGCCAGGCTAAAGAAGCCAAGGACTGAGGGGAAAGAAATCATTGGACTATTTAATCCTTTATTTTCATGTCTGTATAAAGGACAGCAGGAAGTGTGTGACCCCAAAGGAAAGAATTTTCTATCAAAAAGTGGTGCCATTCTTTCTGTGCGCCTTTCTGTGCACTCAGAAAGAAGAAAGTTTTGCTTCTTGGAGGGATCAAAAGAAGTCTGCCAGGGGTGACAAAAGAAAGGGAGAAGTTAACCTCCTGACAATGGCAATAGGTTAAGCCAGTATAAAGGAAGATTATACTGCAAAGATCTTCTAGGACTGAGAAGAAAATTATCTTTGGTTCAGCAAAAGAGGAAATGCAACATCAGAGGATTAAGAAGAGAAGGAACACGGGAAAAATGAGAAACCAGAGAGATGCCCCTTTGCAGCAACACTTTGAATAAATAAAAGTGTAGGGGTCACTGCAAGAGACAGGACATGACTTAGGGTCATACAGTCAGAGAGAACTGTTAGGCCTAGGAGTTGCGGTGCTACTAGCAGTAAGACCTCAATACAATCAAGTGGGAATAAAAAGAGAGGGAAGACAAAGGAAAACATGAGTCATGGATGGTATTCAAAACTGTATTTGTCAACAAGGGCATCCAGGGACAATGTCTAGAGAGTCAAGAGGAGAAAACAGAGATGGAAGCCTAGCATACTCTCAGCAGCAGAAAAAAGAGTCAGCTGTAAAGGCTCAAGAAGTAAAAGTGAAGAATTGGGAAAGGACAATTTTTTGGAAGGGCAGTGGGGGCTTTTTTAAGTGTTTGCTGGATTTGGGAAAAGGAATGAGAGTTTCAAAAGTATTCCATCTGTCAGAGACAATGAAACACAGGCCTTTATGCCTAAGTTGTTAACTGGAGGTATTAATGTGAGCAGCTCCAGCTGATGAAGGAAAGATTGAGCCATACTGAAGGAGATGTAGAATGTAATTAGAGCAGTTTTGAACTGCATGTTTGGAGAGGATAGAGGTGACAGGAATAAAACAGATGAAGTGATAGTTACAAGAAGGGAATCCAATAGGTGTTTTCATGACAGGAATGATCTGTGACTACCTACATTTATTTGAGAGGAAACTTAAGGACTTTGAGAAACAGTAGGGAAAAAAAGGCAAGATGAAGTAGACACACATGATAGGAGGGGAGAGGAGGGGATAATGAGAAAGTAAGAGAAATAACGAAGTCAACATTTGTGTGACAGCAGACTGAGAAGCACATGTGGAAAAGGTTAATGATAGAAGTAATTAATTCAGTATTTTAACTTGGATTATTTTCTGTAGAAGCAAACGAGGTAGTTGCAGTAGAGCCAGCTTATTTTCTCAAAGAAAGGGAAGCATACAGTGAAGTCCAAATGAGGCAAGTCATGTTTTTGGTAGGAGAAAAACTGAATGAAGATCTTTGACTGGAGAGATGAGGACACAGCGATAGTCAGCTAAAATGTCAGATTAAGTATCACCAGGGAAAAGTAGCTCAAGGGTGAACATGATCATGCAGAAGTGATAATCACTGACCCATAGTTAGGATCATATCGGTAACCAGAGTAAGCATCACAGCAGTGCAACTGACATCCAAAAATTGATCAGAAAGTTTCTCAGATGTGCTGGTTTTGGCTGGGATAGAGTTTATTTTCTTCACAGAGGCTGGTCAGGAGCTGTGTTTTGGATTTGTGCTGAACAGAATCTTGAAAATGTAGGCATACTTCTGTTACTGCTGAGCAGTGCTTACACAGAACCAAGGCCTTTTCTGCTTTTTGTACTGCCACACTGGTGAGGAGATAAGGGATGCATAGGAAATTGGGAGGAGAAACAGCCAGGACAAGTGACAAAAACTGATCAAAGGGATATTCCATACCATATAACTGCATCCAGTTGGTGGCCAGTCACTAGTGGTGTCCCCCAGGGATCAGTGTTCGGCCCAGTCCTGTTTAACATCTTTATTGATGATCTGAACAAGAGGATTGAGTCCACCATCAGCAAATTTGCAGACGACACCAAGTTGGGAGGGGAGTGTCTATCTGCTGGATAGGAGGGCTCTGCAGAGGGACCTGGACAGGCTGGATGAATGGGCTGAATCCAATGGTAACAAGGCCAAGTGCCGGGTTCTGCACTTTGGCCACAACAACCCCCTGCAGCGCTACAGGCTGGGCACAGAGTGGCTGGAGAGCAGCCAGGCAGAAAGGGACCTGGGAGTTCTAATCAACAGGAGGCTGAACATGAGCCAGCAGTGTGCCCAGGTGGCCAAGAAGGCCAATGGCATCCTGGCCTATATCAAGAATAGTGTGGCCAGTAGGACCAGGGCAGTGATTCTTCCCCGGTACTGGGCACTAGTTAGGCCACACCTCAAGTACTGTGTCCAGTTCTGGGCCCCTCAGTTTAGGAAGGACACTGAGGTGCTGGGGAGTGTCCAATGAAGGGCAACAAGGCTGGTGAAGGGACTGGAGCACAGGCCCTATGAGGAACAGCTGAAGTAGCCAGGGGTGTTTGCAATAAACAAATGGCTTTCAAAAAACAGATGAACCAAGAAGGAGGAAAAAAAAAAAAAAAAAACACAAAAAAAACAACCAAACAACAAAACCACCATAAAACCCCACAAATAACCCCTTCATGATGTTGATTATAACTTTTTCCGTTCCAGAAAGTGCACTTTATTTTCAATTTCCAGTCTCACATATACCTCCTTAGCCTTGTGCTCAAAATTTACAAAGCTTTAGCTTGTCAGCTAAGGGAATTCTCTGTCTTTCCTCTGAATATTAGTTACATAATAGCTTGAGCTAAGCAATCAAAGTGGTGATAGGTCAAAAGGAAGATTTGCCTGAGGTGATGCAGGAAGTTGATGGCAGAGCTTCAAGCTGAATACACATTTCTCTGCTATGCAGACAGCACAAAAACCAATAAAATCTCCTTCACGGTTTGGATTTTGTTGGCTTTTTTCCAAAGCAGCACTTTCTGAAGGCAAAGCTACAAATACAATGGCACTGAAAGAGCTAATAAGCCAAAGAAATATCCAAAAATGGCACAGCTTTCTAGCTCTCAATGGCACTTCCATGATATTACTAATAAATTATATATCTTACAATCAGTATTTTCTACATCCTGTAAATATGCACAATTCTTGAGATATTAAGGAGTGTGTTAAGCCCAGTCTTCCCCTTGGATTTTACACTGCTCACCTTCAAAACTCTGAGGTCCAAAGAATCCACAGCTTTTTGGTACTGACATTTCTAGTTATAAAAGAAAGTCGTTGTTCAACCCCCTCGCATCTGTTTTGTGGAACTAAATGACAACTACTGAAAATTTTAGTTGGTAAGTAGTGGCGACAGTAAATACAGCAGTGAAATTTACAGGGATGAATTAAACATTTTTTGACATTGCAGAACAGTGTAACATTTACTTGTCAACAGTTCAGGATACAGTAAATAGGCCAAGCAGGGAACTAGGAGGGTCAATACTCCAAGCCCCACTCTCTGAAGTGACAGCAGTGATTAAGATGACAGCTCCTGCACTTGAAATTGCCATTCTTCAGGTTCTTTAGGGCTTATGATTTATCTGCAATTGACTAAGGAATAGGCTAGGCATTATAAGCATTACTCTTCTCCATGACACGACAACATTCCCAAAAATTTCAAGATTTTTCTCCTATGAATTTATCTGGCATCTGCTTCTTGAGAAAATGCCTTCAGAACTCAACACTAAGCCTCAAGTACTTCAGATCTGAAAAACTGTAAAAGAGGTAAAGTTATATGTATGTTGAACAATCTATCTGGGCCTCCACTTCTCTTCAAGCAACTCATCAGAAACTGTTTCTGTAAAGAGAACTGTTTCCAAAAGTTGGGGTTTTGCACAAGTTTAGGGAAACACTGGGAGAACACGAGTTCTCAGTCATGAAGCGCACACCTTTTCAACTGAAAAATAAAAACTGAGCTTTGACTAGAACAAGCTAATGCAGCAAAACACCCTAATATGCTATTTCTACAAGCAGCCTTGTCCAAAGAATAAATAAGATAAAAATAGGGACAAGCTAAACTTAGATTTTGGTGTGTGCTTTCACTTAATTACCTGATAACACTTCTCTTGTGTGTGGTTTTTTTTTTTTTTTTTTACAAGGCTGCAGACTGCTCTCCACCCTATAAAACTGCTTTAACTGCTTTCCTCAGAGCAGGACTTGGCTATGATGGCATTCGTTAGTACTGTTCAGAGGGCCTAAATCTGAAACGACGCAACCGAACTAAAGGTGACTTGTGCTATTTATTGAAGAAAAAAAAAAAAAAAAAAGGCGGACAACCAGCCCAAGGCAGTGTATTTTTGTAGTTTTTATTTTTACAGTTTTAACTTCAGTCGAGCCGCAGTGGGTGCGTGTGGCCCCCGCTCTCTCTGCTGACATGCTCAGGGCCGAGTTTCACGGTCCCACGGTCACCCGGGGGTCCGTCTGGGAGCCGCCCTCGGGAGCAGCTGCCGCCCCCGGCAGGCTCTCCCAGGAGGCGCCCGGTCCCGCCGCATCCCCCGGGGCCCAGGCCGGCCTGGCGAGCTCCGCTCTCGGGGCCGCCGGAACCCTCCCCGGGTCGGGGGCCGCCCGGGCCGCTAGCAGCGCCTGTGCCCCCGAGCCGCCCACGGGAGACCCCGCGGGCGCAGCGAGACCCCTGAGCGGAGCGCGCCGGCAGCGAGAGCGGAGCGGAGGCGGCCCGGCCGGGTCACGCCCGCCCCCGGCCGCGCCACCGCCCCTTCCTGTCATGGCAGCGGCCGGGCGGCGAGAGCGCGGCGAGGCGGCGCGGGCCGGCACCCTCGGCAGCTGAGCCCCCCGCGGAGCGGGGACGGGCCCAGCGCGGAGCCGGCGGCAGGAGGTGACTGCGGGGCGCCGTGCGGCAGGGGCCTGTGCGGGGGCTGCCCCGGGGAGCGGCCGCCCCGCAGCCAGCCCGCGGCGCTGGGACCTGGCGGCGCGGTCGCTCCAGGGTTGGCGGGGCCCGGCCGCGGTGCGGGCCCGAGCCCGGCATTGCCTCCGCCGCGGGGGCGGGCGGAGCAGGCGCTTGTTCGGGTGTCCCGGACACCGCGGAGGATCGACGCGGGTTTTTGTCGAGTGCACCCCGATAACGAGCCTTCCCCGCGGGAAGAACTATTGCGGAAGAGGGCTTCCGAGCTGGTCTCGACTTGCGCCTCGACGGCAGCTTCCCAAGTTGTAGGAACCACGGTGGACGTTTGTCCTGCAGTGACGGTGTGCACGGTGGTACTGCCCGGGAGGTTAAGTTCCCACCCTCCCCAGCGTGCCGTAGTCTGGCCGTGCTCTTGGATTCCGAGAATGCCCGCTACTAGGGGGTGTGGGTGAGTTGATGTTCAGGAGCTAAACACCTGGTGAAACAGGCCCACGTAGCACAGCAGGTGAGCAGGCTCTGGTAGCTGCAGACAGGAGAGCCTGTTCTGACTTGACCTCGTGGTAAGACACCAAAAGATTAGATTCCACAACATTACATAATAAGATAGCAACCCCACTGTGGCTGTCTCCTGATAGTAAGTAATTTGCTTTTGTAGTTGGGAAGATAAAACCTAAATTTCCTGAGCCCCACGCAGGTATCTGTAATACATCAATCACATCACTTGGCTTTTGGCAAGACAAATCCAGGGGGAAGGGAAATCCTGTCATGTTCCTTTTGTTTTCCTTGTAGATACCGCTGAAGTACCTGCTTTCCACCACTTTCCTCATTTAACTTCCCCTTGGGGTCAGCTGGTCATCAGCATGCGTTCTACCGAGAACACCTCTAAACTCTTCCTGATCCTCTTCTCATTGCTGCTGGTGCTACCAGTGGTTGAAGCCCTGGATGCCGGAGATACCATTGCCTTCCTTCTAGGCCTCGCTGTCAGTGTCGTCGGATTCTGCGCCTGCCTCGGCTTGTATGCAAGGAAAAGGAATGGGCAGCAGTGATTTCAAGAAAATGTTTAGATGAAGTGAATTTCCTAACATGGCTTGGGGTTGGGTGTAAGGCTGAGCTTTGGTTCTAGATAACTTTCAAAAAACATGTAGTAGATACTTCTGCAAACCTCTCGTATGCTCAGTACAACAGAATCAAGACTGTACACAGTAAAAGGGATTTGTAGGATCTGCCCTTGTGACAGAAAGATAATTATATATTGCTTGTGATTAAATATTGCCTCAGAGAAGGGTAAGAACTTTTTGAATGGGGAAGAAAAACTATAGAGTGGCTCACAATAAAAGTTTATAGATGTAGCATGTGAGGGAGGTCATCAACAAGTTCCACAATTTTGGTTTCAAGGTTTATTCAGGAGGAAGCAGCTATTAATCTTCCAGTCAGGATGACAGAGTTTTGAAACTACTCCTAACTAGATAGCTGGCAAGCAGACTGCTCTGACTTGTATGCTTGTGTTCACCTTCTCTGTAATGACAGTTAACACCTAACAGCTCACTTCTGCTATCACAGGAATGAGACGAGAACTAAGAAAACATGAAAGGCTTTTTCTTTTCTTTTAGAATATTTTTAGAATATTTTTATTTTAGAATACGACACTCCTGTAGCCTCTGTTCTTGTTATCAAGTAAATACACTTAAGAGTGGGACCAATATTTTTATTTAAGATGTATTTCACAGAAAAGTACATGTAAGGCTACGTAAATCAGGAATTATGTGTAGTATTTCTGCACTAGGAAGTCATTAGAATTATATATAACAAGACCATTGTACAGATATTTCTTTTACAATATAGAAAAAACTTGTTAAAATCCTGGATTTAGTCAACAGGTCCATTGCTCAAGTGTCTTCCTCATGACAAACTTACATTGCTAGCTAAACATTTAGGCTTTTCCGACTGGTGCATCTGAGTTCCACAGAAAATTAGGACAAAAACCAAAGTAAAAATTCCCGATGGAAAATGGGAGATGTAAGTAGTTGTAATCTATTCACATTCAGTCAGATTGTATGGTATATGGTTGAAAGACTTAGTAGCATGTCTAGAACCTTCTTTAAGTACCAAAGGTGAAATGACTCATCCAAGAATGTCTGCCACAAGTCCCTCCAGCTTGTTAGGGTGTTCTAGCTGTCTGCTTGAAGCAAGGAGCACAATCTCTTAACAGCAGCAGAATAAGGAGCATAGGAAGGTGAGCTTTCCACAGTTCACGGAATTTCCTTCTGATCTTGTGCTGTGGACACTCTCACTCTTGCTAGAAATCTTTTATCTTTCAGAGCTGGGGAAAAAGGTTACATGTGATGCAGAGCTATGTATTTTGATACTATTCCTCCATTTCAAGTCTCTGTTCAGTAGAGCATCAAGCTAGAAGAGCTGTTGGGCAGGTCTTATGTAAGAAAGCCCTGGTTATTTCAGTCTTGCAATTTATGTCTCTCATGGTTGATAGAGGGAGGAAGTGAAAATGAAAGCCTCTAAAATTGTATGGGATTGAAACTGTAGGACTCAATCCAGTAATCCACAAGAATGTAGGTTTTTGAACATTTTTTGTAGCTTTTAAAAGTCTGGGACATGGTGCACAATTGCTATGCACAAATGAAATTTGCAGCCCTAAGAGGAGCTTCGGACAGTAGCATCACCTTCAAAAGCTGCCTAGCAGCAGCAGATGATCCTGTATGTGATTATTTAACTGGGCGGGTGCAAGCACACATCAAGGTGTCATCTTCAGTGTTCCAGCTTGAGTAAACCATTACACTTAAAAAAAAAACCCAAAACCCGAACCACAGAATCACCGCTCAATTCACTTTAATTTCCAAAAATTACATAATTTTGTCAATTTTTCAGTAGAATATTATATATTGCTCTTTCAATAGAATACATTTTTTCACAGACTCCTTTATCTACACTTTGGAAAAGATCCCTGGCAACTGGGCAACAGTTTCACTTCAGGAAAACAAAATTTTAGCAGAGTAATTATCTTCAAGCAATAGGAATATGAGGAACACTGTTCTTTGCCTGAAGCTGAATGTACTTTATTGAAAGGTGTTTGCACAGCATAATGGCTTTGTTTCCTGCTTTCTGAAAGAACCTTTATTGTTAAAGACTTCCATTTGTTGATATCTTGAGTGTAAAATCAGATACCCCTGTTTTTCTGCTGTCTTAATAAACTTTCACCTATGATTTATCATTAGCTTGATGAAGTAGTTCTTATGAAAAGAAAAATCATGATGACAAAAATGACTAAAACTGTTGAAATTCCTTCTGTTATTATTTTCTTATCTACTTTTGCTTAAAGTTAGATAACTTTACAAACTAATGTGCCGTAAGTTATGTTTTCAGTTGAACTTTTGTACTTCTGTTGATCCCATTTCAATATCAGCTACTTTAAGGCACTTAAAGGGGGCTGGTCCCCTTCGACACGGTCAGCTTGCAGTTGCGAAGAATCCTGTTTCCCTGATAGAAGGGAAACTTGAAAGATTATTTATTTTTCCTTTTCACTATGAATTTTTAACATATCTATTATGTAGTTGCCTTTATACCAGAAAAGCCATTTATGTCAGTTTTCTACTGGAGACCCAAGAATATATGGGACCATTTTCTGCTGCTTTCTTTTAAAGAAATACTATGTTCTAATGCTCAGTTATCTGAGGGTTTTGTGGTTGTTTTTTTTTTTAGACTTTAAAGGAGCTTGTTTTATCCCAGCTTTTTGAAAACAGGATTCTAATTCTTCTGGGATTTTAACTAGTATACAAAGCAGTTCACTTTTTGCACTAAACTAATACCATTAGAAGCTGTTTTCAGAGCAGAAAGTAGAAACAACCTGACAATGTTCACTGTCTAACAAATACAATCTACCCTCTAGTGCAAGAAAGCTGCAGGTCAGGAAGGAATAGCTTTTGACTGCTATGACTTCCATATGTTTTAACAATAGCGTGGCTAAAACCCAGCCATCCTAGAACATTTAACAGTCAGTGTACAGTCCCTTTGCAAATTTGCAAATGGACAGAAGTCCTCAGCTTCTTGGGATGCACTTTCAAGTGCTACACACCAGCTAGCTTTTACCATTCTGCTGAGTACAGCAATACATGGGGCTGGAATACACGTGCTTCACATAGTTCCTAATACACTGGCTTCTGGGTGTGTGAACATGTGAACACTAAATCCTGTTGCTGGTGGTGATGCTGCTTTAATGCTATTGTGAGACCTGGAAATTTTATGACATCTTCTATCTGAGAACCTTTGTAAGTTTACAGGTATTAATATTTGCATCCCAATCATATCCTTGGCACAAGTGGAAGGAAAATCATTGGCTTTTGATGGTGTCATGGGAAGCAGGTGGTATCTCCAGGATGCTCACTGAGTTTTCTGGAGCGTACTGTGCTTGTGGTTCTCAGCTACCATGCCCTTCCACGGGAGCTTTCCCTGGATACCCCAGAGACTCTTGTACACTGATTAGACACAATCTGAAGCCCTGGTTCCTGTTTACATAAAGCTGCTTACGTAAGTTTTGTGAGAAGGGAGTAGGGAGTTGAGTTCACCATTTATAAGAAGATAAAAGATGACCAAATGGATGAACAATAATAGGTCTGTTACCATGATAAATGCTCTAATTATTATACTGCAAAAGTAACCTTGCTGTTCATTTTTACATCTGGTGAAAGGTTTGCCACATATAAATTGGTGTAGTGATGTGATTGTTGGGAGTGGTGGAAAGCAGGGCCTGGATCTGGTTGTCCTACTGGTTTACACTTGAACAAATTGTTGGTAAGTTATCTGAATTCAACAGAAAGTGTGGGTTGTTCACCAGATGAGAAAAGTAAGACTACAAATTCAGAACCAAATGCAGCAAAACATATTGGGCAAAACTGGATGTGACTAAAGATGCACAGGACCCAAACCACTTAATTCCTACTGAAATCAATCTTCAGAAATTTGTTTTTTAATACATTAGACACTGAATACGCTGCTAAGTGTTCAATTGTTAAAGAATGTAACCAGTTTTTAAATTATGAAGATTTTAAGTTCACATGAATACACAGTAACACCAAGTATTGCATTACCAATATTTGGAAAGCAAGTTTTCCAGCAAGCAAGCCAGAGGTTACATATCAAGTATGATATGGTAAATAACATAAAAGTACATCTTCTTTGAACTAAAATTAAAAGAACAATAAAATGATCTGGGCATTCAAAACATTTCCAGACATTGTACTGGTCTCCTTAGCTCAGTTTCTCTGTAATAAAATCTGAAAATGCGTGGAAAGCTCTGTCACATTAAGTGCAAGCACACTAGACAGTCAGCAGAGCGTTTTGTTTCTGGATCATTCATCTGATCAGATCAAAACAGATTTTCATGAGAAAAACAAAACAAAATGTCCCTTAGACCTATATAATCATAGAATCATAGAATGTTAAGAGGTTGTAATGGACCTTAAAGATCATCTAGTCCCAACCCTGCCATGATCAGGGGCATCTCCCACTAGACCAGGTTGCTCAAGGCCTTATTCAACCTGGCTTTGGACACTGCCAGGGTTGGGGCATCCACAACCTCCCTGGGCAACCTGTTCCAGTGTCTAATTGCCGCCACTGTGCAAAACCTCTTCCTAATATCTAAACTGAATTTCCTCTCTTTCAATTTGTTATTCCTTGTCCTATCACTACAGTTCCTGAGGAAGAGTATCTCTCCAGCTTCCCTGTAGGCCCCCTTCAGATACTGGAAGGTTGCTATGAGGTCTCCATTTAGCCTTCTCCAGGCTGAACGGCTCCAACTTTATCAGCCTGTTTTTGCACGGAAGGTAAGCCTGTCCTCTTAGCCACTTTGTGGCCCTTCTCCGGATTTGCTGCAACAATGCCATGTCCTTATGTTGGGCACACCAGAACCATACACAGCACTGCAGGTGGGGTCTCACAAGAGCAGAGTAGAGGGCGAGAATCGCCTCCTTTGACCTGCTGGCCATGCTCCTATTGATGCAGCCCAGGAGACGTTTGGCTTTCTGGACTGTGAGTGCACACTGCCAGCTCATGGTAAGTTTTTCATTAACTATCACCCCCAAGTCTTTCTCCTCGGGGCTGCTCTCAATCACCTCTCTGCCCAATCTGTAGGCATATCTGGGATCACCACGACCCAGGTGTAGGATCTTGCACTTCACTTTTTTGAACTTCATGAGGAGGCCTACTTCTCCATCCTGTTGAGGTTCCCCTTCCCTCTTGTGTGTGATCTGCACCAGCTTGGAGACACCAGCAAATTTGTTGAGGGTATACTACAAAGTGTAAGAGAAGGCCTGATAGCAGAGTGCCCTCCACCAGATCTAGGAGTTGCAAACATTAGAGGGGGGGAAGGTGTCCCTAAGCATGCTATTGTAGAAAATTAGAGCTTGCTGCTGCGTTGGGTTAAAGTTTGTGTTCTCCTTCAGCCTTCCTTTATTGTCTGTGTTCCTCCTCACTAGTCACTGCCTTAGAAATTTTGACTGGAACCAACAGGACCAGCAGTTCTCTTAGCTGCCATTCATTCAAGGCACTAAAATTTTGTATACATTTTCATACTACTACTCTCCACTTGGCAAATATAAGAGCATGGAAGTTACCTTCTTTTCTTGAACAGAGTTAAAATACTGCAGAACAACACAGTCCTGTAAAACTTAGAAGAGAAAGGTCTGTCTTTTTCTTCTGTTTCTCTCTTCTTCTGTTTGTGCAGCATTTTGCACCCACTTCAATGATGCTAATAATAAATAGTTGTCGTGGGTTTGTCTAGGTGACAATTTTTTTACCACACCCCCCAACACAATTGCTCTAAGCTGTTCTAAGTTGAGAGGAGGTTTAGGTAGACAAAACCAAATTCAACTGGGGAGAAATAATATTAGGATTTATTACTACACAATAAAAACTAAACAACTATATCTACAACAATTCTAATTAAATAAAAGCACTACGTATTACCTGGCCTCCTCGCACCGGCATAAGACACCTCTGCGTGGGTCGGATTTGGCTTCCTGCCAAGTGCCCAAATCCACAGTGGCAATCCCCCTTCCCCCTCCCTTTTCCCTCAGGGTAAAGGAAAAGAACTATAAAAACTGAAGGGCCCGAAATCAATTTAGTTATATAAAAATATATATATTTATGTATATTACAGTTATATACAATTAGAATGTTATGTACACAGTGAAGGGAATCCAAACACCCCCCAAAGGGAAAGGGAAAGGGGAAAAAGGGGCAAAAAGGGACACGGAACAAATATATATTATTAAACTGGAGAACTAGCAAAATAACTGGTAAAACAATTCTCACCACGTCCTTTAGAGAAGCAAGATCACAACCCTCTCCGACCTCCCACGTGGCAGGACCAGCAGCCGCTGCAGGCCTCAGCTCCCAGATAAGCGAGACTAACGCAGGGACCCACTGCTCCCAAACCTCACCGGAACAGAAGAGAGAGAGTAGTAAAAGGCACAGCAGGTGTTAATTAGGTCAAGAAAATCCCAAAATTGAAATACCCACCAGTTGAAGACATGGTTGGGATCAGCCGCATTTTCAAGACACCAAAGGAGAAGGTTCAACCTGTAGAAAATATGTTTGGTATCAGCAGATTGGTGAGGTCTCCCAGGCAGAAAAATCAACCAGTTCAGGATTTTGTGGGGCTGCAAAGGCTTATGGCAGAGCCCAGGCAGAAATCTTCTTATGGTGAAGTGGACTATGCTGGAATGACAGAAATGTTTGATACACCAGAGGAAATGGAGGTAAAATTCTTTCTTTACCTTTTGGAAGGGCTGTGTTTAGGTTTAGTACCCTGTGGTTGAAATGAATTCTTAGGCCTCCTAGTATGACACCTTGTATCTTGGAGCATTTTACAGACAGCTGCCTGTCATAGGTTTGTCTAGGTGACAATTTTTTTACCACACCCCCCAACATGATTGTTCTAAATTACTCTAAGTTGAGAGAAGGTTTATGCAGACAAAACCAAATCCGATTGGGGAGAAATAATATTAGGATTTCTTACTACACAGTAAGAACTAAACAACTATATCTACTACAATTCTAATTAAGTAAAAGCACTACGTATTTACAAAAGCACACAAAAGTACCCCTCCCCCCTTTGTATCAGTCCAGGAGGAGAAGCAGATTCTTCCAAGCCATTTCTGCAGTACTTGTAAGTTCCTTCTCTGTTATCTCTCGGACAATTCCTCTGACTCGTTGCAGTTGGAACAGTTTCTCTCTGGCTCTTTTTCTCTTCTGTGTTGACCACAGGGTTGGGCCTACCTCCTTCCTCAGCTAAGGCCGAAGGCTGGAGGTTACCCAGGGTCCTGTAGGTCTCCCATGGATACTTGCAAGGGGACTCTTGCTTTTCCATGGATCTGCACCACAGGGTCACAAGGAATAATGGCTTTTGAGTCCACCCCTGTTTCCTGTGGGGTCCCTTCCCACGGGAATAGTCCTTGATAGACCTCACCAACGTGGGTCTATCCCTCGGACAACAGTTCTTGCATTCTCTGCTGTCCTTTGGGTCACAAATGCAGCTGCACCAGCATCGATCCCCCACTGGGGTCACACAAGCCTTACCTGAGCCGACTTGCTCCAGAGTAGGTCTCAGATGTGGGTAGCTGCACTGAAACAGATCCCCCTGTGGGATCCCAAGGTCTTACACGGGCCTCCTTGATCTGGTGTAAGACTCCTCTGTGTGGGCTACAGTCCAGCAAAAACTTCCACAGAGTTACATCTTTTGTATCTATTCCAGCATGGGCTCCTTCATGAGCTGCAGGCGAGGTTGTCTCTGCTCCCCAGCAATCTTCCATAGGTGGCAGGGATTTTAATTTCAGTCTTTTTTCCCTGCTGAAGGGAGAGAGAGGAAAAGAGGGGGAGAAGGAGCTGTCTCTCCCCCCCCTTCAGACATTCTCTCTCCTCTTGCTGTGGCTGCCAGCTGTGACCTTGAAGGCTTCGCTATCTCTTTGGCTGCAGTTTCTTTTGCAAAGTCCTTTAAGTTTTTTTTTTTCTGCACTCTGTTACACATCTCATCAGGGGGGTTTCGGTGTTGCCTCTGTCCCCGGCCAAGAGCCGGGGGAGGAGGACGGCCTGGCCCCCACCTGGGGCCTGCTGTGTCCTCCCTACATGGCTCCTAATTTCATCTGCGCAACTACCCGTCTTTTCCGTTTTCTTAAAGATGTAATTGGCAAAAGGTGTTACCAAAACTTCTGATTGGTTTTGTCCCGGAAATTCACCTGGACAAACCACTTACAGTCCCCCAGGGAGGCGGGACGCTTGTAAACCCACGACAGTAGTACAACTGCATGTCCCTTCTCTACCTTTTCACAGAAAAGCAACAGTCCTAAAACATTACCACTTTTAATCTTTGGAGAATTGAAGTGAAGAAAATTGTCACTTTTATGAAAATATGTTCACTTTCCATTTCATGAGTTACCTGTCAAATGAAATGTCTTTAATTCTAGAACTGTTCAAGGACATTGTCTGCCAACCTATTTCTGAACTGATATGGCTATGGAAATTACATGTTCAATACCTGCACTTAGTTCTCAGAATTTAACCTAACATGATTCATAAGTCCCGTGGTAGCAGTTTTAAATTTTTTTTGAATCTATTCAAATGACCTGGAGAATCAGCTGAAGCCATGTTGACTCATTTTTCCTCAAAAGCATATATTTATTTCAGTGTCTGCATGAATAGCAAGGAAAAATTAGGTCTCTTTTAACATTTAATCTTTTCAGAAAGGCCATTTGTGGTCAGCTTCCAAAACTCTATCTGATAATTTCAGACAGTATATCATCTATAAAATAGTCTATATCTACTAAAAAAAAAAAGTCCTTTTTCATAAAAAGTAATATTGCAATGGGCCCTACCTAAGTAACTTTTCATCTCTTCATAAAGATTAAAGAAGTTGATTGTATATCTGGAGCTGTTGCCAATAAGAAACCAGTATTCAACAATAAATGTCACAGAGCCACGTTTTTCATTCTATTGTATTCACAAAAAGAAAACATAAATCCCCCAAAAAATTTTACATTAAAAATTGGCCAAAAGCGCTTTTCCAAGAACAAGTCACTGTTATCTAATAACAAATACAACCTTTTGGAGAATCTCAATGAAGTCAGCTGAAAAAAATTTATTGTCCTAAACTGAAATCAAGCTCTCCTAAAGGGATGACCAAACTGTGTCTTTTGAATCCCACATAACTTTGCCAGAAACATCCCCATGCCAGGGTTATGGCAGCAGGCTGTCCTGATGAATGCTGGCTAACCTCAAATCCTGCCTGGGAAGTGACAGACAGCTGTGTCTCCCTGGGTGCCAAATGCATGCCCAGGCCACTGCTACCCTCTCGCTCCATGGAGTCATCTCCTGCTGTGACAAAAGCCAGATAGGAGATGAGCTATTTGTTTAGACATTCAGGAATAGCTGTGTGACTTATCCATTTTTAACATTCTTACATGCCAAATTTCACATTTCAAAATTTAGTTTTGTTGGTACACTTAATTTTTAAATACCCTGTATACAATATTTTAAAATATGGTATCTGTGTGGGCTGGGGTTGGTGCATCCTGGTGAAGTGGAAAAGCAGAGGACACTGTCAGCTGAAAGGATATTTCCAAGTTGTCCATCCACAAAAGGGGAAAAAGAAATCATCTTTGGGAAGAGACTGAGCCAAGAAATGTACAAGGTGACCTCCAGAGGTCCTTTCCAACCTAATTTACTGTATGATTCTATGAAGTCCTAGTTGTAAATGGGATGCATAAGCAGAAGCTCAATTCACTTGAATCTTTATGGCAAACAAGGATATATTTGTGGTGAACAAATCTAATCACAGTGTGAGCCCATAGGGAACCTGACTGCAAAAGCTGTGAGGCTGTTCAGTCATCATGTAAGACCACAGGGAAACCAGATGTACCAGGATTCTCCCACTGCGTCTAGTAAAACTCAATCCCTGAGGCATTAAAAGGTTATGGAAAAAAAGGGAGCAAATATAGCACATGTTCAGTAATCCTCTTTTCAGAGTGGGATTTTTAAATGTGGGTTTATGGGGCTAGTACAGTACTCCACATGGAATTCAAGTGCTTCAGTGCAAAGCCCCAAATGTGAATTATGTCAACTCCTGCCCAAGTCAACGTTTTGAAAATATTAAGATTTGAGAGCCAGAATAAAAAACTTTGTTGCACATGGAGTTCCCATTGGTATCAGTGATAATTTAGGACAAGGTCAAAGACAAAATACAGGTCTGGTTGCAGTAGTTACGTTGATAGGATGGAGCGGTCCCTGTCATTCGACCAGAAGTGCACCTTGCACCAGATGGTGCTCATGGGGAACTGCAGCCACATTAGACTCCATCCCCATCTTTTGCCTTAGAAAAATACTGGCTGAATTATTTATTGTGATAACTGAATGCCAAATTTTCATCTGGTTAAAAAACTGCCTGAAGTTGCTGAAATCAGTGCAGTCATCCTGATTTAAATTCATTTTGAACAGAAAACACAAGAGGCTTCATTCTGACCTTGCACCAGCCCTTATAATTCTGTGTAATGCAGTAGAATTATTCTTGATTTCCATTTATGTGAAAATCTAAATTGGTTCTTAAAATAGATTCTGTCTTTTTTTTCCTCTCAGTCTGCTACCAGTAAATTATTTGACCTACATCTAATAAATATTAGAAAAAATTGTTCTCCCCATTCTTATTCCACAAATACACATCAGAATGAGTGTATTCAACTTAGACTCCATTGTTTTGCCACCCCCAACCCCAAGATTTATCAACCGAGGCAAAGGGAAATCCACCAGACAGCCCACTCTCAAGGACACCATGCTAATATAAAGTGCCTCCTCACACACTTTTAATGTATGTATGCTGTACACATTTGATGTACATCTGTTTACCTTTCTGCTTTGCTGTTCTTATTACTTTAGTAATAAGACCAATCTGTTTTGTGTCTGTGTCAAACTGTTCCTCAAGAACTCCCCTCACCTAGTCTACATGAGGATCGGTGTATTAAATAAGAACTTCATAAATTTTCTTGTCTAGAAATCCCAGTAAAAAGGATTACATGTTCTCAATTTCAGAAGGGCCAGCAAGGAAATTATTATAGCTGCAGATAGAAATGTAAAGCACTAGAAATCTGAACTTTTATGAGTTTTGCCAGAGGTTTCTCTGCTTAACTCCCAATACATTTAATTGGAATTAAGAATTAAAACCCCTTCCACTTCCAAAGGAATACTGACCTTCCAATAATGAATGTAGATCATGTGATCACTTTATGCACGCTACCAAAATAATCTAAAATTGGCTGTACATAATAGTTGTCAGACTGCTGCACTAATAGATTATGTCAACTGTCATAACTCAAAACAATGAAAATTACCTGATGTGGTATTAAATATGAGCCTTCGGAAGTAAATGTCATAGAAATAGGGCAAAGAGGCTCTGACAGACATACCTTAAATACACTCTCTCTCATGCAGTAGTAGCTGAGCAACTTGCTCCATAAGAGTCCCATGTCCTCTTACAGCACTGGGTTTTTGTTTTTTCATTATCTGGTGATGAAAACCCACTTTCCCTTTGTCCTGTGCTTCAAAAGCTGCACTCTGGTTTCACAAGAAATGAAAACTAAGTAAATAAACCTCATGAGTGAAAGACTGTGTTTTTAGTTTTTTTTGAAACAGTTGATGCCTGCCACCTGCTTACAGTAACTATTTCTGGTCTTATATTATAAAGGTTGAGAAATGTGTAGCTTTCATGGAACTGGTACATTTGTAAAGAGTTTTATAAGTACATATGTTTCTCTAAACTTACTACAGAAATAATAGAAACCTCCACTGGTTCCAAAAATTCCTTCTAGGATGCTCATACTGAATAGACTAGAACAAATCTTTCACCATCCCCTGGTAGAGAGACTGCATAAATCCTTTCTTAAAACTGCTATATAATGCAGTTTTATTCACATTACAGCATACCTAAGCCTTAAAACATAATGCTGAGTCAAAGTCTACTAGACTTGTATCTCTTGCTTCATTTCAGCACTTGGAAATCTGATGTTAAAATTTCAACATATTTTTAGTACCAGTAATTATTCATCCTACTATTATTATTGTTTTTTCAACTTCAAAAACCAGGCATGATTAAACATGTAGGGTTTTTTACATTAAAAGAAGCAATTAGCTTTATTTTCTTTTTTTTTTGAAAGGTATTTAACTCTGTTCACTAAGAGCCATATTTGAATATCCATACTCCCAGTTTACAGATTTTTAAGGAAAGGTAAAAGACTTTAAAGGCTGAAAACCTACTTCACCTTAAAATAGTTTTGGTTTCAGTAGGTTCATAATTGTACTTCAAGACTGCCAAGTGAAGCAGAAGTCTGAAAGTTTTATAATTAAGACCTTTTTTTGCTCTCTCCCACTTCTCTCTGTATCTACTGAAGGCTATCCCAGCTCCATTTGTTATCTAATTAGGTTTGTCTAAATCCGTCAAAAGTGAATTTGAATCTAGCCTTACAATTCCATTAATTCTGTGTTCTCAATTGCCTCTGTCTGGATGTTACACCAGAAAATAACTTCCTATATTCCTGCACCAAGTTTTTTCTTCTGATTTCTTCTGTCTTACTCCAGAATGGCTATTAAGTTATCCTTCTCTTTTTTAACTTTTACTTCTCTTTCAGCATCACCAGTTTTTCCAAGACGTTATCCACGTTTTGGTAACTAAGCCACTAGGGCAAGTAAATCATTCTGAGCAATTGCCAGCTCTTCTTGTCTGAAGGTCTTCCATTTTATTTCAGGTTGTCAGAATTTCATTATGTTTGTTATGGTTGGCCTTGTGACACTGTCCTTGGAAAATTCAATGAGATAAAACATTAGAAAAAAACAAAAGAAATGCTCTATTTTCAATATAGAGCATGCGGGTTGAAACAGGTATATCTTGAGGACCCATGATATCAAAGAGAATTCATAAGTTTTACATAAATTCCTCAAATTGCCACAGTTTTGTTATGCATGCATATTTATGAAGAGATATGGTACAAAATACAGAGATATAGTATATCAACTAAAAGTTCTGTTAGCTTTTGAAGTGTTACATTAATACCAAATATACAATATATCATAGAATTACAAAAGAGGTATGTTTTACTTGGCTACTGCTGGTACTGTACTGTAAGGAACAGTGTTGAATCATTAAAAGAGCACTTTTTTGTCCAGCTGCGTATCTCAGGTTAGGAAAAACAGATTATTGTTATTTAGATCTCTTATTTGTACATTTTGATTTAATAATGGAGAATAAGTTCAGTGAGGCTTAATAAAATTATGTAGTGAGGAACTGTAAAAGCTTAAAATAGTTTTGTGGTTTAAATATCTAAAACATGACTTGAACAGAATTTAGGATGTAAACCCTCCAAAAAAAAAGCAGAAATCCCTCAGTGCAGCAATAGCAAGACTTATTCGTGCTCACTTTTCAATTGACATTTACACTTTAGACTTGAGGTTGCAAGCTTTCCATTCATGTGCAGAACTGCTGAAGAGTGTGAAGTGCAGAATCTCTGTGATACAGATGTGAGACAGAGCATAACCTAAATATCTCACTCCCAGCAGTGTCCTTATAAGAGTCTGATCTGAGTGGTGTGTTTGGGTAAGGTACATCAGCGGCAGTGCTGAGCACAGTGAATGTACAAGTGCTGTGGGAAGTCCAGCTTTTCCATATCCACCTAGGAGTCACATCACATAGAAAAGAAGATCTGGAACTGAAGCCCAGTCTTCCACCTCCAAAAAAATGTTTCCTGGAGTAGTAGGCAAGACAATCCTGGAAAGCATGGTCTCCTGTTTATCTTGGACCCTCTCTATACAAAAATGCAAGAGCAATGACACAGGGAGGGTGGGATGTGGGCAAGAGAGGAGGACTCCCATTTCTGCTACTTAGGAAACCTGCCTTTTATGGCAAGATTTAGGTCCTGGTCCCTGCTCCATGTAGTAGTTGATAAGAAAACAAAGAAAAATCAGCCCTCAACAATCTAGGTATCTGGGACCAGACCCCATGTGTTTCTCCTGCCAGCAGACTGTCTTATCTGGTACAATGCAACACCTTGTTTCTGCTCAATTTTTCACCCTTTTCTTTAAATACCACACTCAGACATTGCCTGACTATATGCAAATACTAGGTCAATCAAGCAAAAGATACTGCTATTTTTTAACATTAGGGTTGACTAGTTTTGTAGGTGACATTTCAAATAAAACATCCATTCTTTCACACCTCCATGAAACAGGCAATGCAGTAATAAATTTATATTTATAGTTTTACAGTTGCATCAGAGCTGCATTCACAGAGTTCCTCCTATTGTGCCCTCACAATAATGTTCTGATAGTATCTGCAGAATTCAAACTGTTATGTTTCTTAAAACAGTTTATGGAGAAAGAAACTGTTCTCTGCATCCTTGCAAGTATAAAACTTAAAATTATTTCTCCTTGTTCTACATATAAATAAGAACATTTCATGTTTAATATCCAACAAACTGACAAAATGGGATCGTGGCATGAGGTTCTAGGTATCAAATTAGTTGCAATGAACAGAGAACAGCTAAGCTGACGCACAAATATCCAAGACTATTTTCATTTTCTAGATCATAAGATCTGAAGCTCTCTAGTAGAACATATATTCATGGTGGCTGCTTGCAAAACCAGTGTTCACCCTTTGTGTCAGACATTGCAGATTTGACTCTCTATTGTCTCAATGTTATGCATTCAAAAGCATTCAGCAGTATACCTTTTTAAACAATTCACAATTTCTTTACAGAGCTTTAAATCAATCCATAGTCATGGCACTGTAGTATATAAAACATATATATACATACAAATCCATATATATAAAATAGATGCACTGTATATATTAAATTAAAATAAAATTTGAAAAATAAATCCATAGGAAGGTTAATGCCTAGATGTGAACTGGTCATATCAGCAAAAAATAAGTATTACTTACATTGACACTGTTAATTTTTGTCCCTAAGCACAGCCTAAAATTTCTTTGAAATCTGTCAGTGACAGTTATACTACTTTATCCTATTATTTTTAAATCCCCCCTCAGTATATTACTAGAAATAGAGAATTCTATTGCCAAACAAACTCTCTAATCCTACAACATACTATTGTTTCACCTCTAACCTAAACCTTAAAGATTGCAGAAAATGGAAGTATTTATATATGTCAGCTCTACAAAAGTGATTGGTTTGATATATATCCCTATGTACTAATAATAGTCATGCAAATAGTTCTATGAGCACAGGAAGAAATGGAGTAGTAACTGTAGCAGAGGCAAGGAGGAGCTCAGCAATGTGGCTTTTGATTGGGTTGATATGAACTGGTCAATAGAGTGTTTGTAGCCTGCCAGCATGGTCTTTGCTACTGGCCATTCTGCTGTGGATACAGACACCATGGTGCCATATCCAATGTCCTGTTCATTTCCACAGCTGAGCTCAGCCAAGCCTGGTCACAAAGAGTTCAGACTGGGAAGAGATTAAGACTCCAGGCCATGACTAGTTTTGACCAGCAGAAGAATCACTTTATGCTGAAGCCTCAGTCACAGACCAAGGTCTTTAGGTAGTGGTGGCCAGCTTGAAAGTGGTGGCCAGCCAAGGAAAAAAGGCTTTAGGACAAGCAGCCAGCACCTACATTCACAAAATTTATCAGAATCTCACCTGCCTCTGAGACCTCTCTTCTCACATATCAGACTTCACTAAAATCAGCCTCTAGGTTTCAAAGGCAGTGAAGGGAAGGAAATATGCATAAATTCACTTAGGCGTTATATAGTATTGTCATGGTTTTGTGCTTTTAAAACTAAGTTGGGAAATTTGTCCCTTTCTTTCCCTTGCTCAAGTGGGGGAGGAG
>JAWWES010000041.1:25337614-25382842 GCA_035583135.1 Lophotriccus pileatus
CCCCCCCCCCCCCCCCCCCCCCCCCCCCCCCCCCCCCCCCCCCCCCCCCCCCCCAAACGACACCCTAAAGCATACTGCTATCGACTGTCTGGATACCTGTTTATCTAAAAACCTAAATGATAAAATTATGGTTTATAGAAGGAAGGGAAGGGGATCATGAATACTGTTTCTCTTACAATATGCATAACCTAACACTGTGATTAATGTTCTTTGGTGACTTGGGTTAAAAAACAAATTCTGCAGGCTTTCTTTGGGTGTGATCTGTATCAACATAGCAGCTGCCTCTTAAAATATAGACAAATACAGTAGACATAAATGTAGGTAATGTCAAAATATCAGTGGTCTTTGGGGATTTTTAAAAAAGATGTCAGTGATTAACTCTTGGGCTTGCAAACTGGCAATCTTTTGATTCATAAAATCTCTGAGGCTTTAACTGTGACATTATATATGCTACCAAATATAAAGGGCATTGGTCAATCCTGAAACTGTAATAAGCCAAATCTGTCAATAATCAATCATACTAAAGAGTAAGTATATATAAAATAAAGCCTCATTATTTTTAAAAACAAACAATAGTACTCAAATTTACAACTTCATTTGATTCTCCATAAATTAACATCTTTGTTAGCACTTTCTGACATCATTTTGTTTTAACTTAAGAACTGATAGCTCGATTTTTTTTCAGATATTTTGATGGCATGACAAATCAGAAAGAAGAGGATGTACTGTATGACTAGACACAAGATCAGTTCTGTTTGTGGATTACATTTTCAGTAAGATGTGTGGATCTATTTTTTCCTTGTTCTTAAATATAGATCATGAGACTTGACTGAGGCAATATACATATCATCCATCCATCTATGGCGAACTACAGCCATGCAGCTGACAACATTTTACAAAATCTCTCTCCTTTAACAGCTTTTCTGAAACTGACTTCACTGGGTTTCATAATAGGAGTCAGTGTTGTGGGTAACCTTCTGATCTCCATTTTGCTAGTCAAAGATAAGACCTTGCATAGAGCTCCTTACTACTTCCTGTTGGATCTTTGCTGCTCAGATATCCTCAGATCTGCAATTTGTTTCCCATTTGTTTTCACCTCTGTGAAAAATGGCTCTACTTGGACATATGGGACTCTTACTTGCAAGGTGATTGCCTTTTTGGGGGTTTTGTCCTGCTTTCACACTGCTTTCATGTTATTCTGCATAAGCGTCACAAGATACTTAGCTATTGCCCACCACCGTTTTTATACGAAAAGACTGACCTTCTGGACTTGTTTGGCTGTTATCTGTATGGTTTGGACTCTCTCTGTAGCCATGGCTTTCCCCCCAGTTTTAGATGTGGGCACCTACTCGTTCATTAGGGAGGAAGACCAATGCACTTTCCAGCACCGTTCCTTCAGGGCTAATGATTCCTTGGGATTTATGCTTCTTCTTGCTCTTATCCTCCTAGCCACACAGCTTGTCTACCTCAAGCTGATATTTTTTGTTCACGATCGCAGGAAAATGAAGCCAGTCCAGTTTGTTGCAGCAGTGAGCCAGAACTGGACTTTTCATGGTCCTGGAGCGAGTGGTCAAGCAGCTGCTAATTGGCTGGCTGGATTCGGAAGGGGTCCCACACCTCCAACCTTGTTGGGAATCAGGCAAAACGCGAACACCACAGGCAGGAGGAGGCTACTGGTTTTAGATGAGTTCAAAATGGAGAAGAGAATCAGCAGAATGTTCTACATCATGACATTTCTCTTTCTGACCTTGTGGGGTCCCTATTTGGTAGCCTGTTACTGGAGAGTTTTTGCAAGAGGGCCTGTAGTACCTGGGGGATTTCTAACGGCCGCTGTCTGGATGAGTTTTGCCCAAGCTGGAATCAATCCTTTTGTCTGCATTTTCTCCAACAGGGAGCTGAGGCGCTGTTTCAGCACAACCCTTCTTTACTGCAGAAAATCCAGGTTACCAAGGGAACCTTACTGTGTTATATGAGGGAGCATCTGTAAATCTTTAGCCTTGTGAAACACTACCATTCTCTGCTAAGCAATTGTGGCCTGTAGCCATATCTTGAGGAGAAAATCAAGAATGGGATGTCAGCAGCCGTAAGGATTTGGGCAACATTCTGCAGTCTTTGCAATAGCTCACCTCTAATCCTGTTTTAAACCTAAACATGTTCCTGCTGACCACTGCTGAAGGTTTGTAATTAAGAACAAAGGACTGAACTACTGCCCTGAATTCCTTTATGTGGTTGAAATCTAGATTATGAAAGTAGCAGGTGCTAAGTATCAGTGCTAAATGCTGTGTATATCACTACATAAAATAAGAACATCAGAAAGATTAGCATTGGACATCTTAATAAATTAAGTTGATATGAGGTTAATGTGTTGATAAAACTAATTTTAGACATCTGAAGACCTTTAAAACATTTCATACAATTATTATTTTGCAAAGACTGAAAACTGGGGACTCAAGTACTGTAACTGATTAAAGATGTGCCATGCATTATTGGATTATCACACTTACAAATCTGTTTGCCTTGTGAGTAAGTTTTGAGGAGCATTCCAAAGCAGTATTTTTGTTCAGATTTTGAATTTAATTTTTTTTTCCAAATATATTACTCTTTCTA
Organism: Lophotriccus pileatus; assembly: GCA_035583135.1. Classification (NCBI taxonomy): domain Eukaryota; kingdom Metazoa; phylum Chordata; class Aves; order Passeriformes; family Tyrannidae; genus Lophotriccus; species Lophotriccus pileatus. Next base: position 25,340,222 of record JAWWES010000041.1, read on the forward strand.
AATACCATTTTCCTTAACAGTGAAATTACTAACATTTAACTGTATTCTGTGTTTTTTGCTGATTTGGTATAAAGTTTAATAGACTCTTATTTATATTTTCTAAAAAGCTAGATATCAGTCTGTTAGGCAACGTTAACGATAATATCCAGTCATAATTGAAGAGTTACAATTATACAGAATAAACACATGTTGCCTTAAAGGGTTATCTAGTATCTTCCATTTTGTTTAGCATTGAAGCAAATAAGCAAGGAAAATTGAATCAATAACTCTGGTCAGTCATTTGGGAGTGCATGAATGATCACTTAGTCCTCTTTTTTCCTTTTTACTCCAATGGTTCCCAAAATCAATATGCACATCACTGGGATTATATGATTTTTTTCTAGGTGTGCCGCCCTTTCTAGTTTGTTCTGAGAAACACAGGCAGTTGATGTATGTTTATATTTTGAGACAGCTGTCATGGGGAGACCGCAGCCTTAGTATGATATCTTGCACAATTTGTGAAGCATTTATTCTACTGAAGGCACAGTCTTGTTTATATTTTCTGCACATTTTGGTGTATTGGTTGTTTTAAATTATTTAAGTTTTAACTTGTGAAAGCATATAATATGATTTCTTAGTGTTTTAGAAATACATTAGAGTCTGTGAGTCTTTCCTTCTTTCAGATACAGATGTGTGGATTTCAATATAAAGTTGCATTTGCCAAAATTTACCTGTGTAGCTTGTTAATTTTCTTGGAATAAAATTTTACATTTTTCCAGTTATACAATTAACCTTTTTTATTTTGTCTAGTGAGCTAGCATGAAGTACTGAGAATGTAGCCATTATGAATTATTATCCTTTGCAGTCACTGTATTCCCAAACTGTAAATGCATGAATGATGGGGACCACAGGATTGATAAATGATATTATCTACAGTAGCACTATTGTGTAGTTTATCATAATTACCCATCTATCTGTTCTAATATGTCAGTTATATTTAAAGTTACAACACAGTATTTGACATTAACTTCACAGTTTAATTTTGGAATATGTGTATATTTGAAGCACAACATCATGAGTTGGTCAATCATAAAGAACACAGATTTTTCTTAATTTTGGGAGAGACAAGACTGGAGGTCTTAATTCAGTATTGGTTTATCTTGTCTTTTGTTGCAGTTTAATGACCAGCAAGTTAATATATACACACACAAGCAGCAGTCACTAATGGAAATGCTTAAATTTGTATGATAACATTATACAACATATGCAACAGTTCAGACAGTTGCGTCCATATATATCATCGGACAACTTGATGAAAGATTTGATGAGCAATCTGTTTGACCTCACATACACTTTTATACTGAGGTTCATTGGTTGAGAGGCATGGCATAATATACTGTGTTGAAACAGAAAAATTGCTAAAATAATGAGTCCTCATCAGTATAAGAATGTTTTAGAACATAATTTGAAATGGGACCAATAAACTTCTACCAAAAGGACATTTTTATTACACTGAAAAAGGCTTTGAAATTAAGGTAGTTAAGCAGTTATCAGAGGTAGCGAGAAGGAATAAAAACTGAATTGTATGTTGAGAAAAATTCTGAAAGTCATCCCACTTAAGTTTATTAAAAGGTTGATTGGCAATAACTTCAGTCTAATTTCTATAAAATAGTAACCTTTACAAGGAACATAGATATTACATATTGTAATAAAGAAGTAAATATAAATAAAATTGTAAATAATGTTATAGTTGTAGAAGTAGTCAGTTCTGAGGATTAGCCAGAAAATTTTCAACTATGAAATTTCAAAAGCTACAAATCTGGGCCTGACCTAACTCCTAATGAAGTCAGTTGGTGTTTTCCCATTAACTTCATTTGTAGCAGAAGCAGGCCCTAACATTTCTATAGTACTATGCTTCTGAAATATTAAGAAGGCTGTATTTACTATGCAGTGGGAAAAGAGAAAAAAAAATTAAAAATATATCCCTGGAAGTTTTGCAAGCAGTAACTGATGTAAATTAAAATAATAAACAGTAAATAAGTCTGAAAGCAAATATTTTGATAAATGTTTTTCTTTTGATATGAATATGATTCCTTTGGCTATAATGAAAATATGTAACTGTATTACTACCTGACAGAGGACAGGTATTTTTTCTTAAGTGAATTTTTGTAATTGTTCCAGTAAGAAGTCTTGTGACAGAAGTATTTCCTTTTATTTTTCTCCAGCATTAAAAGGACAAGGGGATGTTCAGTGAAATTAATAGCCAACATATGAAGTAACATTTTATGCAAAGTTATTACTCAGTGGAACTCACTGGCACAGGATGTCAAGTAGTTTAGAGAGATTCCTACAAGAACTGTATGTATGCATGAATTAAAGCAGCGCTTGCAGTTTTTGTCATCAGTGTCATTTTGATCCTAGTCAGCATATCAAAACTAATGTATTAAGGTATAAATTCAAAGGAGCAAGAAAGTTCATTCCAATTCATACACTGTTGTGTCACAGTATGAAAAACCTTTTGCTTTCATTTTAGTACAGGAGTTAAACTATTGCCAAAGCTAGAATACAGGGCTGGTAGGTTACTGTTTTCAGAATAGAAAAGAATATCACACTATTTTATAACTGCATTGATCTTCAATGCTTACGGGTAATGTGAAGATAATGGTTTTAATTTTCTGATGACAAAAAACCCCAGTAAGAACAAATTCCCTGGAGAAAAGACTGTCTGCGCCTGTTGTTTTCCTACCCTCTGTAGCCCCACCGGCCCTTTGGCAGCCTTTCCATCAATCCTTCTACAAGACTAAATGTTTCCTATACTGAGTGTTGTATTTATCCTTCTCCTTGAGAAGTATGTCAGCCATCCCTCCTCCCCAGTAGATAAGATCCTGCAGCATCTTCCCAGCATTGTCAGTGTCTGGGTTCCCTTCCTGAGGACAGACAGGGACCGCTAGTTCCTTCCAGCTGGTTTTGCAGCTCATGGAGTCATCATCTCAGGGCACTTGGCTAGTGGACTGGGTATCTCTGTCTTTGGTCATGAAGCAGATCCAGTTTCAGCTGTGCAGAGAAAAAATGAGAATTGGGAGGGGACAGCAGGAAACAACTTTCCCAAATCCTTCGTAACAAAACCACTGTTCTTGTTGCATTGCCCAAGGGCAAATTACTTTTTGAAAGCATATTTGGTGTTAATGACCCTCCAAATAAATAAAATGTACATTTAGCAAATTAATGCAATGGTTTTGGTACAGCTACAAAATTTTATTATAAAATGTCTTTCTGTCAGTCTCTAGCCCTTGGGGGCAGAGGAATCCACTCTATCTGCTTTTAAGTTCATTGTGTTTGTTCACTTGTATTGCTTTTGCTTTGCCTTTCAAGCATGTCAGCATTTTATTTATATTGACAAGAATCCAGTATTGCAGCAAGCTGTTATTACACGTGGGTTTAAAAAAATTATATAATAGGGAACTGATGATTTTTGAGGTGAATTAGGGAGGTATTTCAATAAGCAATTGGTTTTTAGCAAATGTTGAATAAAAAGATGGGTTGCTGGGCTCTTCCACAGTTACACAGTCAGCTCTCAATTGAAGCTAGAAATGGAGTAGACTAATCTGCACAGAGCTAACACATAGGTAATACCAAGCATGTCCACATTGGATAAGAATTTCCTATGTGTATTACATTTATCAGGGAATGAAGTTAAGCTGAAGTAAAAAGTGAGATCAGAAATTCAAAGAAGAATGGTGGGTGTTTTTCCTTTTTTTTCTCTGCTTTGTTTTAGCATAGCACCGCTAATCTGCAACCTGGGTTACACACCCACATACAACTGAGAGTTGCCTGTACAATTCTGCATAGCACATAGACAACTTCCTTCTAGTTTATATTCATTGAGAGCTGTATGAGTGCACACTACTAATCTGATTGACTTTTCAGAGAAAAGAGAAAGCTCAGTCTGAGATACTGTTCTTCAAAATTAAATTCAATAGAGGTTCTCTGCTTTTGTATACTGAAGTGATTTTGAGTGTGAAGAAATCAGTGATCTAAGTAATGGTCATAAGCATTCTCTGGCTATGACCATTAAAAACGGGACAAGATGACATTTTGCAATGAATATGCCAGCAACAAATCAAAGAGTTTGATATTATACACCAAGACTTTCCTTGAGTGGCCTGAAAATAGCTCATGCTTTGTATTTAGAAAAAAATATGATGAAGCTATCCACTTAAATGGATAAAATCTTTAACTAGCCAGTGTAGAAAAAGAAGGGTGAACTTTAAAGATTGCTCATTATAAATAGGGAAGAGTTTTTGTGGTGTTTTTGTTTGACTGAACTGTGTAATTACATAAGTATATGATGATCGAAGGAGTCTCCCAGTAAATAAGTTAGATTGTTTTAGTATTCTGAAAAGGAAATAAGTAACAACAATCTACAGACATCTGAAATTAAATAATTACAGTCATCTACATGTTTCATAAAATTTAAATAACAAAATAATTATTTACACTTTTAGTACTTAGTGTTAAAGAATAGTATCTTTAAGCAGTGAATTGGCTGATGCAGTCCAGTGAAAGACTTCTTCATGTCACAGGTTTTGTACTATGCTTTGTACTTGATAAGTATGAGAGATACAAACATAGAATTTATCTGCTATATCTTCAACAAACTCTGCAATAGGTACAACAAAACTTCTCCAAATGTTAGGCAAGTTACTGTCTCCAGAGATTATTCAAAATTACCCTGTGCTAATTCGTGAGAAGTCTACTTCACCTTTGTTAAAGGGCCATCTGGTTAAAGATGTGTATTTTTTTCATCCTTTCATGGGTTTAATAAGACAAGTTTTGCTCTAATGTAGAGTTAAAAATTTCAAGTATGAAATTATTAATTTGAATTTCAATTATTATGCCACCTATATGTGATATTGTTTCAGTCACATGCTTCCAGTTCATTCTTTCTCTTATTTTCATGGAATGTTAAAGTTTCAATTTTAGGAATGAAGGGCAATCTCTGAAAAACAAGTATGTCAAAGGGAAGAGAAACAATAGCCAGAAATCCATTTGTTAATGTTATCTTTGCAAGGAAGAAGGTTTTTGCATTTTCTGCAAGGTTATATTGCATCAGCTTGTCTACTGTTTGCCAATGTGTGTGTGCAGGATAGATACAATTCTCACGTCACCGTTAACTACAACATTTTCTGAGCCCTTTTATTTTCATTCTATAACCATCAAGCTCAGGTGCTTTAACATCCTTATGCAAATCGAAGGAATTGCTAAAAATAGAAAGTGTTGCACTGTAATAATCTTGGTGGATCAGGTTCTTCAGATAGTATAAGCGGGTGGCACAAACACTCAATGACTACGCTAGGCAGAAGGTTGAAGGATGCAACAAAGTTTTTATCTGTGTTCATGAGCGAGTTGAAATCTTGCTGTTGTCCCATAGTGAAACCCTCTCCTGTAGAACTGGCCCGCTACAGGCCTGTAAACCACTCCATGTTGAGTTTAAGTAGAACTGAGGCTCTACATACTCTGAGTACTAATGGGTGAAATTTGGCAGTGAGCAGAGATAAGAAATGCCTAGACAGCATTCATAGGGTACAGACAGGTGATAGGTGTTTGTCTTATCAAAACAGAAGTAGGAACAGAAGAAACAGAGGCCCAGAGAGAAGTGTTTTTTTGTAAACTGGTTAGGATTTCATGCCCTCTTTTATTCTTGATTTTGGTTAGGATTTTTTTTTAAATTCATGCCATCTCAGCTGTTTTATTCCATCCCACCCAATATCAGTGGAGCATTTGATTTTATGCTTAATCAAGTTTGTAAATTCTTTAAAATACATATCTAATAGTAAAATATATTTGTAACTCTGTACTTGTTTTGGAGATATGTATCAGTGTTTGTTCTTGCTCATTTCCATAAGCATTTTCTGTGTTACAAACACAAATCCTATTTTCAAAATTAAGGCACTCTACAATTATGTTTCCTGATTTTTCTCTAAAGGCTTTTGAGCTTTGGAAATTTCTCCTATTTGTTCCAGAACACTAAATGCAGATACTTAGGACACGCCACAGGGAACATTTGATTTCTCTGACTGCAGGACTGTTTGGACATCATGAGATTGGAAATTTATATTTAGCTCCTGTATCATAATTTATGGTAATGACTGGGCAATAAAATTGATAGTGGAATAGGATATTTCAGTAACTGCAGCTTTAAAATATATCGTAAGATATCTAGCACAAAGGAGAAATGCTCCTTTTGTAAGATGATTATGTAAATGAAAAGTAAACACACACACACAAATGAATACAGTTCTATAGGATTTTGATTAACATATTCAGTCATAACTCTAGCAACATGGGCATAAAGCAAAAAAAAAAGAAAAAGTAGTTTACCATTTAATATGTAATCCTTGTAACTTTGGCTTGATTCGTGCAATCCCTACTCTAGTAAAATTTCCCCCCTCTTTTGTGGAAACTCATCTCAATAAAGACTACAATATCTTGGTAATAGATATCAGTGTTTATGTTTTTTACTTGACTAGTTCTCAGTGAGAGCATGGCATAGCAGGACTTTAAGTGTAATCTCTGTCATAGTGTATGTGCAAAAGCAACATTTTGATGGGTTTCAAGAGGGAGTCTGTACATACATATATAAATGTGTTTCTCAGACTCTCCAAAATAGTGTAGGTATAGTTGATACACCATGTAGGGACAGCTGAAGCCCTGGTGAAGGGCATGGTGTATCACACTCAAGTATGATAAGTGAGTATAAAATCAGATGCAAGGAAGGTGAGGGACATTTAATAATAGCTTCCTGTGTTAATAGTTGTAAATAATGCTTTTGGACTCGTATACTTTCTTCTAAGTTTCTAAGTAGCAGTAAGGGCATCTGCAGTATGGTGGGGCGTATTGGTGCAGCTTAGTCCTTATTCCCCTCTCTATTACATAGGTGTGGACTGGAAGCTCTACACATCATAGGTGGTTCCTGCATCAAGCACCTTGTGTGGTAGTAATGTTCACTAAGCTCATCAGCCTAGGGATTTACTCTAGATGGAATATTTGGTCACAGCCAAAGTTTTGATACTTGTTTTTCTTTCAGTGTTTTCTGTGAGTAGTTTCTGTTCTTAATAGGTGGAAAGAAGCGCATGTAAAGGGAATGTGTATGTTGAGCAAATCATTTTTGGCTCAGTCTTGGTGTGAAGAATTTTATAAGGGTGGAGATAGATGTGGAAGCTCCTCATAGTTTTACCACATCTCTCAGACACTCTTGTATTTTGGCATAGTTAGCATACTTGTACACAAGGCGATCCAATGGTATCTTCCTGTCAGCATTCTCTTTCCAAAGTACATGCCCAGAAAGACAGACATGGTTGTTTGTGCAGACTTTTCTATAGAGATGAACTTCCTCTAAGAGGCATATTGTCACAAAAGCTGAGATTTGTTTTTGATTTCTGTATTGGAGAAAACAAGTCTATTTTGTATCTTTTGCATTCAAATTTCATGTTAAATTTGCTTCTTGGCATACTAACTTAAAGTAAAACCCATTGCCCCCTCCCATCCAGGAAGGCCACCAGCCTAACTGGCAAACACAGTTTCAGTGGCAATATTATAATCCTTTGGCATTATAAATACTTGACATGATAACAATTATTGCAACATTTGATTGTATGAAACCCCTGAAGGGGTTAATTTCCTGCTTTGACAGTTTCCTTGTGCAAATATTTTCATTCCATTTCATGCAAGACAGGTTTGGCAAATGTGGATGGTTTTGGTGGTATTGACATCTAAGTTACGCCATTTAAGGACAAGTGCTGACTGATAAATAATTTATTCATTTAGATTTTAGAAGAGACTGTGTAAAACTAGCTACCACAAAAAAAAACAAGCAACGTTTTCCTAAGTCACATATGTGATCTGTTAAACATTTGCTTTTGTACCTGGGTATTGTCAACTTAGCATTTAAACCTAATATAGAATTAGAAGCCAAGCTGTCAAGATAATTTCTAGTCACTGAATATAACAATAACAAAATGTTATTGTTAATATATATTCTACTTAACTGCTTCTTTGCAAATATTGAAAAAATGTGTATGATAAGATGCAAATGGAAAAGCCTTGAGCATACTGATACTAGTAATAAAATGCTTATTGCTTTCAGGGAAGGCAGGATGCTCTGTATAAACTTTAATTTCTAAACACAGTGGATGTATGCCCTACAATTGGTGTATACGTTATACTCATGGATGACCAGCATGTCTGATAAATGAGTTTTTAAGACCCAGCTCACATTCTTAAGCTTTCTAATTCTGATTTCTTTATATCAAGGTCTTCATACTGTGATCTTGAAGAATTGAACTCTAAACTCTTGTTGTAATTTGTATTTATATAACCGTGGTGCTTGATAGCTTCTTATAGACAATTACCTCTTTGTATTAAGTTCTATGAAAAAGCAGTCTCTGTCTAAAAGTAAATAATTAAAAGATAACACCAGATGGGTGGGATTCCAAGGAATTATGAGGCAGTGCTGTTAAGTTCATTTTGAGGCAATGCTGGTAAATATGATGAGCAAGGCCATCCGAGCATATTCCAGCTTCTTTTTTTTAGAGCAAGAGAGGTGATTGAAAACTAAAGTTTTAAAAGAATTAAAAAATAACAAGGGGGTGGATTTTCAGAAGAGAAGAGCAGCTTGGGAGAAAGTACAAAGGCTGTTCCCTGAAAATGTAATTGTCAGTGATAATTGTCAGTGGTAGCCTGTCGACATGAGCAGATTGGAATCTCCTGATAAAGAGAAAAAGATGATAAGCCAAGAACGGCAGAATGAAGTCACATCGAAGCTGAGGGAAGAACAGAAAATGACTACTGATTCACAGTATTAGTTAGAAAGAGGTCATTAGAGGTCATGTTGAAAGTAAGGTGCAGTGAAAACAACTGGTGAAAGCCAAGGACATTGACTCTAGGTAGTGATAGCAGTCTATGAGCATGAAAGGGAGAGGTATAATAAAAGGGTAGAATAGTTACCAAAATAAGGGGGATACAGGCCACTCTCCCCCCCTTTTTTTTTTCTTTACTAATTAAGGAGGAGACTGCATAATGCCAGAATTGTTAGGTGAGGAGACAGAGGAAGGTGAGGAAACTGTAAAGGAGTGGTTGAGAGTCAGGACTAGTTATTGGAAAGGGTGATGGGAGGTAAGGATAGCTGAAAGACATCTGGCAGAAAGACCAGAATTGGATGAATGTACTTGGAGTAAAGTGGGAAGATGGAGATTTGAGATTCCAGGAGATGGAGGACTCTGGGAAAGAAGGATGATAATAATAAGAAAGGGGAATTATATCAGTCAGGGAAGGGGAGGAGCAAAGAAGTGATGAGCAGCTGTCTTGTAAGAGGAGGGCGAGAGCCAGCAGTGAGGCTTGCCCAGACAGGAACAGGTTGCTGTTGTCTCTTAGAAGTTCTGCTTCAATGACATTGTGTTAACCCATGGCAAAACGAAGCAATACCAAGGGATTCCAACACTGATGAGGTCTGGACAACTGCCCCCACCATGGCCAGAGGGTTGGGGCTAGATGACCTTTAAAAGGTCCCTTCCAACTCCAACTATTCTATGAATCTATGAACTGTCATTACAGTGCTCTCCAAGTCTTGTAGCCAGTATTATATCTAAGTTCAGTAGGAGCTGGAAGAATGACTGAATAGTGTCCATCATTTACCATTCTTTCCTTTTTAACATTTCAACAGGATTTTCTGTTCTACTTGCATATTCTTTTTCTTGCTCTTTTTGTCATGTTACTCTACTAAGAAAAGCTACATGTTCTTTGTGACACTATGTATTTAGAGCATGTTGGTCCAGCAATTTTGATAACTTTCAGACTGAATGATAGCTTTTCAGAACAGTGAAAGTGCAGTTTTTGTGCAATTTGAGAGCACTGCAGTGTTTTATTACCATTGTCTCCCTTAATGGTGGTATCTTGGTCTGGTGAAGTGACCATTAGGATGAAAGCCAGTTACTTCCAGGTTCTCATTGCAGCTTTGCCACTAAAATCACTGCATAGGTGACCTTGGGTGATTTGTATAAGCCAGCTTTTCAGTATCCACTAGTTTTAAGCAATTCAAGGACACTTTGGGCTCCCAGTTTAAGACACTAGTGAATCAATTTCCACGGGAATGCAGCACCCATAAATATAGATTATATTAATGTGGTTGGTATACGGGTGCTAAAATTAATCAGAAATGTTCTATTTGACTTGTTTTGCCAAGTCTTGGTCTTCTGCAGGAAATTTCAACTTTCACGTCTCAGACTTTTCCTTCCTGAAAAACTGAAAATATTCTTTGAAATTCTGTGTCCTGACCACCCTTTAAGATCAGGTACTTCCAATACTTCCAGATAGTCTTCAAAAAATAAGGTAAACAGATAAGTGGTCAGCTTGAAAATGTGTGTTGGAAACTCTTTTTTTCTGCACAGTTTGCTAGTTGAATTAAATGGCTAATAATATAACTTACTTGAAGGATGAAAGACTTAATTATGTAATGTTTCTAGATTTCTGAAACTCGTTGTAAGTCAGGATTTACCTCTGTTAATTGGCAAGGCCATGGTAAGATACCCCCAGATGCTCTAGGCAAGCAAATAATTTTTAGAGTTTTCTCAGTTAAAGGTTAATGAGACACTGTGGTGGTCAGCTGACAGTAGACTGCAGCCCAAAAGTTTGGAGACAAATGTGACAGATGATTTGGGATGTTCAGATAACCTCATCTTGCCAAGAGATATGTTCATTAAATTGTCAAAGAACTGAGATGTATGCATTGCCCATCCATCTGGCATATAATTTAAAATGCAGCTGAATTCCTGACCTCAGATATGATATAAGCATTTCTGAGTAGACATGACTGATAAATGTGCATAAACAGAGGCACTTACAATAAAAATGCACTTTAAAAGGAGAGTAAAAAAACCACTTTGAGATCTAGAGACTCATGACAACATTGATAGATGGTAACATACTCAAATAAAAAATTTTACTGAGTACTAAATAATATTTTAAAAATATTTGCACAGGATTTTTAGTACAACTAATAAAGTCTCTCTCTAGCCTGAAGAAAGGTGTCAGCAGTTGAAGTGCCTGAAACTGAGATACTGAATTAATCACAATGAGTTTTCTGAGGGCTGAATAGATAATCTGCATGATTTTAAATATTAAAAGCCTTTGTCAGGGTAGATGTGCCTGCAAAAATGCAAGCTGGCAGTTACACATGATTAAGTCACAGTTGTCTGGGCAATTCTATATCTGGGTTACCACAAAGTATTATAAATAAAAACAAATATTGATACCTGATTTCTTCTAAATTTACTTCTGTCAGGCAGCAATGTTGTCATCAGTTAGGTGGGTTTCAGAAATGTAATTTTAACACCTTAATATTTGAAATCCAGTACAATGTTAGAACCCAAACCTGCAGAACCTGGGTGATCCGTAATAACCCTGTGGGAATCGTAGCACTGTGGAGGGTTGGTGTGTGCCTTAGGGGTCTGCATGAGCAACCTAGCTTCCCTTGAGTGTCATTGGAGCTTCAACAAACAGGCTGATGGTTTGATTGATGCGTTTGGAGAGACGTTCTCTGAATTCTGGAGGCTTTCAATATAGGCATCTAAATCAGAGGCTGAGGCTTGATGGTAAACACCCTTTCAGTCTATTTTCAGGTCTCACTATATGAACACTGCCTCACTCTCAAGATTGACTGTAAAGAGAAGACTCATTCACTGTGAAGGAGAGCTGGTGCATGAATTTAAACCTCTACACAGACAGATGGCAACATTTTCTTTTCCACTCCCTTTTCTCGGCATGGAGCATGGCTGTCTTCAAGTCACAAATCTAGGGATATGTTTATCAACAGAGCTAATAGCAAAGCCTGCCTGTGTTGTATGAGCACTTTAAAGAGTGATATATTTCTCAGTTTCATGAGCATGTTGAAAACCTACTTCACTTGTGAGCATTTCCAAACAGCTTGTCAATAGCTATTCCTGTCAATGAGGCTGTTGTGAATACCCAGGGGACACCCATGTCACCTGTGTGGGTGTCTGCTAATAGACCCTCAGTATCCACTTGGAATTTAGTAGTTTCTTAGGGTAAAGACTTGTGCCAGAACCCAACCTGAAGAAAGTAAAAACAGACTTGTAATATTTTGCAATTGGGGTACAGGGTTTAGGTATTTCTGTGGCAATTGTCCTATCAGCACTTGATCTTCACAAGTGCTGCCTCACTGTCATTTTTTTATTTTCTCCTTTTCCAGTTGCTACAGCCTTAAGACAATGTCTTGTAGGACAACAACTGAAGAATTCAATCATAATATTCAACAAAAATTCATCAAAAACTAATTCATGTCCTGAGCTAGCTCTGCTTGATGCCCCCGTGTTTGCTTCCAAGTGTTTCATTGTAGGAAGACAGAGATCATTCCCAGGTGAAAACTTAGATTTAAAATCCCTGTCAGGACTGTTTAAATGTATAGATTTGCAGCATCTAGTCTTTAGTCTGTTTTCATTTTTCAGTGGTATGGAGGCTCAAAAGCAACCTAAAGTGACATGTCCCTTGTCACGCGTCCTTGCTTCAGCTCCCAGTGACCATCCCATAGTACCTTCTTATACATATCATCTAGCAAAGAATCCAAACACGGTGAGTCTGGTCATTTCAAGCCATGGTATGGAGGTTATGCCTATCTCATTGCTACTGCTTGAAGGTCATGTTTAAAAAAGGTGGCATGCCAGCTCTTGAAAGTGCCCTCCTGAACGCAGGCTTGCATCCAAACAGGTCAAGCTGTGGCTTTAAGCCACATGCAGCTCATAAGGTGATTTCTACAATCGGAGGGGGTGAGCAAATGCTTCTATACCTAGGAGCTGTGGTGGCATAGGCATGTCCGTAGCCAACTGGCTTTGTTGTCCTTGCTTACAGCTCTGACCCAAGTAGCACCCTGAGCAGCAAGAGTTGGCTCTGAGGACCAAAGAAAGAATAAACCATGGTCATTGCAGGGTGGGCAAAGGGGGGAACTGCCACGGGAGGAAGGAGATGGACATTGAAAGAGGAGATCACACAGCTGACTGAAATTATAGTGTCAGAGGCAGGGTACCTGAGAGCACCATGGATGCTTGGAAGAGAGAGGTGATGTGCACAGACTATAAGAGATATACAAGTCTTGGGGCAAGGAATAGAAGAAATGCATGGGCAAGTAGGCACACGGCTCTTGGTGGGAGATTGTGGTGTTTGAAAAGCTGCTGGAATGTACCATATTTTAGTAGCAATTGTGTGCATCACACGGTCATCTTAGACACAGCCAAAGTGTCTGCGATTTAGGGGGAATTGTGAAATGTGCTTAAAAGAATGAGAAAAATGCAGTCTGAAAGTTCTCAAGCAGTCTGAGGGACAGTGGCAATTGGACCTGGTGATCTTGTATCCTGTTTCTTTCCGGACCGGTAGCAGTTCTGGTGCATGCCTCACTGAGAGCAGGGCAAGGCGGGGGGAAGGTGTGAGAGACCGTACTTGAAGGAGGCGTCTGGTCTGATGCTTTCCCTGCAGCCTCTCTCCCAGTGTGCTCCTGAGAGACCTTAACTGGAACTGAAAACTGCTGTTCCTTGGCAGAACTCCTGAGGGAGAAGGGGAACAGCATTGCTTTGCACCCTTGTGGGGATGATTTCTTTCCTCCTTTTCCCCCAGTGTGACAAAAGAAGAGAAATTAATATTGCAGTCCATTGAACCTACTTGGTGAATCTGGCATAGCATTATTTAAGATGACTGAGATTTTTATGTTTTTTAAAATATATTTCATCTACCAGCATTTGAAAAACTTTGAAGATCATATTATGTGCTCAAGCACAGCTAACTTGTTTGTTGCAAGGACCCCAGTCATAAAGTGTGTATATCCAAGGCAATTGTGAGTTAAAACTTAAGCCATTCAAGCAAGTCTGCATGTGAGTAAATAACATTCAGCCTACTGGTTCCCAGAAAGTAGCCAGGCAGAGCTCAGAGAACCGATGCTTTCAGCACAACACTGCCCTCTGGAGCTCTCAGAATCACTTTCATCGCAAACCAAACAAAGGACATAGAGACGAAAAATCCTTGGTCTCCAATATAAAAACGAATAGCACAGTGTACACAGCACAGTGAGTAATGAAAGAAGCTATACTACAAAAACAATGGAAATATAAAGACATTCATCCCCATCACAAATGCCAGCGAATATTTTTCAGCATTTTATGAAAGGCAGATAGAAATTGAGAATTTTAAACAGACCTGGAAAGAGTGACATACAGTAACAAAAATGCTTTTAATTTTGCTTAAATGTGTTGGCAGCATTCTAAGAAAAAACTAATAAAAAAACTATTGAGAAGGAAAAAAATAATTTGCTCTCAATCTATTTTAGATGCAGATCTTTTTCTGCTGTGCATCCTTTCCCATTTTGATAGTGTTTGTGTCAACGCAAAGATGATATGTTACCTTGTGCTGTCAAGAGCTTACCAAAATAAACTTCATCAACAAGGCATTAAATAATAATATCACCTTTCCCCTGAAGTTTTTATATTCTCTGTGATGTACTTATGCATATTTTTAAAAGAACTTAAATTATTGATTCCCTCCTTCCATCAAACCTGTCTAAGCAGTGAAGTGTATATAGAATGCAGTCTTGTACTAAGCTCTGTTAAAGAACAACCCACAATCCTTAACTAAAAGCATGGGCTGTTAGAAGTGAATTTCTTGAGTTTATGAAGGGCCGAATCTTGCACATATAACCTCTAACCTGTAAAAGCTCATCATTGCTGATATTTCTGATAGCAGATATTAGTCTTGTAATATGTGCACAGAATTGGATTCAGGGATTTAAGAACTACATTCCAATACCTTCTCCACACAGTATTTTTTGATTAGAGTGAATGATGGAAAGCTGAGGTTAGAAGGGACTTCTGGAGCTCATCTAGTGCAATCATCTGGTCCAGGAAGTATCAGCTAGAGGAGGTTGCTCAGGGCCACATCCAGTTAGGGCCACACTCAGTCACGTTTTGAGTGCTTCCAAGGATGGAAGGTCTGTAACCTGTTTGGACGACTTGTTCCTCTGTTTGACAACCTTCACAATAAGGAAGTTTTTTCATATTTTTAAGCAGTATTTCCTGATTTTCAGTTTATGCCCATTGCCTCTCATCCTGTCACTGGTAAGCATCTGACTCCGACTACTTTACTCTGTCAATCAGGTACTTATACACAGTGATAAGATCCCTCCTGAAACAGTCCCAGCTCTCTCAGCCTCTCCCCATATGCCATGTGATCCAAGTCCTTAACTGTCTTTGTGCAACTGTTGAACTGTCTCCAGTATGTCCATGTCTCTTGTACTGGGGAGTCTATCACTGATCCCATTATGCCAGATATATCTCAACAATCTGGGCAGATGGGAAAGATCAATTCCCTCATCCTGCTGGTAAGGCTGCTCCTATAGCAGCTCTGAATGCTGTTGGCTGCTTTTGCCACAGGAGCTTATTACTGGCCCATGTTCAATTTGGGGTCCACCAGGATTCCAAGGGCCTTTTCGGCAAAGTAGCTTTCCAACCAGTCAGCGCCCAGCCTGTGCCAGTGCCTGGGGCTCTTCCTCCTGAAAGGAATTTGTAGTGCAATTCAATGTTATCAGGATAGTAGCTGCCAATTTTGAAAAGAAGGGAAGTAATGACTTGGGAATAAATGTCTTGTGTTACTGTAGTTGAAAGAAAGGTTATTTGAATACCAGTAGACTAAGGGGAATGGATTGCAACAAATAAAAATGGCAAGAAAGGGGAAGCAGTGGCTCTCATGTGAGTGAATGTTTGATCATAGAAACTGATATCCTGAATGTTTCCCTCAAGGCTTGATCTAGTATCTATTTAAGCTAGTAAGAGCTTCTCTATGGTTTTGGTGGGCACTGAATGAAGCCAAAATGTACCATGAGAAAGGAAGAAGGTTTGCATAACAGGGTTTTTTTCTATCCTGCTAATAATAAGCACACAGCAAAACAAGCCTCTAGATAAAAATAGTGGAAATTTCTGAAGAGATTTCATAAATTGAATCTTAAATTGAATTTTAAAATATTAAGTAAGAACATTAGTGGTGTTAGCCTCAGTGAAATAAACAATTTTTGACATGCAAACAATTCATTATGTACATAAATGTTTGCAGGACTGATACATATATGGAAAAGGAGATCCAAAGTAAATAATAACACAAAAATGCTACTGTCCTCTCTCCGTTAATCAGGGAATAAAAATTAGTTTGGCATTATGAGATTTAAATTCCTGTAAGTGTCCTAAGCAGTTGACTGCTGTGCAAGTACAGAGGAAAGACAAATGATCGTATATTTTACCCTGTGAGGCTAGTTATGAAATACTGATGCCAACACTGCAGTATATAACAGAGCTAATAATAATTAGCAGGTTTCATCCTTAGTGCAGATGACCAAGTCTAATAGCATGTTTTAATTTCACCTCAGATCCAAATGGATAGCATGGGTCAGCTTGGCTGATCTGCTTATGTGTGTATCAGAATTATTCTTATAGGCTGCTTTTCCCTTAATAAACTGGTTTCCCTCAATACTTTATTTTGTAACATTTATGAGACAGAAGCTAGAATTTAAATACCTTTTCCTCTTCATAGAATACAATTTGGAATAAAATTGGAAGACAATGTTTTTGGAGCACATGTCCTGGTTAGGTAAGAGATAGGATCTGAATTTTGGATCATGGATTAGGGCTGCTTTTGAAAGATCACTTATGAAGCAGATTTGACCCTTCATTCATGTCCTAAAATAAAAATAGATCAGAGAGATCTGAGGTACTTGCTTTCGCTTCAGTGTTTTTTTAGAAAATCTAAGTTTTCTGTACAGCATTCAAAAGTTTACTTATTTTACTCTTTCATTAAAAATTGATCTTAAAACTCTAGATGGCAGGTCTTCTCTTTCCAATGTGAAGAGCTCTTCACTTCCCATGTTCGCTATGCATCGTATATTCACTGTACAAATACACTGAAAAAAGATAAGATTGCCAAAGCAGAAACCATTGATCAGAAATCACTGCAGGAGTTACTTCTTTTCCTACTGTTGTTTATACAATTATCTCTATCATCCAACTACATTTTGGTGGATGCCAGCTTTATGACTTGAGATCTTTAGGGTTTATTTCTAATGAAATACTTTCAGACACAAAATCTTTATGGTATTCCTTTTCAGGTTTGGATAGTCAAGTTTGTCTTAACTCATTTCTCACTGATAGCATTGTTAACATTGTCTAATCATTAAAGGAGTGGAACATCTTGTCCTCGAGGATATCGGTTCAAGTGCAGCTCTGTCTGTGTATTTAGCTAACTCAGAGGACATGATGTGGCTCATAGTGATTAATAACTATGTTCTCCAGAAGCTGGCATCTTCACCGAGGTCTGCAGTATATCTAATTGAATTGGCCCCACTGAATTTAATCTCGAAATCCCCAACACACCAAAATTAAGTACAATTTTAAGTATAGTTATTAAATTAAACTTTCATTTTGCTAGAAAATACGGGCATCCAACACTTAAGTGACACATGAGATGAAAGATTAATAAGATCTCAACTCAGTTTAGAACAATTTAAAACTTTTCTTTAGAAATAGAATGGCATTATTTAGTTAAAAATAGAGAACAATTATTTGAATATTTACTCATTATAGACTAAGAGCAAGTAGTTATTTGTAGTAGTTCCCTGATACCAGGAGTTGAACTCAATGATCCTGATGGATCACTTTCAACTCAGCATATTCTGTCATTCTATGATATTAGTGGAATCAATATACAGTTGATGATGTGGACTATCATCTAGGCACACTGCCAGCAAAGTCAATGACTCTTTACCCTTGACTTCAATAATATCAAGTAGAAAACCAAAATGGCCATGGAGATGATTTTAATTTAGGCATTGGAATGCCTAAAGATGAGGTAACTATTTCATCCTTGTTGATTCAGAGGAGTGTCAATGTATGATTAGAGTGTGTATCAAATTAATGGGCAGAAGGTGCCTACCCAGAGGGGAACCAAGAAATCCTACAACTGAGCAAAGTAAGAGCTACCTGATAGGTAACAGTGGGTCCAGAAACACTCTACTGACCTCCTGTCCTGGTGGGCTTTCCTGTTGTGTCAAGATCCAGAGCACAAAATCCTCTCCTGAGGAAAGCTGAAAACCAAAGGGAAAGCAAGCATGTAGGAATTTTGCATGATACCTTAGTGATTATAGCTTTTTACTAAGAAGTGTCTGTATTGGGTTGTAGTCTACCTGGTAGTCTCTAAAATCATTGCTGATAATCTTGGTCCACAATCTGCAAAAAGGGTTTATTCTGGGTGAATACTTTTAAGAGTTTGCTCAGGTTGCAAACTGAATAGCCTGATATCAGTATCAGGATAGATAAGGGAACAGATAAAAAACCCTAAACAATAATTAGTCCCAATGATGGATTCATGATAGGGTTAATGAATGATTAATCCCAATGAAGAAAAATTTTAATTGACCTATATGTCAATACTTTTGACTAAATTAAAAATGTAATTGTTAAAAACAGTATTGGAGGTGTAACATACTTGCACTTTGATACATCATTTGACCTAGACTTGTACAAGTTTCTGCTTAAGAAAAGGAATACAAAAACAACTGATTGAACTGATTGAGACTGAACTGTCATTGTGAAACTGTAGACTCTGAATCCTCATCAAATAGAAAAAAACCGCAGACTTCAAGGATTTATTCTTGGCCTCAGATGATTTCATTTTTTTATCAGTGACATGGAAGAAACAAAAATCACTATTGAGAAACTGTCCAGGGATTGAGGGAGCAGTAAACAATGAGGCTGACGGGTCACTGATAAAATTTGGGGGTTTTTTTTTGAGTAGGCACAAGCAAACAATATGCATTTCTCTTCAGTTTATTGGCTTTGTACTAATGAGCAATCACTTCACTGGTGACTTACTGTCCTGGTAATCAGCCAGACTCCAATTCCCAGAGCACAAGTGTGGCTGAAGGGGCTAAATGAAATCCTTCAGTATTTAAACAATGCTATGTGGAAGAGGAGCAAAGAGACCATCCCACTTGCACATTTGGTATGGATGTGACTACTACCAGCTTGCCTGCATGTGAAACGCACTTGGAAGTGCAGGGTTGCTTGCAGTGGGTTACTGCATTGCAAATGTTATCTTTGGCATTTTTGCCATTTCCAAACTAACAAACGGTGATGGCTTTGCCCTTTTAGTTATAATAATGTGCTGTCAAACCCCAACAACACCCTCCCTAAGGACTAAGTTATTTTAATGGAGAAATGTAATTAAGATTTCCCCCCATTCCTCATTTTTGCAAGCTGGTCCATTTCACATGCAGGCTGTCTTCCAATTAGTGCAAGCCAGATGAAGTCTTGAGCACTAAATATTACCTGGTGAAATGATTTTGCACGGTAATTGACCTCCTACCACATGTCACTGATACAGTGTCCTTTCCCCTAGCTGTGGCCTACAATAAAAGTTTTTGGAAGAATATTAACCTGGCTGTATATTATTTTCTGGTTCATTAAATCTAATAGCAATTCTGGCAAAGCCTTTAATTGATGAGAGAGGTCTGCCCTCCACAAGAAAGTGTTTTCATAATACTAAATGCTGGATCCTTAGGTAATTTACTTACAGCCAATGCATTTTTGAATAGAGACATTAGATGGGAAAACCTCAAAGGACTATTTAGATTTCACAGTCTACAAAACTATCCCAGTTCTCAGCTTTGCCTCTGCTGGCAAGCACTCCTGCAGTCCTGTGAGATCTTTAATGGGTTCTCTTTTACATATGGGCCTTAAGTTCCTCATCCTTTGCCATTATTTGTAAACATTTGATGCCATCTGGCCACAAGGATTCTGAGGGAGGAACAAGCATATTTCCCTCTTGGTGGCATCAGTCCCATATGTAAGAAAGACCCTATATAACAAAGGGGCTCAAGCATCTGTTTTCAATACTTCAGCGAGCTTTAAAGCATCTGCTGTTGCCCTTAGAGTTATCTGATTCTTTCAGGCCATTTGTCACTGTGCCAGTTTGACTGGCAGTGATAGTTAACCTTTGCTTTGCACTCTGCAGGTATTTACTTTGTACTTCAATATATTTTACCTTGCGTACTAATAAAATACTCCCGTTTACAGAGGACCTTTTATCCCAGAGGATTTCAAGAAGCACTGCGAGCTGTAAATTTATAGCAGTACTGTTACAGGTAGTGCAACTTTTTGCTCCATACAAAAGACGGTAGCCAAAGTCCAGGAATCCTGGTGTTTTAGAAAGTGACTGCTAAACACAGAGTTCAAGCAGTGGTCTGCAATTTAGTCTACATCATGAAAATCATTTAGTTGATAGCACTTTAAACTTATCTATAAACAGCTTTTGATGACTAATGTACGTTTTTCTGTTCCTGCAGTAAATTTGTTTCAAGCAAAAGGAGACTGTTTGGAAACAACGCATTAAATTCTCTGATAAATCAACTACTTAATATTTAATTTGAAATCATACTGACAAGTCAAATTAATTTTTTCTCAGGCTAACATCTGGAGGGAAAGAAGCAAGATAGCTGCAGAAATATAGAATTGGCATTATTCTGCTATGGAATATGCCTTTTTGTGCCATAGGGAGAATAATTTTTTCCATGTTGTTTATATTTTTCTATATTAAAAGACAGCCACTTTAGATTAATTTAATTTGAATTCCTACATGGCCTCTTCGAATAAAAAGAATGAGAAACCAAATGAAAATGCTTTTGCTTATTCCCTACTCTGAAAGTGATTCATTATTTAAAATATTACCATTAAAAATGAACCATTTCCACAGATACGATGAAACAGATAATTTTTTTACAGGCATCCTTGCAACTCTGGAAAACGTGAATATCTGTTTACTGCAAGGTTTTGAGAGGTATCCTTAGTAGTATACACACCAAGAGACATCACAGATGTCTTCTGTCCTACATTTTTTATGCCACTGTCACACCAAATGGCATTAGACCTTATCATACCTTTTTTTTGTATTCTTCTTTTTGTGCTATATCCAGTGCCAACTTGCATCTGCAGTTAAAACCAAACTAGCTCCCAGGTTTCACCATTGCTTCTCCTATTTTGTGTTATAAGACAGTGCTACTGCCAACAATACTGGATTTACACCACTGCCCAGCCCTGCCCAAGGACAAAGTGCATAAGTGCCCTGTTCAGCCTCATAAAAAGCAATCCAGCCCACAGAGCTGTTTTTTGTTACTGTCAATGGCTCTGTCGTTGGTACAGTCTTACATGACTGCTTGTACTGGAACTGAGGAAAACATTCTCAAGGAGTAACAAACGATCTGGAGCAGAAGCTCAAGGATAAGAAGTTCTGTCAAACCAAGATATTCTTTCTGCACCCGTCCACAAATGTAAAGCCTGTCATTAGAGAGGATTCCTGGTACAGGTGTGATGTACTGTATACATGCAGTGGAGGGAATGGGGAAAAGATGCAAGTATGATTGGCATTTAGGAGAAGCGGCACTCCCAAACACTGTTTAGGTAGTTCGGCTGATCATTTGCCTCTCTGAGTTTTCTCATAGTTCTTAAGGTCTCTGTTTTAGCTAAAGCACACAGCAGAGAACTGTATTAGCTAAAGTAGTTCTTGAAGGGGGCAAGAAACTAAAGTGAAATAAGGACTGAGAATTTGACATGAATATTTTCAAGAGGTAATGACTCAGCTCAGTCTTGCCACAATTCTGTTGCAAACTCAGACTTTCACAGTTGTTTCTGCTGACTCCACGTAAAGGATTTTGCTACTAAAATTGAATTGTATTTTCTGATGCAGGTCCTTACTTCATGCCAGTTAAGCTTCTATGCCAGTGGAATTACAGGACTGTCTATGCTGCTGTGAGTATATTAGGAAAGGTACAAGAAATGTATTCCTCAAAAAGTTACCAGATCAGCTCCAAATGACGTTATCCATTAACCCCACTGCGTTCAACTCCAACATTAGTACCATTCATGGTGGCATCTGCTTTGTGCCATTTGATGGGGCTGGTTTTATTGCTTTATAATGCTTTCCTAGCACAGGGAGAGAGCCTCTACCTCTTCCAACTAACAATTGATAATCCTTGCAGCATTTTTTCATTTATGTATGCAAGACTATCATACATAGAAATCTAAAACATTCTGTTGATAATTTTAAAGAAAAAACCCTTTCCTTGAAAATCAGTCAGTACTCTGAGCTCTTTTGGCACTCTAGTTAAATGCTGAGATACATGTAATATTTTTAGCTTTCAGGCCAACTCATTCTAAGTCTTATTCATTCTAAGAGGCAGTTCATGCTCTTCACTATGAAGTACATGTGATTCATGGCTTTAGTCAGCTCGGGGTCCTTTACAATAATATCTAATGTAGAGCAACATAGTTTCCTGGTGTAATGAATTTCACCCCTTTCAGTAGCTGCTGGCATTTCTGTTTAGCCAAATACAAGTACAGAACATGAATTTTAGTAATTCAGAGCATTTTTAACTTAGATATGGACCCTTTTGAGAAGTGCTAAACCAAGTTATTATTGAGGTAAATAGTACATGGGGGGGAAAAGTAATATTTTTAGCTTACAAGCTGAAATGGATGGGAAGGTGGAGTTTTTCAGGTTATTTGCAGAGTTGCGTTGACTAGTTTGTCAGAGTTCAATCAGTAAAGTCACCCACATCCCTACAACAATGTTCCTATTCTCGTTCACAGTTTTACCCCACCCTCTCCTGATAAATTGAAAGACAGTGCTAAAGAGCCCTGTTTATCAACAGGACTTCTGTTTTAACTAAGAAAGGGCTCTTTTCACTAACCCAAGCAATAATTTTCCCTCTTGCAGCCTACAGCTTGTATCCTTCCTTATCATTCAATAAGAAAAAGAAGTCTCAACATTTTTTCTTTCTGCAACTTTGAAAAATTTGTTTCTTTGTGAAGAATAGCTGGTGCCATCTGACAGGTTAGCTCTGCCCTCTCATAGTATTTAGCTTTTGTCAAAGTAACTCAAGATCATCCCCTTAAGCATTTTTTTTTACAGTGAATAAAACTACCTGATGGTCAGGGACTACAGAGTATGTAACTTCTCCGAATATTTCTTAATGGTCCTCCTCTTCTTCAGGAGCTCCTATTAAGACATGAACGAATTTGACAACAGGAGATAATCGGTGAAAACATCATTCTTGATTATTGCCACACTTCAGTGATACAGTTGTTAAGATTGCTTCAGAAAGAGAACTTCCTCTGGGGGTTTCAGAGTCAATCAGCTGCCAGTCACATCTTACAGTAATTTAGGCCATAGAGTTAGTTCCTCTTAAAGGCTTGTATTTATCTTTCAATTTAATGTATCCATTCAAAATGAATACTTCTCAGTTATTCAATTGCTGAAAAGTTAGTGTAATGCAGATCATATTTCTTTTCAAATTAACATGGTTCAATATTTGCAGTATTTTGTGATCAGATTATAGAGACAGCTGGAGGAGCTTAGACCAGAATGCTTTCAGCTTTAGTTCTCTGATATAGTTTCTTCAATGACATCAGTTTATTTTGGTGAGTAATAATATTACACCATATGATGTTGTGTGAAATGTTGGGCTCGATCTTCTTTATCGTTACAAATGCATAAATGTAAGGCACAGAAAGCGTAAGAAAGGTGTAAAAGGACATGATAGTTCACAAATTATCAAAGTTTTAAGACTATCTGGTTAGCTGTTTTACTGTGCAGCCTATTCATCCCCAGTGCAAAGCTCCTAAGTAACATCTGCTTTTTGACACAAAGACATTGGCCTAAGTTACACAAAGACATTGGCCTACCTGTGAGTATTGCTGCAAGCATGAATGACATCTGAAACACTGTTACTGTTAAGTTGCACATTTTCTGTATTGCGCTTTGGATGTTGATAGTGGAGACTTTTTGCATCACCACCTCACCTCTACTGTATGGGTTAACAGAGGACCTTCTGAGAAGCCAGTCAGTGGTGCATCTCTCTTGTGCCAAGGCTTCTCCTGATCTTATGCATTTCCACTAGACCACTCACCCAGAAAGCTCTGAAGAATTGCAGCCTTATCTGGTATTCAGAGGGCAAGTCTTAGGTATCATTATTTAATCAGTTAGAATAAAATTTCTGTGTTTTAACCTGTGTTCCTTCATCCTATTTTCTGTCTCTGTGGAGAAGGAAATAGCAGCAGCAGGAGGCTGGCAGCCTGACTCTGCCGCTGGTGCAGAGCTGTTCCTCTCTGCACCAACCATAGATGCTGCAACCTGCTCCTCAGAAGAGAACACATTTTGTAGCCTGTGTTTCTCCATGCCTTGTCTCAGACAAAATTTGTATGAGGATTTCTTTTCACAAACAAAATGTTTGTTTATGTTCAAAAGGACTGAAAAAATTCCTCCATGATTCTTCTTGGTTCTGTCGTTGAATTCAGCCTTATGTCAGAGTGGTGCCTATACAATGCCAGTATTACATATAACCCCGTGAACTCATTTAGGGAACATCTTGTTGAATGTGGTGGGATTTTTCTTTCATTCTCTGCTACAAGCCACTCAGAATAAATCCTATTAAAAGTAATAAAAATTGCTGTAATTAAGAAGATAATCCTGTTTGGCCTACATAGAGTTCACATTTTTCTCCAGCAAAACATTAGAGATTCTTAGTTTGTTCATCAAGCAGCATATAGACTATACCACTGGTGCTGAAAAATAGCACAGTATCTTCTTTTTGTTTTGTACCCACCCTCATTATCATTGTATCATGCAAAACAACAGTAAACCCTGGAGCTAACCTAGCAGAATGTATAGGTGATAGTTACATAAAGTAGGAATCACTAATATTCTGTGCATGTGATCTAACACTGACCTGGATGAATTGTGCATTTCATTATACCTCACACTACACAACACTAATAATATGTTAATTCTAGTAGTATGTTATAATGCATATCATACAGTCATTCATACTGAGATCTTGTCCATGGGGAAATGACAGCAGATCCCATGACAAAAGAGTTTTAGCTTCTAAAACAGTGATTATGTGGAAGATAGCACAGTCTGTCTAAATGAAATCTGAAAGAATGGCATCCCATAAACTCAATTTACAGTCCTAAAAATATCATGCTGTCCTTTCTGGAAGTAATATAAACCATCACATTACCTCACTTTGAACATTCTAATGAAGGGTTTCGCTTGGAGATGGAATAGATTGAGCAGGCAAATTGACTGCAAGTACTTCAAACATCAGTTTTATTTTGAAACGGGATTTCAGCTGATGCTCAATGCATACTGTTAAATGAAAAATTGAAAGCTTACTTTAAATGACATGCTTGTGGTTCAGGATAGCTTTGTATATATTCTTACTTCAGAGTACCCAGACTTCTTGGAGTTCCTCGAAATTCAACTTACATAGCATTAGCAAAGTATTTTATGTCAAAAGAGCAACTTGAATTGATCAAAATATGTAGTATTTTTATTATGAATGGAAGTATAATGCCTTTCCAATTGTTTATTAATATCTGTCTAATTACAGCAATGCTAATAGTAACTGTCAGACTTGTTTACTAATTCTTTCATTCTCTTCAGGCTAAAACAAGTCTCTTCTTAGGAAAATGTCTGAGCTACTGGCCCCAGGCATTTTTAGAATAAAGGGATTATTAAAATTCCCTGTCATAACAGTGCAGGAAGGACTGCAAGAGAGAGCACATAGACGAAGTCAGACACGGATTCACAAACAGGAGGTCAAGCTTGACTAACATGATGTCCTTCTAAGATGAAGTGACTGGCTTGGTAGATAAGGGCACAGCAGTCGATATTTTCCACCTGGACTTCAGTAAGGCTGTCTTGCATAGGCTCAATGAGCAGTCAGCCAGATGGATTTAAAACCACCTGTACAGCTGGAACCAGGGGGTGGAGATCTGCACTACAAAGTCTTGCTGGGGGCCAGTAGCTATCAGTGTACCCAAGGGTACACTGATACTGTATGCAGTTCTGTTCAGTGTGACGGGGATGATGGAGCACAGGGTACCCTCAGCAAGTTTGCTGATTGTACAAAACTGGAGGCAGTGGCTGATACAACAAGGGGTCATGCTGCCATCTGGAGGGATCTTGACAGACTGGAGAAATTGGCTGACAGGGACCTCCTGAAGTTCAATGAGGGAAAGTGCACCCTGCACGTGGGGTGAAACAAGCCCAGGCACCACCACTTGCTGGGAACTGGCAAGCTGGAAAGCACAAAACGACATGGATATCCTGCTGGAGACCACGTTGACCATAAGCCAACCATGGGCCATTGTGGCAAAGACTAATGGTATCCTAGACTGCATTAGGAGGAGTGTAGCCAGCAGATTAAAGGATATAGTCCTTCCCCTCTACTCAGCATGGTAGGGCCACACCTGAAGTATTGTGTCCAGTTCTAGTCTCCTCGGTATAAGAGAGACATGGACATACTGGAGGGAGTCCAATGAAGGACCACCAGGAGGATTAAGGAACTACTTATCTCTCCTATAAGAAAAGGCTGAGAGAGCTGGAACCGTTAAACCTGGAGAAGTGATGGCTTGGGGGGACCTCATCAACATATATAAGCTGAAGGGAGGATTCAAAACCAGAGCCAGGCTCTTCTTAGTGGTACCCAGCAACAGAACCAGAGTCAATCGGTGCAAACTAAAACATGGGAGCTGCAGACTGACCATCACCTTATGGGAAGGTGACTGAGGCTCAACAGAGGTTGTGCAGGGAAATTGGGTGATTTCCATATTCAAAAACCATTTGGACACAATACTGTGCAATATGCTCTGTGTAACTCTGCTTGAGGAGGGATGTTGAACATGATGAACTCCGGAGGTCCCTTTGAACATCAAAATTCTGTCATTCTGTGATTCTGCGTATTACTATGGTCAAAGATAGCCAATGGAAGAGTTGTGATGTCTTCCGCAAAGACCAAATATTTTCCCTAGTGATTGTCTGACAATGTTGCACTTCTTACTGGCAGTACTGAGGCAGTACCAGAAGCACCAGGAAGCTCAGATTCATGTGTACAGCCTCCTAATAAAGCCTACACTGTCCAGACCTCAGTACATACCTCAGCCAAAAGGGCAAGTAACAATTTTTACTTGACAGTCATTTATTTATAAAAGTGTGATAAACATTTGAGGATAATAGACACAGGTTCATTAGCTTTCAATACCATAACGTGTGTTTCTTTAATGATGTCAGTTGTTAGAAATATCAGTTTTCTTATTTTCCTCACATTTTTTAACAGATGGTCACGTCGTAAAGATCTGATCCTAAATGTTCCCTCCTATAGATGTAACTTCTATCATCGCAGTCTTTCAGTCTGTTTTCAGACTTGGGATCTGTTCATATTAGGTATTGCATATTTTTTCTTACATTTTAGAAAGAAAGAAAAAAAAAGGGCTTTTTCACAGTTAGTAATCATCTGTCATTATGGCAGATTTCAATGCAGCTTGCCAGTGTTTCCTACTTATTTCAAGTGTCTAAAGGGATAACTCACCATTAAAAGATGTTTGACATTATTCCATATCTACACCATTAAAATAGTATTTATTTTCATCAAAGAATACTTCTACTTCCATTTTCCTTTTCAGTTACTTCAGAGATATAAGAGAAAGTAGGAAGTCTCATCTCCATTCAAGATTGCAGTAATGTCATTCCCTATAGCAAGGTTCTTTGTCATTTTGTTACTTCAAAAAAGTCACTTAAAACAAATAAACAGTAATGAAGAAGTCTCTATAAAAATTAATAACTCATAACAAATTTATTTCTGGATATAGTACATCAGAATATTAATTTGCATATTTTCTGTGAACTGCCCTTTGCAAATGGTTTTAATCCAACTGTGATCAGAACAAACCTTTCCATCTGTGTATTTTTCTGTGAGAAATCTTCATCAGAATTGTTCTCAAAAGGCCAATGGGCTCAAAAATCTCGACATAGTTCCATTATTCTCATAGAAAAAGTCATAAAGAATTTAAGAAAAAGTTATCATTTTCTTAGGTTTCTCAGCCATTCCAGTGAGTAGACTATCTATATTTTTCTTTGAAAACACTATTGTTATCAATACTATTTTATTAAATCCTTCTAGGTTCTAAAATATGTTTTCTAACATGCAATTTATGTGGAATATTTGTCACTTCAAATCTACTAAATTCCATGCAACTTTTTGAACAGGGACGACTATTCTAAAAAACAATAATTGTGCATTTCTATATGATTTCTGTCATATTTTCTGGAGGCTCCAAAAGTTCTCCCTAGAGAGGGGCCAATTAAACATATCATTATTCCAGAAATACTGGAATATTGATGTGGGTAAAATGAGGCCATAAGGAGAAAGCCTGCTATTTCCTAAGGTATTTCTTGCTCCTGGAAATAGTGGCTGGTGGTGCTGGATATGAACATACTTGACAAGTGATTTATAACAAACTCCCAGAGAAAATCCTTGTTAGAATGAGAAAAAGATCTAGATATACTGAATCTCAATTCTGTTTTAACATTAAAATTATCATTTTACTTTTATTGATGGAATGGGAGCAGGTATAGTACATTACAACAAATTGTTGTACATAAAGGAAAGATTTCACAGTTTCTTGAAACCAAATTCTCAGTGAAATGAAATTCAGGGAAGCACTTTAGTGCACATCTCAACCCATCCTTTTTTACAGAAGTGATCCACAAAAGTGAGGTTTTGGGGTTTCACAGTTCAATACACAATTCTCCTCTGTTCCAGAAGCTTGCAGGTAAAGAGGTAAGCGGAACTAAGGGAATGACAACCTTTCCAAGAAACAGGAAGAGTGAGAAGGGAGTAAGGATTATCTGAAAAATGCGTCATGGCTTCTTTTAAAATAAACCATCTTTTAAAGTAGGCCATCTAATAAAAATGTGCATTTTTCTACTTTCAGACTGAAATAAACACATCAAAAGAAAAACATTTAAGAAAGTTTTAAATTTTAGAGTGTGCCTAAGTGACATACTGAATAAAAATTTGCAGAATCAAAGCATGATAGAGGTAGGACTTTTGCAGGAAGTAGGACTTTGTTGGAAGATTGCAAGGACAGGCCACGTGCCCTGAACAAGACAGGAATATTAATTTAAATGAGAGATCAAACTTAATACTTTATTTTCCATTAAGCCAGCCAAGCAAACATTTTCATATCAGATATACCTTACAAATCCAGTAAGACACATTTCTCATTTGAGGCACCTTGGCAATAATGTGGAGCATGAAGTACTCTGTCCTGTATCTAAGAGGTAAAAAATATGCTGTATCAGCTGACATTGACAGGCACCAGTATCACAGGAGAAGGACATCAAGGAATTAATCAATGTAGAAGAAAAACTTGTCAGACACCATAGCACACAGGCATCATCGAGTCACACTGGCCAGTGCACTCCTAGGACCAGAAACACCCCTAATTTAATGGAAGATGCTGTCATTTTGCCATGTGATAGAGGCCCATCTATTAGTCAGGTATGGATGAAGGGGTGTGGAGAGAGGGAACGAAGGAAGCAGGGAACACATCACAGATTCGCAAAACTGTGAATTCAACCATCTTCTTGCTCATGCCTGCAGGTGCTTAGAAAAGAGACAGCAGGAAGAGATTGGGGGCTAGGAAAACTTGTTAGACAGTCTGTATCCATATGATGGGTCATACTGTGGGCTAAGTTATCAAGGAGTTTTAAAGACACCAATTGAGAAATCTACAGATG
The DNA here is from genome assembly GCA_035583135.1 of Lophotriccus pileatus. Classification (NCBI taxonomy): domain Eukaryota; kingdom Metazoa; phylum Chordata; class Aves; order Passeriformes; family Tyrannidae; genus Lophotriccus; species Lophotriccus pileatus. The sequence continues at coordinate 25,369,937 of JAWWES010000041.1, forward strand.
TTGCAGAGAAGTTATACTTTTTTACAGTGCAGCTCATTAGAGGGAATACAGGAGCACCTCCTTGTTCTAATAGGGTAGATTGTATTAAAGTTGTGTGTTCAAGACCGCACTAAAATAAATTGATAAATTGAAGGCAAACTAATCACATGGGACAGAGCGAATTTGCAGTGAAACTGAAAAGGAAGTTAAGATAGATGATCTAACCCCTGCACAGGGACATGGAAATCTGAGTTCTCAGCCCTACAAGTGATCTCCTGGCTGATTTTGAGACAGTCATTTCCCATCCTTCTGTTTCTCCAGCTTAAAACTGTGATAAAAATAATTGTCTCACTTGTTAAGTGCTTTTGAGATCTGATTTTATAGATAAAAATCAAGGTGAATTCATAACAGGAGATGCAAGCAGAGCTATCTAATCCGTTGCTAAAATCTTTATTGGAGGATTAGATAAAACAAGTGTTTTACTGCTCTTTTAAGCAGATATTCAAAGGGCGAACCCAAAAATTACATATTAATAAGACTTAATCCAATTGAAGGTCATTCTAAATGCAAGAAATAATTAAAACCAAAACAACTCAACCATGGTTTTGACAGCACAGCTTTGTCCTTAAAAAAACCCAACAAAACACAAATAAACAAGATCAAGTCTCTTAAATCTATTAGAATTATTTCATTTACAGATAAAATAAAGGAGAGAATGTTTAAATTTATATATTTACTAGTTTTCTTTTGGTTTTGGACTACTGAACCTGTGAGAAAGAGTTGGATTTTGAAAGTTCAAGGCACTTTCAGCTGAATACTCTGGAACACAAAGGCACAATGGCGGATTCTAGATTATCTGGAAACATACAAAAGAAATTTCTGGGCATTCTGTTAAAACTGCAGAGTTTGGAGAGCTGGGGAAAAAAACAAAACAAAACAAAACAAAACAAACAAACAAAAAACCCCGAAGTACATTTCATTTTAAAAGGCATAGAAAATAACCAACAATATTTCTAATCCACATCTTTGGCTAACCTTCACAAAATAGTGAGATCAGGATGATCAGAAACATGATGACTATTGGGAGAGAGGGGATGACTGGAGCCCTGTACACAGGGTCTTACAGAGAGAAAGGGTCTGGGACAAACTTTGCCTTTGCATGCATAAAAACACCTTGCATGCTGCTAAATTATAGTCCTTCAATTTAGGTAGCCTGCTGGCCATATTGATGAACTACAACACTGAGAGTACTCTAATGTCATCACAGGCATTAACATCACAATTGCCCCTTGAATATTGTTATAGACCTCATAAGTAAAGCAGTTTAATTTCCAATTTAATTTATTTTTTTATTTAGTAATTTTTGTGATCAGTCTGTAGTAAGAAGTACCTTTTTACACTCAAATTTTCATACTGCCACAATAAATAGGCTACAATTTTATTTCAAAAGCTCATTTAATTATTTGTAGAATTACAAACGGTGCTATGTTGATGAAATTTTGTAAGATACAGTTTTTATTCCTGGAAGAAATGTTTTAGGAGACTTTGCAAATACATTTCTGAGAACTGTGATTTGATTTAAAAGATATTTTACAGAGAGTGGGATGGGGGAGTGTGTTGAATGAGATGAATAATATGAAGAAAAAATCATATCTCTGCACCAAAATGCAGTGGATTCCAAAGAGGAAGGTGATCCTCTCTAACCTATTTTAAAGAAATCCTGTAGTTAACTAAAATTTTTCTGATGCCTAGGGTAGTGCAGCAAGTAAACAAGACTGTAAATTTGACATTTACTCAACAATTATATGAGGGATTGTACACTGTGATACAAAGCAAGGAAAGATTTGATTTTATATTGATCACAAATTCAGAGAGCTCCTACATGGAAGGAACCATGATGATTACTACCTCCTAATGAATGCCTGAACATTCTTTGATGTACAGGTTTTTGTTTCCTTGATAGAAATGTTGTCAGACTAGGTTTCATTAACCATGTTTGCTTTTTAGATATCTTTGCTCATTAAAGTAGGAGTTAATTAAATGAGTCCTAAACAGTAAAAAAGTATTTTATCTAAAACAACAAAAAATTTCTGGTTGAAGGTCTCCTAATTAGACAAGATATTGGCAATGGAAAAGAAAATCCTGTTCCTGTGCAAGACTTCAAAAAGCATTTTAAAGGATAGATTAATGTTGCATTAAATAAAACAAAGAGAGCAGCATGCAAGCTCTTTGCTATAGTATTTTACTTTGCTATAGTATTATACTTTAATGGTAAGACCATTAAAGTACCCAGCCCCCTGAGCTGGAAAACAGGGACAGAGAATATAATGAAGGCCCCATGATGCAAGGGAAAATGGTTATCAACCTGCTACACCACTTATACACACACAGGTCTATGAGACGGGATGGGATCCATCCGAGGATACTGAGGGAGCTGGCAGAACAGCTCACCAAATCACTTTGCCAACAGCCCTGGTTAACTGGGAAGGTCCTGCTTGCCCAACCTGAGCGTCTTCCGTAGCAAGGTGACCCACTTAGTGGATGAGGAAAAGGCTGTGGATATGTCTACCTGGACTTTAATAAAGCCTTTGACACTGTCTCCCACAGCATTATCCTGACATACCTGCCCATGGCTTGGACAGGTGCACTCTTTACTGGGTAAAAAACTGGCTGAACAGCCAGGCCCAGAGAGTAAAGGTGAGTCATGCTACATCCAGCTGGAAGCTGGTCACTAGTGGAGTTGGAAGCTGGTCATTAGTGGAGTTCCCCAAGTATTGGGGCCAGGCCTGTTTAATGTCTTTATCAATGGTCTGGATGAGGGGATCAAGTGCACTCTCAATCAGTTTGCAGGCAACACCAAGCTGGGCAGGGGTGATTTTCTGCTGGGGGGGCAGGAAGGCTCTGCAGAGAGATCTGGAGGGGTTGGATCAATGCATCAAGACCAATTGTATGAGGGTCAACAAGGAGAAGTGCCAGGTTCTGCACTTGGGTCACAACAACTCCATGCAGTGATACAGGATTAGGAAGAGCGGCTGGAAAACTGCCTAATGGAAAAGGACCTGGGAGTGCTGGTTGACAGTTAAACGTGAGTCATCAGTGTGCCCAATCCTGCCTTGAATCAGCAACAGTGTGGCCAGCAGAACCAGGGCAGTGATCATTCCCCTTTACTTGGCACTGCTGAGGCTGTACCTCAAAACCTGTGTCCAGTTCTGGGCCCCTCACTACAGGAAAGACATTGAGGTGCCAGAGAAAGGCAATGAAAACTGTTGAATTGTCTGGAGTACAAGTCTTATGAGGAGCAGCTGAGGGAAATGGAGTTGTTTAGCCTGGGAAAAAAGGAGACTGAAGAACAACCTTATGACTCTTTACAACTACCTTGAACGAAGGTTATAACCAGGTGGGGATCAGTCCTTTCTCCCAGGTAACAAGCAACAGGATGAGAGGAAATGGCCTCAAATTGTACCAGGAGGTGTTTAGATTGGATATTAGGAACAATTTATTCACTGAAAGGGTTGTCAAGCATTGGAACACGCTGCTCAGGTTGAGTCACCATTCCTGGAGGTATTTAAAAGTCATGTGGATGGGGCACTTGAGGACAGGGTTTAGTAGTGAACTTGTCAGTGCTGGGTTAGCGTTGGACTCAAGGATCTTAAAGGTCTTTTCCAACCTAAACAATTCTACAGTTCCGTGAATCTGTGAAATAACAGCTGGCTTTCTCACAACAAAAGTTGCTGAAGTACAACCAGTGTTTCCTAAACTCTTCTAAAATGCCTTTAAAATAAATATATATGGTTGTTTACTTCCAATGTAATAAAAAAATTTATAGCCATTTTCTCTTATATTTTTAGTAGTAGCATTCCAGGATGCCATGGCTAAAGCACACTGATGCTGTCAGAAATTATTACATCAGTGACTTAGAGATGTCAAAATGTATCTCTTAACTGAGAAAGGAATTTAGTGTGAGACATTTTCAAGACAGCAAATGACCACCTTTTCCTTAAATGAAAAAATGCTGTTAACTTAGGAATCCTCAATTAAATTAGAAGCTTATGGCAACATAACAAAGAGATGGGCTACAGACAGATCCCTCAGTTAAATAGATTTTATTCATACACATTGTGCCGTGTAGGAGAATAACACAAGGGAGGACTTTGTTAAGATTTATTTTATATAATGGTAATTTACCCATGGGATCAGTGCTTATATGCAAATTGCATCCCCATGCCAGCCAGTCTCCTTTGTGGGGCATTAATTCTCCCAGTGATGGCAGGCACTGGTTGTGTCACTATCCTCTGTGGGCCACCACTGGGCGCAAAAGCTGTATTTTATTCAGGTTGTGTAGGAACCCTGCCAATAACACAAAGCATCTCCCAAAGTCAGTTCTTCCTAAAATGGACAGTTGCCAGTAGAGAGGAAGATAGAAAATGCTGACAGTGCTCTCAGTGGCCAAGATTTGTAACTCTCATTAGTGCTTTCATCCACAGCAGACCTTTTTGTCTTTCTCTAGACTAATTCAGTTTCATATTATTCTTTATTCTGTCATTCTCATTTGAGAAAAATAATTCACCTCAGTCTCACATGCAAGTGATATCTTATATTTCTTTCATTAAAACTGAGGCCCCTATTAAAAGCATTTTGGTATTAAATTATCACATTGCTCCTATGGAGGTACATATATTTATTTGAGCACCAAAATACATGATTAATGTGATTTCAACCAATGACAAGATAATGTAAAATGAATATCACTCTCTCATATGTTATTTTTAGAGTATATACAGCAGTAGCGAAAACAGCATGAGAACTGGGCACAACTTTTACAAACACAGTGTAAGATGTGAAATTAAAAAAGAATAAATTCAGTTACTGGCATCTGTTTTTCAAGGAATAGAATCATCTTACAGTATGCTCTGTATAGAGAAGGAAAACACACTTTTGAAAATGAGTCAACATTTTCAGAAAAAGACACTAATTCTGAGTGTGTCATATTCTGGTTGCTCAGTGCAGATACATGAAGGTTGGTTTGTTCCTTGAGCTTCTCTCCACATTTCCAGTCCTCTGTCCATATGCTTTCTCTCATGTTTAGAGTGGAATGCATGGCCTCACATACTTGGAGGTCCCAGACACCAGATCTCACCTATTTCCTTCCCTACGTAGTATCTGCCCAGTACTGAAAGAAAATAACTGTTTTTAAATATGTTGATTTTAGTCATTAATTTCTCTTAAATGTTAAGGGGAGGGACCAACCTTTATTTTACTAGATAAAACTCCTATGAAGTGATACTTAAGACCAGTAAAATTGCCTAGGTTGTTGAAAGTCAAGCTACCTTAGAGATCATAGAAAAGAATATTAGCATGTTCTCCAGAAATTGCAACTACAGTGACAAAATAGGTATATATTAGTACTCACTGTATTTTTTTCTTAATGTTCACTACAATTTTCAGATTAAAACCTCCTGTATCATAGGGTAGGATACAGCTGGCAAAATCTCAGGAAAATCCTATTCTCTTTTTTTTCATTTTCAAAGTAAATTAAATTTCTACAGAAAAGTACTTTGTCAAGATGTTAATGCCAACAATTTACCAAACTCCACACTACATGAAGTATGAAGTTATAAAATATATAAAAAGGTGAAGGACATATTTCATGATATTTTCAAAAGGCATATTTCTTTAGTTCATGTTCCTGAAACCCTTTTGAAAAACTCTGTGCACGTGCATTACTGCTGCTATTAACAACATTAATATATTTGCATTTAAGCCAAAAAAGAAGAAATCATGTATAATATTCATTATGTAGGGTAGGCAATAAGTATTACAGGTGCCTACTTGTTTTATTTGCTTGATAATATTTGTCATGAAAATTCAGCTAAGATTCTGATAGCAGCACATTCCTGTAGCTTGGCTTACATCTTCACTCACACACTTCTTGTCAGCTCCTGTCCAGGAAAGCATCAATGTCATAAATTCTACTGGACTCAACAGGATGCAAACTCAAGTTGAAATTAAAGCACATGTATCAGTGTTTGCTTAAAAAGAGATGGATTTGTGCATCTTTTTGTATAGTTTTTCAAGAAAAAGTTGCATCTATTGCATTATTTTGTCTTACACCTTGTACTGCTACCTGCTGTAGAAATAACTGTGTAGGGTCATAACACCTGTGCTTGGTGGGACTCTGCAAAAGCGTGAAGATAAGTTGGTAAGTTCAAGTTCAGTTGTAAGTATATTGTGATGAAATCTTTGGCAAAATTGTGATTTTACTTACTGCTAAGATGAATTTTACTGTTTGTCTTTGCACCATATTGTGTTTCACCCTTTCACTCTCAATGAAATTCATTCCTGACTAAGGACAACATGTGGATACTGTTCTGGAGCAAACATTAATGAGAGCATGTTATTTCATAAAGACTCCCATTTTCAGTGTCAGTGGGTTTTTTTTATATTGATAAGGGCTATCAAGTCCCTAAGACTGTGTAAATAGAGACCAAGAGAACCAGGGATAAGACAGCCAACTGAAGTGATTCTAAAAACTTTAGGAATGTAATGGACTATGATAAATCATTCAAAATTCCTTACAGTTGGTTAAAAAAAAAGTCTGTAGGTATGGTCCAAAATAAAGTCTGTAGAACTTGACCATCAGGAGTGGAGCTTGTTGTATCTATGGAATGTTTTAACTGCTGTCTGTTAACTTCTGCAGAATACTGAGAATAGCAAGGTAACCCTGTTATTTTGAGGCAATTTTTTGTGTATCTCTTCTCTACATGATTATATATAACTGTTAACCTATTTTCTGGGCAGAATTACACCTGTGAAACTTATTCTAGCAATTTTCTCCAGATTCAAGTAAGTACCTCATGTTTGAGACAAATTTGTGTAACCAAATCATGTTGTATGTTTTTTTCAGTTTGATTTTCCTGATTGTTCCAGATAATTGTTGATTAGTTCCTAGGACACAACCAGAAATACGGGAACATGATTTCAAAATACTCATTTCTGCTCCTCATTGAGAAATACTTGTGAGAGGTGGCTCAGAAGGACACCCATGCAGATGAATATGCAGTGCAGAGTCTTCTCAGAAGTAATCTATGCCCAAAAGACCAAAATGGAACAGGTGTTCATTCCATCCTCCATAAGGTAAAAGAGGTGTTAATGAAGAACTTTAACTCAGTTTTCCTCTGAGATGGTTCCTGGAAGAGTTTTTGATGATGCAAGGTAAGACAGCAAAATTCAGTCATGCTCAAATTATAACATATAAAATATAAATACTCTTCAAATTATAGAAGAGTCAAACTAGTTCCAGAATTTGATTTCTGTTATAATTTCTTATGATTAATACTCTTCCATTAAGTGTAATTGGACAGGTCAAAACTGCAGATTAATTCACAAATAAATTGATTCCCAAACTGCAACAACCAGTTAAAACTTTGCTACAGATTTTTTTGTTTATATTACACTCACATGCAAATTCTTAGATTCATGTCAAGTAATTAAAACTATGTGAACAACGAAAGACTGTGTCTCACAATGCCTTTATACCTCCATTTTACTACACAAAGATGTCATCTGTAAGATTCATTTGTGGTCCACAATTTTTCCATACAAAATGTGAGCCTTATTGTTAAACTAGGAGATGGATGGATGGATGGATGGATGGATGGATGGATATAGTTTTATTTCTACAAATCCTTATTCCAAAAATGTCAAAGTTTCATCACGTAAAATGTCTGGCATCAGCTATAAAGTTGGGGGCTCATCCTTGAATAGGTCTAATCCTTTCTGGAAGGTGCTCTGCCAAGTCAGTCTCTTTCAATTAATTACATGTCGAAAGCAGTGGCACAGATTTTGGATGATCGAAAACTCTTCAAACAGTCCGAGAAACTGAAATCACCAAGGAAATTGAGAAGGGGAGAGAAGCTGACTTGTGCACCTTCATCTGCTCCTCAACAAGGCAAAGAGGCAGTGATTACAGATTTGCTTTAGGGAAACACTTTATTTTCCCTCATCTCAAAACTAAGGATTACATTTCTCTCCAACTGGTAAGAGACAAGCACCTTCAGGTTAAGTATGCTTCCAAGAACAATGTTAGAATGGGATATCAAATCACTAGTCATGAATTACATCATAATAAACTCAGTTTTGCTGTCCTTTCTCAGGCCTTAGTAAGATAAATTCTCATGTTTTCTTTTTTGAATAATCATATTTTCAACATAACTTTAATATATTTTTTAAAACCACTGTCATCACTTTTCTCATGTAAGAGAAAATAAACGTGAAATTGATTGTCAGATTCATCTGACCTACTAACCCTGGGAATATTTGTGTTAAAAGCTTTGAAACTTTTCATACCCTTATGAAAAAAAACCTTCAGAAACTGTAACCTCAAACTCTAAGTCCATTTTTTATGGTCACTGCTAAAAGTAAGTGAAAACCCAATGCATTTTCCATGTCTGCTATTCGTGTTGTGAGTGAAAACTGAGAAGATAAATGATTTGTCATTGATTCACTAGGATCGCAAATTCTTTGGATTTTTTGCAGCTCCAGTGGCTGTTTATTAGTTGCCTGGTTATAGTAGTAAATTCATATTAAGTCCACACATATATTAAAAATAAGAGTTTTCTTACTATAAAATTTTTACTAAGGTTCTACAATTATTCACTATTTGTGTTTTTACATGGTCATGTACTGAGATGTCTTATGAATTCTATTGCCATTGCCATAACATTTCTGAAAATTGGAAAAATTGAACATTTCTCATCTTCCACAGCAAATACTAAATATTTTAATTTTAAAATATTTTGTTGTTGTTCTTGTATCAGATTTTTAACCAAACACTATTTTTAGCTGTTGTAATTTAATGGCTAAGCTACTGATATCTCAGTAAACTTTACAGCTATAAGTAATGCAATGTGTCATTCCTGTTTCGCAGATAGATAAAACCTTTCAGGCCATTTAGTTCCATTTAGTGACTCCCAGACTGAGCAGAACAATTCATGGTCTGAAAAGAAAACTAGAAAGTTTATCAGCTTTGTTTCAAAAGTAATAAAAAGTATGATCTGAAGCAGAAATTATGAGCTGTCATATGGGTGGAGCTGATAATTGAGCTTGGTTCTCCTGGGTCTCACATGAACCATACTAACATCTTACCCTCTGATCCACTCCACCTTGGGCAGCTTACAACAAAAGAAGAGTGAAACTTCTCTGAGATTTCAAACCATGTTAGAGCTCTTTAAATGTTGCTAACTAAATGCCACCTTGGTAAGCTTAAAACTTTGCAAAAGAATTATTCAAGCTGAACTCCTGCCAAAACTCACCTAAATAGAAGTGGTCTGATTAAGGCACTGGTCAAGGGCTTTTCCCATGGATTGTTTACTGGATGATACCCCAGAGGCAATCAGAGGTGTAGGTTCCTGGTGATTGTAAAAACTGGGTCATTTGTAAAGTTTTTACTCCTGTTTTTTGTCATCTGACTTTGCAAATATAGCCTTATGCCTCTCTTCATTTGCAAAATGTGTAGGAAGATTAGGCTTGCAACTAACCTTATGCCAAGACAAAATTCTGCCATTCACCAAGTTGTTCCATCCCTGAAAAAATTCTTCTGCTGGGGGAATGTAATCCCAGACACCCATCTACTCTCCAAGCAAAACCAATGCAGAAGCATCGTGTGGGAGTTAGCGATCTACATCAGATTGCCACAACTACTGCATGTGGTGATCCCCGAAGAGCACAGCATGTGGTGGATATCTCAGAGGGCATGAGAAGCTTACTGATGGTGTAGTCTGTCTTTGTAGATCAAGGAGCAAACTTGTTTGACTTGCCCCAAAACACACACAATCTAAAAATGAAAATTTTCTTAGGAAATTAAAAGGATTTAATATTTGTATGAGAAAGCTATTTCAGTCTTAACCTTTATATTCCACCAGCAGGATGTCTTCATAATTTTTCTCCATTTTGTTTTGCCTCCCTCAGGCTAAAATATTCAGTGCATCCAGCTGAGGAATGTGGCAGAGCAATGGTGAACTCTGCAAGAGGAAAAGAGAATAAGTTTTTCCTTCAAATACCAGTTCATTTTAACCGCTTTCATACTCCCTCCATAGCAGCAGGATACTTGGCTGTGCACAGCTAGACATAGGGCTCTCCTATCCCATTTTCTGCCCTTTGTGAAGTTGAACTGTGTTTGTTCACAGTAAATGGTATAGTACAGTGTATGTTTTATATAAAATAATCCAGCAGCTGTGTGACAGGGCAAAATACCACAGCTGGTGAGGTGGAGCCAGAGGAAGGGAGGGAAAGATGGAAAGAAACTGCCCTTTCCTTGAATGCAGCTGTGCTTGCTCAGTTGGAGGAAGCATTGGGTTTGCAGGATGGGGCAGGTAGGAGGGAGTCAGCACAATCCAGGAGATGCTTGAAAGGAGCAGGGTACAGAAACAATGTCAGCCTCAGGAGTGTTAAAAAGCAGGAAGCTTCTTAGGGAACTCAGAGTAACCCCTATAAAGGAAGCTTCCCCTACAAAGGGACTCCCCAGAAGTTGCTGGACTGAAAAGAAAAGACTTGTTCTGCAAATTCACTGGGAGATTTGTTTTCAAATCCTGTTATTTAATGCCTCTTCCAGTTGGCTTCTTAGACAGTTAATTAGCCTGCGTTATGCCAAAGCTGGGAGGCTTCTGATGTGTTGGTGTGTTCACCTCAAGAAAATGTTTATCCATTCTACTCCCAGATGTTGTTAATTGGGGTTCTGTCATATTCTTTATTCCTAATGTGGTCAACGAGCTTTTTCTGGTTTTCCAGCTCTTGCTAGATGACACTATCTATGGAAAGGGTTTTATTCTTTGCACTTAGAAGTGCACCACAAAATCTGGGACTATTTTCTCTTTATTTTTTGTTTTCTTGTTTGTTTTTTGGAACAAATAAAGCCTTGGGAATTCATACTGTAGACCACACTGGAACTCCAGATATTTGGCATTTGCTCTTATTTTTCCATTTATTTTTATGTCCCTTTAGTGGTGGGTTGACCCTTGCTGGACACCAGGTGCCCACAGAAGCTGCTCTGTCATTCCCCTCCTCAGCTGGATAGGGAAGAGAAAGTAGAAGGAAAGGCTTGTGGGTTGGGATAAGGACAGGGAGAGGTCACTTACCAGTTACCGTTGCAGGCAAAACAGGCTTGACTTGGAGAAATTAATTTAATTTATTAATCAAAATAGTGTAAAATAATGAGAAATAAACCCAAATCTTAAAACACCTTTCCCCCACCCCTCACTTCTTCCTGGGCTTAACTTTACTCCCACCCCACCCCCAGTGGCACAGGGGGACATGGAATGAGGGCTGTGGTCAGTTCATCACACATTGTCTCTGCTGCTCCTTCCACCTCAGAGGGAGGGCTTCTCACAGGCTTCCCCTGCTCCATCATGGTGTCCCTCCCACAGGAGACAGTCCTCATGAGCTTTTACAATGTGATTCTTCCCACAGCCTGCAGTTCTTCACTAACTGTTCCAGCATGTGTCCCCTTCAGGGTCATAAGTCCAGAAAACTCGCTCCACTTTGGGTTCCTCTCTCCACAGGTCCACAGGTCCTGCCAGGAGCATAAAATTCCCACAGGATCACAGCCTTCTTCAGGCATCCACCTGCTCCAGCGTGGGGTCCTCCATATCCTGCAGGTGATTCTTTGCTCCACCGTGGATCTCAATGGGCTGCAGGAGCACAGCTGCCTCACCAGGGCCTGCATCAGGGGCTGAAGTGGAATCGCTGTTCTGGTGTCTGGAGCACCTTCTCTTCCTCCTTATTCACTGACCTGGGTGGCTGCAGAGCTGTTCCTCTTGCATTTTCTCACTCTTCTCTCCACCTGGAATTTCACAGAAGGTTTTTCCCTTCCTTTTTAAACACTATGTCCCGGAGGCACTACCATTGTCACTGATGGGCAAGTGGCAAGTCTTTCTTGGACACAGCTGCCTTTGGCTTTGCCAGACATGGAGGAAGCTTCTGGCAGCTTCTCACAGAGCCGCCTCTGTAGCCCCCTACTATCAATACCTGGCCATGCAAACCCAATACAGTCTGGTAACTCTTGGGACAAAGCTTCTTTTGCGGGTAAAGGCAAATTTCTGGATTCCTGCTGCACTGAGACCAAATCACTTGAATTTCATTTTGTGAACAAATGCAGTTTCATGGCTCATTCCTCAGACAATGCAGAGCAGAGAGGACACAAAACAAACAAAGGGAAGAAATGTAGCCCTTGGTAAACCTGGTGGTGCCTAACTAGAAAAGGATTTTCATTCCAAGTAGGGATGGCAATTTCCTTCATATAAAGCCCTCAAGTTGTGCAGAGAAGATGTCGCCACTTCAATTTGGCAAATAGACACATGATCCTTTTACTTCCTTAAGCCACTAAGAATAGATTTAGGTTTGTAAAACTTTGTCCTGTAATTTTTGCAAGTAAACAGATGCAAGGCAAATTAAAACAGCTGAGACTAGACTCACTTCAGGCTTCCCACAAAGTGATTACATAGCAACTGAACAAGGTAATTTATAAAGAGCATGAGGTGATCTGCATTTATCCACATTCAGGAAATAACTGCACAAAATGAACCTAATCCTTTTCACAGTTCTGCCCCATTTGCAGTATGATTTCTCCTTAAAGCATCCTGAACAAGAATCAAATGCATGGTTTCACACAGCAGTGATGAATCCAAATAAGCTGGTCTGCCTTTCAACAGTGGTGAAAATGGGGACACTATTTTGGAGCATCCTATGCAGCTGCCATATGTGTATTTGTCGTGGGTTTGTCCAGGTGACAATTTTTCCCACACCCCCCAACCAAAATGGTCTAAGCTGTGAGAGAAGGTTTATGCGGACAAAACTGAAATCCAATTGGGGAAAAATAATATTACAATTTATTACTACAAAACACAAACTAAACAACTATATTTACTAGAATAC
>JAWWES010000041.1:25382942-25402800 GCA_035583135.1 Lophotriccus pileatus
ACCAGAACTTCTGATTGGTTTTGTCCCGGAAATCAACCTGGACAAACCATCTCACTGTCCCCCAGGGAGGGGGGGGACCCTGCTAACCCACGACAGTATTATATGTCCATGTGGCTTCAGTCAGAATAAGGGAAGGTATTACAGCAGGTGGTGCTTGTGAGAGACATGAATTGTACCAGGTATGCAAGCCCATCTCCCGCTGCCTTGTCAGGCCAGGGATTACACAGGGATGCCTGAGCAGGTCCAGCCTGCCCTTCTGTTAGCAACTTCTCACAGGAGGTGGGATCCAAGTGAGCTTCTCTCAGGGTTGACAGCAGCATTTCAGTGCAGCAGCTTAGAGTCTTGAGGAAGTCACCAGCATTCTATGGAGGTCTGCATGCCCCAACAGACCTGCTAGAATTAGGAGTAGTTCCTGTGGATGTTCAGAGCTGCACAAAATCCAGCTCCCATAGGAAACACCAACCGCAAATGCCTTAAAAACATTCTATGGAGATTTTTTTGAGGTAGTCTTTTGGGTAGAAATGCTTCTGAAATACAGCAGAGGCTTTTCTTGCAAAAAATGTTTAACATACTGGTATTCACCTCACTGCCTGCAGGAACTGCTCTTTAGTACCCAAGAGCTGTGCATGCGTGGATCTGTGACTATGTTCCTATCTCCTTCTGTAAGCATTCGTATCTTTTCTCAGCTGTTAACGTCTTGGTTAATTTTCCAAGGAGATTAGAAGCAAGGCCTTAAGAATGATAAATGCTACTGCAAATAAAAGGGGAGAATTAAGAAGACAGGCCCAGCAGACAATATCTATTTTGCTGGGATTTGGTTCTGCTGAGGAGTACTTTCTTGTGGATAAGAATAACAATAACAAAGTCATCTGCTTTTTCCAGATGATAGGAACACGTAATAGCTGCACTCTTCCGAGTCTCTTCTGAGTATCTGCTCTTTACTTTTTTCCAAATGAGTTCCTTGTAAAAATGTCACATTGCAGTGCTTCTCAAAGGCTACTTAATATTCTTCTTTTCTTAAAAGAGATGTGTATTCCCTGATATCCGAGGGTTTTTTTATCAGCTCTGAAAATGGCCTGTCTTCCACACTGTTTGTCTTACTGAATTAGAGGAAACACACAAAAAAACCCTAATCCGCGTATTTCTTATTTGACTTGGGAAAATAACTAGTTTTAGGAGCAACACTTTAATTTCTGAGATTCTTCTATTGCCTAAAATATTACTAAAGCTAAAGGATTTCTGCTAGTCATGTTTTTAAGAAGTCCTTACAAAACTAAGCATTTTACAGGATCTGACTCACTGTGTGCAAGCTTAGAAGTCACCAAGCATGTCATTATGAACTTCTTGGTCATGATATGGAACATTATCAGGTTTGAACTGGTTTTAGAAGCATTTTTAAAACAAATAAAATAAAACATCTTAGAAAACAGAATGGATAGTTCAGTGGAAAATGTAATATTTCACAGTGTTTCACTCCAAACAAGGATAAAAATGTAAAACCAGAATTGTATTTATTCTGAAGTAGTATGATTTTTTAATATTGGAACGCTTACTATTTTGTATAAGGATATTAGAAAATATTGATTGAAAAATATATTAAAATAGATACTCTAGCATTAAAGTTTACAGTGATTCAAAATTGTAGTTGAACTAAGAATTTAATATCATAAAGATGAGACATTTTCTTCACTTATACTTAATTAAACTTAATTTAAATAAATTATCTGTTAAAAATGGTAAAATGTTTTACTAACACTTAAAAATTAATAAAACTATAGTCAGAGGTTGTTTAACTAAAAACATCTCTGATCCATTTTAAAGTAAAATCATCCTCTAAATACCTGCTCAGCTGCAACTTTCAACATGTGTTTTGAACCTGTAAAATTGAAACAGGACACGGTTTTGCATGTGGGCAATTTAAAATGGTATGAACATATTTAATTTCCAAAGGTGCATGTAAGGACCATAACTGTATTTAACATTGCTTTATGGAGCTACATAAGCACTGTTGATTGTGCTGAGTTAATTTTAACTGTTCTAAAAAAAAATAGTCAAGTTATTTTCCTTCCTTCCACAACTGTATCTATCTTCTAGAGCTCTAAAAGACAGTTCCATTACGTATGTCCTATAAAAGCCCTCAAAAACATTAAGCACAGGAGCTGTGATGTATAAATACATCCCATGACAGTTTGTTGGAGTAAAGCAGAAAAAGCTATAGGATAGAGAAGAATGCATTGGAAGGTCATGAATCTTTGCAGATTCTGCTATTCTATAGTACAAAGAGCAAGAAAAGCAACACCTACAAAGTTTGCTTGAGTTATAAGATAACAGCAAACTAGATTCACTACTACTCCTGCAAACTGTGATGAAATTCCCTCCACAGATCCTTACAAGGAATTCCATGTTCCCTCCCCAGAAAAATTAATGAGTGTCAAATCAATAGTCTCAAATATTAACAATAATTTAATTAAGCCAAATTATAAATTCCATTTTAATTTTATTATTATCTTTAATTATTTTTAAACTTTCCTGCAAGTATGAAAGTTGTAAAAATCAAAATCTATAAATATTTTTTCCTTAATTGTTATGTGTTTATGAACAGGAAGCATTCTGCATGTGCCATAATTTAAGGAGTTACTTGATTGCTACCAGAACAGCTCCATTCTGCCAGGTGTGAAAAGGAAGATATAAAGCAAGATACTCATGGTTTATTCTGATCTTTATAAGTTCTAGACCTCCAATTTCTTGTAAGTTTAAGGGAAAAGGATGATGGAAATTGCAAAGATCATAATATGTTTGGCCTGTAGAATGAAAATGTCAGAATTCCCAAAAGGCGCAGGAAATCTTAAGCTTATAAAGAATTCACCCACAGTGAAAAAGAGGAATACTTAAAGACTCAGCAGCACCTCTTCTGTGACATACTCTAGCCTTAAAATTAACTTTGGTTTGGCAGAGAGCTGCAGAAAAATTGTGTAAGTGCTACAGAGGAGGAGCAGTGAGTAGATGGGGGAATAGGCAGCAAGCTGGGAAAAGCAGAGGCATTTATACATATCATATTTATTTTATATATATATATGCATATATATATATATATATACACACATATATATAAAAGATAACCTAATTCCACCCTACACCTGCCACAAAGAACTGTGGGGGATCTGTGGGCACCCTCTGGGCTTGAAGTTGCTGTTTCCCTTTTATTTGAGTTCTCTTTTATTTAAGTTCTTTTTCAGTCTGCTGTTTCTTCAGTTTTTGATACACAATGCTTAACCCTGTGCAGCAATGGGAACCTGGGTTTTAATGAGTGATGAATGGTTTCCTACAATTTTATCAGTTTTGTTACTTCGGGGAAAGTGTACACGCATTTCCATCTTAAAGCACATAATAAAAGTACCAGGAATTAAAGTGTAGCACATAAGAGGAAAGAAGGAACTAATTGGACAAACTTCCTTAAAGGACTTTCTTTTTCTTTTACTAAGCATCAGATCATGTCAGCTTCTGTTGCCTGCTGTAAACCATATTGGCAGTGTAAAGGACTTCAGTATTATTTGAAATAGATTCTTTACCTCTTTAAACATTGGATTTAGTCAAAAGAATAATTCTACACAATGATGATGTGTTTCTTCCACCCTTTACTCATTTCCAGAGCCCAAGTGTTTGTTGAATGATGCTCTGTGGCTCAGTCTGCTATCAACAATGCAGAGCCATTACAGCAATCCAATGTAATCTACTTTATCACCAGGAAAGCTGTTGCCAGAAAAATTTCAGATTACCACGATTTTTATACTAATTATACTAGTGAAAGTGTACATGGTATTTAAAGCGCATCTTGATTTTCAGTCTGGAGTTGTATTTTCAAGCATAAAATTGGATTGGCTTAGCTAGCAATTTTGTTTTATTGAGCAAGCGGATATTTTGCACAAAGTATGAAGATGGAGTATGAAACATCAAGGGAGCATTTTTAGCAAGGAAATTTGCACGTTTAGCCAAAAGCCAAACTTTCAAGCTGATTTTCATTGCATGTTGAATTGGTAGAAAATTAGCTGTGGCCAGAGCAAACTTTGATCGTTGAGACTTAGGGCTGAAATATCGAATGACCTTTCCTGTGCCAAACAACCCCTTTTACTGTATTCCCATGACTCCCTCTGGTGGCAAACTGCTCCATCCCAGCTGTGGGACAGCATCTTCCCTTGGCTTTTTTCTGATGTTTCACATGGATTAGAGGCTTCCTGGTGGATTCTCAGCTCATTCAGGCAGTGGAAGTCCAGTTAAAAAATAATATTTCTTGTTTTCATACTTCCCTTTCATGTATCCCTACATATACATATAGATATATATACATGTATCACTATATATACATATCAGAAATGGTGCTGATTTGTCTCAGGCCAGGCTGCTAAGGCTGAGAGCAGCAACACAAACGTGAAAATAGGGAGTTGCAGTTCCCAGTCAGTGTCATGCTAGGATAATTGAACCTGGATTCTCTTCTTACCTGGGGAAATTTACAGCACTCAGTTATATAAAGGAACCTTAATGCCCAGTTACATAAAGGAACTTTAGTGCCTACTAACTCACTTTTACTTTCAAGGCTTTTCTTTTCCCACCATTGGAGACAGCACTTTCTGTCTGCTGCAGCCCTTGCAGACCATCCCTCCTTATCTGCTGCATAGACACATAGCAGTAGAGCCTGACAGTCTCTGTGTATAATAAGGCCTAGCAAACATGGTAGGAACAGAAGACCCCGTGTGGCCTGGTCCCCCAAGTTTAAGAAAACTGATTTGGTTCCAAAATTATCTTACATAATTAAGTCACTTTAATGATGGCTAAACTTGTTTGTAAACATTGCCCTTTTTCCCGCTTAGTGCACTTGTCCTTTCTTGTGCCCATCTGACCTCACTTTCATCAAGCAATGCCAATGGCTAAAATATGAAGAGAAATTGCAGGTTTTAAAGAAAAAATGATCGTGTTCAAACTCACAAGCTGAAAAGGAAATGAAAATACTTCTGTTTATCCTGCTGTCAAATCAACTGTGTTTTATTTGTTACATTACAGAGATCAGTAACAGAGGTTTTTACATGGGCACTGTGTTGGCAAGTCACACTCTGTACCCACAATGAACATGTAATTCCTCCTCTCATCATGAATAAATCAGCTGAGTACATAAGGATGATGTGCAAAAGCATCATGACTGGCCGAAAAGTCAGAATGATATGGTGTTATGTCTGAGGTATGAAGGGAGAATGAGATATGAAGCACTGTAATGCAGGATGATGATTTACTGGTGATCAAAATAGAGCAGTCTGCCATTAAACAATAGTGTGCATTACTGGGAGACAAAGAAAGATCTCTTTATGTCACCTCTGTTAAACAGGACCCTACTATTTTTAAAATTTTAATTCACGTTATAATTCGGATCTCTCTTTCATACACACATGCGTCCCTGCCAATATGTACATATGCAACATAATTTTCCATTGCCTAAAATGGAAATTTTTATTCAGTGATTTCTTATTCCAAGGCTGTTCCTCTGAAGAAAGGTAGTTCCAGTTATGTGATCCTAGGGAATTTATTATGACTAAGACGCTGGTCTTTATCCTATAAGTATCTATGCATGGGCTTTTCATGCTTGGATTTTATTTTTCTAGATGAATCATACCTATTGCAGCTCCCATGAAGCAGATGTATTCCCATCCCAGTGATGTGGAGTCAGAATAATTGTGCAAATGGAACCTGAACACATCAGTCCTGTCCCTCCCTGACAAAATAGAGTAAACCCTTGCAACATGTTTTGTCCTCTTAAGTTTGCACTGTATTATAACTTCCTAGATTAGATTGACAATGATAATACAAAAGCATGAGGACTGTGAACTATAAAAATAAAGATCAACATCAGAAACCATTCCCAGAGGCCATTCCCATTCCAATGCCATAACCATTTGATTGCATTTTTTCCACCCTGTGGTGGTTTTTTTCTCTGTCCATGTGGATCTTTTTTTTTACAGCTGCAGAGTGATTCAACTACAGCTGAACGCAGGTCTAGCTAAACCAGCTGAAAAACAGAGCATTCTCTTAGTACAGGGACAGCGTGAATCCGAACACCCTCAAACTCAGGAATGGGTAGAAATCAGAATGTCCTGGGTAAGTGCTTCCAAGTGTCAGGTATGACCATGTCAATTAACTATTTAAACAGCAATATTGCCTGTAAAGCCTCTGAGTTTTCTCTCAAGGATTCAGTGCTGGGGAGCCCTAAACGGAACTGCCCTGTGTAGTGTTGAGTTATTGGCATCACACTCTGTGAATGACGTGAACCAAACAGAGAAAACAAAGTAACAGTGAGATTGATGTAAGGGCTAAAATCCAGAATTTAAAAGGAAGGTTGTGAAGGAGTTAGGGTTGTTGGTGGAGGTCACGATAAGAAATTTGGGTATCTCAAAGACTGACTTCTGCTAAGTAAGTAGGATCTGCTATCCATGTCCGTGGTGATAAGACAACAGTAGCCTTTAATCAGAGAATGGATGGTTAGGCTAGGTGAAAAGCCACATTTCATTTCAGCAAGGTAATTATGTACTAGAACAGCTCACCAGGGGAAACAGTAGATTCTCCATCACCAGAATTCTTGAGCAGCAGGTCGGATACAGACACAAACTCATCCAGCCTGGGGCTAGCAGAGGATTTGATGACCTCCAGCTCCCACTTTTAATGTTATTTTTCGAGTTTAGGATTCTCAGAGCACATCTAAGGGTTGAACTGAGGTGAAAAATCATCTGAACTCTAGATTGCACTAGGTGCTCTTCAGGAACTATGTTCTGCACATGTCCAATCAAAGTAGATGCTTTTATTTAGGTACCTAAGGAACTTTCAGACTGACCTTGAGAACCTCTCCAGGATAAGGCAAGGGCAAAGATGCTCTCTGTAAAGATGTATTAGACACAAAGTTTACAGCTGAGCAAAGTAATATCCATTTTCAATGTATGGGCATGTGACAAGCAGGGAATTTTAGACTTCAGTGAAGTCTAGACTAGCTAATAATAACAATTGCACATTTTATTTATGGATGTAAATTTACGTGGGTTCCTCAGGGCCAGTAAACTCAAGAAGCCAACAAATTTTCCTTTCCCAGCTCTGCAAGAAGATCACGCTGATATATATACAAAAACATAGTTAACTCTGGATGGATAATTTCTTACTGAAGCTGTACATGCGTGCAACTTGGGTTTAAATATAGTATGATTAGGGCAAAAATTCTTTCCGTACATAAGTAAGACATAGCATTCATAGCCTATCTGTTCTACTTTGTCTTCCTGCTGTGCTTCTTCAGTGACCACCCTGAGTGCTTCAGAGGCAGCTCCTCTTTAGGATTCCTCCTGAGTTCAACTGTCTAAACAAACAGAAACGTTAATTGTCTACTGTCCATATTATGACCTCTTTGAATATCCCTATTTTTAAGTGCGTCCATTGATGGTGCATCCTTAGATAAAACTACAGTGTCTAGGATTACATGCACTTAACCAGTCATCAAAGGATAGTGTAAGCATAGATTCATGGTCCAATACATTCAGGTTTTTATCTACATAACTCCCTGAGCCATTAGCTGTTGATGCACTCTTGGGTAAAAGTAACTTATTAGTGCGTCTAATTTTTTATACTGTTGTGGTTCAGGAATGGTATCCCATCATTTAGAGCTCCCACTGAAACCACACTGCCACTCAGTCCCCCTTCCAGCTTATATTGAAAGCACAAAAGGGAAAGATCCCAAGTTGAGATAAGAACAATTTACTGGAAACAGCAATGAGATAAGAAAAGGAACAGTAACTGCAACAATACTAATAACAAAAGTGTACAAAGACAGAGTGATTCACATGCAAAATGCTCACCAAGCCCAGAACAATGAGACTTCCTTCTGCCCACCATGGTTTTGTTCCCCCAGAAAAACCACGTCATGGTTTTTGAAAACCAGAATATCCCCTTCCACCACCCTTGGCATCAGGTGAGATGGTACCAAATAACATTTGGATCTTGGCCACTTTCACGCTGCTCCAGGATCTGCCTCCTCACAGCTACTGCGAAGAATTACTCTGTTCTTGGCCAAAACCAGGACATGTACAAGAACACATATATCAGTGGCACCATATATCTAACTGTAATAAAGAAACACAGAATATCATTTGGATGCTACCCTTGCTTTTCTGTGATTTTGTTCATAAAAAGTCTTGTGGAATAGACATAATTAACATTGCTCAAGTATTTTATTTCTCCCTGGGATTAAAGCACTAACACCATCACATTACATCCCAGGCACTATTTCTAGGCTCAAGTCTGTCTCTTCACCCCCACATTCCTTCTCCTTCCTGATCCTTGCTGCTCCCTAAGCCCCAAGCTGCAGCCCAGCCAGAGAGATAGAGATGACAGCACCAGGCCAAGGAGAAGGGTTTCACTGTAGGTTTGCTGGCAGTGGGTACAAGACTACTTAGTAAGACTCTGCCTTTGTTCAGTTCCTTTTGTAAAGAGCTTGGTCTCTGACCATGGTGCATCATGGTACCAGGATGCTGTTTCCCTTTTCCCTGCTGGGTTTTTAACTCCATGAGTTGCTGCTTGTCCTGCACCCATGGCTGTGGGTTGCAGTCACTGTGGGTGAATGCTGGAGTGCTAGGGCAGAACAAATCTTCTCATTAAGATCTGTGGTCGTTCCTACTTATGCAGCAATGTTACTAAGGCACTCAGAGAAGGGTGATTTATTAACATATTGCAAAAACATATACTTTTGCTAACAGGTAGTTAAACTATTAAACACAGTGTTTTATTCCTGTAAATGTGCTCACTGGCTTATTCTGGGAGAAACAATGAGTATAGGGAAGAAAAGGATTCCACAATCTTGTTTTGTTTTTTTTTTTTTTTTTTATAAGGTCCTATAATTAGTTTGCCAAGGGTGAAGGATCATATTTATGGACAGATTGGTTCTGGGAATAGGCTTTGGTTGGTTTTGCGGTCAGATAGGAGCAAAAGCTACTTCCCATAGGTATATTTTTCAGTCTACCAGTTTAACTTCTTTCCTTATGTTACTTCTGAATTATCATTCTTTCATCATCTTCTTTTCTCTATTTTTCTCCAGTCACTGGATATTTTATTTTTCACTTACTGCAATATTTTTCATGTACATTTTGAATCTACTTCTTCTTAAACTCCTTGGTGATTTAATGAAATTCATATGTCTTTGATTTCTTTCCAGAATCAGAGCCTAAAACATATTTCCTATCCTCCCTTTGATGTTTTCCTTTAGGGGAATGTTCTTTAGATGGACTATTCTTAAATGACACTCTCTTTGGAGACTCTATTCCTTTCTGTAAGTACATTTTAAGCTCCTTCCTAATAGTGCACTCTAGTATTCACGTTTAATGTCACCCTGCTTATCACATCAAAGTAATGTTTCTCCATAGTGCTTCACTGGGGTGTAATGAACAGTATATCTGACAAACATCTGATGATGTGCATGTGAGTATACTTCAGTGTGGTATCTCCTGAAATCACACTCTGTTTGAAACAGAGCTGACTACTCTTCTTTATGAATAAGCAAATTTGTCTCCAAGCTGAAATAACAGGACCTCTTACCAGATATCTATCAAGAGGATTAAAACTCTTCTGAGCATCCTGTGGGGAGCCTGGAGAGAACTGAGCTCATCTAAAGACTTGTCGACTGTCTCCTGGCTGGCAGTGGCAGGGTGGAGCAGCCCTGTTAGTCAACACTTCTTCTCCAAGCACAGGTCATACAGTCCCCCATGCTGCTACCCGTGTGGTTACTGTCCTCTCCGCTGGTATCTCACTATTCCCGAATCATAGGAAGGTCAGATATTTCAGATCAGAATCTCACTAGAGATGACTAAGTGTTTTCATAACATATGCATCCCTCAGTAGCCTGCTACCACTGTAAGTCAGGCTGTTCAAGCCCTAAAGACTGATTCTGAAATAGTCTCTTCCCCAGGCAAGCACCTCCCCAGTTGAAGAGTTCAGAGCACCCGGGCAAGGGCAGAGCACCAAGTGCTGCTCCAAAGGCACCTTCAGGGCTAATGTGTTTGACATTGTTTTGCTTATGTTTCCTGCTGCAAATCAAGATGACACTTAGGAAATTAATATATAAAACCCCTTTATTGAACCACTGCATCCCGTTAGCAGCTCAGAGACCAGCTGTGAACAGTTGCTTGCCAAAGGTTCCTATTGACATCATAAAAGCATGGAGCTCCTTATCAGACAGAGAGAGGTTTTTAACCTTTTTTCCCTATACTTCCGCACTTTTCCCTTCCCAGTGTTGTGGGCCTTGGCTTTTTGTAACCCAGCAGAGATGCAGCCTTAGAAGCTAACTGACAAATCCATCAAATTCTAATGCTCTGCCTCATTTGAAACTCTTCAAAAAACACACATGAAGTGAGGGCTTGCATTGTGATTTTCAGTGATTAAATATATAGCAGAAGGATGTCACAGGGGCACTGCACTAAAAATTTTGTGTTTGGAAGGGGAAGTATATACATATGTTCTTTAACAAAATATTTTCTCTGCTCTTTGATCAGAATACACTTATTGGCAAAGATCATTTTGCAGAAATAATTATGACTGGAGCTGTTAATAATATTAGTTTTCATAAATTCATCCAGTTATAATTAATATGTGCCTTTCAAGGACCTAAAAGGGAAAGCATTCAATATTTCTTGTCTCTAATTTTAGTATGATCTGATTTTCCTCTGGTTGCCTTTCCAAACACCTGGGGCCAGCCATATGAGTAAATTAGATTGTGCTAAAATGCATATTAATGAAGCTCAAGCAATGGTTCCCTAAAGGGACAGTAAAACTATATATAGCTCCTTTTTTTCCCCTCTCTTGGCTAATGTGCCTTTCAACACATTTAGATCCAAGTAAAACTATGCCATTATGGAATAGCCAAAAAACAACAACAACAAAAAAAGAAACTGTTAAAACAAAAACTGAGAAGCACGTTTATGTGAGTGTCTAAATGATCAGTCCTTTTAGTACTTGCATTTTAAAATTGTTTCTTATTAAAAAATGGATTTTCTATTAATTGATTTATTCTATGAGAAAAAATAATATCAAGATATTTGGGATAGTAAGAAGTGGCGTATTTGTTAATTGCCGATGGCAAGCTCTGCATTTTCTTCTCCATAAAAAACTGATGTCTCATTATAATAAATAGCAGTGGAGGGCGACAACCAATTATCACATGTGACTCTGAGTATACAGAATGAAAAGAAAGAGTTTTGGAAAAGGAAACTGTAAATTCCAGTTCCTTAGTCAAGTCCTGTGGTGTTATCAGGGATTGTCTACAACAGCATTTTAATCTGCTGACCGTGCCTTGTTCACACCACAGAGTGGTCATAGAACACATGCACCTGATTGATCGAGGAGAAACTAAACTGGAAGAGAGACTCAAGAGGCACATTTAAAGTGCACTAACTTCTAATGGTTATTCAGCTCATAGAGACTAGATGAACTGCAAAATGGAAACCTCCTAAATGTGTGGGCACTGTGTCCTCACTACCACCACTTTTAAGCCAGGTGAATGCAGAGGAAACTGCTTGGATGACTAGGGGAGCCCAGGTTAACATACCACAAAAAATTGTTTTGGAAATTAGAACAAAGGCTTAGAGAGGATGTGACTCAGTGATAAACAACAGGAAGGGAATAGAACTACCAAGTCACAAAACACACTGACCCAAAAACAAGCAAGTATTAACTACTTGCATCCTAGAAATCAGAAGGAAGATCTAAACACAGATCAATGGATTTGGAAAGATCTAAACAAAATTGAACTTTTGTAACAACTTTTCAACTGGAATATCATGGCTTCAGAGAGAGAGCTCCAAATGCATTTCAAATGCATGTTATAGGGATTTTATAATACTTTTGTTTTTTAAGTGTTTAAGTGTAAGGGGTAGAATATGAGACTTTATTTGAATGTGATGATTCATTTCTAAGCATTTTCAAAGCACTGATCTAAGTTCTCCATATTGCTATAATAAAACAACTTTTTAAACAGGTTTGAATAATTTTAAATGCCTTTCAGTGAAAAAAGAGGGGGAAATATACAGATTACTAATCACTGTAAAAAAATTGATCAGATCTTTAGGATAAAGAATAATGTATCTGTTAAATTGGATGGAAGTATTGATAGTGGCATATTTTTAATTGCTTACAGTGATCTCTTTTTTACCTCTATAAATACTGTCATGCTCATTATAGTGGATAACAATTTGAAACAGTGTATTTACAAACAGTGTTTTTACAAACAAGTCATGCAACTGCAGGTTGTGGATCTGCATGCCAGTCAGCTGTCCTGTCCCATTATGTATTTATTTTTATTGCACTGTGTAAGGCATATCAGAAGAGGCAATCAAGAACAGAGGTACTGAGATTAAGTGGCTACTTCTCCAAGCATTGCCTGTCAGCCAGGGGCTTTGCCATGCATGATTTCCAATTAGAAAGAGGAGATGTGTATTCAAGAAGAATTCACATCAGTCAAGAGGAGACATGTATTCAAGAAGTTATTCAGGTTTTCATTTTCTTCTGAGCACCCCTTCAGAGTCAACAATTGAAAATACAGGATAAATGCTCTCTCTGTATTTACTGTAATTTACTTTTTCCATTTTACCCTTCTCTCCCAGTGAAATGAAATTTTTAAGCATACCAAAGCCTTACTTGTTACTTTAGGAACAACATTCAATTTTACAACTATTGAATTTTCATTTTGAGAGTTTTATTATTCTTATTATTTGCTTTCTTTCACCACTACCTCTGCTGTTTCCTTCTCTCCCCTCAAATACCCACCCTCTTGCACTTCTCTTTGAAGACAATCCCAGCCTCCCTTTGCCACCACGGCTAATGTTTGGAGCCTATTAGTTTGCATCATTGAGAACTGCAGGAATCTGCCTTATCTCTTCCTTCTCACTACTATTCATCTCTAGAAGCAGCCAAAACATGTCTGACTTCTCTTGAGGCTGAGCAACTGTTCTTGAGGTAGGATATCCTGGTAGGAAGTGATCATTTGTTTCCACTGATTGCTCTGGACACCCAGGACATTGGCAAAGTTTGACTCACTTATGTGCTATCCATCCTTGTGTGGGTAAAACTGAGACTAACACTGTTGCCTTTGAGAAGTAATGATTTTGTGAAGCTCTTGGGATCACTCATGATGAAATGGCAGCTAGCTGGGTGGGCAAGGATCCCCCAGATGCAGGTACACAGACAATGGATTCTCTCATTCAGAAGCAATCCCTGGGTGCTGTGAAGGAAAATCTGCAATTTCAGTGTGTTCTCCTAGGAATGAAACATTAAATTAGAGCTCCCACAGAGTTTCCTGAGACCTCTGCTTTTATTTTATAACCATAGGATGGTTCAATTAGGCTCTGAGAAATTAAAATGCCAAAAATAAATTAGTGCATATATTAATAAATGCAGAATTAAAAACCTGAAGAGAGAATGACGAGAAAGCTAGATTTGGCTAAGATACTTTGACTACATCTGACAGTGTATTTCTATAAAAGTAATTCCAGTTCAGTTAAATTGCTCTTGGAGAAATTAAATCTTTTGCATAAAATATGCAAGACCTTTAACTTCTCATCTTTTATGTTTTAATTGTATGGCAAAACATTTTGCTAAAGTAATTTTGTGCATTTAACTTTGAAGCAGTTCTAAAAAGTCAATGACACGGTTTTAAAATATAGCACATGAAACGATATTTTCATCAACATGCAGCAGTTGCCATAAACAGCCTTAATTTCCAGTCTAAATTACTGATCTAAATATATTCAGACAAATTAATGCAATGGAAAATTATAGAACCCAAACTGTATATTTATTTATTGCAACATGTTTCGCTTGCATCTCATCTGCCATTCATACAAAGTTACTTCAAATTTAGTAACTTTTCCACTTTTCATGCTCAAATTGAGAGGAAGACATGTCTCCAAATGTTCATAACTGAGTTGAAAAACTTATTTTGGACTAATCTGTTCACTAATCAGGAATATTATTTCCTATATATCATACGTTATAGCTTTATTTAAACTGATATAACTATGTTCAGTCATTTAAGACTGTAAGTAAGTGAACAATAAGTAATATTGGCCTTTCAGTTTATGTCTGGGCTGCTTTTGAAGAAGCCAGGCCTACAAAGTGAACCAAGGTTTAAAGAATCACCAGTACATGTGCAGGGTTTTTCTGTAGTCTGTCTCCCAGTGACAACTTTGTAATTGCTTTTAGAGTGACACATGGCACAGACAGTCTGAACTGGGACACTGCTGAGACGCTTCATTGAGAAAGGGTTGTATTCCTTGAGGACAGGATTTTTAATAGCAAAAAACCTCTTAGATAATGATATTCACTGATCACCTCAGGTTGGAACACTAGAAAGTAGATTACTTCCCCCAGCAAGTGCTAATGCTGAAAATCAAAAGCAGTGAGTGGCAAAATTTATTTCATAGCCCTCGAGAAGAAAAGGCTTCTACTTTACTACAAATTAAGACCTGCTTTCTGTGAGACAGCATACTATCTGTCCTGTCACTCTCCAGACTATTTTAAAACTGAGTCTCTTTCTCTCCTTTTAGACACCGTAGCTTATTATGAACAAAAAACCTTAACTGTTCAGTGTGGCACCTGTTTAACAAGAGGAAACGAGAAATAATCACTATGTCTGTGGATTTCACGTGGAGGCAGGGAAGGCAATAAGAAATTAAGTGAGTTTTTTCTATAAGGGAAACTGAAAAGAAAACGTTTATGAGCACCAGAATAAATTACTCTCTTTGATTTTTTTTTTTTTTTTTTTCTGGCTTAAAGTCTCACAATTGAATTGCATTAGCCTCACCTTCTTTCTGGTGCTTCTTAAATCTCTCACTTGTCACACTTCGATATGGTGTGGGGACCTGGTGGTAGGAAAGGGTACCAACAGACTGAGGATCTTCTTCCCCTGCATGTCCCTGTGAGCCAAAGAGAACTGCTCTGCTCATCCCAGGAAAAAGGCTTTGTGAGCAACACCTGTTTATGCTGGCCCCTTATAGAAGCTCCATAAACATAATTAAATCAATTGTGTTGCCAGGTATGGCTAATGCTGGTCCAACGGATCATAAGCTGGTCCTGGGGAGCTGAAGTAAACACAAAACATCATATGAAATTAATTACAAATGCATTTGAGTCAGTGCAAATTCAGCTGGCTCTTTCACATCACCTCTGTCCCTTCTTCGATTCATTTCATAGTCCCTCCACTTGATTAAAATACTCACTTTGTGTCATGTCTGACATCAAGTAGGAAGAATTTGGAAACTCCCACCCAGGACTTTTCAGGACTGAGTGCCTCCAAACATCCAGATTTGCCCCAGACACAAACAGGATTTTGTTGTTTTCAAAAACACAGAAAGCTTGTGGTGAATGACTTCAAGTTGGGAAACCAAAGGCTGGCTTTCTCCAATCTCTTGCAGCAGTGAATTTATAGCAAATAAATAGCTGCTGTCTTGCAACGTTGATAATATTATTCAGTCTGGGAAGTCCCTATTGATTGTGTGATTTGTCATAAAAAGTGGAAGAGCCATTACTGCCAGCACACATGTCAACCAAAATTATTTGTATGGGCAGCATAGGGTCACCCAGCTCTAGATGTACAAAAGCTCCTTTTCCAGATGTCTCACACAACTGCAAAAGCACAGAGAAAGCTATGCTCCATATGTTTTTCATCAGTGCATGGGATTAAAACATGTAGTAGAGGATGTTTTACCTTTTCTCTGATACATGGCAACCCTAGCAGCAGCTGTACTGCCTTGCAGGTCCTTCCAAACCAGTGCTTAGAGCCTGGACCTTGCAGCCATCGATATTGAGGTGAAAGATGTACAGGAGCAACATGATGTCAAGAAGGTCTGAGTGAGACACTGAATCGCTGCACACACCCCTCCTCAGGGTTACCCTTAGTTTGGCCAGCAGCAGCAGCTGGGGATAGGCAGGACAGGGGTTTGTGCCCAGGGAGAGGTCCAGTGCTCACCAAATCCAGTATAGGAAAGCCCCTGGAAAGAGCTAGAGCAGCATACTTGTTCTGTGCTACACATGTGCTTTTGGAGGTGGCAGCATCCTGAAGACAGTCTTTGGAAAATGAACATCCAGGGGACGTTAGAACCACCAACTGTGGCAGTGGAGACGACAATGAATGTGTTTCAATTGAATTTCCTTAGAAAGTAAAGTTGGCCATGGAGAAAAATGGAACTGGGTTTAGGCTGGAAAGAACAGTTTAAAAAATGTTTCTCTTCAGGGTTTGCAAAAAGTAGGTACAGAAGCAATGTACAGCAGCTGCCAGCAGCATGCCATCCTAGATAAAGTGCTCCAGAATAGTTTTTCCTCTTCAGAAGGTGAATCAAATGTACCAGCAGTGCTCAAACACAAAACAGATCTGCCCCAAAGCTTCATAACAAAAACAAGCTTGAAAATGTTCCTCAGATGGAACTCTGCTCAAGTACAGCACTGTGGTCATGCCCAGGTGCCCAGCAGAACCACTCTATCACCCTCCTCCTCAGCTGGACAAGGGAGAGATAATAGATCCAAAGGCTCATGGGTTGGGATAAGGAGAGGGAGAGATTACTCAACAATTACTGTCATGGGCAAAATCACTCGACTTGGGGAAATTAGGTTAATTTATTGCCAATCAAATCAAAGCAGGATAATGAGAAATAAAACCTAATCTTAAAAACACCTTTTCCCCCACTCCTCCCTTCTTCCTGAGCTTAGCTTCACTCCCAATTTTCTCTTCCTTCTGCTCCACAGCAGCACAGGGGGACAAGACATGGGTGTTGTGATCAGTTAATCATGCATTCTCTCTGCTGCTTCTTCCTCCTTAGGGGGAGGACTCCTCACACTCTTCCCTTGCTGCAGGGTGGGGTCTCTCCCATGGGAGATGGTCCACACTTCCCCAGTGTGGGTCCTTCCCATGGGGTGCAGTCTTTCAGGAACAGACTGTTTATACGTGGATCCCCAATGGTGTCAGAAGTCCTGCCAATAAACATGCTCCAGTGTGGGCTTCCCATGGGGTCATAGCTTCTTTCAGGCATCCCTCTGCTCCAAAATGGGGTGCTCCATGGGCTGGAGGAGAATCTCTGCTCTGGTGCAATTGCTGTTTGGGCAGGCTTTTTACCCCTAAAATATATTATCACATAGGTTCTATGATCATCACTGATGGGCTCAGCCTTGGCCAACAACAGGTCTGTCTTGGAGCCAGCTGGCTCTGTCAGACACAGGGGAAGCTTCTGGCATCTTCTCTCAGAAGCCACCCCTATAGGCCCCTGCTACTGAAACCTTACCATGCATACCCAATACAAGCATCATTCCCGCCTCTCTACTCCCTGTCTCCCTACCTTGCCCAAAAACAATGTCTGGGGAAAATGAGTAGTTCCTGTAGTTCCTCTTGAAGACTGTTGTGTTCAGGTTTTGATGAAGTAAGGCAGAAGACATTAGAACACTGAATATTTGAATTAGTCTCAGTAGGTCAATTACTATAAAGATTTTCTGCTCTAGTTGCTTGCAGAGAGATGTG
Organism: Lophotriccus pileatus; assembly: GCA_035583135.1. Classification (NCBI taxonomy): domain Eukaryota; kingdom Metazoa; phylum Chordata; class Aves; order Passeriformes; family Tyrannidae; genus Lophotriccus; species Lophotriccus pileatus. The sequence continues at coordinate 25,400,512 of JAWWES010000041.1, forward strand.
CACTTCTTAAAATCCTAGCTATTTTCTGTTTAATTTATTTGCAAAGCAAGACATAAGAGTGTAAAAAAATCAATTGAACACAACAATTTTATTGGAGTTCACATGCTACAACAAGGTGTACGAGCACAAGGCTTCCAGCAAGACAAGCAAGCAATCCTGTAGCTGCTTTCAAAGATATCTGCTGTTTGCAGCCATGTAGGATAAGCACACCATCAGTTTAACAGGTTTCCCCCTTGATCGATTATTTAGCTTTTGCTTTTATTTTTCTGAAAGTTTGGGGTTTGGTTGTTTTTTGTTTTTTGGTTTTTGTGGTTTTTTTTTGTTTGGTTTTTGGTTGTTTTTTTTTTTTTTTGTTTAATACAATTGTTATCTCTAATAAAGGGTGCATCCCTGTACTTCTGCATGTTTGAGTTTCGAGCACTATAAATCCCTGCTTTCATATCTCTGTTTCAGTGGTTCCTCTCTATCCCCAGTAGTCTGGGGAAGGATGGCAGGGGAAGTAGGAGAAATCAATAGAAGTTCCAGCACATCAAGGAATAGACTATGTCAGGTCTCCACTGCCTCCACATCCAATATTGTGTTGCAGTTCCCAGGGGCCAAAGCAGAACCTTTCATATGAGAATTTGCACTGAAGTTCCAGAATACAAAGAAATGGATGGAAGCCTAATAAAGTCTGTGGACTTGGGAATAAAGAGAGAATTAACACCATCATATTCAACCACAGTTGCTGTATTAAAAAAAGTATATAGAAAAGAAGATGTCTGAGGAAAATTAGCTAAAAGTGCACTGTAATCTTTAATAGAAAAATACATCCTTTTTAAAAATTCCCTCCAGAAATCTTGTATTTATTTCTACTGATGTCTTGGAGTTTTGATTTTTTTTAATTTTGTAGATTTTAGAAGTAGTTATATAGTGAATGTAGATTTTAAAGTAGCAGCACATTATCCCTTACCCTTTAACACAGCAATCACACATAGCAAACCCTGTTACCCATTCCCATATCAATTCCCCTAAATTCCATTAGCCTGTTTAGTCTCATTTTCAAGGCAGAATTGTAGAAAACACCCTAAAATCTGCACAAGAAGATATAGCCCTAACCACAACGACCTTTAGGCCCAGAGCTCTGGGAGGCCTACAAGAACATCACGTCACCTGAGGAAGATGAAGAGGGGGTCCCAAAACACCCCCAGACCCAATTCCAGGAGGCATGTCAGGGTGCAGACCTGGGACGTGGCCGGATGGGGATTGGGTGAAAATCATTGCAAAAATGGTAAACTCCTGTATTCAGGAGTGTGCGGTAGTCCTATTCCTGGAAGCCTGGGGACCCATTAAAGCCTTTTCTTATCCTTATCTTACCTCCTACCTAATTTGGCCTGGAGTCTTTTTTATCTCCACAGCCTTTTAGGCAACACTACAGTCTTTTTTTTTTTTTGTTTTGCTTTTATTCAAACACTTTAAATATATGTTAGATGCAATTGATATTTAAATTTTGTTCAGTCTTTACAAGGCTCAGTGGACAGAATCAATTCAATCAGAAATAAAGAATGATGTGAAAAGCAGTGAGGGAGTGTCCCTTCATTCGGTGGACAGAAAAATTAATACCCACAGGACAGCTGCTAAATAGGGCAGATTTTTTTTATATTGCTTCCGTAGTAAAGCCACACTGATTTTGTACCAAGCTAGCATTATATGCTCAAGAAAGATGGGTGACAGAGCTGAAATTTGCTAAGAGGTGGCAGGGGAGAAAGTGCTCTGTTTATTTGTAATGATGAATACCACAGTAAACAACTAACCAGCTGTTACTTTACTCACATTAGTGATTTCTGCTTTCTCTTAAAAAAAAAAAAAAAAACACACACAAAAACCCACAAAAAAACCCACAAAAAAACAACAAAACAAAGAAAAACAAACAAAACAATAACAAAAACACGCACAAAAAAAAACCCCAAAAAAACACAGAAAACCAACCAACTAAAAAAAAAAACAAAAAACAAAACAAACAAAAAAACCCACACAAACAAAAAACCCTGATTTTGTCAATAAATCAAAACTCCTGATTTCACACTTGAAAGTAGACAGTGTTGAGTCTAATAATAATTAGCCAAACTTAGTTTATATCTCAGGTTAGAAGGAAATTACCTTATCATTAATGATCAACTATTACATAAGTAGCTGTCTACGTTTGAGTGGGACACAAGTGTTTTGTTGAGAACAAACCACAGGGGAGACCCAAAACTCCTCCCCCTAAGCAATTACCAATCCGAAATTAATAGACTCCGATCGAGGAAT
>JAWWES010000041.1:25403933-25497714 GCA_035583135.1 Lophotriccus pileatus
TACATAACTTACTTATCACTAAGGATAGACAGGAAAGTTTCTCAGGGCAATTTCTTCTTCCAAGGAGCCAACAGACCCGCTGTTAAACCCTACATCTCCTCCCTCAAAGGGAAGACCACATTTTTAGTATGTTATAACAAGAAGTTTTATAATTAGTTTGAACTACGAGAAAGATGGCCTATGGTTTCTCATGATTAAATCAATGCTTCTGCTAGTTCAGGGCATTAAAATTATAATGCATTTGCCTAGTACTTGCATCAAAATAGGAGGAAGGCATCAGCAGAAAAAAAACTTATATTCTTCAAAATTCTCCATACAACACTAGAGCAAATTTCCTGTAGTGTAGAAGAAGAATCCATATTTACACAAAATTCGCAATAATGGAATAAATAACTTAAAAAATGGATATTCCTCCCAAACTTAGAATGAAAAAATGGAAAAGAGGGCAGGTGGAGGAAGCTGGAAAGGAACATTTACATCAAGTACTTTTTCTCAGAACAGTGACAGAAATTTAAAATTATATTTGAAATTCTGCTCTTAGAGTTCCACTTCAGTTTCTCACACATTTTGACATACTAATTATAGAGAGACAAGTTATTTTAATTTAAGCTTGCATATGAAAATTGCTATAAAATATACAGATGGAACCGTCTGATGTGTTACACTGGTTTATAGGATGGCTGGCTTTGTGTTCAGTGATGTCATCATATGTGACATATACATTCTATTAAAGTGGTTGGTAGTACTTATAAAGCCTATATATATCCTCAGTTTCAAGGTTGTTTGGTAACACAAGTTGTTTTAAAACCTTGATAATAAATCTACACAGAGATAGTATGCTGCCAAAGAAAAATGGATATGAGTTCCTTCTGTATCAGCACTATAAAATTAGGTCACCTTTTAAATCCTACTTCTGGACCACACAAGTTCAACCTTTTTACTTGCTTACCAGTCCTTGATGACAGTTTCTGCTTTTCATTTTGTTACTGTAGGGATATATAAACAGGAAAAAAACTTTTCTTAAGTGCATTGTGCACACCATTTTAAAGATGCATATATTCTTAGTTATGAATATACAGTACTGATATTAATTCTAATAAGTTCTATGTATTTTTCCTACTTTTCTACCAGAGATTAGTTTCCGTGAACAAGTAATTACTGTAAAATTTTCTCCTTTTTTTTATGTTTCTTAACCAGGTTGTGGAAGAATGCAGCCATACAACCACCTATTAATTTGTATACTGCAGTGGAAATAGAAAAACCATATATGTTGCAATTTTTAACAGTTAAGAAGAAAAACAAACAAATTCACAAAACCATGTTCACATAAAATCCCAAATGCACCTTCAACACTATGAAAGCACTCGCCTTTTCTGACAGTTTAATGACTGAAACACAAGTGAGGAAAGAGAACATGACACCTACAAGTAAGCAAGGGAAGATAATGTGAGGCAAGATAGCTGATCATTACCTTGTAATCATGGCTGGCAAAAAAAGATACAGATTTCACATGCAGATTTCTGTTGACTGAAAGACCCAGGGAAGGCTCATTTCAGTATGGACTAATGAGATCTGTCAGGAGGTAGAAACCTGACATGCAATGTTGACTGTCTTCTCTGTTAGAGCAGAATTGCTGCTAAATAAGAAAGGACAGAAAATTTCAGTATGGTCCCCCAAACCCCTTACAAATTCAGAGTGCACTGACTCTGAAGAGCCAGCTGCTATTTCACACAGCAAAGCTGAATGCAGAGAACAGAAAGATGCTGCTGCATGGGGTTCCTTGTGCACAGTAGAACAGGAGCAGGTTTGGGAAACAGGTGTTTCTCCTTGTCAAGGAGATAACAGCATGGCTCAGTCTGCTCTGTACTTCAGCTGGCTCTGAGGACTATCAGAGGGCTCTGAAACTTAATGCCTGCTGAAACCGGGCCCCTTACACTCACAGTGCTTACAGAGATAACCCAAACAAGCTGGAGGTAGCCAAACAGAGCTCAGCCACCTCTCCAGAGCCAGCAAGGTGTAACTCACAACCCCTCTGTTCCCATGAAGATATAATTTTTAACTTTAATTTGTGAGATAACTTTATAGTTTTACTTAATTTGCAAAACAACCCCAAGCCCTTTCACAAGATTTCTGGGATGACTATCTAAAAACAAATAAACAATAATTTTACTGTTCTAATACCCCGTCTCTCATGTGTTACACACACAAATTATCTGTGGAAAATTTTTATGGAAGTTAAATGGAACCAGCTATATTCATATAGCAAAACTTTGATGTATCCCTTTTGAGGTTCACATTACTGTTTCTTATGAACTGGGAGAAGTTTGAAACAAGGTTGTGTCCTTTTTAGAACAAGGATCAGCAGATTTATTATCACTAAAAAGGAGTATTCAAAGGGCCTATTACCCACAAAATAACACTTAATTTCTATGAAAATACACGTGGTTACTTAATGCTTTAAAACCCAGCAACACAGACCCAGGTGTGGGAGAAGTCTGAGGTGAAGACATACCTGAACACTTGTTTAATAACTACTGAGAAAACAGAACTATGAAACTCCAGTTACCTCAGATTTCTATGCCAACAAAACCAATACAGACTGTAAACCAGACAAGTTCAGTTCAAGCTTGAGAAAAGTAAAATACTAAAATTCCCAAAACTGGTTTCATAAAAGTTTACTGTTAGATGGATGATGGCTAAAAAAATAAATAAATGTTTTAAGGAGTGTTTAAATGAACAGTCTTCTCCTGGTTACTTTCAGCTAGCAAGACATTCTGGCAAACTGGTGGCCACTAGAATCAGATGCAAAATATGTTAATTCTAAAATTACTTTTCTACACAAGCTGAGGGGAATTGAAGGTGTAAAATAAATGTTATACCTTTTATCAATCAGTCAATCTTATTACGGCACAAAAGCAATTTAGGTGATAGGCTGAAAATTGGCCAGGGAAGAATGCAGACAAGACCCAATTAAGACAAAAAGCAATTTGAGTTTACTGAATAATCTATAAGAGTAAATAACAAATTACAAAAGCTAGAGAAAATTACAAGTAGGTTTTGCTTTTAGTGCACAATTAGAAGTACTAAAAGAAAACAAAAAACCAAAACATTACCAAGTAATCAGCATGGGTTTAATTCACAATCAGTCTTCAATAGTGAAGGATAGAAAAGGTATTAGCAATTTGAACAGGTTTCTGCATTAAACCAGCTCATTTTTGTTAAACAGAGGAAAGGGTTCTGCAGTACTGAATCCACAAAAGACACAAAACATAACACCTGCTTTTTAGGTTCTGGGTCACAAGCTGGATTTCTTGCTCTGTTAATGTCCCTGCAGTTGGTGCCCAGATGCTCTACAGGTAGGCCAAAGCAGGCTGCAGATTACTAGTCAAGCTGCCATCAGGATTTCTAATGTCAAGTCAAAATGCATGAAGTGATGCAAACCCAGGATATCAGCCAAAAGAGCTTACAGAGTTTGTGCCAGGAGTCCTGCTGGAGCCCAGTCACCTCTGCTCATCACTGGGCATCACCTTGAGCTGCAGGAGAGAGAAACAGCCAAGCTGCCAAGGTGGTGGCAGAGAAACAGCTGTGCTGCAGCCCCTGCCCAGAGCACAAGATAGCACCTATAGGTCCTCGAGCAATGACAGATGAAGACAAGCAATAAAGTTGTGATTGAGGCCAGCTCATGCTGCCTGAGCAGACCAAAGCTTCCTTTTCCCCTGCCACGTAGCTTGGACAAAGGAACTCTTGCCATGAGAGAAATAACTGATATGAATTTCTCCAAGTCAAAGATTAATGCAAAAAAATTTATATTTCTTTTTAACTGGAGCATTTAAGCATGTCCATACTCATGTGCACTGGCCCTTGTGTATCTTTTCCGAGGCAACTCATGCATATGCAAGTAACACAGACAATAAAACGAAGGTAACTTCAACAAAGTAACTCATTTTGAGGCGCTTACCTACTGCAGCTCTCACCCTCAGAGCACTTGAGTTTTTTATTAATGTATGTATGTGTGTATGTGCTCCATCACTATTAACATTAGCAGTGCCAGTCTGACATACAATATCCCAGCTCATAAGAGTCCTCCTGTACAAAGCTATAAACCCCATATTGATATTGTATGTTTTGTTGGCATATACATTTCACAATGTTCAAAGTAGAGTGCTCAGTGATGCCAGCGTAAAGCTACTGGAATTCCCAAAGGCACTTTTGTGCCTTGGCTGTTAACTGAAAGAGTAACTTTACCAGTCTGGTTGCAAGTCAAGCCAGGAGCTCTTCTCCATACAGCTTGTGCCACCATAGCACGAGCAAGCGTTATCTCATCCAGCAAAAAGTCTGCAGGCATAAATATAACCCAAAGGGTTCTTTTGAACTTGCAAGGCTGAAATATCACCAGAGAGAAAACTGAATAGTCTTTTTTTTCCTTCCCAGTTCTGAAAACAAGTTCTAATAATTTAACTACTGGGTAATAAATATCTATAAATAAGTAAAGATGACACTGAAAATACACAGAAAATTATAATTTGTAACAGGATTATCAGAGGCTGATTTATCTTTGAGTATACATTAGACCAACATTACCCCAAAGAACACAAGTCCTTAATGTTAATGTTTTGGTACCTGTTTTTCATGGGAAAGAAGCTATATTATTATTGCAGTACTAGTAGATTATTCACTGCAGTTGCTTATTTCCTTTCTATTTTAGGTAAGTCTTCTTTTATCATGAAAAAAAAAAAAATGGCCAGTAAGAAATGCTTGTTGGGGTCAGGGGCTTTTTCAAAAGAAATATAACATGTAAAATTAATTTAATCTCTTTCTGCTTTGAAATATGTTGCAGATTGTGATTTTCTTCAACACATTATACAAAACTATTCAAGGATTCATTTCAACAATAATTCATGTCCTGAACGTTGTTAGTAAGTAGTTTACTGCCAGTAGTCAGTATTAAACTGAACTGTTTCAATAGATTAGTCATGTTGTTTTGTTGGGCTTTTTTTTTTGAAAACTTGATTCCGCTGATGTAAATCAGACAATAAATTTATCCATGTGAGGACTGGAATTCAGTACTATGTTTCACCAATATTTTGCAATATTCAGTTAATTTCCATTTTGGCAATCACTTCTACTAGCTAACTTCATTGCTAGCCCTGCAGAATGCAACCACCAAAACAGTATCAAAACAGGCTACATGAGTTTCTTTAACAAATGGGAACTGTCAACCAATCCTTAATCACTGTAGAGTCAAATTAACTTTTTTTGTTGATTTTTTTTCTCACATTTTGTGTTCATTTACATGAAGTTCATGGAGGTACCAGTGAAGGTATCACTTTCTGTTTGTACAAGTTACTACCCTTTGACTGCAGTGGTAGAGAAGACAACACAAGAGTTCTCCACTTGCAGACCAGGGAAGTGTTATCAAAAGCAGAGTGGAGCTTTACAACTAAAGCTTCAGTGACAAATTAGGTAACTCCACAGAAACGGGAACTCCCCAAGAGCAGCATATTCCATAAAATTGTATTTAGTTTCTTTACTTTTATACATGTAACTTCTAGAGAGCTGTGCTGTGCTGCCTTTTCTCCAGAAGGAAGGAGGGAGATGCAATACTTCACCTTCTCTGCTACCAAGAGCCCATTAAGGACACAGGGTTCTGCTTTGATGCCATCGCCTCATTCTTGAAGCCAGGTAAACGGTGGTCTGCCCTCCAGGTCATGAAAGCAGAGTCCCTGTGGATCACCAAGACAGACCTGCCCTATGCCATACTCCGGGAAATTGAACTCTGCAGCTTCTACTGAAAATTGCAATTTTACTCCATATAAAGTCACTGCTACCTCACTGAAACAAGTGTCAGCATCTCAAAAGTCACTCCAGACAGCAAAAGAGTGGTAGGCTGAGTGGATGCACTGCCCACACAGGAGCTGTTTACCAGGCCGACAAACACAAATCCAAAATGTACCACAGGATTAATTTTTGGCTGCAGTTTGTATAACTTCAGAGTTATCTGTTTCCATGCTCCAGCAGTCATTCAAAACATTTTTATCTCTCCTACTTAAAAAGTTTAGGAAAAAAGAAAGAAAGAAAAAAAAGTAATAGGAACTTGCTTAATATTTAATTGGTTTGGGGTTTTTTTGCATTATCACAAACATCTGAGACCAGCCGTTCAGTCCCGAAGATCTAATAATCTTCATGTAAAAAAGGAGGGTTGACACATTTTAGTAGTCTGTCTAAGTTTAAATGAGACACAAGTGTTTTGCTGGGAATAAATTATGAGGAAGACCCAAAACTCCTCCCTCTAAGCAATTATAAATCCAAAATTAATAGACTCCGATTGAGGAACAGTGTGGGAAATAGAAAATAAAATTATAGCAAGGTAAGAATAACAGCCCTTTATTAAAAGGTCTATAAGGATTGGCAGAAACAACAAAAGAACACAAGTATAACACCCAAACAATAATCCTACTCCCGGAAACAATCCCTTTCAAGACAAACAAATAAACCCAATATTGAAAAACCAGCAGGAGGTGCTGTTGAACCACTGGAGATGTGGAGCCTGCAGTTGTTTGAGTCAGTCAGCAGGGGACGCTGGTGGATCACCGGCAGTCACCATGTGGGGGTCTCCTAAGTGCTGGAGTGATCTGGACAATGGATGTCCTCCCCCCTCACCAAAGGGAGAGAGGAGGGGAAGGGAAAACACGGCTCCTGATACTGGGGAACTCACTCTTTCCTGCTGGCTGAGATGCACAGTGATGTCATTCTGTCCCTCTCCAATGGAGATCCAAGAAAACAGCTCCAAACTGCAGCACATCCACAGAAACGGCAGCCCCGACAGCCTGGCAGCTCTGACCGCTCAGGCAGCCACAGTCCCAAAGCCTGACAGCTCCGACAGCCCCCACAGCTCCAGCAGCTTTGGCAGCTCCCACAGCTCCACAGCTGCACAGCCACCAATAACGGCAGTCCTGACAGCTCAGGTTACCTCCCAACTCCCCTCACCATTTCCAATCCAGACCTCCCAGTCTCCTCACCCGTTTCCCTGGAGACAAGGTCAGGCAATTAGCATGGGAATGCAGCCTTGCTAGCTCTTTCTTGTGGGCCATTAGTTGCCTAGATACAGTTACCATGCCCAATTCCCCTTTCCCCCCAACACAGTGGGCAGGGGAAAAGGGAAATTCCAGCATAGCTCCAAGGACAAACAAAACCATGACATAGTCCTTCTTGTAACTATGTACTTCAGGTCAATTGTGAGCTGAAGTTCACAAAGATGAACTGGATGGGGTGTTGTAAGAAAAATTTTGTATAACATTTCTCTTATTCTCTTATGATTGCTAGAAGAGGGTTCATCTCTGCTCAACAGAGAGCTATGAAGCTAAAAACAATCCTTCAGTCCTTACTGTTTCTTTCTGGTAAGCTGTTTTCTTCTTCTGTTACTCTCTGTACTGGAAGACAGCGGCTAGGTTTTGAAAGATCTGAACACTGATGTCAGATCATGCTGTAACACAAATTACAGCTGTTCTGCAGAAGAGGGTGTCTCCCATTCATCACCCAGCCCCTCATTGTGGAAAGGCAGAGCTCCAGTTTGGATTTCAGCTTCTCATGACATGGCTATGCCAGTCCTGCCATAGGCTGCAAAGACCTGTCCTTTCAAAAGTAAAAATAGTAAACTAAATTCCCTGGACAGAGAACACGGCTAGAATTTGAGGCAGGAGGATATTTACCCTGTTTTCCTATCAATTAAGTAGATTCCTTAGACTACATATGCCCTTCAAACTCTTTTAAATTAATAACATTAAAATCTTAATTGGTAACCAGCCCTTTCTACTTCCCCCAGGCTATTACAACAACAGAATTAGATTCAGGTAACTCAATTAGACATCAGCCTAACCCAGCGCTCTCCAAGAGGTCTCTAAACAAAACTCTCCACTAGCTTGATGAAAACAGCATGAGGATTGCTTTGCTGAGGTCAAATAGCATACACTTACAATAATCAAGAGTTAAACATTCTGCTCAAAGGCAAAACAATGCCTGGTTGTTTATTCCATAAACCTCTCCACTTGGCACTTGAATGCCTCATCCATTCTGACCCAGAAATTCTGCTGATCTGCTTGGTGCAGCATGAGGCTGACCTTGTTCTTGTTTTTTTCCCTTCAGTCCTGCTTTTTCCCCAGACACTTCACTTGTGCTTCAGACGCATACACGAAGCGCAAGAGGTCAGGTAGCAGCAACCCTGAGCTGTGTTCAGCAATCTGCACCGTGTTTTCTCTTCTGCACAACCCCTCTTTGCTGCTTGAAAGCAGAAGCAGGGTTTTACCTTACCTATGAAAACACAGCATGAACACAGCGGAGGTGTAAAAAAGGGAAGCTCCAAAAATCTGCATGGACAAGGTCTTGTACCTCAGTTAAAGTAAACCTGGGGATGTGTTAAAATGAATCCTTAGCACTTACCTGTAACAGCAGCCCAGGATAAGGCACAGAGGCATCAGTGCAGTACATGGGGAGAGGCAGGTGTCTCCAGAAAGCCATCCTGTTGCCTGAAAACTTGATGTGTTGCATTTTGGTTTACATTCACTAGCTGAAACCCTGTGACTTTGCTATGGAACACTAATTTCCTTGCTCATGGGAAACACCCTATCCCTAATTTACCACCCTAGACTCTCACCTGTCTGCTCTACAGACACGGGATGACTGTGGACCTTGCTCCCTGGTATCCTACATCTGCAGAAGGGGCAAAAGGTGCCTCCATTGGTGGAACGGTGCAGTTTTCCAGGCTAAGAAAGCTGATGGATTGGGCTTGCTCCCCTGCTCTGGGCAATTGCTTTGTCTGCTTATCTGTAGCTGCAGAAAGTGGAAGGCACAACCAGAAGGCAAGGCTTCTAAAGTTATGTGGGTTTGCAGGCATTCAAAAATGGGTTGGGGCTCTTGACACAGGTTCACAACCTCTTTTTCCAGTCTAGACATTAAAATTCCTTAAAGAAGCAAATTAGTAGATATGACACTGTACTCAAGGTTCCCCATCACTAACTCGGAGGAGATTCCTTTTGCACAAGGGCTGTTTCAAACCCCCTCTCAGGCACTTAATTCTTTCCACTGTACAGGGAGCCTGTATGCTTTACTATATGATTGTAATTTACTCTAAGCTTAGAATTACTTACTCCCCACTTACTCCATTACTTAGAATTCAGGCACTGGAACACCTAATTCATGAGTTCTAAATGCTTTATTATATCTGCTCTCCATCAGTAACTTACTGACACAAGCAAAATTGATATACACAAGTGTTAAAAGGATTAACGGAAATGAACATTAGAGATTTGCACTAGATGAACCAGATTGATTTTTAAATCCACTTGATTAAATGGGTGTACTTTTTCAAGACTGATTCATTTAGCAATTTCTCCCTTAAAGGCTTCACTGATATTTCACATACAGTGACTAATTACTTTTCAGAACACTGTGTACTTGTTCTCTGCTTCTATGGACCTTAGTGACTGCTGTACAGTCTCTACGTCTGGGTAAAGTGGGTATAAAATGATATTCTGCTTGACAGTGTTTCATAGCACTCTGTAGGGATGTATGAGGGATCACAAAAGGGGCACAGCATTCAAGCACACACAAGAGAAGACTGGTGTCCCTAAGCCTCCCCAAACCAGACTGCTCATTTCAGAGATGACCTTTGTGGTCCAGTTACTTTCCTGCTTTGGAGTTGCTAGAAATGACAAAATTCACTTTGAGCATGGCCACAGTTATTCTCACAATGTTCTGGACTTAACAGATATGGAGTTATCTAGAAAATTCACTTTAGTTTTCTTCCATGTAGTCATGCAAGGCTGGAAGGTCAGTTTATGGCTACAATTCCTCTGCTTCTTAGAGGCAGCTTGAAACCAATTTTGAAACTTCCAGGGCTGTTAGTACCATCACATACTCCCTGCTAAAGCTGCAGGAGTGACTTGCAAATGTACATGACGTCTGTGACCAGTGCACGCTCAGTCTAAAGGAATAAACACTAATAGTTCAATGAGGGAGAGTGCATGCCAAGCCTGGCTTCAACTGGACTCTGCTGGTGACTGAAGGGATGGAAGTCCTGTCCCAGGGTCCTCAGCTACAGAACAAATATCTGCCCACACTGGGCTGATGTAATACTGACAGCATAGTGTAGGAGTGTAAACCCCTGTTGTACCCTAATAACTGACTTTAACATTAATGGATAATGTATGAATCATAATGGAAATTAGTTAAGTATTTCTAAATTGTTACACTGTGCAGTGGAAATAAAGGCAAGAAAGGTCATGGCTGACCTCAAAGAGGTGATGCAACAGAGACAAGGGCCTTTCAGGGTAATGTAGCTTACAGTGGATAGGAAAGACAAAACCATGAAAGGGACAAGGAAAAAGAAAGTATGAAAATTGAACTAAGAAAGGAGAAAAAAGCCAAGAAAAGTAAAGCCATTTTAGAGGTGAAATTGCACATTTTAAAAAAAGGACAACAGGTTGAAGAAAAACAACACACTTGAATAAAAAAAAAAAAAAAAAATTGGAAACAAAACCCAAACCAACCAAACAAAAACCCAAACCCAAAAACAAACCCAAATCAACACAAGTAAACAGAACAGAAATCAAAAGCTCCCTGACCATTTGCAAGAGGTTTTACCACAGCATTAGTCTTGATTCTTCCTGTTAACACTTTGTGTGCATTCTTAATGTAATTTTAAAGTCCCAAGACCTGATTAATCAAATATGGGTATATCCTCCTTGCTAAAAAGCCCAGGAAAAATACAATATAAGTTCTAGAATAGGACTGGTATCTGTTTTTCCCATTAGTCTCACAAATTTGAAGACTAAATGAATATGATTTCAATACATAATGATTTTATTCTCTTATTCCCAACCAATCATCCATTAGAATCCCTTTTGTCAGACACCATTCTTTATGAGTTGACAACATTTGATAAAAGAAGACACTCATAACATTTTAATAACTAGAGTGAGATTAATCTCAATTTGAGGTTGTTCTCCTTTATGACTGATAAGGTTAGCACTTCCATGGTCCCTCCTCTTTGTTCATACTCTGATTGGGCTAAATACTTTGACACGACATAGATTTTCTTGTCCTACTTTCTTCTTTAGATAGTAATTCACCTCTTCCTCTGACAATTAAGATATATCTTGGAAAACTACTAAACTGTACACTACACTGAACATAAGTCAAAACAATTTTCAGTTCAGTTTGCAGGCCCCAGATGAAACTGCTAGCATGTGCATATTGCACCCTCTATAAATGAGTCCATGAATTATACATCAACATTATACATCTCAATTCTTTTTACATTATGACTTGTTTATAGAGTACATTAGGATTATACAGAATTTAGCATGCAAAGTCACCCAAAGCCTGTCTTGCTGAGTGCATAATAAAGGTACCAGATCGCATCTTCAGAGAATATCATTATACCATTTACAAAAATAGAAACAATGTAAAGCTTCAAAAAGCAAAATACAAGGAGTTCACATTCATATCAGAAAAGCTCCAAGGCTCCACTGACAGACAATCAACAGAAACCAGCAAACATAACTGTATCATCATAGGCCTTAAGTGCATGACTGACTATCTAGTCTAGTCTACTGAAACATCTAAACCTCACATCTTTCCCTGGAAATCTGTGAAAGTTAGCAGTAGATGTGGATTCTCCAACTGTATGTTTCTTCTGATCATGAGTTGAAGCTAGCATAAAGCTTCAAGGGACTAAATTACATGGGCTTCAATTTTATGATCCTGAAATCAAATATTTCAAGCATGGGAGAATCTACCTTTCTGAAAAACTAATCCAAATGATCACAGTTTTTTTGGCATAACATGGAAAGATCTGTTTTCAGAATGTAAACAGCTATTTTCCAAGGAGTGAATTTCAGGGATTTCAGAAAGAGCAAGAACACCAGAAAAAGGAATCCATGTTAGCAATGCTGGGCAAATGGGTAAGAGGATTATGAAGAGCTTTACCAAATATATATATGAAAAAGCACTAGGTCGAGGATTGGGGCAGAAATGAACAATGATTCAAATATTACTATGATACTGAACACAGTCTGGAAGTCTAAGCATGAGGTAAGAGAAGATGAGCTGCTAATGTAAGTAGACAAATGCAAGTAAAAGAATACCTTCACATTTAAATAAAGTGCTGGGAAAAGAGCATTAGACACTTTCTGCACTGGTTTGTATTTGGGAAGAGCAATCATGGAAATGAGGAATCAGAAAATAAATCCCCCTCAAAAAAAATGGTTTCGAAAATTAATATCGGATGGAAAAAGACACTTTCAAGCTATGATCCCCAAAAGTCTATTTTTAGTATTCGTAAGAAAGGCTGCCACTAATTTACCAGCACCATCAAAGTAAATGAATATACTGAACACTAGAGGTAGAAGACATTTTTAGAGATCAGAAATTATGTGAGGAAAGGCAAATCTTGAAAGAATTACAACTGGGTTGAATTAAGTGAAAAGTTTTAATGATTTTTTGATTAAAATAAGTGTCATTCCAAAATTAGTTTCTTTCAGTCAGAATGATACATTTAACATGGAGTAAATCCAAACAATTTTAAAACTGATATGTATTCTTGCCCCACAACAATATCCATTACTCACATAAGTCTGGAAAATACCTTTCATTCAAACTAAAGGAAGGAGTAGTTAAATATTCCCATGTGTGATGACACCTGAAACAAAACTCCTGCCTAAGGTTAAAGTCAGTATGGGAAGCAGTTAAGCCAGTTCAGTCAAAAGGCTTCTCTGATTTCTCAGTTGATTGCAAGCTAATGAGTAGAGGTATAGATGTTTGAGCTCTGCATTATTAAGTGCTGAGAAAAAACAAAGCATTAAAAGCAGCCCAACAGACAGCACAAGTTGTGTTCATTGGGAGCAAATGCAGAGCTTAGTGTTTTACAGAACCAGCTGGAAAGTCAGACAGCTACCGTAGGTTAAAAAGTTGGTTGTGCAGGTCTATTTGTATATTGTGTTAGGGGAATTAAACTAACAAAGTTGTAATGAATAAATACAAAGGATTATCAAATTCTGCTAATGATAGAAAGAAGCCAGAAAAGCCTCCAAATATTGGAATATTATTTGTGTCAAAGGACAAGGAATTACTACAAGGCCAATGTTCAGAAAAAAATCCATATTAAAAGGCAAAAACCCAAAGAAACAGAATCCTATGGTCCTCATCTAAACTCCCTTCTCAGGACACAAGAACCTCAGGAAAATGTGAGGTGAAGGGGGAGAAAGATGCATCCATCCTTCTGCCTTGGACTAGGCCTTTGGAAAAAGACAGTTTGCATTAACAATGGCCCTGGCTATGCAGCATCATTCAGGTCTCTATGCCATTTTTTGTGCCATGCTTTCAAATCTTAACAGAGCAAGGAAGAGAAAAAAAACACAACCCACCACATCTCTCATGAAGTTCTATATATATTCCTTCATCATCAAGTCCATGAGCTTTTATACATGAAAGCAGGCCTCAAGTTCCTCATCTATCTGGTACACAGAGTAATTAGATCAGAAGTGATCCTGAATCAGTCTGCAGGAAACTGCTGCCTCATCCCCTGACTGTTCTGCTGTGATAGTCAGATTCATTGTACCTGAGCTGACAGCTGCTGTCTTAACCCAGATGCATACCATAAAATGTATTTAAAGGCCTTACAGAAGAGGAAGGTGATCTTGAACTTAATGTATTTATTTAGTGGAGAGAAGTAAAACTGTGAAGGCAAGACCAGTCATGTGCTCATGGAAATTTCTGTACTTTATGAGATGTATTTGTGACAACACTGAAGATGTCAGGAGAACACCCCCATCTGGGATTCAGCCATCATCAGGGATACATAGGCAACTCAAGGGCATGGAACACCAAAGAGCAACAACACTTACTTTCTGCAAGCTCCCACTGATATCACCAGAAACAGATCTTTCACCATATTATCCCTGGCTTTCTTGTAGCTTGTGTGTAATAGAGGAAATGCTGGAAAAAGGATGGCAGCAGAGCTTGAATGCATCTGACATAAATGTTACTTCTCTCTCCAAATAAAATAAAAGAAAACTTATGATTGATTATGTTCATAAATATTTGTTTCCTAGGGGAAAATATCCTCCTCAAACAGAGCAGTTAGTGACTGAAACTGTTCAGCTTTTCAACTTTGTCCTTTTCTTATGTAGAGACTACTCATAAAAATAGTGTCTTTTATGTCTTTCATTGGATATTTAATAAAACATGATTTTTTACTAACTATGTAGACCTAGAAGAAAAGATTTTTACTTCCAGTTACCAATTCTCTTGAGGTCCTTCTAATTTGGAGCAAAACTGGGTTACAAAGGCATGCAATTTAAAGACTATATGTTTTTCTTGAAATTAGCCATGCAGACTCTACTTGTACACTAAAGCAGCATTAAAATGTACCTGGCATCCTGTTAGTATTTGACATCCATGATGTTTTTATCTACAGAAGATGCATTAGAAATGTGATCCAAGGACAGAGATCCCAGTAGGTAAGGCTATGCTTTTCCCAATGACTTGTAAAGCAGTTGCACAACTATAGATCTGAGATTTGTTTTGGTTTTTTTGGCCTTGTGTTATAGACACATTCAGTATTTTTATGCATTACAGATTAAAACCACAGTAAAAAAACAGCCTATGGAAACTTTGAAGCTGTTTAGAATTGGTAGATGCATTCAGTCTGTTATCTCCTAATTACATCATCAGCTGTTTGCCTGTTTTTAATTCAGGATGTTAACATCTTACTATCCTAAGCAAATGGTTACATACCTCGAGCTAGCAAACATATTGGTCTTCAGAAATCTACTCATCTACTAATATTCATTTCTAGACCCATGTTTTTAGATAAAGCACATTTTGTGATTGAAATATACTGATATCTCTGTGCATGGCTATACATGGAAAGAAATCTGCATTATTCATTTATGTTTGCTCAGAAGTAGTAACTCACATGTAAAATTATGAAAAAGAATAACTTGTGTTTTTAAGACATGCTGGCAGACTAGCTGATATGGGGGAGTTTAATGCCTGCCACTATCCTGGTTCTGATGCATCTGACAATTTTCAGTGATGCAGGAGACGCTTCACTGGCCTAAAATGGTACATAAAGCCACTCTCGAAAGAGGGCAAATCACCAAAGCTCATTTAGAATTAAATAGTGGGACAGTTATTTTGATTTCAGGACGTTCCCTTTGCTTTACATCAGCAACTGTCTTGCATGACTGAAATATCATAGGTTATTCCAGGATAAGGAACAGAGTGTAGCCTCAGCTTTTTCTCTTTAGATTTAAATTCCATTTTAATTCCATAGGAATGATTCCCCAAAACCTTAGGATTACTGTCAGCTGTCCAGGATTCCATCAAATTTCCAAAATATTTTTAAGCCTGAACATAGCATTTGCAAGTGTAAGCAAAGCTGCATGAAGCAGAGTTATTTTCCAGCCCTTAAAAGTCATATCCTATTTATATATTTGGTACAATACTGATTTTTTTGCAACTTCATCACATTGTGAACTCCTGTCGCATTTGCTCTCCATCACCCTCAGGTCTTCCTCTGCATTTCTGCAACATGATTAGGGAACTAGCCTTAAGTAAATCTAACCAATTCAATCAACCCTTACTCAGAATTTTGAGAATTCAGACAATCCAAGGGAATATTCCCCTACTCTCCCAACTCCATCTTCTCTAGTCACACTGCAAATAAGCACATTTACTCCCACCACCCAGTAATCCTGTTATAATTACTTCTCAGAAAACCTTTGCTGCGGGTTGAGAGAAGAACATAAAATAACCGTGCCAGAGGCTCCAGTCCTATCAGGCAAAGGTAAGCATTCCTTCAAGTACCTGCTGCAAGCTTACCACTATTTACACCTTAGGGTAGAAATAAGAACTGCTGCTTTATGATCCTTTGCCCCAGCACCTTTTCATTAATGACACCTATTGAAGCATTTCACTACCATCTCTGGATTCCCCCAAAGCCCCACACAGCTGGAAAATTCCTGCTTGGTCACAAGTGAGCATTTTCTTCTGCTTTGTGAAAGGGCACTATTAAATTTGAAGTATGCTGAAGCTACATTTTACGCTATATTTCTGCAATCAGTACCAGTAAAAACTTACACATAAAGCAGAGAAAGATGACATTCTTACTTGATATGATTTTAAAAGTTGATGTTTCATGAAAATCAAGACAATACAACAAAAACCACTTTACAGCATTATTTACTTTGTATCAACAAGGTTACCTGTTGCAAATTTAGTTTCCTGATTTGAAAGACAGTTAGTCAGTCTCTCCTCTGCTGATTGCATTCCTACGAAGCAGCAAACTTGTGAAAAAGGAAAGACTATGTTTATCTTTTATTTCTACTCATGTTACACTGCACATGCAGAGAAAGGCAAAGGGATCCTCATCCCTGGAATTTTTCCAGACTTGGCAAGACAAAGACATGGCTGATCTCATATAGTTCCAGGACAAGGTCTGCTTCAAGCAGGAGATGGGGTAGATGGCATCCACAGGTTCCTTCCAAACACTTACTTCTGGGAATCTGGTCTGTCTGTGAAAGCAGTAAGAAAGTCAGTTGTATCCCAGTGCTTTATAGATGTCAAATACTGAATAAAGCAAGAGGAGAAAATGCATCTAAAAATAAAAACAGAGTCAAAGGATGCCTTGTTTTTCCTGTCTCACAACAGCAACAAGAGCCAGGAGCAGGCAGAAAATACAAAGGATCTTTTTCTCCCTGGCAGCTTGGGTGGGTGACTCACAGCAAGTAATGAACCCTCTGCATACTGCTCCTGTCAGTGCTGAGCGAATTCGCCTTTGAGCCCTGACCTGGGATATGCAACTGCAGACAGAAAGAGGGAGCTTGGCGGCTTCCTAGCAGTTTTGTCAATAAGACATAATGCCAAGGACAGCTGGGCACAGCGATCACTGAAACTTAGACTTTCCAAAGCAGCTAAAAAACAAGTGACAGGAAAGCAGGTTGAGAAAATCCCAACATTCTCACATCCCACAACTGCTCTGAATTGAAGTATTTTGAGCCTTTCCCAAGACTTTTCTTCCCAGAAATCAGAGTGCCTTTGGATCCCTTTACATCTACCTACTGCCAGCCAGAAAAATGTGTCCTTATACTTCTGTTCCCCACCAAACTTTGTAGCTTTCCTTGTGACTTCTAACTTACAAACCAAACATAAAGATTAAACAAAAGCAGCTTTTGCTTGTGGTGAGCAGGAAACAGGATTTGCATATGATTTTGTAATTAACTCATTTTTGTCCTATACACTGTAATTGCACACAATTCCTGAGGCATTGATGGCACATTTCACCATGCATTTTCACAGCTTATATACCCAGAGAAGGCAGTTCACAAACACACCCTTCCAGACCAATCAGAAAACAAAGCCTTGCAGTAAAGATTTGGTTTTAAATTTTCACTTCTGTTTTGCAGAATTGATACATTTCTGTATCAGCTAAACTTGCTATTACATTTACTAGACCCAAACAGCTGAATTGTATTTCCTTTGACCTTCATCAGTGGATGTTAGCTTTTAGTTTCCATAGCTCAGACACCATCATATTAGTGTCTTGCTTCTCCATGTAAATAGGATTTTTCATATACACCTAAAGGCAATGAGCAATATGGATTTGACATCTGCAGGCAGTGCAGCTGTGGCTCCAGCTGTTTTTCTTCCCTGGGGTAAATGAACAGCACAGTACTTACATTCTGAGGGGGTTCGTTTACTGTAGACAATATCATCATAATCACCAGTAATATCAGTTATTCTTTTTTAAAGAAGTTGTTTCACAAGAAGTATGATTTAAGAAGCATCCCCAAAATTTCTCAAGCATAAGAATGACAAATCCGGCTTTTCTTGTCTTTACTGTACCCAGTGTATTCCTGCTTGCACACCAGCTAGAACAAGGGCATCTGTAGCAGGGAGAATGCTGAAACTGAAACCAGTACACCATGGAAAGCTCAACAAAACAATATTTATTACAAAGAAGTGGCCAACAAGACAAGAAACCAAGAGATAGGAAAGAGAAGGGAAAATAAGCGCCCAAAACAACACCCTCTCTCACTCAGGTGTTATTTATGAGGTTGTCTTACCGACTCCAGAATGCTTAAAATTACCCACAGCAGAAGCTGCATCCCTGGAGTGTCAGCAGGCTCACAAAATGGCAGGCATCCCTGCCAGGGCAACATTGTCCTCCATGTGAAGCTTGAGTCTACTCCCAGCACAAGCTATCTGCTTTTTTATACAATTAGCCAGTGCCATCTACCTGGGCAGGTGTGGCCAGCACTGCCCAGCTAGAGGCCTTCAGTCCCTCCCCCCGCTATGTAAGTGGTGCCTCTTCTGAGCAGGCGTGGGTACGTCGGAATTTCCCCGCATCGGCATGCTAGGCCTCGGGGTCTTTCCTAAATGAGTCTGGGGGCTTACTTCATCATCCTCCTCTTCACCTTCTCCTCCAAATGCCCTTGGAGGGCCCTCAGCCAATAGTGAGGCCACAATTAATTTCAGTTTATACAAGATGCTTCCTTCAAGGACGAAGTTCTCGTTTATCAGTGCTTGTTTTCACATAACTTGGCAGGAAGAGAACAGACTCTCGCAGGTGGCTGGGCCAACACACGGACCAAAATTAAGAGCATCTAATTAAGCACAAATACAGCATCTTATGCCTGCTTTGTACAGCTTGAGGCTAAAAAGAACCATCTCCACATTGCACAGGCTTTATGACTGGAAGTTTTCCCTGTTGAATTCACCAACACAAGGACCAAAGTGACCATTAACATTCAATGTAGGGCTGGTGGAAGCTTTCAGGTTCATACTGTGGAATGCATCCTTCTTTTCCACATTCTGAAAATGGCTTGGGAAGTGGCAGTGCACTTGACTCCTTCCTGAGGACTTCCATCTTTATTTTAAAGAATAAAATCTTTTGATACTGCAAGACACACTTTTATTCTGTGCTGAAACAGTCTTTCCTAAGAAGTTTCTTCCTCCCTTATGATTTCTGACCTTCAACTTCAAGTCCAGTTCAGTTTTAAGAGCAGCAAACTTTGAGCTGCACACAAAGTAAGATGATCTATAGATTCTAAGAAGAGCACACATATCTCCTTAGACTGTGGTGAATTAGTCCTAGCAAATGCAGTGACTCCTTTCACCACTTCTAAAACAACCCACAGATGCCATTGGTGATCCAGCTGCCACACGGGTATTTGTCCATGAGGAACTGTCCCTGACAGATAAGAAGCTACTGAAAAGCAGTCATAGGTAATTATTTTTAATTCCAATTAAGATAGATCTGAATCTGTGACTCAGGGTCAAGGAGAATGAGTTCTGTGAACTAGTCTCCTACTATAGGAAGTTCTAAGGAAAGCTCTGTGATACCAGCCATTGACTCCTTTCTAAAAGCCAGTCCTTTCTCAAGGTCAGGTAAGGACACAATAAGTAATTAGTTAGGGAAAAAAGGAGGAGGCAAAACTAACAAGATTTGGAATTTTAACTGATGTGAAAGGAGGTTATGCTTACCTTAAAGATGCAAATGTTGTTTTCATTTGAAGACAGAACCATTGATCTGTTTGCCCTTGCTATGTTTTCTAATTGATCATCTAACTGGTTGACTGAATTTAATTGTGTTCCTGGCATGTGATCTTTCCTCCTCTTGGTTTCTATTTCTCAGATTTTTCAAGCATATTGAAAATCAGTTTGCAATTATTTTTCTGATTGCAGACTGCTCTTACTGTATCTTTTCTTATTTTAAACATATTATAAGCTTTAGAAAAATGTTGGTTTACTCTGTTATTTTTTCTGTATCTAAGTGCTGTATTTATTCAGTCACTTTCCACATACTGGTAGGAAATCTACACTTTTTACTTACAGAAAATCTGCAGGTACTATAATTCAGCTTCACCAGTATAAATTAAAAAAAATCTTTGTGAAACTGCAGTATTATATTAACTTAGTCCATAAACTTAAAATCCGTCTGGTGAAATCTATAAAGACAAACATTTATTTTAGGCTTTAATTTTTGTTTTTCTTCTGTGGTCCATTAGGTCACCTCCAATCATGTACAACAAATACTGTACATTTTTTTTTTAATAAATAATACTTGGCTTTACGATCAGGTTCTTTAAATTATTAGAGAGAGATGCCTCTGCCTGAATTAAGGTTCAAATGAGACCATATGCCAAAGTCAATAGCACAAATTTTTAGTTAAATGTAAGGTAGAGATAGAATGAAATAGGGAAAAGAGACATGGCAAGGGAGAGAAAGAGAGTGACAGAGAGACAGATTAAGTAGGAAAAATATCACCATTCTATGGATTCCAGTGGCATACCGTTGATCCTCTTCTTGTGGTCTTTTTGGTGGTGAGAGTCTCACAGTTACCATTTCAAAGTACGTACCGTTCAATACTATTTTGCAATTAAAATACTGAATTAGGAGTCAGAAGTCATACCAAAACCTGACTTCATTTTGAATTCATCTTGTCCATCACTTTGGGCTCCATCTGTTATGGTGGCCACTTGAGACAGGAGAGGTGGTGTATTGCTCGGAGTTACCGGGAACCAAAGCAAGCTCAGGTCAGGTCACTGCTGCACTGCAACTGCATTTTGTAAGGCTTCTCCTCCATTGGTTCGGGTGGTAGTAATTCCTGAAACATACAACTCTAATCATGGCTTACAACAATTGAAAGGCACATCCAGGGACCACATCCCTGGTCCTGTTGTCCAGGTTATCTGTTTCAACATTGTGATGTACTCTCTCTTTGTTCCCAGCTTGGCTAGCAACAAGGGGGTCCTGTTAGATTCCACCATTAGTATGGTCCACATCACAGTCCTCCACAAGCTGCAGAGGGACAGCCTGCTTCACTGTGGTCTTCATGACAGGCTGCAAGGGAATCTTTGCTTCCCTGCTCCAGCGTGGAGTCCCACCCACAGGAGACAGTCCTTGAACTTCTCCAGTGTGTGTCCTTCCCACAGGCTGCAGTTCTTCACAAACCACTCCAGTGTGGGTCCCCCATGGGGTGACAAGTCCTGCCAGCAAATCTGCTCCAGTGGGGCCTTCTCACAGGGTCACATGTCACATCCTCCTTCAGGCATCCTGCTCCAGTGTGGGGTCCTCCAAGGGCTGCATGTGGATCTCTCCTCCATCACAGACTAAGTATGTCACAGTTCCTTCAACTTAATTTCACAGTCGAGTTCCAGCCTGTCCAGTACAGTGGCACAAAAAATAGCAGGAATGCCCTGGCCATCTGCCAGCTCAGGTGCATCACCATGGCTGTTATCAAAATGTTCTCAGGCACAATACAGTAAGGTAATAAACAGTATAGCACTACAGCAAACAGTGAAAGTGAAAAGCAGCCACTAATGAGAACTAGACTCTAATATAAAGTCAGGAAAAAGAGCCCCATGGCAAGCAGAGAAGCCTGCTCATTACTAGCACCACTAACAGATTTATACTCAGTCTAGCAAATCCCAATCAAATCTGTCATTATCTCAAACCCTTCATGCCTGACATTGGGCAACAAAAAGAACTGTCATGGTTTAACCCTAGCCAGCAACCAGGCCCCACGGAGCCACTCACTCACTCCCCCACCAGCAGGATCAGGGAGAGAATTGAAAGTATAAAAACTGGAAAACTCACAGCTTGAGACAAAGACAGTTTAATAGGGGGAGCAAAAGCCACACATAGAAGCAAAGAAAAACAAATAATTAATTCACTGCTTCCCATGGGCAGGCAGGTGTTCAACCACCTCCTGGGGAGCAGGGCTCCATTACACATAATGGTGACTTAGAAGGACAAACACCCATCACTCCAAACCATCCCTTCCTCCTTCTTCCCCCAGCTTTCTGTACTGAGCATGATGTCATGTGGTCTGGAATTTGCCTTTGGTCAGTTTGGGTCACCTGTCCTGGCTATGTCTCCTCTCAACCTCCCATGCACTCCCAGCACCCTCACCAGCTTGACAGTATGAAAAGCAGAAAAGGTCTTGGCTCTGTAGAAGCACTGCTCAGCAATAGCAAAAACATTTCTACATTATCAACCCTGTGTTCAGCACAAATCCAAAACATAGCCCCCTACCAGCTACTGTGAAGACAACTAACTCTACCCCAGCCAAAACCAACACACCTTCCTTTCTCTTGAGAATCAAATGGCAGGCAGCAACTTATTTCTCAGCTATTCAAAGATGGATGGCTCAAACCTTTCAGTGTAGGTTAGGCCCCTTGGCTAATTTTGGAGGGTATCCTGGAAATTCCAGGATTTCTGTGGCACTCTAGCAGAGGTGACCCTGTGCCAAAATGGCTGAAAAATAAGAGTCTTTGTTTCATCTCCACACTGAAACCAGGTATCATGAACAACTTGAGAACTTAATAAATGGTTGTCTGAGATAGTAGGTCTAACACCCTATATAATGCAAAGGCTCATTTTTTCTTAGCATGTAATCTGTGCACAAGTGACTAAAAAAAGTGTGTGACTTGACAAGAAACAGATAACTTCTCTTGAGTTATAAAACATGATGGAACTGGACTCAATTCCCCCCTTATTACTGTTAAAGAAATCTCCTTTCTTAAGAGTAATATTCTGATCTGCACTAGCTTGAGGCATAGGTTCTACAGGGTTAATTTATCTATGGCTTGTGAGATGATGCATTTGCATCAACATCTCTTTATTTTTTTAGAATATATAATCTAAAATACAGTCCTACTCCTTGTTAGGAAATCCTTCAAAGTTGTACCAGATGCAATTAATGATCTCCTTTTTGCCTGGAAATAATCTCAGTACTGAAGTGGGGAACTGCACTTGATCTAGGGCTGTAATGTATCTAGAGCCTAGTTTGCTCTAATCCTGCTACAGCTGTAAATCTCAATTTATTCATGGATCTGTCAGAGTTTCTAGACTGTGTGTGACCTCCACTTAATGGGTCTTTGCCTCATGCTTCCTTGCATTGCTGTCTAAACGTCATTAATTTACAGTACAATGCTTTCCTTCCATGCTGCTAAACTCCATGCTAGACAGAGCTGGGCAAACTGCGATTGCTGTGCCAGCATTAAGAGGTGGTGGTGCCAGAGAGGACCCTCAACGGGATGACAGTCATCCTTCAGTGAGGCCAAAACCAGAGAATACTTCCTACACACCAGGAATTCTCCACACCATATGATCCCGAATATGGTGGGTTTTTGCACATTGGCTGAGATGCCCATTTTGAGAATTGCAAGTTGCTCTTGTGGCACTCATCACGGCATTCAACACACGGATGGTAAAAACAGCACAATGTGCAATTTTTATATGAGAGTGAAAACTTGTTTATTTGGGTTTTTTTGTTTACAAATCTCTCTGGTTGCAATCTCTTGTGGTCTTCTTATTTAAGGACCCTACAAGTATGTTTATAAAGAAATTTACATCAGACTTCTATTTATGTAAAATTATAAAATCATGCAAGAAACAGTGAAGGACTGAAGTGAGAACATACGTCCTCTGAGCATGCTGACTACTATTTCTGCAGCAGAATTACAGCCTGTTCCAAAACTGTGCAGCTATTTTGCCTATTTATCAATCAAGATTTGCATGTTTACACACCAGATGCCTAAATATGATCCAATGGCCATTACCATTCTTGTGTTAGAGGAAAGACAGATTACACTATCCTGGAGCCAGCTGTTTGTAAAACTGTTGTAAAGAAAGTATATGCAGAGACCACGAAAGTATATGCAAAGACCACAAATCTCTTACTAAGCATATTGATGCAAGTCTTGCCACTAAGTTTAAGAGATTCAAATTTAGACCTGATAAGCACCTGCTGCCAGAAGTGGTAGCTGCTTATGTCAGTCATTTCCAAGACCCAGCAAGCACACTGAATTCAGCAATCTCCAGTAGTAAAGAAGACTTCAGACTATAGCCATTTGCTTGTCACCTTCCTTTAGGTGCCAGGTTCTTCAGGAAAAGAAGTCTCAAAAACATTCACAGATGACCTGTTAATTTGATGTATCAGAACAAGTATTATAGTCATGGATCATACACCCTAGAGAGGAGAGAATTTAGAAGATAATTTATTTAAAATAAAATTCCAATAAAAACATGACTCACTGAGGACTGGGTAAGTCTTCCAATAACACAGGCATTTTGGAAAGCCTCTCTCTTCACAGTTTTAAAAATCTAACTAAGTTGCTCAGATTGCAAAAGGAAATTCTAGCATTTCTATAGACATTTCAGCAATGGAGAGCTTTAAAAGTTCACCTTTGTGTTGGTATTTCTCTTACTCAGGATAAAAGAGGCAATTATGCTGGAGTACAATTCAAAATAACAGGATCAACCTCTGTATTCTTTTGCAACAGACCAAAGATTATGTGTTCCTGTTACCTTTGGGATGTGTTAGAAAAATCCCTAGTGTGTAATTTGCAGCTAAGCTTCTTCAGAAAGAAGTCTAGTTCCTGTCCTCCAAAGGCCTTAAATGATGTAACTTAAAGAACATCAGGCATAAGAGATTCACAGGCAAGGGCGATTCACATCACAGAAACATTTATGTGGTGTTCTTAACTGCTAATGTGGGAAGACTCATTCAATCCCCAGGAGCACAAATTTCTTCCAGCAAATGAAAATTGTCTAGGGTCCCATTTGTGTCCGTGTGCATGAAGAAGCTATTGCAAAACAAATAAATCAGATGTGAATTTAAAGTACAATAGACATTTGTCTTGTTTCTCTTATCACTCTGGCTCCAGCAGGTTACACTGGGGTGGCTACAGAAGCCACTGTTCCCAGCTGGACATGTTGCCCCTCATTCAGAGGTTTCTGCCTCCATTATTCGTAAAGCAGCTGTTGGGCCACAACAAATTGCATGCTCAAATTAAGGAAAAACATCCGGCACAAATCATGCCTAAGAAAGCATACTTATCCTAGGTAATCCTAGGCATCCTAAGCATTGTCAAGGTCATAAGTAAACAAGATTTGTAGGTAGCCTGAAAAAAATATGACAACAAGGATTCATAGGATATGTCATGCTTTATCTGTGAACAGGGTGAAAATCGGAGTGCCCCCAGAAGCTCTCACCAAACGTGATCTAAATATAACCAATGTCCATACCAAAAACAATGTCTTTCATACCATCTAACTTGAGAGGCTTCTTTCATAAATGAGCCTTCACAGACCAACAGAATTCTATTTGTCCCACACAGGCAACTTCTTTTGAAATAGCTAATTATGTAAAAATAACTGCACACATAGACAACCCTCCAACAATTGTAAGGTCAAATAGATCTTTTGATATACCTATGAGTCTTTAGACTTTAATCTGAATGGTAAAAAAAAAATGGACGTGGCCACTTACCAAAGGGACGTACAACCTGAAATACTTTTAAACCAAAAACTACTTCCCACTTTCTCATACAGGTTTTAGTATTAGCAACAAATAAATAAATAAATAAATAAATAAATAAAAATAAGTTAAAGACAATTACTTTTAAAATAGATTTTTGGTTATGCTTTTAGTTCTGGTTTGGGGATCTTTAAGTAATGGTGGATAAAATTCACCTTTATGAGTACAAATACAGATAGAAAGGTCACACATTATTTCAGGTAATTGGCCAGAATTACTTTTTTTGATGCTTCAGAATTATTTCTATGTCTCCTAAGAAAATGCTGTTTCTATTTATGTAGAAAAGCTTCCAGGAGACCATTTTAGCTTCTGAAAAGGCAAGGACAGCAATACTTCTCATACCTGTCAGGCTGCGTGATAAGCCTCATGCTGCATTTTGCTGATCACATTGGGCTCCAAAAGAGGCAAATATTATAACTTTATAATATGAAATTGTGTTCCTGCTGAGCATGAGACCTGATAGCTGACAGCCATTTCCCCTGGATTTAAAGAAGCCATTCAGCAAAAATCGACGTGTCATGTTTCAGCAAGCAGGAGCTGTCTCTGGTTCTTACAATCTTATACATAACCTCCTATGTTATAATTTTACCTGTGTTTTAGTATGTTGTCATTATGTCTTCCAAAACAATGGCTTCTCCTGGGTGACCAGTGCAGAGAAGGGAGTAGCCTAAACAGACAGTTTTATTAGTCAAGCATTCTTAAAATCATCTCTCTGTAATGAAGTCATCAACATTATAAGGAGTGTTTAGACTGATTTGAAAATGCTTCTGACATAAGGTGTCATCACATGCAATGTGTTTCAAGGAACATGTTGAAATGGCAAAGGTGAGGACTTCAATACTGGATCCCCAGCAAAATTTAGCTTCTTTTGAAAAACAGAACACATTGTCTGTAAAGATTAGGGGGGTTCACTTGACAACCGCAAATCTGAAAGAATTCAGTTACTGCCCCAGAAGAGTTGAAAAAAAATGTGTAGATGTTGTGCTTAGAAACATCATTTAGTGGTGGACCTGGCAGTGCTGGGTTAATAGTTGAACTTGATGATATTAGAGGTATTTTCCAATGCTAATGATTCTATGATTCTAAGTACTTGCAGTTAGCTCTGACCTTGCTTTTTTTTTTTTTTTTTTTCCCCCAATTAATGAAAAAGACGTGGCACTTGTAGGGGTTGAAAAATATGTTGTGATTGTAACTACAGAGTCATTCAGGTCATACAGTCGGGATTCTGCCAAAGCCAGATAAAGGTGCAGGCTGCCAAGTGGCTTGGAGGTGCTTCTTCTGCTCCTGTTAATATGCCAGTGAGACCACGGTCATACTCCAAAACGCTTTGAAGCTGCCCAGGGAGAAAGCACAGAAGTGCTGTACAGACTCACACAGTCCATCCTTTGTAGTGGCAACCTTACTTCTGTGTGTGTCTTCACGTGTGTCTCCTGCATGGTTTGCTGGGTATGTGTCTCAGCCTGTGTTTCTCCATCGCCCCATCCTCCCTGGATAAACTGTCAGCACTGCCAGCTCTCCTGACAGCAGCAGTTCAAACCTTGCCATGAGGTAGATGTCAGCTTTGTCTCCCGTTCCTTTGTCAGTCACCTTCCATTTTGGACAAATGAGTTTACAGCTGTTTCACCTCCGAGTTTCTTTGCATGGCTGCAAGGCCAAGCTTCAGCACAGGTGCTGCCCTCCATTGCTTTTGGTGAGACTGAAATTGTGCCCAGTGACAAAATGATGGGAGTTGTGGAAATCCTAGAGACAAGCAAGAAAACGAGACAGTAGTGAGTGCCTGAGGAGGCATGAGGCATGGGAAGGATGGAGTCCTGGCACAGTGTTGCCATCACACAGGCTCAGGTGGAGAAGGTAGTAGGAGCCATGCACGACCTTCTAGGGGAGGGAAAACATGGCAAAACAGCAAAAAACTCTGCATGACAGCCCCTGGTCTCACAGGTCACTGGGGCAGAGGTGCTGCTATGGCCACTATGTGTGAAAAGTCACACAGAACTAAAAGAAGGGGGTTGGAAGATAAATATTTACTTCCTTGTAGTTCGACTATTTTATTTTTTAACCTGTATTTAATTTAATATATGTAGCTCTAATAATTACTTTAAAATTATTTTTAAATAATTAATAAAAATATTACTTAAATTACTACTGAAAAGTTTTCAGCGCATGAGAATTCATTAGTTTAACAAGACTTAATATTCCAACCATAATTATAACCCTCAAAAAAGGAAGCTTTTAAGTCTAAAGTTTTTCTAGGAGTTAACAAGATGTTTA
The DNA here is from genome assembly GCA_035583135.1 of Lophotriccus pileatus. NCBI lineage: Eukaryota > Metazoa > Chordata > Aves > Passeriformes > Tyrannidae > Lophotriccus > Lophotriccus pileatus. The sequence continues at coordinate 25,431,589 of JAWWES010000041.1, forward strand.
GTGTTCAAGAACACTTTACACATAGAGGTATAGATAATTCTAGCCAGAAATATGAAAGACTTAAAGCCTTGACTGAAATCTGTACATCAGTATGAAATGTATCTCCAGTAACTGCTACAGTATCTTTCTGTTCTATTTCATAGCTTTTTTAACACAATGGGCTATCAACATATCCTCAACAAATTGAAATGGTTATTTAATTTTATCACAACTCTACCTATCTTTAAATAAGCATTTCAGAACTGTCTTATTCTTCTGCAATCTATAGTCTCATTCATACCTCAGGGCAGCTGCTATCAGATCATTCTTAATCCATAGTAATAAGAGATAAAATTTTAACAAAATCTAGTATGGAGAATGCTCACTTCATGGTATTTGTGTCACAGTTGTTTTATTAGATGTTCTGGAGAAGTAAAGAGAAACCATTCTTCTAATAGTAGATAATATTTATCTGTAGTGCTCTTATGGGAAAACTATTGCAAACATTTTAGTAATTACTGTCAAAATTTCTGAAACAACATTAATATTCATGGTTCCATTTTTCCTATGACCATTCTTTAGGCTCCTAAATCCTGATCCTTAAAAAGGATGAAGAGAATACCAACCCTTTAAATTTTATTGCTAACACCTTAGGCATTACCATCATTGAGGCCAGATTTAACCAAACCTAAAACACAATCTGTGCACAAGAAGAATACCACATGTGCAAGGCAAGCGCGCGCTTTGGCACTCCTTGGTCTTCCTGAAGTATATTACACCACCTGCAATGTGTTGTCCTGAAGACAGAGCTCCTTTTGATGTTGTATGAATAGACTTTGTTGTTGGTCTTAGCTGGAAGTTTGACTTGAACTTTGGTAGAGTTCCAAATAGTATTCAAGAGGCAGAAGAGATTAAAAGGAGTTGGGCAATCTTTGGAACAGACAAGAACACTTTATGCATTCTAGAGATGTATTTCCTTTATATGTTATATCTAATAATACCCAAAACATCTTCTCACACACCCTCCCAGCACTTAGGAGGAGAAACAAAGAGAAAAGTGAAATGACACAGCATACCCTGATCTATCCATGGCATCACAGAAACAAGCCTGTAAATTTGGTTCCTGTCTCAAAAATTCACATGTGGCTTAGTCTTTCTCTGGGTACTTTTTAGCACATGCAACTCCAATCAGACTGTCAGGTCATCTTAGTTTATGAATCAGGTTATCATGCCTGAAATACAAGATTACAGGAAACTGCACTATTTCCCAAGTTGAAAATGACCTACTATATAGCTGCATTGCTATTGAGCTGTACTGGAATTATACACACCTGACCCATATCGGAAGACTGGAATTTGCATCCCAGGAATTGAGAACATCTTTCAGACTATCAGGTTCCACAGATGCACAAATAATCAAACAAAACTTTTCCTACTAGCACCAAACTTTCTTAAAGTTACTGTGTCTGAATTGATTACTCAGCAAGTTTATGCACAGCCGCTGACAGAAACATGAATCAGTGTTAAAACCACATACTATTTTGACTGACATTGGAAGAAAACCAGTTAGACCTGCTGGACGTTTTGATATCTCTTGCTAAATCAAAGGGATTTTATGAGTTAATCTTTTATGGCAGCAAGAAATCAGCTGAGAAGAAATTCAATCTAGAAAGCCTTTGTTAAAGCAATCATGACATTGACTCTGTTCATTTAATAATTCCAAATAACAGGGGAATGTGCTCAAACTAAAATCTATTTAAAAACCCGCAGATTTTTAAGGGAATTTAGGATTACTTTTCAATAAGTTATGTTTATATTTAATGATTTCTGTAATAGAGTATTAAGCATGTTTGCGATGCTCATGTTGCAAAGAAGTTGTACAATGAATACAGAATTTATTAAAAAATGCATTGACTGTTTTCAGCATTAAAGGTTTGTTTTACTTCCCACAGGTGTACATAATATCCCGAACAACTTAGGTATAAAGTACTCTGCTGGTTTTTCAGTAAGTATTTCAGTAGTTCCATGAAATTTAATTCCCACTGTACTATTACATAAGTGGCAGTCTGAAGGGGTTAACAAATTCTTAACTTTTTTCCGCTGTGTCAAAAGGAACAGCTCCTTTCCATGGACAGACACAGGTGGTATCTGCTGGCCACAATGGAGGCAGAGAATGTATTGTTTATCAGAAATGCTGGCTGCTGTCAAAATTATTCCTGACATTTTGCAGCACAAGCTAGCAAGTAAAAGACACGATTTCAATAAATAAAATCTCTTATCAGTATCTAATTCTCATGGTCTTGAAGATACTTAATTAGACTGTACAATGAGCCCCTATTTTAAGCTTTCTCCAAGCTGTGTGCCTCTACCTACTTGAGGAGCAACTTTAACTCGGTCTTCAGTAGAAAAATCTTCTGCTTTCCAGAAACAAAATGTTTATTTATGTAAACATTGTGACTTCAGATGCAAACCAAAGTCAATAGCAAATCTATTTTTTTCCTCTAAAATACACAGGGAACTAAGTAAAGGGACTGCAGGTGTAAACATACTTTTAGAAGTGTTAGTCTCCAGATACGGCATCCAGGATCTGTAGTTATAAAATTATTGTTATGGGTAGCAGTTTTAATTACTGTGTAATTTTAATTACTAAATTACTGAAGTGTGCTTGAAGAATGTAATAATGGACCAGCTCTCCTACTTTTTAAGTCACATTTTCTTATTTCCATTGCTTATAAGACTCCACAGTTACTGAAGAAGAAAAATCTTCAGTAATTCCATTTAATATTCCATTGCTGCCTGTTTGTCTCCCCATTGGATACATGTAGCAAAAACACTTCCACATCTAACAGAGAACATTTTATTCCTTTTAAATTACCACAGTGTTTCAGTATTCCATTAAAATCATAACACGCTTTCAGTAATATTTTTGCACATTACATTGCATTAGAGAATCTAATGGTGATGTCATCACACGGGACAGACTGTTGTCTAGAAAGGTTTATTCTCTTTGATGTCATTTTTTTGGTACTCTTTTCAAACAACAAGCATCTGTAAGATAGAAGGGATGAAGAGGCTGAGAAGACTTGATTGTCAAAACTACCGGTGAAAGAGATGGAAGCAAAGCACTGCTGATGTGCACAACTCAGAAAATTTTTATGTTGCTTTTCTTCCACAATTTCCCCAGGGAGAAGGACTGAAAATACAGGCTGCTGTCACCCTTCCTTCAGGAAGGAAGAGCACTTCCACTTTATATAATCTCATAGTGAAGATGTGGGTTCAGATGCCCTCAGGCAAAGCAGGGATGTGAACTGGTTTTCCCACATCCTCAGTAAATGTTCCAGCCACTCGTGTACTGGAAAGTGCTGGGATTATTCTTCCTTCCAGCCTGTGAAACGAGACTTTTGATTCTAATGCTACTCAAGAAAAGTGATGGGCACTAAAATATTGCAGAAATGTCAAAAGAAACTGTTCTAGTCTGCCCTAAATTTGCCTTTTTAGTTTATTTATGTATTTATTTAGAAAATAACTACTACACAGAGGATCTTCCATCCATTTTCTACATTCAAGGTAGTAAGTCCAGCTGCTCAAAACTATTCTTTCTCGGATAGTCAAACTCCATCATCCCTATCAGGACACAGGTATTGTTTTATATTTATATTTATATATTGTCTTTATCACCTTGGATATCCTTAGTGATCATTCTGCTCTTGTGCCTTAGGGACAGACATAAGATTTATGTCCATCTTCATTTTCCTGTACCATGTTCAAGAAACATATAGATGACACATGTTTTTTCTCCAGTTTGACAGAGCACTGGGACATCAGTTCCATCTGGCCTGACAGAACCAGTCCTGCTTTAATGGCCCACTCCATCACCCACCGATATCTCCATGCAGCAGTTTGGCAAAGCACCTCCTTCAATCACTTTGCATTTGAAGTCTATTGCTTCAACAGACTCAACTTTCATCACATATTCTGAGGAAAGTATCTGTGTATCCTGTGAGCATAAAGCCTCTTCCTCAGGTATTCTTTCATTTCCATTTTCGTAAAGAGAATGAAAATGCTTATTGAAACTAATCTTGCTTATTGATACCAAACTTCTAAGAAGGGAAAATAAATTTTGTATCTTGGTCTATTTTCATATAAAACTACTTGTGCTAAAAATTATATACTTCTCTACTTCCTATTTTTTAATAATAGCTTGTACCTCTAGATATGAAAGTTGTCTGTGCAAGTACAGAGTTGAATTCTTTCATTTGTTGACATATTTCTAAAATATCAGAAAATAATCAAAATATTGAAACTATAAACCAACAACATATTAAAAAGGGATAGTCATGTAAAATTGTACACTGAAAAATCATAGTAATAAGGTATGCATAATATTAATACTATACATTTTGAAATAATTTTGATAAAGCTACTTTGTATTTAAAACTACTTTGTCAGTTTTAGAAAGAACTCCTGAGAACTGAAAAAACACAGTGATAACCTCATTCAAATAGTAATTTATTATTCTGAAAGAGAATAGTTCACATAAGCACAATTTCTCCCCAATTCTTCAGTTTACAATTAGATTTCTGATTTTCCAAACCACAGGCACACTCATATTTTGACTGGGTAACCTACATTTCCAAGTCTGGAGGCTCATGACTGGGGGGGTTGATGTCACAGCATCTGTTAGGTATCCTCCAAATGCTTCAATCTCTTTTCTGTCACTCTGGTACTCCTTCTCTTCTGAGAAGCCTCCCTCAGTGCTCTCCTAAGTATCATGCCACATGCAGAAGACTGGCTCATGCATTTCCTCTTCATTCTCTGCTTCCCCAAATCCTACATAATGTGAAAATGTCAAGAACATTAACCACCATGTAGGCTCCCCGTTAACTGGAATGTTCCTAGTGATTATCGCTGTAATCTCTTTTTACACCACCTTAATCCTTCTTATGTGGACTCACATATAAAACTGGAAAGAAAAATATTTCAGAAAGCTATCATTAACCCTAGCACCAAGCTTTATTTCTAATTCAGATTTAACTTCCTGAACTAGTTTGGTGAATATGGAATACAATAATCCATATCAGAAAAAGACTTCTGGATGTTTTCCAAGTCAAAGTAGAATTACTATATACTGGGGTTTTTTTTCTTTAACATCAGTTATTTCATCATCAGTTATTTCAGTTTCAAAACTAAAAGAAAAATGTAGCTAAAGAATAGCTCAAACAGTACACTGGACTTGCCTTTCTTAATGTTGATGTTAGTAGCAAAAGTTTAAATGCTCCTTCCATCATTGTCCTGTATTTTGAGTAAAAAAACAACCAACCAACCAAAAAAAACGAGTAAAAAACCAAACCAAACAAAAAAGAAATACGCTGACAATAAAATACATAACAACATGTAAACATAGGGATGGAAGAGTCAAACTGCACTGAAGTTTTTTAAGCACTTTCTGAGAAATATCAGCACTGAAAACGTTGGACCTTCAAGCTTTATGTGGGCACTTCAGGGTGATGGATGAGATGCAGTATCTGCCTACCTAGCTCAGAGTCAGGTGAAAAAGGGATGTTTTTGTAGTCAATAACAATGGATAACTTTTCTTTGGACCTTAGTGTTTTGCCTTGACAATCTGCACCTTCAAAAGAATTTCATCAGAAAAGCAGAAAATCACCGTGCTCTGTCATTAGCTGTAAAATCTTTTGGGCAGGACCATCTAAGGAGGAGCCGTTATACACCCCACTGCATAAAATTGTATGTGTCACTGACTCCTCATCAGGGTGAAATCTTAACCCTACTCACGTCTGATTTGTGACCAATTTAATTGTAGCCGCAATTACCTCCTTCATGTTTTTTAACATCTTCAGAGAAAACAATTAGCTGCTTCCAGCCAAAGTAAACAAGGAAGCACCTTCATGGCAGATTTCCCTGCCATGATCTTGCGAGGAATGGTTTTGTCTATCCTATTTCTAATAATGACTAACAGAGAGACCTGAAGTACTTTGGGTTTTGGGGAAAGGTTGAAGCTGGGCAGAGAGATCTGCAGACAAAGGTTTTCCCCCGTAAAGTGTAGTTTTGCTGGCTGCAGGTGTTGGGCCTGCTCCAGCAGTGTATTTCCACCCAAATAAATGTCACAAACTGTGCTCTGCTGAGAATGGGCCCGGCAGCTCCACGAAGACCTAAAAAAGCCTGTACAAACCTGTGCTCTTCAGCTGCCCTCGCCCACACCGCGGACACCAACCTGCCGAGGTTTGAGTGAAGGTATTTTGAACTGGTTTTTTCCCACAAGGTCTTTTGTAAGTGGGGAATGAAGTTTGCCCCCGCCGTGTCAGACGGACCCACAGCGGGATCTGTTACGGGGGCCTCTTGGGAATGGGTTGTGAACTGGGGTAATACATGAAGGGGAGGGGGAAGTTGCACTGCCCCTGGTCCCTCAGGGTGTTCTCTCCCTCATTTCTCCCGCTGGTTTACCGATCACCGCAGTGACTCGCTCCCATGTGGGGAGTGGGAAATTTTGGTGGCAATAAGCCAGCCAAAAGCTGGGGAGCCCGGCCAGCCCCGTGCCTTCCAGGACGAGGGACTGCGAGGAGCCCGAGGATGCGATCTGCTGGAGCGAAATGAGCAGCAGCGCAGCGGCCTCCCTGTCCCGGCAGGACTCGCTGTCCCGGCAGGCCGAGCGCGGGCGCCGCGCATGCCCGGCCGGCACAGCCCGGCACAGCTCACGCCCCCTCGGCCGGGCCGTCGCGGCGGAGCAGCGGGAACACCATGGAGGCCGTTCCGCAGCCCCGGCCCCGGCCCGGCGGGGCCGCCGCCGCCCCGCCGCCGCCCCCGGAGCAGGAGCGGAAGCTGGAGCAGGAGAAGCTGTCCGGGGTGGTGAAGAGCGTCCACCGGCGGCTGCGCAAGAAGTACCGAGAAGGTAACGCGGGGGAGGGGCCGCCCCGGCCGGGCCCCCCGCTGCCCCCGCCGGCGGCGGATCGGGGTGTCCCCCCGCGGGCAGGGCCGGCGGGCCGGGCCGGTACCCCTGGCGCTGCCGAGAGGGGGTGTCGGGGGGGGGTGGCCGGAGCAGCGGCCGGGAGCAGCTCCGCGCTCGCTTCCTGCTCCTCCCCGGCAGAGCGGGGTCGGCGCTGCCATCGGCTCCCCGCAGCCTCGCCGAGGGCACCTGGTTGGGACTACCGGAGCTGTGCCACTCTCCTGGAGCTGCTGGCACGACAGCCTCCTTCCTGGCTGGGGAGGGAGCGTCCCAGTCGAGTAGCAGTGTTTTCCAAACTGAGGATCTGCAAGAGCGAGGACAGTAGGTCATGAATGCCAAGAGAGATTGAATGGTGATCTGGAAAGGCACAGGTCTTTGTGAATTATATGCGTCTCCGGTCTTTCAGTCGTAGAGCAGTAGTTCGGGCTGGAGCACTAAGCAAAAGGGTTGGGGTAATGCGGTTGTAAAATAAATTACTTGGAGTCCTTGGAAAGTCTACTTTGTCATCAGTATTAATGCCCTTATGCAAGGTTCCTGTGGGGGCTGTTGGAATGCTTTAAAATCTCTCTGAAATGCTAGCACAGATTGTAGAACATTTATCAATTCATTCTTGCAGTCCACAGCTCTTTGGTGCATACCTGCAGAAGGACACACATAAAATGGGGAGCTCTTCCTGTTGTAGGCACTAGTTCTTGCCTCTCTATATCTGCATATGACCCTTCGTTGAAGAAACAAGGTCATACTGCCTTCTGGACTTCCAAAGTCTCCCCTGGAGCCAGTTCGTGGGATTTGGGCACAAATGGCTACCTATCTAGACATTGATTGAATGTTGCTGTTTGTTTTGGCCTTGGTGAGCCAAAACTGAAAGATCTCCCTTCTTCACTTAGATGTTGGGAGAATGAACCTAATAGATTTAAACATTGAAATTCTGGCAGAGGAGTCCAGCTTTTAGCAGTTTGTATTTCTCTGTTATTCCAGAGTGCCTCCAGATTAAGACAGACAAACGTTGGCACTGTTAACTTTTTTATTAAAGTGAGCAATCTCTGTAACAACTGAATTTTTTTAGGTAAGAGCCTAGATTACATGGAAGTCATTGTAAGCCTACTTCTCAACAAAGAGCAAGTTTGTGTGCAAGGGGATGTTGTGTGTAAAGGTTAAGCAAAAGACACAATAGCACCCTTATTTTACTTTGTATGTCTGTAAATCATGCATTAGTGAAAACTTCAGAGTGATTTTTCTAGTCCCTCTAAATTAGCAACATGATACGTCATTTCAGTGAGAGTTCAACAGTTCAACACATCTGTACAAGGAGAGCTCCACCCATTACCTACTCGTCCAGTAGTAGGTGGTCCTTACAAGTTACCAGTGGTTAGTGGTCATTGGTACGTCGTGTTAGGTTCTTTTAACTTAGGAATTTTATTTTTCTTGTCTTTTGTCCCTACATCTCTCTATGGTTCTAAAAGAAAAATTGAGAATCTCCTTCTTAAAAGCCCTTAGTGCCATTCTGAAATTGTAATACAAGGACATGCTTGACATCTGAAGGATCTTTTATTGGATTTTTTTTTTCTCTAATACTCGGTGACAATCACTGGCAAGTAACTTAGCCTGGAAAAATCAAAGGTGGCAGTTTGCTAAAGCAAAGTAAAAAATCAAGAACTAATCTGTAATTTCTCAGTGCAATTTGAATTATAACTTGAGTATGAAAAGGCAAAGAGAAAACAGCCACATCCTTGCTTATGTGCTTAGAGCTCACTACGCAGGGAAAGTGTCTTGACTCCACAGTGCAGTGCACTCACCTCTACAGGAAGCAGTAGCATTATTCTGTATTATTCCAGAATCTTGTATTCTTTTTTCCTTTTTTTAACTCTGCCTCTTTTTACATTTACTAGAGTTCTGTGAAGCCAGTTTCCATTTTGGCTAAATAAGCAAACTTGCAAAATTGCTGTTGCATGGACTTCAGTGCTTTGTAGGAACTAAAATAAAATTGCATATTAATTTTGTTATTAGATGAAAAAGCATGTTGAGTACCCTTCTGAAAGCTACATTATTATGTTGCACAGGGTAGATATGTTTAAGAAAGCCCCTAATATTGTAATATGATCTGAAGTTATTGTCTTCTCTTAGAAGTGTTGCATTAGATGTGTCCTTGAGACACTGAGATGTGTGTAGATAGAAGTTATACAGGCTTGATTTTAGTAAGCTGATTTCTTAGAGAATTCAGCCTTGCTGATGTTAGCAAGATTTGTGTTTTAATGGACAATTGTAAAAGGTAAGTTAGAGTATTATCTGAGTTGCTTATAACTATCACCACTGCTACAATTTTGTTTAATTTCTGCAGTGGTTCCCCTCTTTTTTGTAGATGACCCAGTGGAAAAGTGACAGTATGGTCCAAAACTGCAAGCTTACATGTTTTTGAAGAAGTTGCATACTTGTCAAAGTGCAAGAGCAGTATTTCTTAACTAGGGATGCATTGCAGCAAATTTTTTGCTCTTACTAAGGAATTGCTGTAGTTTAGTCAGCATCATGTCATCTAAAGGGTTTGATTTTTTTTTTTAATTTGTTTTTCTCTGGTTAAAAACTAACTCTTGAGATTGATCAAAACTGAACCTTGGCTTATTTTTTAATTTCTGCACTTGTTGAATTGCTTCTACTAGTAAGTACAGTGTGTTGATTTGTTATGTACTTCTGTACTGTGACTCATGTCATATCATAGTCCCAGAACATGCCAGTGTATTTAGGACAAGCATTTATCATCTTTGAAATGGTGCAGCTGAAATGCTTTTAAGTTTGCACTGAAGTGCATGTTTTTGTTTTCTGAAATAATTTTAGGTTTTTTATTGTGTGATTAGTACTTTAGTCTCTTGAACTTGGTTCTGTTGCTTTGTATCACAGGTGACCCCAGATTTTACAGTTTTTCTCTGTGCATCTTTTGGGCACCTGTAGCTATGGGCTGGAACATGTTGTGTTGGTTGCATAAATGCATGGATGTTTCATACATTGCTTGTAGGCTGATGTCTGTTGAGCCTGGCAGACAGACATGTAAAAGCAGATTTAGTGGTTCATACGGAACTACACAAGATCTACTGAACATCTGCTGTGTGATGTATGTTTGTTTCCAGTTGCTTGTAGTAGCCAAGTAGGTTTAATTTTTACTGGAATAAAAATCCTTTCCCCTGATACAGAGGCATTCTGTTTTTCTATCAGTTGTTTATTACCTTTGTAGTCATGCAGAGCTGTATTTATCAAGTAACATTTTCTCTGCAGCATAACCCTCAGTTATAGATGGATTTGTATGTAGTCTGAAAGATGATTTGCAAGACCCTGTAATTCTCCCTCAAAATGTCATATTGAGTACTGGTGGAAAAAATTGCGGAGGTATCTGTGAAAATATTTTATAACATGTTTTCCTGTATGTTCACCAAAACAGTTCATTTCTGCTTAGATACACCTGTTAAGGGTGTTCAGGCTTAAAGAATCACACAGAATTGGTGTTTGTCATGTTACTAGTTAACAAATCACAGAAGCTGGCAAAAGCATTTCTAGGTGGTAGTTTGATTCCTTAAAAGAAAGACTTGTTGAAACTTCATAGAAATGAATAACAGCTTTCTTAAAGGTTTTTCAAATTCAGAAAATCAGGAAGAATTTACAGGACCCTGCCTGATGATAAGTAGCCCAAGTAGGTAAGTGGTTTTAGACATTCAGACAGAAGAGTTCATTGGAAGTCAGTTGCTTCATGGCATCTTTGTCTCTCATGTTTTTCATGAAAAGCCTTGAGAGAGCTTAAGTTCTTCTCAGTGTGAAAGATTTTGAAGTGTTGTTGTTTTTTAGAGGACAGGAAAACTTTATCATTGAACTCTACAGGATAAGTTTACAGTTGTTAGTAATTTTTGTTAAATATAACTGGTTTACAGTAGAAATAAACCTATGTTTTCAAGATCTCAAGTTGTGTTTCCTCATTTGCATTAATTTCTTGGAAGAAGAAGACATTTTGTAATACTAACTGTTCCATTTTCAAGCAATAGAAACTAAATTTTATTTAATAAAATGAAAATTGATAGTATTTTATGTCATGAGGTTTAAGGTACGGTTGCTTTTAAAGTGTACACACCACAGTTTTGCAGTGAAGCTTTCATTATAAATCCCATAATATTTTACATTTTGCAGGATTTAATTATTGCTAGTTAGTCCAGAAGTTTGAAAAAGCACTGGCTGCAACACAAGCTTGCACCCATTGAACAAACAGGTTTATGTCACCCTCTTCCCTGCTCCTTTATTGCCCTAGCAGGGACGTTCATGTTCCTATTGCAGCGTCAGCATAATGAAATCTGTACCTGTGCATCAGCTGCTTCCAATTTTTGCTCCTGCATTTGCACAAATTACCAAATTCAGTAGTTTGTGTTAAAAGTGTTCATCTCTGTGTTGGTCCATCCCACAAAGTCAGGCCTGGGGAAGAGGAGAGTGAAGTTTCCAGCAGAGTAGATCCAACACCTGGGGGCAGTAATTGCTCAAACTAATGCCAACAGGCTCCCCAGTGTTTGTGTGACAGCCATCAGAGACTTGTAGCAGATCAGAGACACAGATCAGTCTTCGAGCTGATCTAAGCTGACCCCGTAGATGCTGAAGTATCAGGTGAATTGCGCCCTCTGAGTCTGTTTAGCGTAAACAAATGGATAGGATTTTAGGGTCAAATGTAAAAATCCACATTTGGTCAAATGAATCCTTTCTATGTAAGTAGATACTGAGAGAAAATTAGATTCTTGCACTTTGTGTTTTTTTATATATTTTTTTTTGAAGTATTTCAGTTAAATCCTGAAAAATGTGAAGCAAACAGTAGTCAGCTAAGAGAAGAAAAATATTATCTCTGATTGCTTGAACTTTGTCCAAGTTGAAGTTCATGTTCTGTACGCAGACATGTAAAACTGGAAAACATTGAAGCCAAAAATACCTAGTGCCTTTCATAAGGAACGCTAGATATGCTTTTAGAAGACAGATGTTCAGTAAGTTTATCTTGTATATACTGAAAATTATGAATGTCATAATTGCTGACACTCTTCATGTAATTAATTTTTCTTATCATTGCCACAGCATCCATACATTAGTAGTACAGCTAAATGTCAACAGGCAAGGTTAATGAGGAAATTTTGTCAGATGGTCATAGGAAGTTAATTTCAGCTTTAGCCTAGTGAACAGTGTAAGATTGCTTTTCCCATTTACTGTTTAATATGTTGTAGAAGCTAGTTTACTGTTTCCAGCAAGTGAGAGGTGGTCTTAAGAGACTGAAAATGAGGTGGATTTTTTTCATTCTGCAGTGCATTGCCATCAACAAAAAAAAACCTTCAGCTATTTTGCTAGGCATTGCTATGGCCAGCAGCCTATCATCTGAAATTATCCAGTATTGTCATGGATGCTCGTTAGTTTTGGGGATAGGTTTGAATTTTCACAATGAGCAATATTTATTTCTATTAATTTATTATTAACATTAATAACCATTATACAAATATTAACATGTCCGTTTTGCTTCTGTCTTTCATTGGTAGTCAATGTATTGAGCTTATTTTCTCTTCTATCAGAGCCATCAAAGCTCTGGTAGAGAGGAAAATAGGAAGGCAATTTGCTGTAAATGGAGGTATTGAAAAAAGAGTGGATTGAATCTGTTTTTTTTGCATTATTTGTATATTTGCCTAAGCTTCAGACCCTTAAACCCTTGTTCGAGTTCTTTTTTTTTTCCCCCCTCTCAATTACAGCTACCTTGAATTCAGAACATTTTAGTTTTCCAAAAGGAAATAGTGGCAGTTCTAATTCCATATTTTCTCGAGTGCTAAAGTCATGTTTCTTTTAGAGGAAGTTGTTGCTTAAGGTTTAAACCTGCAATGTGTTAAGGTTTAAACCTGAAGGCTTAAGTGCACAGTATCAGTTAAATTTTGGGATGCAAAGTTTATTTGGTGATGGATGAAGTCTTTTGTGCTCAGTTTTGAGATTTTCAGAGGTGGCAGCACTGTTTTTTGAAGAGTACCAATGAAATTAAGGAAAATAATAATTACACATCTCTTCTTGTGGGTGCAGCTAATACTTTTATATTTATTTTACTTCTATATGCCAAGTATTTTATTGCTTGATAAAACAGAATTATTCAGATCAGTTGTTTGGGGTTTTATCCCATTCCAAAATGAAAATTACTGCCTTTAGCAAAACTGAGCTCTATTTCCTTTATTTTACAGAGGGTTGTGTTTTGTTAAAAATGCCAGTTGATATGATTTGTTCTGTCAGAAATTGGAGAATAATTGACTAATTAATTTTTCTGTTTACTTCCTAAGCATGCTTTAAATGGCAGTTCAATTTAACACTCTACAAATAAGTGTCTTTTAAAAATAAAATATTTTTTTTTAAAAAATGGGATGGAAGAAAGCTCTTTTTTTGTTCCTAATAATAGACTTCCTGGAGAGAAGAGTTATGGTGTAGGATTATCCCATCAAGAACCGTCTTCTCACACTGTTCTAGGGAGCTTTGATGAGACTTTGTCAATAAATGGGGAATGAGGGGAGTTCTTACCAGTCTTGTAGGATTCTTCTCTATTAGGAGTTTTTCGGTTGTTGAAACTTATAGCTAACGTTAGGTTTCTATTGCTGTTACCCACAATTAAAATTATCTTGTAATTGAAAAATAACTTCTATGTTCCTGACCTGTTCTCCTTGTGACAGTATTCAGCAGCTGCTGATTACTCTGTGGGTGGGTTCAGGGTTATGACTTGGCTGTTCTGCAGCCAATATTAATGTGGGTGGAAATTACTTAGATGGATTCGTCTGTTCTAGGTAAATAGTATTAGATTTTTGTTACTGCATTAGAAAAGGGTGTGCTACAGAGAACAAGTTGGTCAGTCATGTGTTCACTGACAATTCCTGGAAGCAGTGGGCTTTGGCCTTTCTTGTTTTTAAAGGAATAGTTCAAGGTAAAAAGTAGGTAATTTATTTTCTAGGTAATTCTGGATAAAGTAGAGCAAATATTAAATAATTTTAAAATAACGTCACTATAGTGATTTGAGTTTGTGAAACTCCTGTTACAAGCTAGGTTTGCCACTCAAACTTTCCAGCTGAACACTGGCGTAACTGCTTCCTTGATGGAGATCTGAGCTGTGTGAAGATCTCTGAAGATTCAGTGCCCAGAAGAGGTTTTAAATTGCCTAAAAAGTGATCTCTAGGTGCACAGTAAGAGTGTTGAGTCACCTTTAACTTTATATTATGGTATGGTCATGAGTATGTGAGATGAAAAAATTAGTACACAAAATCAAGTATTAAATTTAAGATGTGATCAAAGATGCAAGACTTTTTGTTCCATTAGATTAGCCTACCACAAATTGCTATTTTATTTGCAGTGTTACTGATTGCTTAACAGAAGGGGTTTTTGTCTTATTTTTCTAGTAACTATTACTTCTGTGGTGAAACCTTGCTGCGTATTTTACTGCCCTTTTGGTTACAAGCAAGAATTAATCGATTCATAAATAAATGTTTAACTCTAGTAGAGTTAATTTGCACGTGGATTATAATGTATTGCTTGAAAAATTAATACACAGTGGATTATAATGTATTGATTGAAAAAATCAATACATAGCTTTTCTGTGTTCCGGGTATCAGTTCGAAATTGCATGCTGCAAGACCTATTGTAGTCACTCTCAAAATCTCAAGAGATAGGAAGGATTATTTACATTTTCAACTCAGTATTGGAGCATGATTCTGGATTTAAGGTTCCTGTGAGTCTAGTATGCCCGTTTGTATCTTCTCAAAGCTCACTGTGGAAAATATAATGGGGAAAAAAAAAACCTAAACAAATCAATCCATTGCCATGCTACTTGCTCAAGGGAAGCTTGACTTCAGACCCTTCTTTGAAAGTCCCTGCACAATGGTGCCAGTGTGTTAAGATGACCCTTTTATCTGCAGTTGTTTTGGAACTTCTGTTCATGAAAGGGCAGAGAAATAGGCATCATATAAGTCAGTATTGACAGTGGGTCAACAGCAGATGCTTAGACAAGAATAAGTGAGATGTGCTGCTGGATTATCACTATGTGCTTGCTTACCATTATGGCCTATGGTTTAGGAGGTCCTGAGGCAGAAATTGCATCTTCAAATATGGAGTTTGTCATGGATTTTCTTCTCATAGTTTGCCCAACTGCATGGACTTTAAGCTTAATTATACATTTTATGAAGAAATAACTTCTTTTCGTCTCCTTTTTTTTTTTCGCTTTAAAGCTCCTCTTTCTGAATGTCTCCTACTCTTAGAACAGACAGTTGCTCCATATTTACATTTCCTGTCAGTTGTGATCCTGTGGAGGTCTGTCCTCCCCTGCTTTCACCTATATTCTTTCTTCTATTTAAGTGTTCCTTATACAAAAGCTGTGCTGTATCTGTCCCACGTAGCCATTTTTTATATCTGTGTCTTGGTAAATGAAGACAAACCAGAAGTGCACACAGAACTGATATAGAATGTGTGATGAAATTACTTCGTGATGCATTTTTCACTTTTGTTCTTCATCTTTCTCCTATATCATTCTACTCTATATCCTATGTCATTCATATCATTCAGTTTTATATTCTTGTCAGCCCAGAGCCAAGAAGCTGTTACTGTCATAGGCAGCTCTGTTGTAACCCAAAGATCACGTCCCAGGGTGCTGTCTGTCAGCTTTGAGTCTGCTGCTGTTTATCTAAATTTAAGATCTTTTATCTGTGGATGCTTTTGACCCTCATCTGACTTTGAGGGAGAGGTGCAAATCTATGCATTGTTCAGAAGGAAGTAAGAGCTGCTATGAGCAGGATTTGATGTTAGGAGACATCACTGCTTTGCTGTAAGTAAGGACTGGCTAGTTAAGAACATCTGTTTTTTGCATATTTCTTTTTTCCCATCTGTCTTATTTCTTAACGTTTAAGGAAAAGGGTCATTTGGCAATAGAATAATTGCTTAAGAATAGACCAGATGAAGTAGTGAACTAAAAGAATAGTATTAAACTTTGGATTCTGTACTTGTGGTATTTTCCTTCAGAAAGTCTTCATTCATTTACTTTTTACTTTCTAATTAGCCAGTTATTCTTCAAACAAATCTTTAACAAATGCAGATCACTCAAGCATTTCACAGTTGTCTGGAGCATGCAATAAGATTCTGAGTGTTGTGTCAAAGAAACTGTGACACTTTATCTAACTTGCACCAGAATTAATTGGCTATGGAGAATCACTTTGAATTTGGCTAGTGCTTTCTGGCTTGATGCTGCATAGATTCTGCATTTCGATGACACGAGAAATACAGATTGCTCAGAGTTGTACTTGTTTTGCCCCTTTTACAGGTAGGCCACTGTCTATGCTATTTTCTGTTCTCTTTTCTCAATATATTCTGTTCTGCATGATTGTTTGTTCATAAGACTCTCCTGAAAGCTCTGGGAAAGTGGCCCACTTTCCCAGAGCTTTAGCAGAAACGGCTGAGGGGGCCTGGCTGTGACTTGGGTGTTTTCTCTGCTCTGGTGGTCAGTTTGCTCGTACCTTTTCTTATAAAGCACATCTCTCTGAACTTGGATCATTTGGGAAATAATGAGGGATGCTATTCAGTATTACACCCTTTTTTTTTTTGTCCAGTGCAATAACTTTCTTGTATGTGCTTGTTGAATAGCAAGCAGAGTACATGATTTCTTGCATAGCTTCCCCGTTTTGATAAAACTAAATCGTAGCCACTCCCTCCCATGTTATCTGCCATCTCACGCAAGGGAGTATAAACACATAATTTTAAACTTGACTCATTATGATGATTGTACAAGTGTGCTGGATCATTATTTTTTTAAGAGAAATTACTATGACATCCTTAAATCAAACTTAAATAGGGAGTAAGGTATTTGGTTTAAATCTTTAAAGTATACATCTATACTTGTCCACCATAGCCAGTCTTCCTGTAAGTGGAAGACATATGAGGTGAGGTTTGTTACCGCTTTGCACAGGAGGGAAATAATAAAAAGGTGGTCACTGGAAGAAATTCATTATTTACTGCTAATTAAAACAAAGCACATCAAAGAAACTACCAAAAGTGGGTTAGAAACAGAAATCTCTTACTGATCCTACAGCAGGTCCTACCGTAAGCTACTTTCAGGCTTTAACAGACATTAGTTGTTCGTTTATGGCTGATACAGTTTTAAAGTATTACCTTCTAATATAAAGATGCTACAAAAACTGGTTCTGGAACCGTGTCGTGAAAAGTGTGTTTGTTGTCCAAATC
Source organism: Lophotriccus pileatus (assembly GCA_035583135.1). Lineage (NCBI taxonomy): Eukaryota > Metazoa > Chordata > Aves > Passeriformes > Tyrannidae > Lophotriccus > Lophotriccus pileatus. Next base: position 25,448,771 of record JAWWES010000041.1, read on the forward strand.
AAAGCTTAAAGTACAGCTGTACTCTTGAAAACTTATTTTCAGCTGTGTTAGCTTGTAAGTGCAAAATTGGTACATAATCTTTATTCTACAGATTGACATATATTCTAGATGTGTGCACACATTTGTGATTAAGAAACACAAAGCAAATTAGTATCATACTAGTGAACATGTATTTTTTCTTTCTTAGGGCAGAAACATGCTTTCAGTAAGGTACACCAAGGGTTTGCACGCTGTAGAAAGCACAGTAGGAATTGTGGCTAGCCACTACTAGTTGTTTTTGTTTAGCAGTACATTATGTAAAGTAGGCTAGGAGAAGTGGATACTTAGCAGCAAAAGAAGGAAAATCGTCATGTTTAATTACTTGGAAGTGCCAGAATTTAACCTGCAAGGCTTCTTTTCAGCACGTGAACGAGCATGGAAATAAATCTGTCCCTAGAGATCAGCATATGAGTTTGTGTATGATTTCCCAATCGTAGTCAGTTTGATTCTTCGGTATTGTCCCCGAAGAAGCTATTTCACTGGGACTGGCTTGATTAGACAGAAATCAGTGAAGGCTTGAATTTCTTTTCCAGTGTATCCAAAGAAATCTGTATTCTGGGTTAAACGTTATTTTTGTGGCTTTTCCATGTAATATCATCCACAGTATTTGCCATGGACATGAATGCTAGTAACCTTTCAGTCTTTTATTTCTAAAATGTTTGTCATGTTAATGCTCATGCACAGAAACCTGAAAGCGAAACTTCCCAGGGACTTTAATTTCAGAGAACAAGCTGAACAAAATCTCTGCACTGATAATATTTCTAGTTTCTCAAGTACCCGATAGCCCCTTCCTGCTCCAAAACTTGGAATTTTGTGTTTAACTGGAGAAAGGGGACCTTGTTGTTTGCTATGAGCAGGTAAACTAATCTCTTGGTGCATTATGTAAGTTTTGAACTGGAAGGTGGGGGTTTTGCCATGGACAAAATGAGAGACTTTGTATCTGATGTGCTTTTTTTGTTTTGTTTTGTTTAGTGGGAGACTTTGATAAGATCTGGCGTGAGCACTGTGAGGATGAGGAAACTCTGTGTGAATATGCTGTGGCAATGAAAAACCTTGCAGATAATCACTGGGCAAAAACTTGTGAAGGGGAAGGCCGAATTGAATGGTGTTGCAGGTAAATCTTAATGTGTTTGAAACACACAATTGCACGCTTCTACTTGCAGTTATTTATAACACAAAGCTTAAGTGTTTTTTACTTTTTTGCCAGTGTTTTAGATTTGTTCTATAACATGTTAATTATTTATTTCTTCCTAAAAGCAATACCTTCTTAGTATTCCGACTTACTAAGGAAATAGCTTATGAAGTGTTTTGTTATGATTTTTTTTGCAGTATTTTCAACAGTTAAACAGGGTATTTTTCCTGACATACTGAAGCTGTTGGCAAGTAAGCTTATGAAGTAATTTTCCACGCTTTTCAACCTAAACTGAGTAAATTCAGTGAGTGTAGCTCAAGTTTAATTTTCAGGGTTTTGGGTTGATTTGTGCATATAATATTGCTTGATCTCTAAATGCAAATCTCTGGCACTTAGTTTTCAATTCTTAATCTCCTGCAACACACTTTAACCACTGTGAAACTTGTTTCCAATGTATTTAAAACTTCAAAATTCCTACTAGTCATAAGCGTCTAATTTTTGTTGGGCTTATCTGAATTGTGAAGTAATAAAATCAGAAGCTAAACTATTTCAATCCTTGAGGAAAATAAACTCTTAAAAGAGGAGAAATGTTGGTCAACCAGAATTGCTGCATATGAAGAATTTGTATCCAAGACATCTTTTAGAATCTGTACAGCAGAATAAAACAAACTACTGTGGAAATTTTAATGGGAAGAAAGTTTATCAATGGTCCTGCCTCTGCAAATGATTTAAGAAAAGCGAAAAGTAATCTTGTGTGCCAGTCCGTAAGTCCTGCAGGTGAGTGTTGCAAAGTGCTGAGCAAAAGGCAGCAGCAAATAGCAGATGTGGTATGATTAAATTTAAATTCCCTTGAGCCCATAAAACAAAAAGGAGAGAGGATTGACTGTGAAACAGTTGATCTAGAGTACATCTTGGTGGAAACTTAGCTGTTCTGTGGCTTCTGGAAATGGAGCAAGTAATAACAAGCTAGGGGTATTTTTCCTACCGTAGAATCTTACATATTTGAAAACCATTCCTTTACTTACCAATCTTTTATACTTTAGCTTGGATATAACCTACCATAGTTAAGTGTTCCTTTATAGACCCCTTTCTGGACATGCTTTATGTATCTTTATCCCAATTACAAGAGAGGTGATTCGGTTATAAAGAACTATATCTAAAAATGGACAGAACATTTCAATGCCTTGTCAGGGATAAATAAAATAAACAGATTTTATTGATGATAACTCTTGCTTATGCTGTTGATCTTGTTTGGTGGGATTTTGGTATTTTTGTTGGTGGTGGTTTGGTTTGGGTTCTATTTGCTTGTTTTGTTTGGGTTTTTTTTAGTTGGCAGGGCATTGATTTATGATCACTTGTGATCCCCAGCTGTCTGTTTCTGTTTTACAGGCTTCCTCAGTTACTAGTTGTTTTTTTTGTATTTGTGCTATTCATTACTTCTGTGGAAATGCTGGTACTTGTATTTCTCTGTTCTACATTGCACTTTCTTGAATCATACTGAATTCTAATACTGTAATTTCTTGCAGTGTCTTCCCCCCACCCTGCACTGGTTTGGCAACACTCTCAGATCCCTTAAGGAACTGGAACTGACTGTTCCATAGTTCAGGTTATCTATGAAAAAACTAGTTGTACTGGACCCAGGCAGATTCCGTGTAACATTGCTTGGTATTTTTTTACAATTTGATTGTCATCTAACGTGTGAAACCTTTTTCAGCAGAGCTGTGTGCACTTTAATTTCAGCTAAGCAGTATTCCCTCTGCTTGTGGCAAGCTTGTCTGTTACCCTGTAGAACAGGATAATGTTCTTTGTGGACATGGGAGGACAGTTGATTTCCTGTGCATTGAAGGTTTTGAGCTCTCAACTTGGTTTCTGTTATGGATCATTTACAAAGTAAACATTTAAGTAAGTGTCCAGTTTGGGCCTTGCAGCCTGAGCTTGTACAAGGAAGAGAGTTCACCAATTAAGAGACACGAGAATACTCTTAGTATAAACCTTCAGATAAAGTGTGTAACCTCAGTTTGCAAGGTCAAGGGGTCAGGAGTTTTTACATCAGCAGAAAGAGAGGGGTACTTTTCATTTCTATGTTCTCAGAATAAACTGAGGCCTGGGTTGTTAAATACCAGAACGTACGAGATTCTTGGTGTTGCAGTATTTTATTCCGTCTCACAGGGCCAAGAGGTGTGCCGGACAGGTGGCAGGTCCCCTCGTTGTTACTCCTCCTTGTGCCTGAGTGCATAGTTGCATGCAAGAGAACTTGCATGAGACTTACGTGAAAGCTTTTGCTCAATGCTTATTACTGTGTCACCATGACAGCAGGAAGAGAGCTGTTTTATATTAGATGAATTTTAATTTGGTACTGGAATGCTGAAAATAATTTGGAACCACCAGTGTATCCCTGCTGAAGAAAGGAGAGACTGAGTTTTGACTTAATTTGAAGGAAGATCTTTTCAGAGATCTGAAACTGAGAAGTGTTTTTACCTTTAGTTAAAAAGGAAAAAAGGCACAAAAGACTTGGTGGGTTTTTTCTTTCCTTCATTTTCCTTGTATTCTATTAGCATCTGATAAAATAGGTGAGAGAGTGCAGAATAACAACTAGAGAAGCTACATGTGCTTCTCAGGATCAAGAATGACAGTTTTGTTGCCGAGTTCTCCTTTCAAAAGTCTTTTTAGCTATTTAGTTGAAAATACTGGAAAAATTCGAACATTACTTCTTAAACCAGATGACATAAAACTTATTATTTTACTTCTTTAGTTTTGATTTAAAGAAGCACATACCCAGACTCTAGAAACTGTAAAAGATGGAAAGCAGTACATTATAGACTGTGCTGATGGTCATATGCTGAGTTGTATGGGGCTGGTTTTGTTTCAAGGCAACTTTTATAGAACTGTGAACTGGGGAGACGGACAGCAAAAGAGCGATTGTAACTTCATCCACTTCCAGATCCAGGTTAATGATCCCCTGAGCAGTGATGTAGAAAGCCTGAGCAACACTCAACTGTTCTTTCCTTCCTTTCTTTTTATATATTTAGAAAATTGCAAATAGCAAATGGTATTTGCAAATTAACACTTCTGTTTCATTTCTATTAAAACACAAAATTAAGAACTCTGAAGTAGAGTAAGATGGTGCTTACTCTAACTAATTTTCCTAACTCTTAATTTTTGCTGGCATAGGTAGGCTGATGAACCTTTGTGTGGACAGTGAATGCCAGCCTGTTCTGGTTCTAGTTAGAACAAAATAAGCTAGACCAGCAGGTTTGCTTCTTTCTGTTGCTTTTGCATCAGTGTTAAGACTTGTGTTGACTTGACTGTTTTTTTAAATAGTTACAAGTGCAGATTTTATTTTTTGCTGTCGTGACAAAACATTATCTAGACCTGTATTTTTTTAAAAAAACTCTTTTGACTGTTTCATGAGCAAAGAAATATGGTCCTGTTGAAATTAGTGTCAGATAAGTGCAGAACTGTTTGGAAGAATTTGCAGAGAATAGATGTGAGGAGCTTATCTTAAAATGTGATTTACTGAGGAATCTGTTAGTGTCTGCGCTGTATCCATAACTAATAATACTTTCATTAGAAGTCTGTTAGAATAAAATCTATTTATTAAATTTGCAAAGAGAAAAGAATTGTCACTCTGAGAGCAGAATTAAAATTAACACTGTTGTTAACTATACTAAATACTATCAACTATATTAAACATTATCAGCTGTAGAAATACAGGCCAGGGAATAATTGGTTGTGTCAGTCTTTTGAAAAGCCATTTGGATTCTGTAGCAGGGCACAAACTGAATATAAAACACTCATGGGATGCTTTTGCAATAAAGTCAAATATCATACTGCAGAGTGTGAATGAGATTATCAACAAGATATGTGAAGTACTGCTCTGACTTTATTTAGCATCGCTCTTAGACAAAGTACCACCTTGGCCACTGCATTTAAAAAATAGCAAACAGCAGTTCAACTCCAAGAATGATAAAGAAATGATGAAAAGTCTTCTAATTTTTTCCACAAAAGCTTAGGGTTCTTTTCTAGAAACTGTCTAATCAAAAGAAGGGTGGAAGGCTAAGTAATCTCTTACAGGATCTTTGAGAATAACAGGTCTCTACTAGAACTGGAAAGCTGATCATTTTGGTTTGGAAGATTGAATGAATGAATGTTTGCAAGCCCCTTAGACACTGTTTTGCAGGTTTTTTGATGAATGCAGTTAGTCAAGCAATTCACTTTCAGGAGAATGGAATTAAGAGGGAGGTGGCATGAACAGGAGGATGGAAACCATTTAAAATAGGAGAAGGTGATGTTCAATGTCCACATTTGTATAATAGTCTTAAGTTTTGCTGTCAAACACATTGTTTGCCAGTGATGCTAAATTGGAAGGAGCTGTTGACTCCCTTGAAGGAGGAGAGGCCCTGCAGCGAGACCACGACAATTAGAGGGCTGGGAAATCACTGACTGTATGAGGTTTAACAAAGACAAGTGCTGGATTCTGCACCTGGGGTGAGTCAACCCTAGATGTACATACAGACTGGGGAACGAGAGACTGGAGAGCAGCACTGCAGAAAGGGACCTGGGGGTCCTGGTCGACGGGAAGTTGAACATGAGCCAGCAGTGCCCTGGCAGCCAGGAGGGCCAACCATGTCCTGGGGGGCATCAGGCAAAGCATCGCCAGCTGGTCGAGGGAGGGGATTGTCCCGCTCTGCTCTGCACTGGTGAGGCCTCACCTAGAATATTGTGTGCAGCTTGGGGAGCCACAATATAGGACAGATATAAAGCTATTGGAGAGCATCCAAAGGAGGGCAATGAACATGGTGAAGGGGCCTGAGGGGAAGTGGATCAGGAGCAGCTGAAGTCACTTGGTCTGTTCAGCCTGGAGGAGAAGAGACTGAGGAGAGACCTCACGGCAGTTTACAACTACCTTGTGAAGGGAAGAGGAGGGGCAGGTAGTGATCTCTATGGTGACCAGTGACAGGACCTGAGGGAATGTCATGAAACTGAGGCAGGGAAGGTTTAGGTTGCATACTAGGAAAAGATTTTTCACCCAGGGGGTGGTTGGGTACTGGAACAGTCTCCCCAGAGAAGCGATCACAGCACCAAGCCTGACAGAATTCAATTTGGACAATACTCTAAGGCACATAGTGTGGTTCTTGGGGCTATCCTTTGCAGGGCCAGGAATTGGACTTCAGGGATGCTTGTGGATTCCTTCCATCTCAGGATATTATATGATTGCTTTGCTCTGACAAAACCGTATCTGTCTGTTGAACACTAGAGCTAATTAGAGCAATGATCATATGATAACTCCTGGCTATTTTCAAATCCTCTCATAATAAAAGATACTTCCTCCAGACACTGGCTTGGGGTAGACACACTATCAGACAAACATCTGATTACAGATCTAGTTGCTTTTCTCAAAAGGAAAATGTCTCAAAACCCTAGAAATGAGACCAAGTATCAAAAACAAAATGGAAAAATGTATTGTATACAAGTTTCTCAACTTGAAGTTTAAAAAAAAATAATTATACTGATAAAAAATTGTAACACTTGACATTGAGAAACTGACTGTTCTCACTTATGCTGAATACTGGATTTCCTTAGCCTGAAGCTGGGCGTGCATGACAATCGCAAAATATTTTCCAGTCCTAAGGAAACTTCTGCTCTTATAGGTATGATTAATGTGTGCAAGGGCAGTTGAGAATCCCTTCCTTCACTTTGGTTGTTGGGATGTGGATGGGTTAAACCTGTAGAAGCATTTGCAATTTTATTTTTTTTCAGGCTAGCAGCTCTGACAGTTGACATTTAAAAATTTGTTCCTCAGGGTGTGAGAGGAAGGGAGAAGTGGTTTGCAGACAGAAACCATGATGGGAAGTCCAGACTTTCCTTCAGCTCTGAAGGGAAGTTTGTTATTTCTCTGTGTCCTCACTGAAAATCATCTTCAGTGTTAGGTTTTGGTTAGTAAATATTGTAAGGAACATGAATCAATCTCACCTTTTCCTCATTATAAAGCAAGAAGGAAAGAGATAGACTGTGTCAGTTAACCAGTAAAACTGGGTGCTTGAAATCCTCAAGCATTGATTACAGCTATCAGAAACTGCCTTTTGCCATGATAAAAGTTGACTACACCATTTAATTTAGTTTAGTTAAATTTAATTTAGAAGAGCTAATTACCAATTCCGTCATGGCTTTTAAATTTCATATAGTGTTTTTTGGCAATGTCACACTCATTTTTTTCTTTATATAATCTATTGAAATGCTTAGGTTTGGTCATCACTCATTTTTAAAACTAAGCTTTTCTTGCTGGAGTGTATTAACAAAATAATATGTATTCATGTTGGCTCTTACTGAGACTTCCTTTACATGTCCAGCTCACATGGCAGAGCAGGGGGCTCAGCCTGGACAGGTTATTTACCATGCGAGATTTGAACTATGGAAAAGAAGTTTCATTGAGGAAATACATAGATTTGAGTTTTTGGTTTCTTTTTTAAAGCAACAAATTGAACTGCACACTTCACCCAGAAACCTGACCTGAATCTCTGCCAGCAAACTTAAAACAATTTAGACCTGAAATACTTACTTCACATTTTGTGAGAACTGTAGCAAGTGTCAGCTCAGGTAGCATTTACATTGCACAATTCTTCACAAGCAGGTATGTTAATTGTAAACCTAATATTGTGTCATCAAAAACTGAATCTTTAAATGTCAGTTAAAAATGAAGCCACATCAGTTCTCAGAATTATAAAATAAATTCCTTAATTTTCTTTTTGTAGATAATTGAGATGCTGGGTTCATTACTTGAGACAGTTGTTAAATGCAGAATTTTATATAACTGCTTACCCAAAACCAATGACCAGTGACAGCTTTTAAAGGCCATGAAGTTAAACATGTGGCTACATCAGCAGGTTCCTGTAGGGTACACTACAGAGTGCATTACCTCTGGTTAGCTACTAGCACAGTGTCTGCCCACATACTGTTACCCCACAGTGGGTGTGAGGTTCACTTCCACAAGGGGAGTACATAGGCAGCTCTTCTGAAGGCTCAGGAGCCAAAAGGGCAACATGTAGTAATCATGCCAGAATCACTGTGCCTTCAGCAAAGCGTAAAAGGGAGATAACCCTTGGTGATTACAAAGTGCATTGTGACCTGGGGTTTTTTTTTTGTTTGGATAGGTGGATTTGGCTGGGGTTTTCTTTGTACTTTGTGGTACTGCACTAGTATGCAGACTAGGATCTGAATATGAAGAATTTTATCCGTTCTTGGGCCTTCCTGTGGCTCTGGCCCTCTGTCCACCAGGGAAACCCCAGGAGTAGAAGATACTTCTTGCAGTTGACTCTGATAGTGTCTTATGTGCAGATGAGGAATGTCAGTTAAGAAGAATATAGAATTATGAGAACTCAGTTGACATGATAGACAGGAGTAGAAGGATGGAAAAAGTACTGATTTGAATCAGCACCAAAAATGAAGAAACAATGCCTTCTCAGTGACAAGAGGAATTTCTACTGTACTTTACCGGTAGGTGGTTGTCCTGTGCAGCAGTGTTAAGCTGGGCAGCATACCAGCTCCTGGGGAATTAAAAGATTGATAACATGAATAGTGGAGGAAAAATCCAACACATTCTCCCAAGGTTATGAACTGTGTTGTGGCTTATATGTCAGTATCGAAGGCAGTATAACACTATTTAAACTGCCCCTGATTCTGGATGTTTTAAGAGATGTCATAACAAAAAGACTTAGAATAAAAATAAAGAGAGTGGAAGGTGCTAACGAAATGGTACCAATAGCTCACAAATTGCGGAAAAAGATTTTTCTTTCCAAGTTTCATTTTTTTGACTAAATGACACACAAAACTAAATAGTTCTAAATTGATCACATGCTTATAAATAAATAATCCAATCTAGTGTAAAATACACTTTAATTAGCATACCAGCAGTAATTCAAGTGTTTTTCTTTGGTTCTCTTTTGTTACTGATTTTTTTAAAACTCTCTTTCCTGCCAAGTTAAGTGACTGGCTCCTTCTGCTTCAACTTTGTTAATTTTAGAATTGTTGTCTTTCCATATGTGCAATCTCTAATGGATGGAGTTGGTATGGTTTTACAGTTTATATGTCTGTAGTATTGCAGCCTGAACTGGAGGATCTCTCTTTGGAGGAAAGGCTGAGGGAGCTGGGCCTGTTCAGTCTTGAGAAGAGACTGAGATGGGACCTCATCAATGTCTTTAAGTATCTGAAGGGAGGGTGTCAGGAGGATGGAACCAGGCTCTTCTCGGTGGGGCTGAGCAATAGGACAAGAGGCAACGGACAGAAACTGACACACAGGAAGTTCCAACTGAAGAATATGAGGAAGAACTTCTTTACTGTGTGACTGTGCTGCCCAGAGAGGTCATGGAGTCTCCCTCACTGGAGATATTCAAGAACTGTCTGGACACAATCCTGTGCGATGTGCTCTAGGATGATCCTGCTTGAGAAGGGATGTAGGACCACATGACTCACTGTGGTCCTTTCCAACTTTACTCATTCTGTGTTTATACATTCCTGATTCAAGATGCTTCTTTCCGACCTGTCTTGGAGTAAAGTGACTTCTATCTGATTGTGTATGTTTCCATCTAAGAAACTCAACGCAACTCCACTCCAATGACTTTTATCCTTCACATCTTACATGGAGTATATGTGGTGCCTAAAATACCACCAAACCTTACATAAGGCCTGTGAATTACAAGTCCTTTTTGCAATTTTTTATTTAAATGCAGCATTATACCAACATGTCCATTCCAGAATTTACGATCTGAAATACCGTTATCTTGAATCTGCTTTGTATAAGATATTACTAAACTACACTTGAATTTATGTTTTCAGGAATGTTTCCTTCAAACCTCCTCAGCTTTGTTAGAGGAAAATGGAGTGAATGTCAAGAAAACATCATAAAAATCGGTTGTTCGTAAAACTTTCAACATTTTTTTTTTAAATTTCAAAAATAATGCAAATTCGTAAAAATTTCAAAAATTATTCAAACAAGTACTTTTTCTGTTAAGCTTTCCATGCAAATACTTGGCTGGCACATCTAATTAAAAATACTGTGTTGTGAAGGGAGAGTCAGGGTTTTTAATTTCACAGCAACAAATTGTTACCAGTTCTAGTTCTGTTTTGTGGATGAAATTCAGTTATTCTTGGAGAAAATGCTTGCTTCTCATGCCCTAATGCTGACCACTGGTTGAAGTATGCAGGTGTAATTTAACTTTTTTGGTAACATTAATTTCTTTAAACGGGCTAACATTCCTCTTTAAGTAACACTAGCTTGTTTTGTTCCAATTTCTATAAGAAAAATAATTAAATATGGGGGAAAACTGAAAGTGAAAATAAGTCTTCCACAATAATACAGCTACTGCAGATATCTTTTAGTTAAAAACAAAAAATGCCCAGGCAAACTCAATTAAAATTGAAAACTGGTAGATGTAAGTTAGCCTATAAGCCTGGATTATGTTTCTTTTCCCTCATATTATGTGCCTGACAAGATGATGATGTTTCAAAATCCTCTGTTTACGTTGTTTACATGTTTACTGGGAGCTACTTAGTAAGTCTTCGCACCTCAGTGGAGAATTGTGGTGCTCAGGTGACAGCTGCAGTTTGACCCCGGTGATGTTCTGACAAGACTTCTGCTGTCTTGCTTTAAAGGTCTATGTAGATAAAACTGTCTTCAATCTGTTTACTCAGCTGTGACTTGTGGCCTAATTTGATGGGGGAAAAAAAACCAACAATCCGCTGACCCGATTTGGGTTCTGGGGAAACAAAGAGTCCACTGGGAGCTCCCTGGTGGTGTGCAGCATGCAGGCCCCTGCCCTGTGCGAGAGCAAGGGGCTGCAGTTCCACGGCTAGCAAAGAAAGACACAAACCACACCAGGGTAGTGGTAATGGTGAACTCGTTTGTTAGGCAAGGGTACAGGATTTTATAGGGGTCTGTGTGGAAAGGACTAGAACTAAGGGGGGATTATGTAAAACTTAAATATGGGATAGGACAGTTACAGGAATAGGGGGTATCTCTGCTGATAATTATGGGGACTACCATTGGGTCAGGAGAGTAATAAATCATTTAGGCTGTCCTGTCACTCAGGCTGCTGTAACTCACAGCAGTTTTCAGGGACACATATGGGGCTTGAATTGTTTCCCTTCCTATGTCTTGGTCTCCTGTTCTGAGGAACTGTTTTTCCAGTGGTCAAACTCTACTGCAGGCCCCAGTCTAACCCTAAGAATCCACCACTTGACTTCAGATATGTTGTTGGGTGTATCACATCCTTTCTAAAGCTGTTTTACCGAAGTTGCAGTAACACCCAGATTTGTTAAGAAGCTGACAGCAGTTGTATCTCTTAAACCTTTGGTTTATGTCTTACCTATAGTAATGACCAAAAAGAGGATTCAGTTTTCCTGGGGAATTTTTCTTTTTGTTTTTTTCAGCGTATGCCGAGAATATTTTCAGAACGGTGGAAAAAGAAAAGCACTTGAGAAAGATGAAAAAAGAGCCCTTCTTGCTTCTAAGACCACTCCAGCTTTAAATGTTCCTCAGACTCCCGAGATTGACGATCCTTTGCCAAACTTCGGCTTGACAAATCATGAAACTATGACAGAAGAGTAAGTTTTATTTGTTTTCCAGATTTTTTCCTCCTTTTTGAGTTTTAAAATTTACCCTGACATTTTTCTCCATAACTCATTAGTTCAGTCTGATGTGTTTTTAATAGTTAAGAAATGGCATTGTCATGTGAATATATACATTTCAAGAAATTCTTATGTTGTAGTATATTTCGGTGGATGCCATAAAAAAAAATTGCTTGAGAATGACAACTTAGTCATCTTCATTTAAACGGTAGAGCAGTTACACTTTAGTATGTCATTGGTGTGCAATGCAATTTATAATAAACCTTGAGGTGAAATAAGGGAGATGTTAATTAAGTTAGAATCTAATGGCTGTTCAGCACTGTTGAAAAGTCAATTGCTTATGTAAGTACTAAGTGCCAAATGTAAATATCAGAGTACTTAAAACTTTCTCTTCATAAATAATTGCAGAGAAACTCTTGATTCCAATTATATACTTCAAAAGCAATTTTGAATTACAACACTTAACTTTTAATGTGCTAGCTTTCTGATGACTGGCTCTGCAAAAGTTGTAGTATCCTTGAGGTATTTTCCTTACAACAGTTTTAATTTTGTTTGTGACCTTCACTCAAGTAAGAATTTTATTTTTGACGTTGAGGACTAACTATATTATTTCAGTGAAGTCTCACCCTCATTTTTTTTTCCTAAATAACATGGGTCATGTTTGTGGCTATTCCATGTGTGATGGAAAAAAATTCATATTTTGCAAATACAATGAAATAATGAAAGCCTAAGCATCAAGTCTGTATATGGTACACTTATGACCTGTTTTATATTCTTTATAGACCAGTTCTTAGAACTGCACACAGTATTGGTGTTTTGTTCTGTTGTGTAAAGAGATTTTTTTTTCTCATTATTGTAGCATGTCTTCTGTGATCAGCACTTACTTAAAGTTAGATGTAGTATCAGCTAGGAAAAGAATGAACAAGTTACTAATGTTATTAGCACATGTTTGTCCTTAGGAACTGGTATTTTTTGTGTCTCTCATGTTAAATCAGTAGGTTTGATGATCACAACACTACTTAAAGCTTTGTTGTCGTCCAGTGGGAGGCACTGTCAAAAAGCATTAATGCTCTCTTTGCATGTACTCTGTCTTCATACCTTCTACAGTTAATAGTGGCTGTTGCAGAGCTAACTTCACCCGAGTTCCTTTTTGCTCCCAGTGGTCTGTAGCCTTCCCTTTTGTTCTGACTGGTGTGTAGAGAAAGTAGGTAATAGAGAAATTTTATAAATTATTTTTAAAGTATTTGATAATATAGTGAGTGATGATTATTTTTATTTCCATTCTTAAAACTTAAAAAATATATACACCCATAAAGACATTCTTGACAAAGGCAAGTTTTATAAGACTTACCTGTCTAAGCAACAAATGATAGTAAGGTTTTTAGTAGCTGTACAGACCTTAAATCAGTAAGGCATAACTGGTCTAATCTACATTCCAGTCATGTAATACTACAAATAGGAGTTGTGAGTTTGTCTATAGTTATGACTGAGTCTGTGACTCTTTTGTTTTACTCTGGTAAGAATAAAGACAATAATTTTGTTCCTCCCATATATAATCCTTTCTCAAGTAATAATAAAACCAGGTAAGAACTCTTTCTGAACTTACCTGTACTGGCAAGTTATTATAGAGAGACTGTCCTGTACTTGGTAAGGAGCAAAGCTAGCTTGGTAATAAAAGTTCAACAGCTAGTAAAAAAGATTCTGGGAGAAGTGGAGAGAAGTAGGCACTGAAACACTCAGCTCTTAAAGGTGATGGTGGGAAATATTGTAGGAACCAGAAGTGCAAAGTTTGCTGCAGATCCGAAAGCCAGTCATCTACTTTGATGAACCCAGTTCCAGTTGCTCATGTTGCTCACCTCTTTGCCAGAATAAAATTGGTGAGTCTCTCAGAAATAACAAATGTGAGCAGTCCTTTTTTTACTTTTTATATGAAAAGTAGTATATTGTCCACAGTACTTCCTTCCATCCCAGAATGGGTTCTCTATATGTAATTAGAGACATTTTAATGTCTCTAACATTACAACTGCATCTGTTGTGAAGCTGGGCATCAAAGTGACTCAGTCTTTCAAGATAAAAGTGGTCCTCCTTTGTTTTCTTTTTGAGTATTGTTCCTCTCCTTTTTCTGTCAAATTAAGCAGTCTTGCTTTTTGGTATGGATTCTTCTCAGGTGCTGATTTGACCTCTGATGGTACAATCTATCATTCCTTCTTTCACGTGTGTCTCAGCAAGATAGACCTTCCCATTGGATATCTTTATATGTGGATGTTATGAAAGATTTGAGGCCTACCAGTGTTACCACTCAGAACCAGATGTATAGCTTGGTTCTGCTCTTCTGGCAGCAGCATAGGGCTTCTGAACTGTTTCCTTATCCCATCCTTGATAAATAGTAGAGTAATTTAAAACCGTAAAGTACGACTTGAAGTGAATTGTTTCAGAAATTAAGTGACTTTTCTTATGGTCATATAACTCTTCTCTTTTTATCTACTTTTAAGAGAAAATGTTACTTACCTGTGCTTAGCACCTAGTTGAATAATAGATGCATTTTTAAGTGGGCTAATAATCAAGAGCTGCAGTCCATTCAATCAAGTTAGAATATTTTTGCTTTGGAAGATCATCTTTTGCTTAAAGATCATCTAGTTTCCATCACCCTGCCTTGGGCAGGGACAAGTTCTTAAACTGAACAAGTGTGGGAATGTATTTAAAATGCACTCATTTTTCCAGGTTATGTCCCCTTCTTTGCCAGTTTCTGATGTTTAACTGTTCACATTTTGGTTTTCTATCTGCACAGAACTTTGAATTCAAGATATGTTTGGAGATTGCTAATAGTGGCAAAGTATTTTCCATGTTTTTAATGTTGCCTTCACTGAAATTCGTTAGGAAACAGGACATTGAAGGGTGATTAACAATGAATTCAGCAAGAGTACATTTCTAAGTCAGTGGCTCATGGGATCAGTGATTGTCATGTAGATTACAGTTACAGTTTCACTGAGAAATCTGATTTAAGAGTTACAGTTCTGAAGAGTAGGTGTCTGAACTAGCTATCTTCAGACCACCAGAGTCAGTGGTCCTTACTCCTTGTGTATGTTTGGTAACAGAATCTAAGTGCTTCTTAGGAGCTTCAAAATTATTTCAACCACCTAACTAGTTTCATGTTCCTACTGATCACTGACAGTCTGAGGATTGCTACAAAGTGATTCACTGTACAAGTATTCCAAGAGGCAGCAAAACCTGACAAGCAACAGGAAGTCAAGACACAAGTGAGCATCTGAATCTGCTACTTTTGTGGTTTCAAAGTATGTCTGCATTGAACTTAGACTACAGAACTCCTTAGATGTGACACACTTATCAGTGTGAATTTGCCCTGTATCAAATGTCTTAGTTGTCCATTAGTGTAGATAAGAGTTTCTGGCTTCTGCTTAGTTCGGAATACAGAATTATAGGTTTCCAGAAATGTACTCCAATGCCTTTAGTAGTGTGAAGTAGTGTCCCCCTTTAAGCAGCAAAAATAATGCTGCAGCAAAGAATGCAGGTTTTGTAAATAGGAAGACAGAATATGTCATTGTGATTTTTTTCACTCTACTGTAGGTGAAGTGAGCTCTTCTGGAAATTAGACAGTTCTGAGTTGCAAGGCTTAATTTTGATCTCTACAAGTATTTCATTGAACACCTTAGAGGAAAATGTTTAGATCTCTGGAGTTTGTCTCTCCTTTTTATGGGAATTTTTCTCTGCATAGCAGAGTCATGTTCCCTCTCATTATGTTTGCTGTGGTCCCAGGTGTCTGTTGATTTGTTGTTACCATATTGGACTCTCATATAGAGCATGAGCATATAAAAACATACGTTTTTGTGTTTGAATGGGTGAGAATCTGCCATTAGTGTCTCCATTCGCTAGGCAAGGAGATATACTGGTCTGAGAAATCTTGTACTACCCTTATGTGGGAAAAGACACTACTTGACTTCAGTCCACATTTATGATTTATGGCCACCAGGATCTGCCTGAACACTATGCAAACTCCTGTTGCACAGATTACAATGTTATTGTCATCCAGGCTTGGAAACATTTTTGCTGTCATCTTCAATCTCAAATTGCACTCAGTACTGACATAGAGAGTAGCTTGGTATTGTTTGCTGTTTTAACTTAAAGGTAATTGTTGCATTGTTGCCTTGGTTATGATGGTATTTCAAGAGAAGTCCTGGATATCTTCTCTTCCATACAGAAGCAAAATACTTAAACTTGGCATTATTATTCTGCCAAAGGCAACAAGATGTTTTCTCTTGCTTCTCCAACATCCTCTCCCTGGGAGATGACTGGGAGTCTGGAAGGAGCCCAGAGAGCCTAGATCCCTTATTGCTGCTTGAAGGGGTTTTTTTTCCTACAGTACTCCTTACTGCTTTGTTGTTGCTGTGAGTACCTTCATGGCTTGATTGGACTCTATTGGCCCTGCAGATCTGTTTCTGAAAGTTCTTTGCAGTTATCTGTCTCTCTAGGGCTGAGTCTTTCCCAGAAACATGACAAATGATATTTTGGAGATGCCAATTAGTTTTGGCCACAGAAACTTGAAGAAAAAAACCAGCATTTGCTTACTGGAAGGTTTCTTACCATTCTCTTCTCCATGAAGTCCCTGTGAGAGCTGTGACTTTGTTTGCCTCTGTTAATGGAGTTTGGAAGTTCTAATATGTTACAAATCATCATGGAAATTTTTTAGATGCAGCCCTGTAAATGATCCAATAGAAAGAGCTCAAACTGTTGGGTGGTAGTAGTGCTGTATATATTCTTCTTTTTTTTTCTTTTTTAAATTATGTGCATACAGTCATCAAGTTGTGCTTTCTAGAACAGGTGGGTGTAGAGTCTGTACATGTGTAATTGCTTAACTCCAGCATTTATTGCCTTTTTGCAATTGCAAAGAAAGAATAAGCAGCAGGGGTCTCTAAAATCAGAATGCAAGAAAAATAAAAAAATATGTCTTTGATTGTAGGATATGTAACAGCTGAGTCCTTAATATTCATGATAACTGAGTGCAACATTCTAATTCTAATTGTAATTCTTTCAAGAGTGCAGCATATCAGGTTAGATAAGTACCAGGACAAGGCAAAATCTTTAAACGATGACAAGACAGCTGATTGCCAGTACTTCTGTACAGGTGCATTGATGTTACCTGATGCTACATTATATATGGTAGTAACTGCCTTAATCATGAAAAAAAATGCCTGTTGTTGCAAACTTGAAGACCGTGAATGTTACTCTGGGCATTGGTAAAGGAGGCTGTCCTTTAGAAGGTAAGAATGCTTTCAGAGGTAAGTCAGTAGTCAGTATCCTCAAAAGTTGCCACACATCTTTTTTTTTTTTCTTGAACTATGTATTTAGCTTCAACAAAAGAACCAGTGGTGTCTTTTATCTTCATAACGGCATTTCAGATTGTTTTTCCATTTGGTCATAGATGACATCAGAGCTTCCAAAGAAAAGGCAAATCTCATTTGCCTGCCTGTAGCATATCTTCTTCTGTGCTGTAATGGGGGCTTCTACCAGACAGTACAAGAATGTCCTCTCTTTGTTTCTTCAGTCTGCTATTTTCTTTCTGATCACCCACTCTTCTCTGGTTTTTTAACTCCTGAAGTTTTTGAATCTGTTTGAGAAGATGACGGGCCAGTTATTCAGTGTGTGGTTTTTGTTTGTTGTTTTTCATTTCCCATGAGATTTTGAAATTCCCATGAAGTTTTGAATTCCCATGAAGTTTTGAAAGGGTATGTGTGCATCTCTGTAGCATTTTGGAACAGCGTTGTCTATTAAAGTGTCTTTAGCAGTATGTCAACCTCTTTCTGTCAGTCTAAGCAGTAAGTAATGAAGTCATGATTTCTCAAATTAATTCCCCTCACCTTTTTTTTTTTTTTACCTTTGTTGTTTGGTAGCATAGTTGAGTATTTAGCATTACAGATATTGGCCTTCTTATCTATAATTTCACCTTGAATAGAGTCATCACACAGTGGCAGATGTTCTCCAGAATTCTTACAGGATAAATCTTCATTTTTGAATAGTTCAGAAGTATTCTGATTTAGGACCCTCTTTCCTAAACTAGATGGCTGGTTTTGACTGTTTCTCATTAAAAACCTTTTGGATTCTCAAAACAAAAATGGATTGCATGGCATGGAATAGACTTTTTTTCACCCTAGTAGTTTTGAGGAGATACTTCATTTCATTTAAATCATTAGAATAACTTCCCTTCGACTTGAACAGCTGGTCTTTATGTTTGTAATTCTGCATGGACTGATCTATCTCTTTCACAGCATCCATTGGGAATAGAATTGGAGTGAACCTTCAGCAGTCATCCATTAAAAAAATGTTAGCTAACATAAAGCAAATGAAATACTGTTTTAAATTTGCAAGGAATAACTAAATGCTTTCATTTATAGTTGTTGGGTTTTTTACCTTGGAGCGTGTTTTCTTGTCTTCATTAAACCAATTATGCCACTTGACTTCAGATGCCCTTTAAAATGGAACTGTCAACTACGTAGTTCATAGTGTTGCCAGTTTCCCTTTTCAATTCCTGCTGTTTTAACTCTGGTGTCTAGTGTGATTTCAACACCAATAAATACCAGGAAAAAGGTAAGTGGGAAACAAAAAGCAATAAGAGAAAGCCTATCTAGTGGACACACAACTTACCTTTTTATTTACTTACTACAGGTACACAAGTTAATAATATTACAGCTGCTCTTCAGTAAAAGCAGCAACTGCTTTTACTTAAGGAGCTTGGTTCTTCAGGTATCTCAGCAATTGAAGTGAGACATTAACTTCTATTAGTCCCTGCTGTGGTGTTCTGTGAGACTTTTTTGCATTAGCTATCTGAAATTGTAATTCTGAATATAGTTTTAAAAATAATATTTGATAAAACTGAATTCTTGCTGTTTCTTAGGTTCCTTCACTCCTTGGGAAAGATCAGATTACTTGATGTTGGTAGCTGCTTTAATCCATTTCTGAAGTTTGAAGAATTTCTGACAGTTGGCATAGACATTGTTCCAGCTGTTGAGGTATGTAATGTTTGCTGAATGTAATATCAATTTGATTCTCATATTTTTAGAATGTCTCAAAATTATTATTAAAAAAGTATTTTTAATACTTAAGTATGTTTTCTAAATATCTGTGCCATAATAGGAACTGTGGCACTCCTACTACGTCCATTCCCATGAACAGGCTCTAAACCCTAGTTGTGTTTTCTTTTTAAAATATTATTTTTTCAAGAGCTATGCCTTTATAATTGTGTGATTAATCTTAAAATTGGAAAATTTTATTAGCCATCTTTTTTTAATGGTATTTCAGATAAGTCCTTGCATCTTAAAAGGCATAAATAAAACTTAAGTAGACTTATGCTTAGGCAAGAACCTCTCAGAAGTTGCACTCACTGAGAGAAGGAAATGATCAGTGCCTGTATTTGGTGAGTTTTCTGGGGAGCTTTAGGAATCAGAAGTGCATTATAAGGGACCATTTCTATTTATTGTTAGTAATATTATTGAACTTCTGCAATCCAGAGGACAAATTTATCAGCACATATGGGGTAAGTTGCTTCATTTTCTCTAGGTAGTAAGGTTCTCAGATGCATCAATTCTGCTGTAACCATATGTTTTTTGTGTCTTCTGCTCTTGACCCAACTTTTGTCAGCACTAATGACATTTATCAACCAAGCAAAATGATGAAGTGGAATAAAAATGAAAAAGACACAGAAATACATTTCTGACAGAAAAGAGAAAACCCTTTGACCATACACACCTTGACCACTTACAGTTTAAAATCAGGCTCTATTAAAATCTGTGGCCTAAGGTAATCCTCTTTAGAAGTGGAGAGGTGAGAAGAAGCGTACAAGTAAAATAACGGTTACCTTGAAAGCCTTGTTCTTGTATTTGCTGCAGCGTGGTTTACATGTGTAATGTGTGGTATTTTGCTGTGGCTACCACATTTAGTCCCCTAACACCTAATTTGTATTTGTGTATACGCTTAGAGATACTGAAAGATATTCTTTAAAAATCTGAGTCTGATTAATTGCCTTTAAAAGTAATTCAGTATTAGTTTCATGTAAAACACAAACTTCAAGTGGACTCCATCTTGCCTAATTTGAAAAATAGGCATCAGTTGCCCAAACATTGTTGCCTTCCACCACTTCAGAGGCTGTAGGACATCTGCATAGAGCTGTTGGATACGGCACAGCATGCAAAAGAGACACAGGCCACTGAAATGGCTGCCACTGGAGTCCAAAATGGTAATACATGGCAAGTGAATTTCCAGCTAAGGTACATAGATCCTCAGTGTCTACATCTCAAGTTCTAAGTTCTTATCATAGTCAGTGGAGATCTGTTAAAAATAGTGAAAGCTAAATGTCTGCTGTTTGATGGTGAGATGAATTGGATTTTGTATTGACTAGTTCTCCAGTGACTATAATGGGAGCCTAGGCACCTGAAGTTATATTAGTTGGACCTAACCCTTAATTTTTGGGTATGCACAGTTAATATTTTTCTATCTAGTGTATTGTTCTGTTTTCATAAGAAAGCTGCATTTTTTTCATGAAAATCAATTTAAATGTACAGTGACCAAAACCATTGTTGGAAAAGCCTCAGAAAGGTAACTTCTGTGGAGTTAATGGAGGAACATACACAATTTCTATGTTCTAACCAGTTCTTTAGGCTGTCTCCCTGTACAAGGGAATGATAATTGATTTCTTGTCATCTGACATAGTACCAGAGCTTCATGACAGGAGCTTCCCAGAGTGTGACTGTGCATGTAGCTACACATTTTCTGTGAGGCCTGTCTCAGGCTGACTGACCTACTTCATTCTTTTGGGTACTTCGGCATGTTCAGGGCACCTTGAAAACTAGTAGCAAGTGTTCTTGGAGTGAGGTGGAGTACAGTTTGCAGAGTCAAATGCATGTGCTAGAATAAGCTTAGGCATACCTCCAAAAGAGAATTAATAAGCCCTGATGTTTTGAGGATGACTCTACTATGAGCTGCATCAGCACCATAACATCCTGCATAAATTTATCTTTAGGCCAGCAGTTGCGTGGGCTGATTCAAGATTTTTGGAATAATAGCCAGAGGTTTGTTATGGTAGTTAATATCATCTTTGACCTGAAAAATTGATCTGATAACTTGTGGTAGAAGCTGAGAATAGAAAAACTGGTAATAATATCTGATTTAGCAGATCTCTTAGGCAAGATGCCAGAGTACTCTTTGAAACGTGTTTAAGGTACAGAGTCAGTGTCTTGAATAATGTTGTATAGAGGGTTAAATAATTCCTTCTTTAATAAAAGTAGATTAATCCACTTTCTGCATATAAAAATGCTTTGGATATAGACTAAGTAGTTGAGTAAAGTAATTCGGTTAATTTGAGGAAAAAGGAAGGATATAATTGTGGAAATACTAGGAGAGGAACTGGAATCTTAGTTACGTAACAAATGGATTAATGTTTTCAAAATGTTAGAATCTCCTTTGCATACAAAGAATGTAAAGTGTAAATATATGAATATGGAAATATATTTCCATTAAAAGGTTTTGAGTTTTGAGAGTGGGGAACCTGCACCAAGAAAAGATTAACATTTCCTTTAGCTAGACAGTGTGTACCCATTTCCAGTGTCTTGGTGTAAAGTACACTGAGAAACTTGGAGGAGGGAAACTGAGGCTAGGATAATCTGACACAATCCAGAGTCTTTCTTGGCTACTCCTTCAGACATTTTGCCTAAAACCCAGATAGTCCAGAATCAGTGGTTGTTTTCTTAGAGGAGTTCAATTTGTCTACCAAAAAAAATTAAAAAAAAATATTAAAAAAATAAAATTTTATACTGCTGCAAAACACGCTGAATACGCAGCAGATGTATTGGAGAAAATACAGTCTGAGACAAGAAAAGTCATTTGCAAGGTTACTGGAATTAAAAATTAGTATATATATATCAATGATCCTTGAGGGTCCCTTCCAACTCAGAATATTCTATGAAATATCTGTGAAAATTATTCTCATAAGTAGGGTTGTGTTCCTAAATGTCAGTGAGATATGAGTGCTATTTCAGTATCTGTGAGGATTTTAACATCAGTTCAAGACTTCCCTATCTAGAGTTTAGTAGCAAACTCCAGTTTAGCAGCATTTTTGTCCTAAAACTGCTTACAGAATTCTGAGTCCACTTGAAACATACTTCAGTCTTGAAATTGTCTTTAACGTTATTTCTGCATAACTGGTTTGTGAGTATTTCTCCGCTACTCAGAAGTACTTGCAGTCTAAATTGCTTTTCAGCTGTGTTTGTGTAACCACTAACTTTTTAAGTCTTTTGAGTTTTGAAGTTCTAAGTAAGGTTAGCGTGTCACTTTGAAGAATTAGTTTTCAAAATGCATCTTTTAAAACTTAATAGAGGATATCATGAAATTGCTACTGTTAATTTCTTATTCTAAGTATTACAAGGAAACGTGATACAGCCCTGCAGGTATAATGATTGCAATTAAAAGTCTTGGTTGTAGTCACATAACGCAAATCTTCTTCTTGATTTTTGCATGTTGAAGGCCAAGATTAAAGCTTGTGAAAAATAAATCTCAAATTTTTTTGAACATTGATTACTTTTTCTAATTTTCTGCTTACTCTCAGAAGAGACTGTGATTTTTATATAAACAAATTACATTTTTTCTTTACATATATAAAGAATTTGGATTATCTTGTACTTGGAAACAATTGTGCATATCAGTTCCTTAATGAACACCTTTGCAATAGTGTTCTAGCAATCTTCTTTTAATAATTGTTTCATAAAACACACTACATATTTTCATGGTATTAAAATGCAGCAGGTGTAATCTTTCAGGTGTACTCCACACAATGTTTTGTGTCTGCTTTCACATTCATTTACCTGTTTAGTGTCATTCACTGCACATTCTCTAGGCATTAATAACAGTTTTTGTTGCTATCAGATCAAAACTTTGTATCCTAATACATTTTTTATGAAAAGTGAGTCCCAGGTTTTGATGACTTAATTTAAGTCAAAACTTAAGCTCACTAAATAGCATGCTTATATTTTTGAATGCTTTGTGATTAAGGATGCTAAGAATTTACTCTTCTGTATGTTGTATTGTGCTGTCATTTCCTATGTTTGACAGCTTAAGTGTACAGTGATTTGTAGTCCTTACCTTATTTTGATAATTGCCCAAATGTTTACCACTGCACTTTGCATTTACAGCAAAGTTAAAACATGTACCTACATCACTGCTGCAAAGCAGTCAGTGTTTTGTAACTTCATAATGGATATTGCCTCACCATTCTTTGTTTCTGTACTAGTAAAGAATGACTCTTTTTTTCCAAGTGACCAAACTACTAAGTTCCTTGGATTCTTTTTAAAGAACTGGTAAAAATACTGAGGTCTCAAATTTAGTTTCTAATTACTCATTTCAGATTTATAAAAATCTATAAAAGGCTTTCAGCACCTGGTAAAAAAAAAAGAAAAGTAGGCTTATCTGAGATCTTAAATCATTTGTGAGATAGCTGAATTGATACTTTTTCTATCTGGGCTAAATATTTTTTTATATATTAACAGTTTTCAGCTATCAAATCTCTAGTAAAATACTGCACATCTAAAATTTTGCATGTGTGTTAAATTTTTCTTTTAGATTGCTTGATTTAATAGCAAGAGGAATGTTCAGCAGGCTTGACATTTCCTCAAGGGAACAGAGAGGTCATCGATTTTTCTGTGGGTCTTGGTTGTATTTGCTCTTTAAACTAACCTTGGTGCTTGGTTTTCTGTTTTTGTTATTCCACCAGAGCGTATACAAATGTGACTTCCTAAATCTTCAAATTCAGCAACCTCTCCAACTGGCACAAGATGCTATAGATGCCTTTCTTAAGCAACTGAAAAATCCCATTGATTCTCTACCTGGAGAACTCTTCCATGTCGTCGTTTTCTCACTCCTCCTTTCTTACTTTCCATCACCCTATCAACGATGGATATGCTGCAAGAAGGCACATGAACTTCTCGTATTAAATGGCTTATTGCTTGTAATAACTCCTGATTCATCTCACCAGAATCGCCGGGCTATGATGATGAAAAGCTGGAAAATTGCCATAGAGTCCTTGGGGTTTAAACGCTTCAAGTATTCTAAGTTTTCTCACATGCATCTGATGGCATTTAGAAAAACTTCCCTGCAAACAACCAGTGACTTAGTTAGCAGGAACTACCCAGGAATGTTGTATATCCCACAGGATTTCAACAGTATAGAGGATGAGGAGTATTCCAACACTTCCTGCTATGTTCGATCAGATACAGAAGACGAACAGCTAGCTTACGGTTTTATGGAGCTGCCTGATGCTCCTTATGATTCAGACTCTGGAGAAAGCCAGTCTAGTTCGATTCCTTTCTATGAGCTAGAAGATCCTATATTGCTTCTAAGTTAATGTAGTTGTTGAAATGCCCTTTCAAACCTCTTGCTTAACTAATTTTGCTATACTAACATGGGCTCAACACACAGAAATGGTTTGCA
This sequence comes from Lophotriccus pileatus, assembly GCA_035583135.1. Lineage (NCBI taxonomy): Eukaryota > Metazoa > Chordata > Aves > Passeriformes > Tyrannidae > Lophotriccus > Lophotriccus pileatus. Next base: position 25,473,051 of record JAWWES010000041.1, read on the forward strand.
TAAAGAAAATGCAAAGGTTTACAGAGTTTGCTATTTTTTTCTACTTTTGAATTTTAAAATTTATTCTTGTATGAAAGTGAAAAAATACAAGTTTTATGCAAATGACTCATGTCATAGCATAAATTGCTGTTACTTTCTTTAGATTTGTATCACTAATTTTTTTCCGGAAAGGTACCATTCTTTTCTTTAGTGCTGTGAAGTATGAATTCTATTTAATTTGTTAAATGTTGTTTCAGTATTTTAACTCAATATGGTTGAGCTTAAGGCACTGGAGTTGGTGGGCTTTGAGAAGTATATGTAGGAAGAAATAATTTGCACTTTAATTAAATGTGCAGATAGGTTAAGTCACTTGGTTACAAATGTCCCTTCTCTAATCATGGAACAAAACTTTTTTTCCAAAATTTGTTTCACTCTGTTTAAGCCTGGGCTGGAGAAACTATATAATGCTTGCACATTTGATTTTAGGTTTATTGCAGCCCTCTTGAGATAACCAAAACACGGGAATATATTCATCCTGTTACACATACTGTGTAATTTCACTGCATAAATAGCAGTTAGACATGAGATTTCTGAAGAGGCTTTTCCCCCCCAGAGGAGTATGGTACGTCTAGACAATTATGTTTCACTTCAGAGCTGGAATATGTTTTTGCAATTTTATGAGTGTACAAGCACTAACATGTATCAGTATTTCCCCAATTACGGTGTTCTGTATTCACTTCCAACTGTGTTTTTTGGGGGGATGGGGTGGGTTTTGTCATGTTTTAAAGTAAATTATTTATGCGTTTTGAAAACAAACAGCTTTTTCTTGAATTGTTCTTATTTGTAGACCTCCTGAGTTATCTGGTAACTGCAGACTGATTTTGTAGAAAGGAATATAATAGTACAGGTTTTTCAAGCATATTAACCTGGACAACATATTTGCATAAAGCCATGTATTCAGACCACACATGTGACAGTAACATACACCATTTGTTTACTTACTAGGACCCAGAAGTCTTCTGTTGAGTTCAATAAAAACTCCATAGCTGACTGAAAACTGGTCTGCACTGGAAGGAGATGGAACATCTATTTTTACTTCTATTAAGGTTTTAACTTGTGTAATGAATCTCTGGGTTTTTGCAGGAAAAAACTGTTCGGTCCAGTGGTTAAAATAAAAGAGATTCATTATGAGTTTAGCTTAGATTTCCCTCCATTTGAAAATAACGGCCAGAATTTTCAGTTTTGAATGTTAGGCTGTTAAATTTATATGTAAGTGCCTAATAAATGAATTGAACTAGGTGCCATGTCATGGTTTTAAGTCCAACTTCAGCAAATCGGTAAAAAATACTAATATAGTTTCACAGGTTGTTGTGAGGAAATACACCTTACACCATATTAACCTGACATTTTGTAGTTATACAGAAGTTACCAGATAAACTAAAGTTGTAGTGTGGATTTTACAGTGGTTGCTACAAACATGAAACTTACTCCTTCCACTGAATTTTGCACTGAAACTGTCACACTTTGACCTACCTGGTTTTCTTTTATACTATTTCCTGCATAGGGTAATCTGGCATTGGTCTAGCTTACACTCACTAGTTAAGCTAGTTACACTCTAGCTTACTCACTAGTCTGGACTATGGTGCTGTATTTTTTTGCATTAGCTTTTTGTGTCTCTTCTTGAATTTAAAGCATTCCCAAATACCTGATTCAAATTTGTTATTCAATCTGAATGATACAGTAAGACAAACCAAACAATTATATTCTGATTAAAAAAAAAAATTATGTTTAGACGTAAAAAAGTCCTGATTCACCAAACACATATGTTGGTATTGACTAATGTAAATTGGTTTGTGATTAATACAGAAAAAAAAAGGCAATTCAAGTTAAGATTGATCCCCCACAAATGGTTTAAAATACTAGCATTCAAACTTTAAACCTTTTTGACAGGTTTGTGACAACATTGTGGGTTAGGGACCCAAAATTCATAACAACTTAGTTTTCTTGACAATTATTCTAAGTACCTGAAGTGGTTTCATTGATGGTTTGGTTTTGCGGTTGGTTTGTTTGGGGTTTTTTCCTTTTTTAAAAGTTTTGGTTTGTATTTTTTTTTTTTTTCACAAGGGACAGTAGATTGTGGTGGAGAAAGAAAATGGGATTTACATAAATACTTATACCTCCCTGAACAATAAAGTGGAGGTATCAGGAATTGTATATTTGGCTTTGATTCAAGAAGAATATTTCTACGTTATGAAATATTTGAAAATTATGTGTGTGCAAGAGATCTCTCAAGGTGCTGGAGAGGAAAATGAAGAAAATGTGTATTTGCATTTTTGTTGTCTTTTATGTCACTACTTTTTCAGAACAAAGCACATTTATTAAAAAACATCTGAAAAACCGAAAACATTTTTAAAAATTCTTTGGGGTGAGATACTGTGTTTTCTTTCTGGGCAATCTGTTTATGCTGAAATCCAGTGAAATCAATGCAGAGTTATTTTCCTTATCGTCAAGAAAGTAGTTGTCATGGGTTTATTTTATAACCAGTAGGGACATTAAATTTGGTACTTCAGGTTTGGCTTTTACATCTCAGTTGAAGTTTTTGCAGTTTAGAAGGGCTTTTGGAGTTCCTCCAGTTGATCCTGTATCATGTTTCTTTGCCTGCCCACTTAGGATGTGACTGACCTCCTTCTAATTCAGTTACTCCCATCTCCCACTACATGTTCTTAATTTCTTTTCTAACTCCCTGAAATATTTTTGTAGCATTTTGTAGGTTGCCCCTTTGAGGGCATTGCTGTACTTTTCTATATCTTGATTCTGAGTACTGGAGGTGTTGAGAAAAGGATGACAATGGAAAAAGCCAAAGACCTGAAAATTCAAGGCTCCTTCCCAGATCCAGATTCTAGGAAGACTGAATTTCAGCAGAAGTGAAGTGTGTTCCCAGCAGTGCAGAGCCTAGCTGGTATATTCTGGTCTTCTGCTTGACAGTGAATCAGTAAATAGCGTCTCACAGCTGTGCTCAGTACTGCTTCCTGCAGAACCTTTTTGTCCTTTTCTGCTTCAGGGAGTCTGGCTGACTTGCTTTAAAACTATGATAATTCTAAAGCTTTTAAATCATATCTCCATGAATCAGCAGCAGGTTTTCTGCTTGATTTTCTTCGTTTTCTCAGTTTTTCTTAATTGTTTTGGACCTGTAGAATAGCAAGATTTTTTAGAAAGGTTTCATTTCACAAACCTGCACAGAAACTTTGCTGGTTTCTTTTACTTTCTAAGTAAAATATTCACCAAGAAGTATCAATAGTTGCCTGAAGAGTATTCCTAAATCACAGACAGATACAGTAGCAATTAAATGTTGTCCATGAATGATGGTAAAGCATCTGAAGCATGTGACCTTCCCTAAGCAACTGAGAGTTCCAATGTTCTGTTTATTAAAGGGAAACAGCTTGTGGATTTTGTGTTTGGTTTGTTGGTTGGTTAGGGGAGTTGCAGTTTTTATGGTTAGTGTTTTGTTGTTTTTTTAAACCATGTAACTTTTAGGCCTGTTGGCCTGTTTTATTTAAAATTTGAAGAGTAGTAATGATTGTGGAGACAACTGACATTCTTGTGAATCAGGTGTCTGAATGATTGAGGCAGGAAAGACAGACGGTCAAGTTTAGATGTTTAAGACTGTCAGCCCTAGTACTCCTTTGACTAGGGGCTAGTTGGGATGAATCACAGAATGGTTAAGGTTGGAAGGGACCACAGTGGGTCATCTAGTCCAACCTCCCTGCTCAAGCAGGGTCATCCTTGAGCACGTTGCACAAGATAGTGTCCAGAAAGTTCTTGAGTATCACCAGTGAGGGAGACTCCACAACCTCTCTGGGCAATCTGTTCCAGTGTGCATTAACATGCACAGTGAAGAAGTTCTTCCTCATATTTAGGTGGAACTTCCTGTGCATCAGTGGTTGGTACCACCACAGAGAGCCTGGGTCCGTCCTTTTGGCACCCTCCCCTTTAGATATTTATTCACACTGACAAGGCCACTTCTCACTCATCTCTTCTTGAGGCTGAAGAGGCCCAACTCCCACAGCCTGCCTTTGTAAGGAAGGTGCTCCATCCCTTAGTCATCCTTTTTATCTTGCACTGGACCCACTCCAGGAGCTCTGTGTCGCTTGCTCTGAGGAGCCCAGAACTGGGCACAGTAAGGGATGAAGGAATTTCAGCAGCAAAGGATGTATCTCCCCAGCAGCCCAGCCCTGCCCACTGGCAGTGCACAGAGCTTCTGCACAGCAGTTGTCTGAGCTTCTTTCAGACTGCCCTTGGTTTGCCTTTCTAAGCCGTGGAGCTGTTACCATCCAGAAACTTCCCGCTGTTCTCCCGCCTGCCTGCAAGGGCCAATTCAAAACGTGTGTTTCCCACACTGAGTTTAAGGAAACACAGGTGTTCGAGTCACCCGCGTGCCAGAGGATGGAGAGGGCTCACTCGGCCTTGCCGTCCTGATTCCCGCTTCCGTGCCTAAGCACTACTTGATGGTGTTTATAGTGTTTGGTTGGGGCTTTTGGTGATTTGTTGCTTGGCTTTTTTAAATGCTGTCCAGCCGCTCCCGGGCGCAGCGGCGGCATTTGAGCCTCGGCGCGGCCCGTAGCGGGAGCGCCGCGCCCGGCTCGACATGGCGGCGTCCGGCGCGGGGGGCGGGAAGGCCCCGGGCCGCCTGTGGAGGTGAGAGCGGAGCGGGCCGGGCCGGGGGCAGGGCGGGGCCGGCACCGAGCGCGGCCCGGCCGGGGAGACACCGGGGACTGCTGGCACAGAGCGGCGTCCCGGGGCAGCCCCTTGCGGGAGCCGCGGCGCGGAGCCCGGTGCCGGCACTGAGCTGCCCCGGCCGGGAGCGCTCCCCGCGCCCGGCACCGGCGATCCCGCTGTGGGCGCGGTGTGAACCTCTGGAAACTAACGCAGTCATTTTTCGGGGGGTTAAGGCTGCTCTGTTGATGTGTTAGCAAAATACGGCTTTTTGTTTAAAAAAAGAAGCCTTGCAGAATTGCGTTGAAAAAAGTACTGAACTGAAAGAATAAATCTGTAGGAAGGCGGGTTTAGTACTTTAGATGGGCCTCACCTAGACTTAAAGTCAGCTGAAGATAAACTATTGAACCAACTTTGGGATTTGGTACTTTTTTCAACTTTCTTAGACAAATTAAGGTAAAAACTACTTTGGTGTGCCTTTACAGATAGGAAAGCTCTTAGGTAATTTAATCTCTAAATCTGTACTGAGACTCCAGGTTTTGCTTAAAAATACGTTTGCAAAAGTTAATAAAGACTTAAAAGTGGGTCCACGTTCTGTTTGGAATCTAGATGTGATTTGCTGAGATATGTAAATCATGTTCAACGCAGAACTTTAAGGCTATTAGTTTAAAACAAAACAAACACCACCACCACCCATGACTTTGAACAGTCTTTGTGTAAACAGCCAAAGTATTAACAGAAATTACTATCAAGTAGCTGTGTTTGAGAAAACAAATAAGTTAATGAAACATCTCTTTAAAATTGAATTGCTGTCTTCTGTGTATTTGGTAATAGCTGCGTGATGGGATACATTAATCATGAAAACAAACCTTTTCCTCCTTACCAAAAAGTTAACCATGTATTTTGGTTAGAGAAATGCTGAGGATTAGTAGCATGGTTTAGGTCTGCACATTTTTGCCAGTTGTCTAGAAGGGGGAGCTGGGAGGAGGAGGTTGCATTCGCAGTCCAAGCTGTCATTTTGCAGATACTTTGGGCTCAAGCAGCATTTGTGTCTTTCCTCGAGGAACAGATGTGTTCCCCTGCCCCAGCACCCAAAGCAGCTCGTGGGGCAGCAGCAAAGGAGCTTCTCTGTCGTGATGGTGTGATGGCAGCAAAACTCCACTTGACAATGTTCTGTCACAGTAGTTGCTTGCCTGCATGGGAGTTTGCTGGTGTTACCTGTCCCACCAGAAAATAATTTACTGATCACAGCAAAATTTTGAGCCAGGTGTTAGATGGGATCTTCTACCCTTTGCATATGAGCAAAGGGTTTATTCCTGCTGGCTTCTGCGGGGCTGTTGTTCAAATGAACGCATATAGTGTGAGCCCCTTGACTTGGAGGGGTTCCAGAAAGCCTCAGGAATCAGGATGGCAGATGTTCTTCAGCATAGCAGTAATCACACATCAGTGCTGTGGGTTGGAAGGAGATAGGAATTTGTTCCTCTGTATTCATGGTTTGAACAAGAGAGAATTTGAGGCAGGGCATGTGTAGCAGTTGAAGTAAATTGTTTGATCTGTCCATAAAGCAAATGTTGATTGTAGTACAAGAGACAGACTGCAGAGAGGGCTGTGAAACCTAAAGTATTGTGACCTGGAATACAGTAACTAACAGGTCTGTGTTACCTATATAACGTAAAAACAGATTAAATGTTGAGAGGAACAGCAAGTAAGCAGCTAAAAGTAAGGGGAGAAATACTGTGAGATCTTGAATTCAGACAAGTCAGAATTAATATTGATAAAAACGGTAATAATAATGGAAACTGTGGATGTGCACAGTTGAGATCCAAAGAACTTTTAGTTTGCAATTACTTTCTGTAATAACCACTGGCTTTAAGTATCTGGTATGTATTCTGTTTCAAGTAAACAGATTTTTAATGCATAATTACTATCTTCAGCGTTGTTAGATGTTTAATATAATTTGAAAATATGTATTACCAAATAAGTAATTCAAGCAGTATAATGTCTGTCTTTATACCAGTTACTTAATCTGGATTTACACTGGGTGCCCGTCTTCAAATCTGCCAAAATTTACGAGCAAATCAGTCAGTTTAGTTTATCATTTGTTGTTCACTGGTTTAAAAAATGAGAATTCAAAAATCAAGAGAGAATAAATTTTAAGCTTTGAGTTTAGGTTCCGTCGGCCTTGTAGATACAAGTAGTGAGCTATAACTGAGCACTGAGTGTTCTTGGCATGTTGGTTGCTCTGTCATACCAGGAACTCTTGAGAAGTCTCTCTAAAATGGACAATTATTTAATTAATTAAAATTGATAGAGGCTGCGTTTTAAGTCTTCTTATGTGTTGGAGACTCTGCTCATAACGTTATAAAATTCCCATTAAAAATAATACTGTCTGTTCTTATGCTGAATTAATAAGAAAATCATGTCAGTTAAATGGATCTGAGTAGGGAGGTGCTTCTGTTCTAAATGTAATATTTATCCTTATAATTTTTTTTTGCTTGCATTTGGGGGAGGAAATGGCATGAATAGGTGAAAATTAATGCTTTGATTTTACATTAGGAAAAATCTCTGAAAATCACATCAGATCAGTTGATACACCAGTGTGTCCACTCCCATTTTGTGAAACAGTTAAATGATAATAACCTTTGCATTATCTACTGTGGGTTAAGCTCATTAACAAAGTGTGAAGTTCTTTTTGTAAATCCTATAGTTATTTGACTGCTAAAAGAAAGTCTTGCAAAGCATACTGAAAAGATTTAGTATAAAGTGAGAACTTTATATATATATATATAAATATATATATATCTATATAAAATATAACGGTGAAATAAACCAGTGTTTTTAAACAATACTGAACTATTCTAGAAGGTAATGGCTATCATAGCAGTATTTTGGATATCTACAGATATCTAATATAGGTACCTAATGGATGAGTTTTGTGGAAAACTGCACAGGCCAGGTTTGTTTTCCACTCATTCAGATTATGAAGCAAGATTTACGCAGAATCCATTTTATATTGGTTTTAATAACAACCCCAGTTTGAATGACCTTTAACAACACACTTGCTTGGTCTTTTTTGTGTGTTAATTTAGATGTTTAACTCCTTGGTGAGAAAGGATGCGTCATGTTTATGTTCCATATGATTAAAAGGGATTATTTGTCACTAAAACTTCTTTTAATTCTCTTCCAGGACTTTGAGGATTCTGGACCACTGTTACTGAAATGATATTACAGAAGGCAGTGATTGTATTGTGTTTGTTGAATGAAACCCGAATATTTACTTTCAGTCAAATGGGTGAAATCCCCTAACTGCAGTTTACATGTGTAGGTCACTGCGTTACTGCGTTAGTCATTGTCTCTATGCAGCAATGACAAGGCTAGAAGAAGCAAACAGGGAAGTGAACATGCACTCATCAGTCAGATACCTTGGCTATCTTGCCAGAATCAACCTGCTGGTTGCCATTTGCATGGGCCTTTATGTCAGATGGGAAAAAACTGCAGATGCACTGATTTTGGTAATATTTATTCTGGGGCTCTTTGTTCTTGGAATTGCCAGCATACTGTACTACTATTTTTCAATGGAAACAGCAAGTTTGAGTCTCTCCAATCTTTGGTTTGGTTTTTTGCTTGGCCTTCTCTGTTTTCTTAATAATTCTGCCTTCAAAACGGATGTGAAAGAAGAAGCTACTAAATATCTACTCCTCTCCGCCATTGTTTTAAGGATATTATGTGCTTTGGTTGAGAGGATTTGTGGCTGTGTCCATCATCGACCGACTCTGCTGACAACAGTTGAATTTTTAGAGCTAGTTGGATTTGCAATTGCCAGCACAACTATGCTGGTAGAAAAATCTATGAGTATTATTCTGTTGGTCATGGCTTTGGCCATGTTGATTATCGACTTACGTATGAAGTCTTTTTTGGCAATTCCAAATTTGGCAATTTTTGGAGCCATTGCATCCCTACTCTTTTTTCCATCACTGCAAATCCCCACAAACCCTTTTGCCTTGGCGTGTTTCTTCAGCTGCCTGATTTCTGATCCCCTTCTCGACGTTTACTTCAGTGGACTTTCAGTTACTGAACGATGGAAGCCCTACCTGTACCGTGGCAAAATTTGCCGAAGGCTTTCTGTCCTCTCAGTTGGAGTCATTGAACTCACCTTTTTCATTCTTGCAGCCTTTAAACTACGTGATTTGGATCTCTGGTATTTTGTGATACCTGGTTTTTCTATATTTGGAATTTTCTGGATGATCTGTCATGTGATTTTTTTTATAACTCTTTGGGGATTTCACACAAAACTAAATGACTGTCACAAGGTCTACTACACCCACCGTGCGGAAAACAACAGCTTGGACAGAGTTATGGCATCCAAAGGAATGCGTCACTTCTGTTTGATTTCAGAACAGCTGGTGTTCTTCAGCCTGGTCGCGACTGCTGTTTTGGGGGCCGTCTCTTGGCAGGTAAATAATTATCTTTATCTCCCTCTTGAGAATAGTCCTGAAAATTGGTGGCTCTCTAAAATTTCTAAAATCTGATGGTGTGCCGTGGTTCAGCAATTCAAAATTTGAACACTTGGTTTCACCAGCATGCACTTCAAATTGAACACTGTGTGCTGCCTTGACTGTGACCTGTTAAGGCAAGTGGAAAAATTAGTGCTTCCAGGGGAGAAGAAGTCTGCAAAGTATTTTACATTTAACTACTTACGAAATTATTTTGCTTTTGAACACGTGCCATAAAATTTGTTTTCAGAGTAAATCACTATGTTAAACCCTATTACTGCTCACTGTATCGAGAGCTTTTGTTGTGGGCTATTTTGATTAGATTGAGTTGTATTAAAGAATGTATTTTCAATACTTTTTGTTTAACTAATTATGTGGAGTCAAAGATCAGCTGATAAACTGGTACGATGTTGGTGTAAGTGTGCTGTGCCTCACTTTCAAGTCTGGTTATGTACCACAGGATATGTCATCTGAAATACCAGTTCTTAAAATCACACCGTATCCTTTGACTTTACTTTCCATATATGAATTGAGGATGCTTTCTGTAGCAGAAAAAATATGTTTTGTTAAAAATATTTGTTCAGTGACCAAGTTGAGGCGCATTGTGTGTTGTCATAGTTGCAGCAGGGTGTTTGGAGTTTGTTTAAACCAAGACAACAATGATTTTTGTACCCAGGTATCTCTTATATGAGTTACAAATATATAATAACATATAAAAATATAATTTACAGCAGATCCAATTTACAGAAATGTCTCTACAGTGTTCCCAAAACAATTTCCTGCCCATTCCTTAGATTAAATAACTTTGTGGATGAAAGGTGTTAAAGAAATTGATGGAAGATGAAATTGACATTTATCATGTGAGATTCTTTGTGTTGGGTTTTGGTTTGCTTTGGGGTTTTGTTTTTTGCATGAAGAGCATTAGAGGTTGACAGACAAGCCTGCGAGGAACAGTGGGTAGTTTTGCTTTCTCTTCAGGAAAGTATCAGCACTCATAGCTGTGGTGCGTGGACTTGCAGAAAGGACAGAAGGAAATAGAACCAAAAAAGAAGAGAAAAACAATCCCCAAAATGTACTTACAGAAAGTAAAGGTGCTGATGCACCTAAAGAAATGGGAAAGTGGTTTGGGAGACAGAAACAATAAAGATGGACTACCAGCATGCTAATGTTGCTAACTTCTGTACTTTTTCTTTATGGCAGTTGTGTGATTTTCTCAAAATGCTAGACTTTAATTTTTATATGCTAGTTGACCACTTTTCAGTAAAAATATTTTTTGCCACAGTTATCAGATAGTCTTATTAATTTCTCTATCCTTGCCCTTGGATGGAGTCACTCCACCTAGTTACACCTAACAAAGCAGTCAGAATAAATCAAGGGCTGAAGTTGTCCAGATAGTAACTGGAAAGAGGCAGTTTCTCTTGGTGGTGCTCAGAACCTGACTACAGGGAGTTAGGTTTGGGCAGGATCTCCGGCTATAACCCTTCCTGGGAAGGGCCCCCTCTCCCCTTGCCGTCTGTTGTGCTTCCTTTAGAACTGCCTCATTGCTGCAAGCTGTGGGGGTAACCCAGGAGGGTTGTATTCATACCCATCTTGTTAGTTTTTTCTTTTTGACATGGTTGATAATTAATTGTAATTTTTTTTTCTGCCTCTGTCCTCTGACCCAGAATAACTGTGGTTGTTATTACTGTCTGATAATTTTTAGTTTTCTCTAATTCTGAAGAACTGCAGTTGTGCTGTGGAATTACTTGTGCAGGACTGTTCCCAAGAAACAAACTGGTAATCCACCTAAAATGTTCGTATTTGTTACTGGCTAATTTCAGTTTATAGCATCCTGTGTGTAAGTAAGATAAGCTCATCACCCTGGTTGAGAGGTTCTGCATTTGCCTATTCAGTAAGAGAAGGAGTAACTGTAGTGGTGAAAGTGAAGGGTATCAGGCCAAATACTTTCACTTGTCAGGAAATCCAGTTTTTTATTATAGTAACTTATCTTTAGTAGATAATTGCATTTACATTTACCTTACTATATTTATGTTTCTTTCACTGTGTGTTTTTAGTAATGAATTAGCCTAAGATTATGAATGCAGTTGCTACAATTAAAAGCATTTCTACTTTAAAGTTGTTGTGATGTCCACCTTGCAGATAACTTGTGTCTATTTCATCTGTTACTTGAAAATTAAATACTTTATCGTATCAGACCTGCACAGAACATAAATTAATAAATGGTTGTATCATAGTGATTGCAGAAAGCTGTGGCCTTTTCTGTATTTTACTGGATAGTGTCAGATGTCAAAATAATTAGAACTAAGAAAGCAATGCTGCATAAGCACACAATTTGTCCTCTTGCAGGGCATTTGCTTTTTTTCCTAGAGGTTTAAGAAAACTAGGGGTTTTTTTCCTCTTTGTAGGGAGAATTCAAGACCTTAAAACTCCAAAATCCTTTGCTGGATTTTTGAATCTTCTGTTTTAGGAGGCCTAACAGGCTTAATAGTAATGCAGCAAACAAGCTTCTCTGCTGAATATATACTTTTCTAATGGGGATTTATATGTATTCTAATAATTAAGAGACAAATCAGACTGTTAGAGATAAATCTCTGCCTTTCCTCTTGAAAAAAAGTAATAGTTATAGCTAAATTCCTAATGGTTTGGAATTTCAGGGTTTTGTTTGGTTTTGTTCTGTTTTTAAGGAAACTTGGCTGCAAGAAAAAACGTACTAGCATCACTATGGCCTAGAAAGAGATCTTAGATGCATTTCCTTGAAAACATCAGGTTAATGTTTATTAGTGATCAAAAAAGCAAATTAAATACTGGAAATTATTAGGAAAGTACTGGAGGTATCATTATGCCACTGTATAAAGCCATAGCTTTCATATTTTGAATAAGTGTGCAGTTCTTTTACTTGCTTTCCTATAGATAAGAAAATAAGCAAAGGTTGTTGAAGGGTGATGAAATTCATTATAGACATGAAAGAGTTTACATGAAAGAAATTAATAAATAAGGGTGCTTCAGTCAGAAAAAAAGTAGAACTAAGTGAGAATGTGATGAACATATAAACCAGGTTTGTTGTTGTAGAAGGTAAATAGTAGGAGACAATAAATGATCCGTTTCAGTGCAAACGTTTAGGGGAGTCAGGTTGGCAAGGGGCAGGTCGGGGGAAATAGTTCCTTGTTCTGTGCTGAGTGAGCTCTGGGTCTGTATATCTGTGTTGCAGAGGCTCAGGAGGACACTGGACGAGCTCATGGAAATAAATTACCTGAGGTTTGTGTACTATTTGGAAACCACATCTAGCTCAGGAAGTCCTCGAGCTACTGCTGGTTAGAGTGCTCAGGAAACATGTGCTTGGGCTGTTCTTACAGTCTTTCCTAGGCGTCCATTTGGTCTCCAAGGAGGCCAGGCATTCTTGTAGTTGAACCTTTGGTGCAGACTAATACAGCCACTCTTGCATTCTTATATTAAGGAAATTTTTCTAACTTACATTTATATCGTATTTTTTCCTTAGGGTTTCTTAGGAATGCCAGTTATTCCTCAGTCACCAGTTTCTGAAAATGTGTTTGCTCTTTTAAGAATTGTTTAAGGCATTTTTTGTATGTGTAAAATTAATGGTTTTCAGTTTTTGCAACATTAGTTTGGGATTTATGTAGTTGTTCCAGTAAGTGTGAATTATATTTGAACTCTCTTAAATATTACCTGAAGGTGAAGCATTTTTTATTGATACCTTTCCTCTCTCTGAAGATGTACTGAACACTTGTTTAATGATACTGCATTTGATAAGAGAGGTGGCTTGAAATCACTTCGTGGTCTGCCATTTGATCTCCTATATAATGAACAGAATTGGCTAAAACCCTGAACCTTGGCAAGGTGCTTCCTAACAGTCAGCTTTAAATAATTAGCAAAAGCATATTAAAAAAAAATCTGACAACTGTGTGTGTTAGGTTACAGCCAGAAATGGGGTGGTGGAGAGGAGGGGTTCTCTTTCATGGAAAACTTTGTTACAAGCAGATTATACATGCCCTCTTAACATTTCTAATAACTGTAATATCTGTGCTTCGTATAAATCTCAAGTGTATGAAAGGTCAAGACCTGAAGAGCCAGTTGTCTGCTAATTGGTGGCTAAAAGTATTCTATTTGATTAAAATTGCCAGAAAAAGATAAAATCTACTTCTGTGGAAAGGTTTTTAAAGTGAGGTCAATTAACTCGCCATGGCACAGACTGGTTTTCTGACTGATGCAGAGCTCTGGAGGCTGAAAGTCCTGTTAGGCAAGGGTCTTTCTTTAAGGGGAACACAGCTCTTGTAATGAGACAAGGGTTTAAAATCTCCGTTCCTGGTGCTTTGGCCTGTGCTTGGGAAGAACTGTAGAATTGGTCAAAGTTGGTTGCATTAAAAAGTGGGGTAACAGCTTATCTTTCAGTGGAGCATGTTTCAGGTAATGATCTGCTTCTGATAATAATCCATTCTCTAGCAGCAGAGGAAAGACACCTTGAATTCTTGCTAGAAATACATGGACATTTTCCTTGCAAAATCTGAAGGAAGTGTTCAGCACCTGCCTTTACATTTGTGTGAGTAATTGCAGTCAAATCAATAGACTCTAGAGCGCCAACTTATTACAGCAATTAGTCATGTGCCTGTTCATAATTAGGCCCTTGGATGGGACAAGATCCAGCAAGAGTCATGCACATGACTCAGACATCAGTTCTTTCAGAAGCCAGTAAAATGATGAAAAATTTGTAACAAAGATCTTGAAATTTGCAGGCAAAGATCTTGGAAAGGTTTGGAGAACTCTTTTTCTCAGAAACTTATAAACAGATATTGTTAAGTGCTCTAACTACAGGTTTTCTGAATTACTGGGCAAAGATAATTATTATCCCTGGAAGACTTGTATTTGATATTACCAAGAGAAAAATGAACTGTGTTAGAGACAGGTAATGTAATGTAATGAAGTTCTTTCAGTACATTACTCTTGGTTTTAGTGAATGTTATGAGTCAGTAAAATAATAGTATTCATTATATGCTTGAATACTTAAATGGACAGTACCATTTAACTCTAATTATTTATGGAAGACAAATTACTTTATTGTATGTAGGAATACTTTCTTGTTTTGGGGAGAGTTAGTGATTTTGTATTCTTTATTCTGGTGTGGTTGCCTCGTGTTTCTTAAAAGCTAAATTTACAATGCCTTAATAAAATTTGAAGATGGTGACTTTTTTAAACTTCTCTAGAAACAAGATTATTTTCTGAATAGTAAGAGGATTTCTCAGTAACATCTATATTTACTTGTACATACTTTTGTTAACATCCCAGATTAAATAACTTTTTGAATGCAAATCATACCCAGTCTTTCTCCTTCTTTTTATCCCTGTTTTTCTTCCTGGCTTCTATTTTTAATCCAATCCTCCTCAGGGTTTGCTTATTCAGGGGGGTTTCTTGTTGGTTTGTTTGGGTTTTTTTCCCTACAGAGGTTCTGCTGCATCTCTGTCCTCTTTACAAATTTTCTCAAATAGCCATGCCACTTCTGGTTTTTTTCCTCTCTGTCTGTCTGGTCATCTTTAGTTCCCATCTTTCTTTTCATCACTGACAGTTTCTCCTCTCCTTGCCGATTTGACTGTGCTTTGCAATTTCTTTGTAGACTCATCGTTTCAGTTTATTTTGTAATATCTTTATTCCCTCTTTCCCTACTGTTCCTAGGGATCCTGGCTGGATTCTAAGTTCCCCTTGCTCGCTGCTTATCACTTCCCAAACTCACCCTCTATCCTGTTAATTTTTGCTGCTTGTCTTCCACTCTGTGATTTGCTCTCAGCCCTCCTTATCTCTCTGTCTCTCCAATCCTGTCCCAAGGGGTCCCTCAGGTGACGTGCTCACATCCACAGTGGCAGCACACCTTTGGAGCAGTCACCACCACTTCCAGAGGCCCTCTGTCCTGAAGGGGATCTCTGGTGACAAGAGAAAGAATGTAATCATTGTTTAGTCTAAAGAGTCTGATCTATATGTTAAGCTTGCTGTCAAAATCTCATCAAAATTTCAGGATCCACATTTTTGTATTTAAAAAAGCAGAAGTCCATTTAGTATGTTTTTAAAATGACAACCACTTTTGGTTTTGCTGGGGCATCATATAGATTAAAGCACAGGCTTTACCATGTTGGAACAGGAGTCAGGGATGGGAAACATAACACATTAAATCCATCTGCCAGTGAATGTGACAACTATTTTCTGCAAGCTGTTTTCTAGATTTTCCCACTGCTGTTTTAACAGTCAGAAGTAATTGATTATTTATTGCTCTCCAGAGACTGTTCTCCCATTCAGTAACTTGTTATGACTGTTTTGTCTGGTAGCTGATCTACTTTGTAGCTTTACAAATTTCGTCTTTGCACTTCTTTTTACCTGTAATATACGTGTCTTGTCCTCATTTGAAAAAAGCTATCCATTAAATATTTGTAGATCAGTTACTGCATTACTCTTTTTTTCTCCTGAGTCTTCTCTGTCATATGAGTGTGTACTTTTGTTTGCAAGGGGGGTGTGTGTGTGTATAAAAACAGGTAAATATTAGTCAGCTTGGATAACGGAAAGCAGGGCAGTATTTTTGCTTGGAAATGCACAAAGACATATTTGTAAGCCTTCTCAGTTGTTGGTCTGTCAGATATAATCCCAGGCTGCCTGCTGTAGGTCGCCCTGCTTGAGCAGCATGTTGGACCAGACAATTTCCAGAGGCCCCTTCTAACCTCATCCGTTTGGTGATTCTGTGATCATCTTAGTTGACATATGTTTAGTGATTTATTTCTATTTTAAACAGAAGGGATCTTCTGTAGGTATTTGGAACTGACTTCCAATTTAAAATAGTGTTTTGTTTGCTTTTTTCTTACCTGTTTTTTCACACGTACAGAATTACATTCAGGTCCAGAGTTGTTGTGCTTCAAACAGTGGTTACTCTTTGGGATGGGAGTTGTTATATCCATGAATGTAAAATTAATAACTTGGCTGTAAAATACCTCTAAATTCTTGTGGTGTTTTAAGTTACACTTAGCAATAAGCATTGCTCAAAAAAATAGAGCAAATGGAAAGATAATACTACTAGTGAATCTCACCAATCTTTTATTCTTTGTCATTTCAGTCATCAGAGGCAAGAAGTAGGGGTTTTTTTCTTTTACCTTTTCTGCATTATTTGAAATGAGACTACACTGTGTATTTATTTCCTTCAGAAGAAGACAGACAAAAAAAACCCTAAGACTAAGAGAAGAAATGATTTCTCATGTTTTTCTACTGGAGTTGCCTCGATGGTCCCTGTCTTGTGTTTGCTTTTTGAACAGTCTGTCTTGAATCAATGGACACTTAGAGTACAGGGATGTACTGCAGGCTCAGATTGCCAGCGCAATCAAAAACAGAATGAAAATGGGTTGAATAGATGAAAGAACAAAATCCCTTTTTGGCTCCACTTGTGCATCCGTGGCCATCTGCTCCATTAAGGACCAGTCTTCAAATCTTTGGGATTTAATAAAGCACTGACAGCCTCCACCTGGCATGTTAGCTCTTTATCTTAAAGGAGTAACCTATCTTCAGTTTTACTGTAATTACTAAATTATATATTATTTTTGCTATTTGAAGTTCTTACAGTGTGGGTATTTTAAAATGCCACCAATTTTTTCTTTTGCAGCGCTGCATTAAAATATTTTATTATCCTATTATAGAGCTGCTCTAATAACCATTAGTCATTTTTATATTTGTTAGTGACATATTTCCTCAAAATCAAACTGTTGAAAAAGTGCTGACAGCAAGTGCCAGCATCTTTACATTAGATAGATGTCTATAAATGTAAAATATCCATACTAACAACACTTTCCTACTCCGTAGCATAAGATGGCCGCTGAAAGAGAACAAAGTTGAAACCTCAAATGGAGCTGAGTTGATTCATAACACTATAGAACTTATTTCCCATTCCTGTTTAATAATTGGTACAAACTCAAAGCAGGACACAGAGGAGGAGGATGGATCACCGAGATGATCCATAGAGTTTCTATGTGAGATCCTTATCCCACAAGTCCTTGGGAATTTTTTTGCCAGTATCTTCATATTAGTAGGAGTACTTTCAATGATTAAATGTAAATATTTTTTAATAATCAGACACAGAGTGAGTTTTTGTGATAATTTCAACTTGTGTTATGGTAGAACACTGTGAGTTTAATAACTTGCATGTGTTTAGGGAATTGGAGAAATGCAGGGAGTGTTTAAAACAACATGCCATGCTGTCAGAGAACTTCTACAATCAAATTCATATAAAGTAATACTATAATAGTATTATTTAGGATATTATGATTGCTCTAGTTTTTATCAGCGGTTGTGTTTTTTGTTTTGTAATATGTTCACCATGTTTTGTAATATGTTCACCATGATCAAAACAGTAATGCAATGTAAGAGCAGTTTGCTGTAGCAAGATCTAAGAAAAGAAATATTTACATATGCTGGAAAAGCTGAATTTGTCATAAAAATGTGTTATGATACTTCCTGGTCCAAAGGTTAGAAAATCTTCTAACTAACTGATCATGAACAGGAAGGTTTTCCAGAGAAGCCCTTCAATTTCTGGACCACTCAAGTCTTCCCTTTTTTTTTCGTTGCTTCCGGAAAATTAGTAGATACCTTTTAAGTCTCCAAGTCTTGAAACTGATTTAGGTACCAAGCTCCACTATTTCATCAGTGTTATCTCTTACAAGGTTTCTACAATATAAAATCTAACCAAATCTTTGTAAGTTTTTATTGCTGCTGCTCTGAGTCTTTTTCTTTTTCAAAGTGCATTTGGGAAACAGCAATGAAAATGAGCACTTCCTGCTGATAAATTCGAAATGAAAAATACATTCTTGTAGTTAAAGAGTTTGTTTTTCTTATTATTGACAAGAAAACATTGAGTTTGCACCCTAATTGTTACAGTGATTTAAGCTTTTCTGTATCCTGGTTATTTCAGATAATTGTGTGCATTGGGGGGAAGTCAGTGCTATCCGTTAATAATGCCATCAGTTATCATTTAGTATAAGGCTCTGGTGTTATTTGTGGTTAGAAGTATTGCTGTCACCATTTCAAGGACACATATGAGAGGTCCTTCCATCAGAAACATGATGGGACACTTTTTAAAATCAGGACAGGTAGCACATGGTCTTCTTCCTTAGACAGGAAGCACATTAGATGGGTAACGCTGTTCTTTTGGGCTGAGACATTGTGTGTTTAAAAACTGAACGTAGTTGAGTTAGTGCCATGTGCCAACAAGAACTAAGTTGGTTTAGGTGTCATTTTTTTCAGTATTGTTTACTTTCCAAATTATTAATAGCTTTGACTATGTATTGAGTTGAACTACCAATCCCTATCAAATCACTGAGTGTTAAACAATAGGGCAGTGTCCAGACTTTTTAAAAACATCAATATTGTAGATTTATGCAAAGAGGGTGAATAAAACATAGAGAGGGTCAGAGACCACAGGACTCTTCTCAAGACAGAAATCTGTAGCTATGAATTTATTTCCTTTGCTACATAATAAACATTAATATTTAACAAATGCATCATGAATATTTAAAGTTCTTAGTTAATTATATATTTTAATACTGTTTCTACCTTTCCTAAAACATTTAATGCTTCATTAACCCATTCACATCATACTAAAATAATTAAAATTAATCTTTATTTGTTCTGCCTCTCACTGACATCTGGCATTTCATAAGTCCATTTTATTTGTGCATGGAACTCAGCTATATATCAGTAAGAGTAATCTTTTCCAAAACTGCTTTTCCCTATAAACCAGGAAAACTCCATATAGGTTATTAGCTCTGTGAATGCTACAAAGTCCTGTAGTGGATGTTCCTATTCATCTGGTATTTATATAACTGATAATGGTCTTTTTAATTGAAATAATGTTCATGAATGTTCTCAGAAGTCATTTTTTGTGTGATACATAATGTTCCACAAAGAATATTTTGGAAACTCCTTGGTGTTAAAAAGCAAGAATATTTGAATGTATATTTTTAATGAACATAGAATCATAGACTGGTTTAGGTTGGAGAAGACCTCTAAGATCATCAAGGCCAGCTGTTAACCCAGCACTGCCAAGTCCACTACTAAACCATGTCCTTAAGTGCCACGTCTACATGTCTTTTGAATACCTCTAGGGATAGATGCAATATAGTGTGCTGTAGTTTGATTCTAGGTACATAATATTCTGTGTTATACCTTACTGATTAAGGCCTGACCCTGCAGATGTTTACAGATATACTTATTTTAGGCATATAAATAGTTTTGTGGCATTTGATTCTCTTGCCTGAATGGGTAAAACTAAGCTGTGATCAGTGTTTGCAAATGTATTCCTTTCAGAAGAGTGATCCCTGCTTACAGACACCTTTTCCCCAAGTCTTTTATTTGTCTTTAAAGTAGTTTGGAAAAATAAGTATTCATTACAAATAATATTTTGGATGTTTCAGGACCCAATTATGTGTGATCAAACACAGGCAACTATGGTTCATAAAACCATAACCAACAGCCAGGAAGGATTTCTCATACAATGCCTAAATCTCTTTATTTTCTTTTTAGCCAACCAATGGGATCTTCATGAGTGTGTTTCTCATTGTTTTACCTCTGGAGTCAATGGCTCATGGGCTTTTCCATGAGCTGGGAAACTGCTTAGGAGGAACGTGTGTTGGGTATGCTGTTGTGATTCCCACCAACTTTTGCAGGTATAGTTACCATGTATTTCAGCTTCACAGTGTTGTAAGTATACTGTTAGCTCATGGAGGCAATGCAGTAATGTAGCTTGTATTTTTCAATAATTAAATACAAATTTAAATAAGAGGGAGATTTTCTGTTTTTCTGTTTTTCTCATCTTCCAGAATGAGTAACTCCAACTCCAACTTTTTATATCTCCAGACCAGCTGTGCATGGGCAGATTCCATAGCCCATATATCATGCAAAGGAGGATCAGGGCATTTGACTGAGTGCAGATGTTTTACATAAGGAGATTTAATAAACCAAATAGATCAGTTAAAAACAATTTTGAATTCTGTTAAATGAGATGCTGTCTACATTTAAGGGCAATGAAATTAGATATGTGACTGGACTACATGTCAGGTCTTGGTATTGAGAATTTACAGCTGACTTTTGTTCCAACACAAATGTTACTGTATGAGAAATGCTTGGGGGTGGAGGGATTGTACAGTTATTCCTTGCCATGTTGTGTGTTTTTCTTATAAGCTTTAAACTTGCAAATGCTTCTTTAGCCATATAATTAAAATTAGTGTGGGCCCATTTATTTTGTAAATGATAAACAAGAGCTATGTAAATCATCTGTTTAAGTTACAAGAGAAACAGAGTAGTCAGTTGAAACAAGTGGCTTAAAAATAGAACTGCCCCATTTATGAAAACTCCCCAGTTTAAGTATGTTTAGTGAATTGGGAAAAAAATTAACAGGCAAAGAAACCGAAGGTAGTGTGCTAATCTTAGATCTGTATCTTAAATAGTGTAAGACACTGTATCTCAAACCAGATTTTCTGAGCTTCTGATCTACAGCTGTGGGCCCTTAAAAGAATCCGTGTAGTCAGTTATTGTTAGGGGTTAAAAAATAGATGTTCAAAATTTTACATTACAATAAAAATAAAGTATTTTTGTTTCCATGGCAACAATATAATTATCTCATTGTATTATATTGTTCTGGCTCTGGCAGTTACCTCTGATTTTGCATGAATGAGATACTCTTGAGCAACTGTTTAGGACTTGACAGAACTAGAGTTCCTTATTAATTAGGCTTGCCTCTTTCAGTGATGGGCTCAGTCTTCACTTGCTGAGACAAACAGTAATGATGAGGTATTCAATAGAGCTGTAGCGGTGGAACATTAACCATCATAAAAGCATTAGACAGGTAGGAGATGCAAAATTTAATTAGCTAGACCAGTGAAGAAACCAGGTGGCTACATACTGGCTTGCAAACAGAATGCATGAGGAATACGTGCATACATACATACATACATACATATATAGTTAGAAAAAAAACCACCATAAGTTGTTTTTTTTATTATTAGAGTAAGCTCATATTTTCACCCACAAAACCTCTTGCTTAACTGAGCATAAATCAGGCCACTTTGGCACAGCTGTCAGTCATACTACTTATCAATACCCTTATTACACTGGCTGAAGAGTGATGAATGCATTTCTTTTTATGAAAATTCATTCTGAAGAGCACTCCCATAACTGGATGTCTTGGAAGACCAAATCTCTTATTGTAATGATTAATGAATAGCTATGTAGACCTAAAAAAGAGTGTGTATATTTCACTATATATTTTATTCTATATTTTACATACTATAAGTATTTAATTTTATATTTTATACATTTATACCTCATATAGAATATACATATATTAGTAGAAATAAAATGCACTGTAGACTCCGGGACTCTTTTTCTTTTATATGCATATTCATAGGAATAGAGACACACACAGACATATGTATACAGACACACACGCACATACATGGTTTGTTCCAGGTCTAATTTTTAACTGCCTTAACACTTTGATTTTCTAATTTGTGAATACTCTTATCTAAAATGCATTTCTTATGGTGAAAGAACAGCATCTGAACAGCATACACAAGGAATAATTACTGTATTTGCGTGAGTTCCATATTTCAAAATGTCTGAGCAAAATGGGTATTTGGATTTCTCTGTAGTCTATTACTGGAAACCAGTTTGCATTTGATGTTTTGTACAGATTAGCACTCATTCTCCCTGTGCTTTTTTCCAGTTGTTTGGGAAGAAGTGCTTGTGTATGGACAGTGCTTCTCAATGGGGCTTTATGAAATTGTTGGAACCTCTCCAGCATGTTCACATTGCAGCTCCTCTCTCTCCCTCTGTCTCTCAGCTGCAGGAATAGCACAGGGTTTAATAAGGGTTTAATGCTTTGAAGTGAAGTGTGACAGAAGGGAGATAGTGGTCCCTTACTCAAATACAGTAATTTGAGTTGTTTATAAACTGTGCATTTAAAGTCAGTTTAAATTTAGACCAGTGCTACTTCATAGGAGAGAAAATATGCACTGGGGAAAAAATCACCAATTGCTAAAAGCCCACTAAGCATGAAATAATTATAAAGCATAATCACAGCTGTTTTCCTTCTCTTTAGTCCTGATGGCCAACCAACTCTTCTTCCACCCGAGCACGTACAAGAGTTAAATCTGAGGTCTACAGGCATGCTTAATGCCATCCAAAGATTTTTTGCATATCACATGATTGAGACGTATGGTTGTGACTACTCTACAAGCGGACTGACCTTTGATACCCTTCACTCCAAGATCAAGTCTTTTCTTGAACTTCGGACAGCAGATGGACCCAGACATGATACCTACATTCTGTATTACAGTGGTCACTCACATGGCACTGGCGAATGGGCACTGGCAGGTAACTAGTTTGGGGATTTCTTTATTAATAGTTTTGGTATTGATAAACTTTCCAAATCAATTCATTCATTCTGTAAAAAATCATACTGTATTGCAAAACTTTGAAGTTTTGGTCATACTTATTGTTGCATTGTCCAGAATGGCAAAGAACCGTTAGTGTTCAGAGAACAGGTTTATATACAAGCTCTTGGAAGGGAAGGAGGAAAGAAAAGGGTAATACTACAGAGCATGACTGTTAAGAGACTCAGACGTGACAAGGAGTTGAAAAAACAGGCCAAGTTGCAGGTTGACTATGTCTGATAGTGGAGAGAATGGAGAGATGCAGACACCCCTTCTGTATGCAGTTGTTAAGTCTTTCCTTACCTTGCTTTGTATGACAGCCAGGTATATTACTTCATGAACTTTGTAATTTTAGTATTCATTCACTTCAGTAAAAATCCTTTTGCAGCTAACTAATCTTTCACTTGGTCTCAAAATTGTTTAAATATTGTTGACCCCAAAGGTATTCTTACAAGTTTAAACACAGTTCATATTCTCCTGATTTACATCCCACATGATTGTCATATTCAACAAGTTAACTTTAAAGATCTGTTTCCCCCCCCCATAAAATTTAAAGTGAAAATAACCTCCTGCTCTAAAGACAGATTTCCCCCTGTTTGTCCATAAGAGCAGCTGCCACCCTGTGCAATTGCTGAGTGTCGAGCAGGATGAGCAGCAAAACTCTACCTCACACCTGTGCTCCAGCCAGCATGGTCAGCTTTCTAGCATATATAGAGCCAAATGTTGCTGCAAAAATTGGACAGCTTCCAGCCCAGTCCTGGCTTATGTCTTGCCAGCCTGGAGTATGACAGGGTTGCTCAGGTCTCCCTGTACCTGTGTAGGTAGCAGTAGCCTATATTAAACTCTGTCTTCACTTTTAGGGTAAGGGCCAAGGGAGCTGTTAAAAAGAAAGTTTCAGTGCTAAAAGATAGAGTGTAAATGCAGTGGTGTTCAGGTTTCTCACAAAGCTATTTTCAGTTCTCTGTCCAATCACATCTTCAGCTTCTACATAAAGGAGAGGAACAGGCAGCTGTCACAGGTCTTGCATGCCTGTTTTGGGATTAATTTTAGTTAAATTGTGGAGTGTAGCGTGATCCTCCTCAGATAGCACTACTCCTGCACATAACTTGGAATATAAACTGAAAAGATGAAGACTGCTTGAATGTGTACTTGTGCCCCATGTATTGGACAGTAGCATTTTGTGGCAGATGGAACATTGGTCATCAGCTCCAGGACTGTTTAGTGTCCTCTGACCTGTAAAGAGAATGAGTAGAGATAGCAACAATTAAATAAAATATTCATATCTAAATGAAATAGTAGTTTCTCACTGCCAGACTATGCTATGACACAGCACAGCAGCAGCAGTGTAGTCTTTGCTTTGTAATGACATCTTTTAAAGGAGGTTTACTGAATTTATTAATTCACTGATTATGTTTCTCTGTTGTTGGAAGCTGAGATGCAACACAGTGGTGTATAAAAGAAACTGTTAACTAGTCATGCATAAAGTATGAGCAGTAAAACGACCTGGGAGGTCATGTTCTCTGAGCAAAGGCAAAGGCATGAGCTGAGCTAATGAAGCTTTGTCCCTGTTGCTGGAACTGTCAGCTTAACTGTCAGCCTGCAGAACCTGCCAGAGAGCCAGAAATGGCCAGACACCTGCATTCCTTACACAGCTTGGTGCCTAAATCACTGGCTGATAGGTCCATGTGTTTGAGGTCAGAAGGGTTAGAAGTTGAGCATGTGTTTGCCAGTGTCTGTGAAGGATGAGATGGTTTCTTTGGGTGATTCTGTCCAGTGTGTTTTGAAATCACCTCTGTGAGAAATGAAAGAACCGGTTTTATTACAAGCAAAGTAAAATGGACAGAGGGTACTAACAAAAGAACTGGTTTTGTGTTTACTAATTTATAGGCATACCGTGGAGGCTGTAAGGTGAAAGATCTTGTCTGGACCTAAACCAGGGTGTTATAGATTATTTGAGATACTCAAAATAATCAAATATAATAAAGAAATATTTATTAGTATACAATAAAAATTATA
>JAWWES010000041.1:25505424-25519233 GCA_035583135.1 Lophotriccus pileatus
ACCACTATCCTTCTCTTCCGTTTCTTAAAGATGTAATTGCAAAAGGCGTTACCAGAACTTCTGATTGGTTTTGTCCCTGGACAAACCATCTTACAGTCCCCCGGCGGGGGGGGGACCCTGCTAACCCACGACACCGTGGCACGAGGTTTGGGATTTTGGGTAAACTGTTTTGGTTACCTAGGAAATAAAAGTCAGTTAAAATAGCCCTGTGAATATTGAAAGAATGTTTCTTCTTGGATGCTGTTACACATACATTATTGCTGGAAAACAAGTGTAGAAAAATTTCAAGCACCTTGATTTGGAGCAAGAAGGGCATTGATCAGTGTTCATCTGGTTTCCATCGACTCTTGGACACATTGCCTACTACCAGTGTGGAGTGAAAAACAAATACACTGTTACTGCTGGATTATACTGGAGACTGAAAAGCTGGATCCAGTAGCAGTCCTCAGTATTAGAGATCACCTTTAGAGACTCAGACCCAGAATGAGTACAACATACTTGTACAACCAGATGTGCACACTTTAGGTGTTTGTGAAGGGTTGGTCACTCTGCAGCAGCAGTTGAACTATTTGGGATACTGAGTAGGAAGCTATTCCCTACATGTCCCTGCAGCGTCCAACTGCTTACAACTAGTGACATGGAAATTTAAAATTTCTCTCCTCAGCAGCACTAAATTATTTTATTTATGTAGTAATTATAGTCACTTCAAGGTGTCATCAAACATTCTGGGCTCTTAACTCAGATGCTGCTCTGCATGGAGCTAAGGAACTGCCAGTGCTGACGCTGATGGAGAAATACAGCCAGCTCTGCTTAGTACAGACAATTCTGTAGTTAATAGATGCTGAAATCACAGTGAACCTGACTTTGCTATCCCACAAAGGCAAAGCCAGTTGGGAATACAAAACAGAGAACTTGGCTTCCTTTGCAAATCGAAGAGAACAGCCTGATTTGGAGATTGGCAAGAGCCAGAAGAGAAGTAGAAACTTTTTGCAAAAAAAAAGTGTTTGCTTTATAAATTGTGTATAAGGTCCCTAGATACCATAGTACTGACTACATTATAAATGCATAAGAGATCCATTAAGAGAGATGGGGAGGGGGGGAAAAGACTGACAAATTAGGTTTTTATAGCTGAAAGCCCTAAAGATTTCTTCTGCATTGCAAAAGAGTATAAACATTTTTATCCTTAGACAAAGGTCACTTCTTTTCTCAGGAAAGAAAGGGCAGAAGAAAAGGAAGAAAACAGTGAAGGAAAAAAAATGCTAAGAGCAAAAGTAATATTATGAGATAGGTCAGATTCAGCGCTGTGGCCAGGGGAATGGGAATCGCAGACTGAGAACTAGGGAGAGGCTTCAGAACTGATCAATTTTGTTATGGAGGCGACCTGTGTGTAACCTCAGGCCAGAAGTATGCTGTGGCCCATCCTAACAAAGGATGGCCTGACGGGAGAGGTGAGTTTCCATTCTGGGCTTATGACCTGGCACCATCTAACATTCTAAAGATGGCTTCTAAAAATATGTGATTATATTTTAAATACAGTGCCTGAAACCAGGTGATGCTGCACAGCTACAACTGGCTGAGTAGTAGGGCTTTTACAGTACGAAGACAATAGTGGATGTTACCTCCCTTCAGGCACAGTGGTGTTTGTGCATGAAACGTGGTGCACCATGGGCTCTGCAGCACTGAAGAAGGTTCCCTGTCTGCTGCTCTTGCTGGTGAGGAGAATGGCTAAGACGGGGTCCCTGCCTCTGTTTCATTTTTACTTTTGGATGAGTCTTCAGATACTTCTCTGGATGAGGAAATGTGGTACCTTCCAGGCTGAATTTGAAGCAGGTTTCTGATCGCTCAGTGAAATAAGTTGTTTAAAGATCGAGCATGTTCTAATAGAAGGTTTGATGAATAAAGACAGAGTACAGTCCTGGCATACAGAAAGGAGGTATGTGACCTGGAGAAGAACAGAAAGGGGAACTGGAAAGGGAGCAGGAAGCCTTATAAAGGAACCACATCCTGAAATCTCTTGCACCCAGACGTGCCACAAGACTGCTTGATTTAGGGCAGGAAATCAAATCTTTTGTAAATCCTGCTTGTTTGGCTTAGGTGTATAACAATAGTAAAACTAAGATAAGTACCAGGAAGGCTTCAGATGATGGACCCGCAGCCTACCTCAGGTACAAATACAGAAAGGGCACAATGGGCCAGGGCCAGCATTCAAGAGTTTGCCTTTATGTGAACAAGCCAGAACAAACTGGTTCCACCCACAGGAAAGAGAAAATAAGCTTTTTGGACCAGCCTGGTCTCAGTGCACAAAAATGTCTGCATACACATCAGAATTAGCCTGTTGGAGATTTGTGATAGCTATCTACAGTCTTCAAGCATTTCCAGTTCCGAGCAAGCAATTTGTCCTGAAGACACCAGGCTTAAACTCAGGAAGTGTGGGGCTCCTGGAAATCTACTCCAAAGCTTTTATGGCATATTACAAAACTGTATTACTTAGAGGAATTTCTCTGAAGGGGTCAAAAAATACCAGAATCCAACTGTCTGAAAAACTAGTACGTTTCTAAAATTCATTGCTGTGTATCAGGTGCCATGTGGCTCTTTTGCATACACTCTGGAGAAAAGGTTTGTTGGTCATTCATTGCATGATGCTGAAGTACTGTTACTGTAGTTCCTTTTCCAATTTTATCCCCAGTTCTTCACTAAATAACCTTAATAGAGAGTTAAGCTACAAGTCCTGCCAAAAGGTATTGCAGATGCTTGTATGGATTCAAGAGCTCTAGGACCGATTCATTGGAGACAGCTGCACCATGGGCTCTGAGACACAAAGCTAAGTCCTAAGTTCAGGACTGTTTGACCCATTCTTAAGGCTCATCCCATTTTTGGTCACTCTAAGAAACATGGTGTCAGACTGGATGGGGATCTGACCAGATCCAGTGCAGCTGCTCTCATTTTACCTCCTGCTGCCCCAGAAAGCCTGCAGCCCTCCTGTCTATCCAGCAAGCAGAGTGTGGAACAGCCCCCAAGACCAGCACTCTGCTCGGTTTCTGCAGATGGTGTCTGCTGTGTGTCACCTCACGGCTGACAGGGCGTGAGAGCATTAGCAGGGATCTATTTGAGGATCCCAGGACCTTTAAAATCAGTCAGTAAAATACCCCAGAACCAAAAATTGTGAAACTATTTTCATCTCTATGTCCATATTAGAGACATAGAGTCAGTCACTGTGTGACCCTGCATACCCAAAATTTGTCAGTGTTGATTGGACCTATAATGTCAAAACTAAAGTAAATACCCAAAAATAGCAGTCAGAGGAGAGAACTCACTCCCTTTCCACTGTCTCTTTTTTTCTAGTTAGTGACTGCTCTTTATATTTCCAGTGATCCAAGAATGGTTTCAGTTGTGTTAGTTACAGTTGTGATGTCTTCAGAATTTATACAGCACTCAGCTTTAGACCACAAAAAGAAAATAAGTCAAAACCAGTCACAAAGCTGTCAGTTCACAGCTCATTCCAGTTCATCTGTCTTTCACTTTTCATTTATGTGGTAGTGTTTCCCACAGCAGAAATCCCAAGTCTGAGTGTAAAGCTTAGATACAGCTCCCATTCAAGCCATCAGATTTACCCCAAACCCCACTCAGATGAAACCATCATGAGAACAGCACCACCAGAGTAACCACTGAGCTTGCAGGCAGCAGAGTGAAAGCATCCCAGTGTTCTCTTGGGAGCCTCCTGTATCTGTACAGCTCTGGACACCCACGTCAATGCTTCTGCCAGTGTGTATATCCTGCAGTCTAAGAAACATTGGTTTATTTACTGACAAGTCAAAAGGAAATGTAACATCCCTCAAAGTCCTGATTTAGTGGGATATATAGTGGGACTCAGCTAGCACTTTTCCACCAAACATTACCCTGCCACCCAAACAAATTCTACTTGGCTTTTAGCCCTCTGTTCAGGTTTCCTTGACATACAGCAACATCTCTGTCCCTCACCTGAGCTGTGTGCAGCCTTACATGCATTGCACAGCAAGCCTGCACCTTCAGGTGTGTGCAGGGCTAGACAAGAGCTGCCCTACCGAGAAATCCTGTTGGCCATTTTCCTCCTTCCGAGAGAATGGGGGACCTGCTTCAGAGACTCCACCTACTGTTGGCACATGGTGTGAAGGCGCAGTGCTGCCCCACACCCAGGATTTCAAGCCCTCATCTACAGAAGGCAAGGCATGTAAACAGGCCTCCCAGGCCACCAGCATAGCAGGACAAGATTGATGAACTCTGAATAACACTGAAAGCCCAGATGTGGATGAGTATGCAACTTGGGACCAGGAGCTGTGATGTAGTCAGTTCTGGAGTTAAACTTTCAAGTTGATTTGTGGAGTCCTATTTGTCCATTAAAATGGTATTTTAAAACCATACTGAGGGAAAGAGAAGGTGGGGGCAGGAAGAAGCCCAGCTGGCACTACCAGCAGCAGGGCTGTTGACTGGCACTAGGGTCATGGTCAGAGCAGTTTGCAGTGAATGGGCTCAAGGTTTAGATCACTGAGGTGATTTCAGTGTTTGTACCTCATCTTCCCAGAGCTCCATCTGAACTCTGCAGAAGAAGAGAGGAGTGGGGGGAAGGTGTTTTTAAGTTTTGGGTTTATTTCTCATTATCCTACTCTGATTTGATTGGTAATAATTTTTTGTGAGTCTGTTTTGCCGGTGATAGTAATGGGTAAGCAGCCTCTCCCTGTCCTTAACCCAACCCTTGAGCCTTTTGTTCTATTTTCTCTCCCTCATCCAGCCAATGAGGGGAGTTATAGAGTGATTTCAGGTGGGCATCTGGCCTCCAGCAGGAGTCAGCCAACCACAATCTCCTTGTAGAGCTTGACAACATGAGTATGATCAGACAATACCTCCAAACACTTGCCCTAAACAAGAGCTGGTAAGAGGGGAAAGAGATTTTCCTGTTTAACTTAATGACGAATTCCAATACTCACTGAGGACATCGGAAATTGGCCTTGATTGTCAACACTCCAGCTACTTTAAACAGTATTTAAAGATACTTGGTATTAGGTTTCCCCACTCAGGAGAGTGTGATACTCCTGAGTACAGCACATCATCTCCTCTGAACTAGCCCAACACACCACGTGAAGTGAAACACTTCTGCGGTGAGGACTGGAAAAGATGCTCCCCCAAAGACAACTCTAACCTTGGGTGGGAGGTGCTGTTCTCACTGAGCAGCCACAGGAAGTGAACTGTGACCACCCACGCCACGGGGGAATAGCTGTAAATACCAAGGTTTGGGTAAATAAGAAAATTCCTGACTCCTTGCCAAACAGCTGTTGATTTAGTAGGGCAAGGGAGTGTAAGGTTCCAGAAGCAGCTTGTCCTTGTGTACAGCAAAATCCCATCCTGTGCAACCTTGTGGTGTTTGCAGGAAAACCAGCAGTGAGTGTTTATTTACCAGCCTTCATCTCAGGAAACCATGCATGAATGCAAGCACAGGAAGCTGCATTTTAAATGCCAAATATGCTTTAAAAGATTCTATCAGCTATGCTTTTCCAAGCTAGAAAAATAACAACAGCTTCAGGAATAATACAATGCAAGAAGAAATTAAATTACATTTTTCTTCCTTCCCTTCATAAACCACACTCTCCTGAAGTCAAGCACTAATATATTAAAATGTTTTTTACCAGTGGCATTTTGCACATCAGGAAGAGCTCATAATTTTATTTTGAATTGGTATTTGCATATTCAGTTAGTCAAATCCATTTCCTCTCATGATTAAGCATGCTGTATAATTGATATTCTTCTTCCCTGTAGTGTGACACAGCATGTGACTCAAAACTTGCCTTCATAATGATGCTCATGAATGCTAAAGCACCACACATGCATGTTGCATTCCTGTATGCTCAGGCTGGAGGAAAATAGCTGTAGTGCTCCATAACTTAGCTTTCTTCAGAGGACTGGGTGGTGTCTTTGATCTGAGAAATACGTGCCAGGAAATACCAAAAAAGCTCTCTCCACTTGTAATTTTGTGAGTGTGAGGTATATTGAGGGAAATGAGCTGATCATACAGAGAATGTAAACATT
Source organism: Lophotriccus pileatus (assembly GCA_035583135.1). NCBI lineage: Eukaryota > Metazoa > Chordata > Aves > Passeriformes > Tyrannidae > Lophotriccus > Lophotriccus pileatus. The sequence continues at coordinate 25,511,482 of JAWWES010000041.1, forward strand.
TCTTATAAGGAGGACACCTACCCCAAAGACTTGGTTAGGGGTTTGGGTGGGGTTTTTTTGTTTTTTGGGGGGGTTTGGTTTGGGTTTTTTGGTGGTTTGTTTTTGTTTTTTTTTTTTAAAGGCATTATTGGTGGTGGTTTCTAAATATTGAATTTGCTTTAGGAAGTGAGCCAAATTTATACTTAGCGAGTTACTCTGAAAATGCAAAACAATCCCCATGGGGGTTTTGCCCCATACAGAGTATGGGCAGCCAGAACAGAGCCCTCTGCTTCATTAAACATTTAGAGAGGCATCACATGCCCAGCCACCATCTCCCTGTATTTAAAACTTTCTTCCACTCTACCCTAGACTTTTCAAGCTTGTCCTAATTGAAAAGTAAGCCCCTGGCAAGTATAAAATTTTAATATTAAGCCACCTGAGACGTCCAGTGAAGAAGAAAAGTTTTTAAAGGAACTGAACCTGAGGAAAAGAGAATCACCAAAGCAACCTCTGGAGTAACTGAAAACCTTTGCAGAGCAGGGCCCAGGTGCTGAGCTCAGGCTTGGAAGTGGTGCAGCACCATGCCGGGACAGTGTGCAACCCATCCTTCATAGGTCTGTGCGTACCAGCCCTCAACGTCAGCTCTACATGTTTCTCCACTTCTTAACAAGCCTAATTTCTTATTCAGATCAATCTTTCGAATTCTAAAATGATTCATAATACCAGGCAATGTCATTATATTAGAAGACAGCTTAATTTGCAAGTTCATTCCATGCCAAGAGCAGGGCAGCAGAATTGCTAATTGTAAATAAGATCTATTTTATGCCAAATATCCTTGCCAAAGCCCTCTAATGAGCTGGCACCAAATGGCTTCACAGGAACATCCTACTGGCAGCAGTGTTTTCCAGGCATTACCAGCACCTTATGCCGACCCTTTTTTTGTTTCCCCCTGTCATTTTTTTCTACTCCAAGTAGTAAGCATGAAAATTTCCTCTCTCAGCCACAACACACACTAAAAAAGCAGGTCACTTCAGTATACTGTACTTCAACTCTGTCATGTCAGGAAATATTAAACATTACTATTAAATATTTATGTACTGAAGCAGTTCTGTCACTGATAGCGAAAACAGTTGGTGTTGGAGCCTGAATCACAAGTGCTAACAGTACACCTCTTACTCATGCACAGGCAGGAGAAAAACTTTGTGTGAGATTCAGTTGTTTCGAGTGCTTACATGAATTATCCTGAAGATTTTTCTCAAATGTTCTTTTTCTGTAAATAAGCTGAAGGTTTCATTTACTGGCCTAGTGGGAGCAGAGAAGATTAGAATACTTTAAGGCCTCTCTTGACAAATAAGTATGTTCTTCTAAGGAGGAACCAAAAAATTAGATCAAAGCATCTCTTTCTCTCTAATAATTTAATCATCATGAGCCAAATTCTAAGCTAGTGTCTTACAAACTGCCATTAGAAGAAGCTTTCCCTTAGAAGTAATTGAATAAAGTCCAGAAGAAATCCCAGTGTCTCTCCCTATTCCCCGGCACATACAACACATCCCTGCAGTAGCAAAATGTAGTATCCCCGTGTTTTAACATTCCAGGTGGAGCATTTGTTATGCATGAGTAGTCGCACACATTAACTGATGTGTTTTGTACTGTGTTGCTACCCACAGGCATTGACAGCTGAGTATAGCAAAACATTTCAAAAATAAAAAGTAAAAAAAGGAAAACAACCCAGAAGTGAACACACCTTCTTAGCTGAGAGTTTACTTACATAAAGGTCTAGTTAGCATCAAGGTGTGGTTTCCAAAAGCTGCTAACACGTTTCCATGACCTCTCTCCACCTGAGGTAGCCTGCCATCTCCAGGTCATTAGCAGGGTGTGTGTCAGACGCAGGGATCCACTCCGCAGCCCTGTAGACACCCACAGTCTTGTAGAGCTAAACTTGACAGCCAGCTCCTTATAGCCTCCATTCTGCTTGTCAACATGAAGCAGCTTTGCTAACAGCTCCAGCAGATCATAGATGAGGAGCCATGGACCTGTGTCCAGTAGCAAGTTTTCCTGAATGCCTGTGATGCAGCATAAAAAGGTTTCAGGGCTCAAGGAGGCAGAAATAATTTCTTTGGATGGGGGACAGTGTGTTTCCTCACACTTTCTCCAGCTGAAGAACCTCCTCATGAGGCGGATCATGTCTCTAGAGACACAACAGAGAACCAGCAAAGCTAGAGAAGCAGCATACCAATACCAGATCCCTAATCTCTGCAAAAGCCAGTCACCAGCCCCACCCAGAAACCTGCTACCTCTGCTCATCAGCCAGCAGTTAGGCCTGAGCAGGTTACCTGCTCTTTGGGGGTGGGATTGTGCTCTGCTGATGAAAAGAAAGTGCAGCTGGTGCAGGTAGGACATGGTATGTTTTCAACAAGGTGGAAGTCATTAAAGAACCTTACCTGTTCCTCCTTGCTGTTACATTATGTGTCTGCCTTTATTAGTGGAGTCCCTTACTCCAAAATGTTGTTTAGCACAGTGACACATTTATCAGCATTAATGCTCCAAATGCTCCAGTAAAGAATCTACTTCTTCCCACAGCTACTGTAATTGGTATAATTGATGATCTTCCCTCTGGAGACGTACCTTATCCTCCACTTCCCTGATCAACAAAGCCTTGTCCTGAATGGCTGGTGAACTAATGTCTAATTAGCTGCAAGGTAAGGATGAAGTATGAATTTGGAAAACTGAAAGGCAAGTTGCAAGGCTGGAGACTTCAATTTAACAGACTTTAGTGTTAAGATTATGTACTGGAAGGCACAGAGGTAGAAATTATGAGCAACTGGAGAGCCACTCTCTCCAAAGAACATTATGCTGTCTCTGATGGAGGCTGTTAGAGCACCATTCCTGCTACAACAGGAGGGGGCTACTTTTTATTATTAATAATTTAAAGTAAGTTTCAGTGAAGCTGCAGCAGCGCTGTCTTCATGCTTTCTGTAATTCTGAATGGCCAGCCTGTGAACGGCTGATGAGAATTTAAGACCTATTTTGTGAGTCTACTATAAAACATTGCTTGTCTTGTTTTAATGAAGGATAAGAAAAATGAAGGAAGATGTCTGCTCTCTTACAACTTGGAAGAGAGTTTATATTCCTGTGATTTATTAAGCTTGTGGCTGTGATGGGGTTTTTTATGCTTTGTTTAATATTGTATGCATATTGCTATTAAATGTCATGAATATTGCTATGAAACTTAATGAATATTGTAAAATATGAGGTCTGAACAATTCATGAAATGCAATGTACAATTTCATGAAAACTCGGCCTGTGTTGTCTTGGAATATGCCCAACTTACAGCATATTGAGATTTTTATTTCATATTGAGATAATTATTTTCTTTATACACTGGCATCTGTATTTCATGAAAAGATCAGGGAGTCTTTTTAAAATGCTTTAGATATTTCATGAAAATTGCTGAATATGAGAGCAGAACTTTCTTGGCTGAAAATTATGCTTTTATAGAACTCTTTTCAATTATACAGATGGAAAATAATACTTCATTTAAGAAAATGGACTGATACTCACTCATCCTTGTTTTCCCAAGTTGTCTTGTTTATGGTGAGATTTTCTTCACTTATAACATTGCTAAGCTCTCATCTTTCTCTTTCCAACCTTGTGAGATCCCGAAAACAGCCTTAAAAACACTTGCTGTTGGCACCTTAGAATCATAGAGTGGTTTGGGTTGGAAGGGACTTGAAAGATCATCTAGTTCCAACTCCTCTGCCATGGACAGGGACACATCTCAGTAGACCAGCTTGCTCAATGATCCATCCAGCCTGGCCTTGAATACTGCCAGGGTTGGGGCATCCACAGCTTCTCTAGGAAACCTCTTCCAGTGTCTCAACGCCCTAAAAGCAAAGAATTTCTTACATATATCTAACTTAAATTTCCCCTCTTTCAGTTTGTATCCATTACTCCTTGTCCTGTCACTACAGTTCGGGGTGAAGAGTCCCTCTCCACCTTCCCTGTAGGCCCCCTTCAGATACTGAAAGGTTGCTATGAGGACTCCACACAACCTTCTCTTCTCCAGACTGAACAACCCCAGCTCTCCCAATCTCCCTTCGTAGGAGAGTTGCCCTAGTCCCTTTATCAACTTTGTGGCCCTCCTCTGGACTTGAACTACTGCATGTTGTTCAAGCACTTCCTCCTTTGATTCTTCTCTCCTTGTTCAGAATGGCAAAGGAGGAAATTGTCCTTGACAGCACTAATGGCTCATGTTGCATTACTGTGAAAAGCAGGCAGACTAACATGTCCTTACTTGGATGACTTAAAAGGTATAGTATCCCACACCCACAGTTAAGAGACGCTTGCACCTTCCCTAGACTGGAGACAAAATTTGTTTCCCTGCCTTGTTTTCCTCGAGTATGATGCTGTGTGGTTGAGAGTCCTCCCTCTATCTTCTGTGACATGTGGCCAGTGGGGGCAAGTGGGTGATTTTTTTTGCTGTGGACCGCTGAGAGCTGTCTGTCAGCAGCAACAGTTCCCATCACTGCAGCGGGAAAGGGAAGGAGAGCTTTCAGAGGATGTTGGCAGGGAAATGCTTGGGAAAGCCATGGAAGAAATGTCATGCTTTGAACGCCTGCAGGAAGTAAGCGAACAATTGTTCTGTGATTTCCACTTGCAAACTCTATGGAGTATTAAAAAGCACAGATGTACTTGTTTAAGAAGGTAAACGGAAACTCAGCAAGACACAGGCAGATTGATTCCCTCCCAAAATGCTGCTGGCATGTAAGGATATATCTTGCTGTAGCGGAGCAGATGAGAAGGGAGTGCTGCCTGGCAGTGTTGCAGCTGTATTTTCAGTGTATCCTGCAGATAGGTACGAAGTTCTATCACCAGGTATAATAACCCCTGTAGGATTCCCTTGTAGAACTGCCTTGTTAGGCACTTAAATGCTCTGTCACCGTGACATAATTCCGAGTCATCTGTCATAAGTGTCATCTCAACAACCTCATGATAAAACTGAAACAAACTGCTTTATATGATGCTTTGCTTCTAGGTGGATCCATAAAATTACTTCCTTGTAAGGTTTTATAACCCTAACTCTAGTAAGTGGCACACTAAAAACACTGCCAGTGTAGACAGGTTGCCTGCTGTTGCCAGAGAGATGCTCTTGCACCTCTCCCTTGTCAGTCCTGTGAAAAAGAAGTTGTTCTCAGCCCTGTGAAAAAGAAGTTGTTCTCAGCTCTGAGGGCCTGGCTTTATCAGCAATCGAGAGGCCCACAGTGGGCTGCTCTCTGAAATGCCACCCACTTTTCCAAACAAATACAGTAAAAGTGCTGCTGGATGTCTGGGGTTTGCCAGGTTTCCTATGGAGATGACACTTACTAACTCTGTGTATGCATGAGTATGTTCTTGCTAATCAATATAAAATTTGTTTAATGTCATGTTATAGATGTTATAGGTGTTAGGTTCCTACAGGTTTTGCAAAAGCATGCAGAGGAGATGGAGAGGGACATTCCATAAGCATCCCTCTTGAATGTATGGCTGAACCCACTTCAGGTGCTAGTTACCATGTAGAGGAGTGAGAACATCCTGAATGTCCTTATTGCCATAGTGTAAAACATGGGTAAAAAGCAATGTCAATAAATACCACAGCATCCAGCTAGGAGATTTAAGTCCATGGGTAACCTCATTTCTTTTAGTTTTTGCTACTCATGAAACCTGTTATTTGTTCTTTGGGTCTTCTAGAATTTGCTTTTACCTCACTGTGTTAATAAAATGGGCTAGCCCAGCTGCCTCCTGGTTCAGGTACCCCTTCAGGGGATACTTCATGAGTCCATCCTGAACTTTTACTTCCCCAAAGGCACAGGGATCTGTCCCATGCTGGCTGACACAGCGCTGGAGTACCGTTGCCACGTTCTGCTGCTGCTGAAGCTAGGGATGTGCAGGTAAAGATGCCCACAGTTTTCTCCACAGCTAGATAAGGCCTGAAGGCAAAAGGACTACTTGGTCCTGGTGTAAAACACAACAGAAGGGCTGCCATACATTGAAAGCTTATCTTTTGTCTGTACTACATCAATAAGCAGTGAACTGGAAGAACCTTCAAAACAAACCGAAGAACAAACACTGTCTTGGCAGTCAGTACACTCTATTTGGTTTGCATTGTTAGTTTGCTGGAACTTCTTTTATCAGTAGTAGCTGAGCTAATGAGAAATAAATACCCTTGTGAAGATACGTCTTTAGGTTTGGATTTGTCATCTCATCCAAACTATTTCAGTGTCACAGGAAAATAGCTATTTTTAAACATTCATTCTTTATACCACTTTCTTGAAGTCATTTGTAATCTTGAAGACATTTTTGTAAGGCAGTTAATGGCATGAATGGAATGAAATGACTTAGCCAAAACAAAATCCTCTGATGAGGACTTTTCACATAGTGGGTATTGCCATGTCACAGTCCAAGCTGAGGAGAGCCCAGGACAGCCCCTGTAACTCAGCAGCAGCCGCCTGCCCTCTGCCCTCCCAGCTGGCTCTCTGCTTTTGTGCTGAGCACCTGCAAAGGAAGCAGGAAGCTGGAGCCTGCCAGTATTATTCTTCATTGACAAAACAAAAAGTGGCTGGCAAAAGTTGAAGGTTGCTTTGCATTGTCTAATGCCCTCCTCAGCTTGCTGGAGATGGAGCCTGGGGCCTGGAGATCGAGGTGATTGCAGGGTAAGTGGCTCTCACAGCTTCTAAGGTAAAAGGCCTAATGTCAGGTTTTGCAGAAGGACCTCAGGATCACAAGTTTGTGATAGATAGGTATCTCTAAGATCCTGGTACATGGTAAGAAGCAACAAACCTCTATTAAACAAACCTAGTGCCTCCTATTTCTTCAGTTTTACATACTTGGCCATTCTCCCCAGAGTTGTCCCACCACTTCACCTTTTCCCATAATTTGCTTTTCATTGCAACCCCATGTTTTTTCCTCCCTAACTTTTCATCCTGTAGTCTCTGCCCCAGCAAATGTTCACATGTAGTTTTTTTCTGAACTATCTGACTTGTAACTCATGTAAATCAGATCATTTCATATTTCCTTTAAATAAAGAGAAACACAGTTTCCTTGAACAGTCCTTTCTAAATTTAACACTTTCAGTTGACATTTCTGTCAATGACAACTGTGAATGCTACATAAACTAGATGGTGTTGCAGTTCAGCGGCTACAGTATGTCCCCACCAGAGTAATTGTCAAATGGCAACTTCACAAGGCCATATTTTATTGACCCAAGAGACCCTCCAGAGTCTCCCTAAAGAGAGAATTAAGCTCTCCATGCAGGTCCCTCAGAAGTGCAAAAGGTGCTTTGCTCTGGCTAGGATAACTGTTGAGTAACTAACATTTGAGATATAAATAGATTATTGATTTGCAAGTTCCATCTTCCCAAAAGATGGGACTTTCTCTTGCTGTTTAATGGCATAAAAAGCCATTTTATGAAATGGAAAATGAATCTCCAGACTGCTGCCTGGCTGTAAGTCACAAGTGCTATGCCACATCAGCACAGGACATGCTAGATTTTGAGGTAATCTTGAGTACATGTATGTAATTTAGACTTCCAAAATAGCCACTCTTTACATTTGAAGGGCATATCAACTTCACTCTAGCAGTTAGGACTGTAATGTGATTCCCATGAAGTTGAAGGCTGTAATTCATGAATGCACAGAGATTACCTTGTAGTTTATATCTCGTCTCGTGCGGTCCCAAGGAAGTCTCATTACATCAATATGATGAATGAAGAAGCTTCGATTTATTGAACATTACACA
>JAWWES010000041.1:25519333-25541247 GCA_035583135.1 Lophotriccus pileatus
TGAGGCCCTCTTTTCAGACTCTCACAGCCTGCTCCACTTCGGCCTCTACCCAGAAAGTCTCTAATTCTTCCCACATTACCTAGGAATTGCAGTGATCTTAACCTCTTGGAAAGTCCTACCTCTGCTTCAGGTGTGCCTCTACTCTTCGCGCAACAGCTGCTAAAATGTCAAAATTTACAAAGATTACTCACAAAATCCAATTGCTCAGTTGCTGGAACAGACAAATCTGAGACCACAATAAAAATGGAAGAAGCAGGGCCGGAAACGGGAGCATTACAGTTCCTCTGCATGACAGCAACTGGATTATACCAAGGAAAGGGAGACATGCACTTATAAGAGGTCTTCTTGGGTCTACAGAATCTCTGAAAACTCGGTCACATGTTTGAGTGAGTAAATTAATACTATCAGTTTAACTTAAATTAGGCATGAAACTACCTTCCTGTACTTAAGAAACCTAGCACAGACCTGTTGTCTTAAGACCTTCTCTGACTGCATTTTCTGACTCAGAATTCTGTTCAAAATTGCTGCAATGTAGTTTAAAATTTCCCATCTGTATTTCTGAGATCCTCTGGAACAGGTAAGTCTGAGTAGGAGGTTGTGCATGCACTTCCAGAACATATACTAGTAGAACCCTTAAGCATTAACCAACACATGCAGACAGGCACCTAGACTTCATATTGTGATACCCAAGACACCTCATAGAGTTAGACCTTTGTCCTCCTGATCTCACCAAATGAGGCTATAATGTGCAAAACAGAAAAAAATGCTTCATGCCTACCATTTTGTTTTATTGATTGAAATGAAAATTAGTCTGCTGGTTTGATTTTCTCCATCCGGTACTGAATAGAATTGTTCTACCTGCAGCAAAATTCAGATGTGCTGTTTTCATATGTTAAAAGCTACAAAACCTGTGTGTTATGAACTCTTTGTTGTGTGTGCAATCCTAAGAGCATCCACTTTGCTTTCTGGAGTTGTTTTTTTAAAATCAGAACTGGCATGCTTCAGGACAGGAAATTGGAAAGCAGATCTTCTCCTTATGAGAAAATCAATAACAGAAAAAGTTACGCAGGGAGTTGGGTTAGAAAATTGCTTCTCCTTATGTTGTCTGCTGAGATATAAAAGAGGAAAATTAAAGAGTTGAGGGAGGGAAAATAAGTGCCAGAGCTGGATTCTGAACCTTCAGATGAGAGGTTTAAAGGACATGCTTTCGCAAGGAGAAAAACAATCTTGATTGTCAAAAGGTCTAGATCAAGTCAAAAGGTCTAGATCAAGTCAAAAGGTCTAGATCAAGTCTCCACTAAACACTCAAAAAGAAATCAGCTGCTTAAATTTTACTGTTTAGCATAGGTCTGGGTGTCCTTTCTGACTTAAGTAAGAATACAGAGTAAGTTCTTAGAACACTCACTGTAAAGTCCCTCTTATTTTTGTTTCCTGAAGGGCTTCAAATTTTCTGCAGCAAGCTCCAGTACCCAGTGTAGCTGTTGCCCAGCTACCTCACTGTGCAAGACACTGTAAAACCTGAGTTGAAGTAGGGAAACACTAAAGGGAAGGACAGCAATCCTGCAGAACCACAAGAACCTCCTGGACTTGTTGGCTAGGTGTGGGTAATGTGTGTGCATTGTCTGGGGAGCCAAAGCTTGTGGCGGGTCAGAACAGGTACAGTGCCATGTGATCTGCACCAGAAGCCAGTGATGCAGGGAACCAAGGCAGCAAAGCTGCCAGGAAAGGGGGCAGAGTGAAGCCCTGTAATGAGATGTTGTGACCAAGACCTGCAGAGGTAGTGCAATGTCTCGCTCTCAAGCAATTAGCTTTGCTGAGGTTCAGTAATGCACTGCTATGCAATTGCTCAAAGCCATGCATCTGGCCAAGTGCTTCTTCTACTTCTACTGCTATTTATACACTCCCAGACTGAAAGCTGGCATACAGACAGGCACTCGTTGGCCCGAGAGGTGACTGCTTTGTTTTCATTTAGAATGAGCTTAGGTTCACTTCAAGAACTTTGAAAACTTCCTAGGCTAATAGATCTGTTAAATTTAGGCTCTGAAAAAAAACTATGTAATTCTGGGCTTTCTGGGCACTGCAACTATCAAGCAATGATGAGAATAAGCCCATATATTCAGTATTGTTCTTTAAATAAACATAGTTTAAAAAAAATCCCCAAAACCTTGGCATTAATATGTCATACCATTTAAAGATTAAAAGAAACTTCAATGTAAACTAAAAATATCTTTTGAGAAAGTTTTTAAAATACAATATTACAATGTTAGAAGTTAAAGCCTGAAACTTAAAAATAATACTAAGATAAAGTCCTTTTACTATGAAGTTTTAGTATTGCTTTAAAAGAAGCTAAATACCTGAAATAGCTCAAAGTGATACAATAGGTCTGCTAATTTTTTAAGTATTTACAAGAGGGTGGAAAAGATAACTATACAAAGATTCAATGGAACCTTTGTTTCTTTTGTTCATTTGCTACAGGTTTGCCACATAAACAAGACTGGTTTTTAATCTGTGCAAAAAAAGACAGCAGGAGCTTTATAATATATAGGTGAGAGCCATGTAAGCAGCTGCAGAAACTATTCCACCTGGAGCAGAGACAGTAAGAGAGCTCTCCAGAGCAAAGCAGGGAGAGCAGAGAAAGCAGTCACTGTGTAGCCACCGTAGTTATCTGAGTTATTTACACTGCGAAAATGAAAATCTAATACTCTGCTGCTACAATAATGTCTCTTTTAGCAAGCTTAAATAGCCACTAAGTACAGGATAGCTTGACAAGAAAACATGAAAACAACTTACTTTATGGATATAGCCATGCTAAATTTGTGTTCTTTACATTGCTTGACTGTATGAACTGAGGATCACCTCCAGATTTTGCTGCATTAGGATCATAATCCTAATCATGAACCTAATGTTAAAAACAAAGTATGTACAACTAGGCTTGGATAAAAATAAGTGACTGAGATGGTTTTCTGGATTAGTATCATCAGAGATGGACACACTGTCACAGGAACTGTTAAATATAGATAAATGTTCGGGTTTTTTTTGTTAAAAATCTTCCATTTTTTACCAAAAAGGGAAATTTGTAAAAATTCTGTATTTTTTTTAAATTAGCAGCAATTCTAAATACTGTAACAGTGCCACACAGAGAACTGATATAAAAGGACAAAATTATGATGTTTTAATGCTTTGAATTTAATGAGTATAATGTTTTTAAGAGACCTGTTTTTCAAGACTTCTCATCCTCAGCTTCCCCAATCTCTGTATGAATAAATAGCCTCCTTAGGAAGACAGGCCCCACAAAGTACAGTCTGGGAATTCTGTAAAGCACTAGCACCTCCCAGAGGATGCTGACTGCTACCGGCTCTGTAGCACCCCAAATAAGATTTTCTCCCAGCTCGTAGTCTCATTTTAGGGGTGCAAATTCTGATACAGATGTGAGTTAAGATATGAAGTATCTTGTAACTACTACACAGAAAGACCTCAAGGGAAGCCCTCACACAAGATACAGTCACACTGCCTTCAATCACAGCCAATGAATAATTTTCTGGTGAAACAGAGGTCTTCCTTCTCCAGGAACAAGGTTTAAGAGCTGCAGAAAGCAGGAATTGGGCTCATGTTGAATCAGGAACATCAAAGCAAACAGCATCACTTTCTAAATGGAAAACAGTTTAAAACAAATTTCAAATAGAACTCTAGAAATATAGATTTTATATTTAATGGGAACACAAACTTGTTAAAATCTCAGCATTCTCAGAAATTCTCAGTTTTTACGGACCATTTAATTGTAGTAGTGTCGGCTCTGCAGACTGAGCCTCCACTACTGGACCATAATACATTACAGCAGGACTCTCCATGCAAGGAACAGACAGAAAAGTATGCTGAGACACATCTGCATCACACAGCAACATACTTGTGCCTTTGACCTAAAAACCTGTCAACCATTCTCATGAAACCTGATTCACTCTCCATTGAAATGAAAAGAGAAAGACTTTTCTGGCTTCAGTAGCAGCTAGAGGGGCTTTCTTGTCTATGGAACCATCACTGCCACAGTGAAAAGTAAAAGAGGTACCAATGGAATTATTGGGCTTTCCTCTTTCATAAGGGAGAATGTAATAGAAGATTTCCAGGCATACAAGAATCAAGGGGAGGAACAAATTCCAACTTCCCAGACAGAAGTGTTTCCTGAATAAACACAAGGAATGTCATTGATAAAAAAAGTCTATACAGAGAATAAAAAAATTAGTTAAGCCAGAACCAGAAAATATTTTACAAACAAGAATACTTTAATATGGTCCTTAGTCAAAAGTATTGTATTAGATCAAAGAGAAAAAACATGATTTAGGCTTCAATGACTTAAAAGTAGAACAAAAAAAATAATGTAAAAGAATGCATTCCTCCATTTTACTATCTTTATGATAAAATTATGCAAGTAGTATAGGACACTATTATTTTGAAAATCCATTACACTAAACCTCTTGTCAATTATTTCAAAGTGACTTGAGACAAATAAAATCTTTTTGATACTTCAGTGAAAAAAAGACTGTATTTAGAGGAACTTACCATTATGATGACATTTCACTGAAGTGGTTTGGGCTTCCTCAAAAATTGAAAAACACTGGCACTGATGCTCTGATGGTTGACACCAAGCCTTAACACCAAGAGCTGTGAGTTTAAGTTCATCTTTAGCAAGGTTAAATCCTATCTTAAGTCAGGAAGCCTGGTCCCTCAATGCAGGAGCACATGCTAGGAATTGCAATTCTGCATTTCAGTTCTGTACTGAGAAATTTCAGAGGAATTTTTAATATTCCACCTCACTTCAGTTATAGTTCAGACCATTACTTTTGCAAGAGTATGAATGTGTCTGAAGTTAAATCCTCAAAATCTGAAGGAACAAATTTAATTAAATTGCTTTTCAAACTGATATGTGACTAAGCATAAAATAATCTCAAGTCCAGAGCTTGATACATATTACTGTAGGAAACCTATTTTATTTTCCTAGTAATGACTAGACTAAAAATAGTAAAGTGAAATTATTTGTAATCCTATAATTCCACAATATTAAAAAAATCATCATCAGATTATCCATGCCAATAATCCAAAACCTGGTTCTTTTAAAAAGCTGTGTGACCATCTTACTTTAGCTGACTTCTGTCACTGTACCACACACACATCAACATGTGGATCTAAATGAAAATGTAGACTTGATAAGACAATGGAGTATTACCTAACCCTGAACCACAGGAAGCATATTCCATAGTGAGATAACAAGGACTTCCTGTTAGAGGATGATAGTTCCTATGAGTTAAATCTACTAACCTTTAGACAAATACTCTGATAATAGCCTTGAAAGCCACCAGACCCAAACAATTCAAAGGAGTTCAAGGAACTCCTCCTTTAACGTTAGAGAAACAAATTTCTCTTAATTCAAACAAAACACGCAAACATTTCTATTCCTACAGCCATTGATTTAAATAAAAATAAGAGAGCAAACCTGAAATACGAGGTGTTCATGGGGTGAAAAGGTGTCAGTTCACAAGAGGTTTCTCAAACATGAAGTAAAAGAATCAAAACATCTAATGCTGATTAATCAAATCACCTGCTTGAGCTAAATGGAAAAACAATATAAGTTTATAAATAGCCCCAAAGATCCTACATGTGTGCAACTGCAGAATTTAGGTGTCTCCACTATGTGTCTTCAGTGTCAAGGCCCAAAATTTGTTCAGCTTGTTCCGTGTGTCAGGAAGCATTTAACTTCAGTTTCATAGAAGGATGTAGGAGTCTAAAGTGGAATTTAAATCAAACACATGCAGTTAAATCCAGCAGTGCCAGTCAAAACGACAGACCTCCACATTTCTATCAGTACAGGAGATACACACAGTTCTTCTTGACAGAAAATATTGAAACAAACCAATCCAAAATCTTGCCTTATAATACACATTCTCTCAGTGTTTAAGTATTCCATTTTAAAGTGGAGCAATTTCAAGTGGAGATTGAGAGCGCTCTCTCACTAAGCAAAAATTACCTGTTTCAGGAGTTAAGTTTTGTGAGTTCAAATCCTCTTCAGGGAAAGGGAGGAACTGAAAGTTCTTCAACATCCAAAGCCATGAGATAAAACATTTGACATTTTCAAAAGGTATGATTGTCTCTTGATGTATTTCTAAGAGTATTCCTGAATATATCAATTTCTTACTTTCAGAGAAAAATACTTTGTTAAGTAAATGTAAAGTTATGAGCATTTATCAATGCCCAAAATGTATATTGTCTCAGAAAAAACATGTTTTTCAAAACTGAGTCAATTAAGGACAAGTGTGCTTCCTACAGAAACATTAAATTCACTTCAAAGTAAGAGCCACAGCCTTCATTTCTTCTACACTGAGAAAGGCTGAATGAAATCTCATGCTAGTGCAGGTCAACAGGAGGTCTTGAGAGAGTCCAAGTAAGTCTGTATGTAAAGAGATGACTCTGAGCACTGGCAAACACAAGGTAATATGTGTAGAAAGGAACAAAGTGTTGAGTCCTAAACTAACTTTACATCTCACCAGAGAAAAGATCTTGAGATTAAAACCACAGTTCAATGTGCTGTGAGAGATAGCAATGCAAACAGTGTTAAACAATAAATATGCTGAGAGAAAATAAGAGTGTGTTTCAGCATTTTTTACCTGTCACTGAGATATTTTTCTACACTACTATTGTCACTAAGTGAAACGTCTGCCTAAGTGAAAAACACATAAAGAACAAACATATGCAAATGCAGTCAGGAGAACAATTGGAAAACAAGGTTGGGAAAGACATACATATGGGAAGACAATGAAAGGACTGTAATACTTTAAATCAGAGAAGAATAAAAATACTATAGAGGAACAAGAAATAATGATACAAAAGAGGAAAATTGAATGTTTCTGCTCATTTGTTCTTTAATGTACAAGAAATAATATATAATATTTTTTAACAAATATAATCTACAAGGCTCTTCATTCCAATGTAATATACCCCAAGTGCTTGTCATCATATTTTCTTTGGTTTGCAGCAGTCATGGGGAATCTCAGCTGCATTCTGAACGCCCTTATGTCTCATGTCCTGCAAAGCTGTTCTGGCCATGGAATACATATTCACAACACAATTTGAATCATCATCTTTTCTCTAAAATGAATACCTATTCCTTCTTTTTCAAGTGAGTTCCTTCATGGATAATAAGATTAGCAGACAGCAGCTACAAAGCTGCTATTCAGGTTAGAGATTTGTGGGGGAAAAAAATCTAAAGTTTTGCTTATACTAGTGAATATACAGAAGCAGCTCAACTTATAATGAAAGGGGGGTGTCTCAAAATAGTATCTACCACAGTATGATATACATTTAAATAGTATTAAATATAATAATCTTGACCTATAATCCATTTGTAACAGGCCACAAAGCCAAAGTGAGCTCCAAAGGGTTTTGTCCTGTCCACGCTGGCTTAAAGATCCCTGATCAATTCACTGGTTAGAAACTCGTCACTTTTTGAACTTGGTCAAAGAAAAATGAGAAAATTAATGAACAGTGAAAGTAAAGCTTAAGGATTGTCTTTGGTGAAATATAAAAATGTGAAATTGGTGAGGAAGAATCTGTTTTGCAACTAGCAATGTCATTTTTCCATAGTTATTTTAATTAGCATTATATTTTCCTCCTTTAACTATGTATTAATAAACACTTAATAAACAGCATTCCTCATTTTGTCTCAGACCAATGTCATAGAAGTCTTCATTGCTCTATAAAATGTTCCAACTGTAACAGTGTACTAAACTGGAATATTTTTCGTGTTCCCTTTTCCAAAACACTAACTTCATAGTTGTAGAATCACAGAATGATTTGGGTTGGAAGGGACCTTAAAGATTATCTAGTTCTAAGGCAGAGGCACCTTCCACTAGACCAGATTACTCAAAGCCCCATCCAACCTGGCCAACACTCCAGGGCTGTGGCACCCACAGCTTCTCTGGGCAACTTGTGCCAGTGCCTCACCACCCTCACATTAAAGAATTTCTTACTAACATATTATCTAAACCTGCCATTCTTCAGCTTAAGGCCAACCCCCCTTATCCTATCACTACATGCATCTGCAAAAAGTCCCTCCCCAGCTCCGTTTTTGACTCCCTTTTTGTACTAAGTTCTTTCTGGAGACTTCTCTTCCACAGACTGATCAACCTCAACTTTCTCAGCCAGTCTTCATAGGAGAGGTAAAATGCTCCAGCCATCTAATCATCTTTGTGGTCCTCTTCTGGACTCGCTCCAACAGGTTCACATCCTTTTTATGTTGAGGGCCCCAGAGCTGAAATTAGTGTTCCAGGTGGGGTCTTACCCTGGTGGAGCGGAAGGGCAGGACAACCTACCTCGACCTGTTGGCCACTGCTTTTGATGCAGGCCTGGAGATGTTTGGCTTTCTGGGCTGCAAGTGCACATTGCTGGCTCGTGTACAGCCTCTCACCCAC
Source organism: Lophotriccus pileatus (assembly GCA_035583135.1). NCBI lineage: Eukaryota > Metazoa > Chordata > Aves > Passeriformes > Tyrannidae > Lophotriccus > Lophotriccus pileatus. The sequence continues at coordinate 25,527,790 of JAWWES010000041.1, forward strand.
CAACACCTCAGGTCCTTCTTGGCAGGGCTGCTCCATCCATTCTCTGCCCAGCCTGCATTTACGCTTGGGATTGCCTTGACCTCTGTGCATGCTGATTGAACTTCATGAGCTTCTCACAAGCCCACCTCTCAAGCACGTCAAGGATGGCATCCCTCCCCTTAACACCTGTGTTTTAAGCAAATCTCATTTGTATTTAACTTTATAGTCTTATTCTAAAGCATGGTGAGCTCTAAGTACAGTGCCTCTGGGCATGTTAGGATTGCATCAACAGCTCTGAAAGCCACTTGCCTTTACCACTAGCCTAGGTATGGTCTGACCGCTCTGAACCAATGCCAACACAGGTACATTAAAGCTATTTTGAATTTTCTCTGGGTTCCCAGCAACGATCCCTAGTATCAACAGAGCTGTCTGTTGGTCTGAAAATACTGACATGGATTAGTATGGGCCAAAGCTTCGTTTTCTTTCATATTTCATGGTGGCAAAATGTGGAGGAAACATGGAGAATGGAATTGTATGAAACTGCTTATGTCAACACTGCTATTTTCTCTTTTGCAAAAACAAATTTTGATGAAGCTGTTTTAGCCTTATGAAAACATAAATCTCATCTTACCTCCACAGAGAAACAACATCCAGAAATGAGTTTACATTTGCACTTCAATTAGTTTAAGTGTTTTTCTATGTTGTTTCACCTTTTGACCTACATACACAAATATAATCCATATTTGAACAAAAAAAAAAGTGTGCTTTCAACCTTCCCTGAGGTTATAATACTTCTTTCTCATGCCTCTGGCTAGAAGGTTCTCTGGCTATTCTTTAACTCTTTTTATTCAGTTTAGACACATTCAAGGAAAAATCTTTCTCTGCAACTGAACTTAAGAAGAAAAACCTCCACCCCTTCTAATCAGCAACTCAGTATTACTGGCAAGTATCACTGAAAAGCATTAATTTAAGTACCAGAAACTATGCCACGTTTTAAAAGTCATAACTTGGTAATTTGCCTGCAATTATTTTAATTGCAAAGTTTTGTAAGTATTATATTTTACAGATTAATCAGCAAATATCATCTACATGTCTTCAAACTCTACAACTATTAGCATTTCTTACCTGTCCATTCTTTCCCTATTGTCAATTAAAAACAAATAAACAAACAAAAACACAAAAACACAAAACAAAAACAAACAAACAAAAACCACCACCAAAAAAATCCCAGCCCACACTTTGTTTAGGGACAAAGTAGAACTCTGTTTTATGATCCATAAAATCACTATATACTTCCCTATTGCCACAGAAATGTTTCTCAATAAAAATAAGAAAACAGGACTTTGCAGAGGAAGAGAAACAGGCCTTTGGGATAGATTCAGAGTCAATAAGAACAGGCATATTATTACCTTCTGAGGTTGCATCCCGTTCCTTCATTGTCTCCACATCCAATAGCATCCTTAAAACGGCAGTGTTGTCTGGATATCTAGTTAAAGTACCATACCTAAAAGGCTGCACTTTCTAATGTGGAAGTGATTCAATTGCATGCTTTTACCTTAATGCTGCACTGAAAGAAAACAGGCTTTCTCAAAAAAAAAAAAAAAAATTTAGAAGAGTAAGTTTTACGTGTCAGAAACATGAACATGTTTCTTGAAAAAGTATGTAATAAAATCTTTAATGTGTTCAGAACAATGGTGTGTAGGTAAACAATTTTAACCATGGTTGAGAACATAAAGACACTGATATGTATGGAAAATGTTAAGGGAGATGGAGCAGGATGAATGTTTTCACCTTCTTTTGTTTTTCTTTTGTCACTTACATTTTATAACACCTATGGAACCTATAATCCAGGATTATAACCTGCTGTAACCATGGAATGAAACTGGATTCAGTGCTTCTGGAGATACTTTGGGGCAAGGAAATTAGTAGATGGGTTGTCTAAAAATATAAAACAATTCATATTATGCTGAGCTGTGCATTTATTCTAGGCAAAGTCAAAATACAGGAGGTAGTGAACTAAAATAAAGCCTTTAAGAATTCTTGCGAAAGAATGATGGCTCTGGTATGAATGACTGTCCAGTTAAGAATAAAAAAACCAATAAATTATTGTCTAGCCAAGAAACTGATTTCCATAATTGTGGGAGATACACTTACCAGGCACAAGTGTCTGGTGATATCACCAAGTAAAGATGTGTTTCCTACAGGTTCAAATTCAAGAATAAGGACAGCACTATCTGAGGTAGTATGCCAAGAAATAATGACCACACCACCCAGAACTAATGAGCAACCCTTATTTCCAAGTTGCAGAATACGTTTTATTAATGGAGCAAAACATATTTGTGCCATAACTATTAAAATAATTCAATGATAAACCACAAGATCAACACCTAGCTTCTAGAGATTGTTCACATATTGGTAGAGCTAAATTGTAAAAGAGGAATATTTTAGTTTCTGATAATTACCATAAGATATTTTGCAGAATCCTCTTTGAACTGTAGTTTAATGGCCATTTTATTTAGCCCCAAAAGGGATACACATACTGAGCTCTTGTCTTTTTTTCCAGAAGAGAGTTGTTTATAAGATCTTCTCAAATATGGAGACAGAAATAAGCATACTTATTTGGATCAATGATATAACCACAGAATACTCATTCCTCATTTAGCTTTATTGTAATTGTTCACAATCTTGCCATAGTTTCCAGACAAAATGGTAGCAATAGCAACTACATATCATGTATCAGGTACAAATCAGTATCAAATCCACCCACAATACACAAAAATTTTAGGGCAGAGACAGAAATAACAGAATATTCGTGCATCAAATCTGTCATAGTGAGAAAATAAATTCATGTACATTGCCTCAGCAGATCATCAGTCATTAAACCATGTCCCAAAGTGCTACATCCACACATCTTTTAAATGCCTCCAGGGGTGGTGACTCAACCACTTCCCTGGGCAGCCTGTTTCAATGCTTGACAACCATTTTGGTGAAGAAACTTTCTCTAATATACAATCTAATTCTCCCCTGGCACAATGTAGGGCCATTTTCTCTTGTCCTATCACTTGTTACTTTGGAGAATAGATTGACCCCCACCTCACTAGAACATCCTTTCATGTTTTATGTATAAGGAATGGTTGCAATATGTTGCTGTGATGATCAAACTTCAGACCTGAGAACAAAATTCTGAACAATTAACAGATAACAGCTGAGCTACAGAGCTTCCCTTCAGGACAAAATGGCATCTGCCTCCAACAAGTGAACATTTTACTAAAAATTAATCTTACTTATGTAAAAGTACTGTCTAATATACATAAAGTAAGACATACTAATTCAACCTCAGTGCAGCTATATATATATTTTTTTTATTTTTTATTAAATTGGTTTATCTTCTTCTATTCTCAAACAAGAGCTACAAGACTGTTCTGAGGGCACAAAAGGACAGTATTTTTACCTAACTTTATAAAATTACTTTTTATCAGTTTCTGTCATAAGCAAAGATTTAATCGATTCTTAAACCTTTGCTAGTGTAACAGCCCGGCCTGTCTGTCTTTCATAATACTTTTCTAAGAGACATCCCTTCCAACTCAGCATATTCTGGGATTCTGTGATCAGAACTATTCACTGTTTCTTTTTGCAGCCTTACTCATGGCCTTTTAACACAGCAGAGAGATTACAGGAGTTTTAATAATCAATCCCTTACTAAACTTTCAATTAAAGGTACTGATTAAGAAGCTTTTAAGCTGCTTGTTCTCAAAAAAAATACTGCACTTTACCCAGCTAACCAGCTATAAAAACACCATCTCTGAATCAGGCAGGACTCAGTATCCCAAAAACTGAAAGACCAGTTCTGACCTGCTGCAATAACTGAAGATTTCTCACAGTCTTATTTTGCCACTCACTACATTTGTTTATCTAAAGGTCAGACTGGAACTAGTGAAATGCAGAGTACAGATACATTTAGAGAGCAGCAGGCTGTTGTCAGACCAGCAATTTAGTTTTTCTCATCGTTCTTTTTTGTGTTCATTTCTTATCACAATGCACATATGTGATGGGCCAAATTCCATAAAAAGCAAACTAAAATATCAAGTCAATGCACATCTCAATCTGGCAACATTAATGTTTGAAAAGTTAATCATATCAGCTCTCAATTGGTAAGTTCAAATGAAAACTTTCATAATTTTATACGTTAGTTTCTTATCATGACATCAAAGACAGGTGGTTTAAATACAGTTACTGATTATAGTATGTATTTTCACATCTTTGGGGTCAAATCAGATTGCAACTAGTACTTTTCAGAAAGCTTTGGAAAAATATGCTGACATAAAGCTAAACTTAGTTTAGGATACTACTAATTTCAGAGGTGACATTAATCTTTTTCAGGGATAGAAGAAATTTTGTGTGTCAGCTCAGGAGTAATTAATAAAATATCCATTTCCACTAGAATTGATGACAGTCATATAGAAGAAAGTTTCTACTCCTTAGATTCACTGCTTCATCATTAACATCTACCTGCTCTCAGAAGGAATTTTGGACAACCTGTTTTGCTAAAATTTCAAAAGGTAAACTTCCTCTGTGTCAACTTTCCCAATATGTGCTGTATCAGTGCAATTTTATTACTTTATTCCTCTCATCTAATTCAAAAGACACTATCACAAGAGGACTGGCATACAGATAATTCCTTTTTGAGAGGAAATGTTTACAGCAAAAAAGCAGTATGGCACATGAGTCTGCATATTCTTTGGGTTTTGTTAGGGGCCTGCTCAGTTAGTGTAATCCCTTCTCCCGCATCCAGTAAAAGGCCATATTTTTTCCTCATTATTCCTTCTTTCTTAGCACTTTTTATAGGAGAACTTCCATAATAAAGGAAGATATATATACAAGCAAAGAGTAAATTGTCTTCTTTTGAAAAAAGAAAGACATTTCTTCATTTGAAAACAGCAACCCACTACACACATTCTTTGTCTTCTCTCAGTTATATTCTTAGTCCTTGATTTATCCACAGCAGGATCTGCATTGGAGAACGGTGGTGGTATAAATTTCTGCACTGGAAAAATTTATCCACATGCAGACCCTGGGTAAGCCATAGGTGATTCTACTATTACAGACCCATCCTGTGTCTATTAGGAGGAAAAAAAACCAAAACATCCCAAACCCCCAAAACTGGAATAACCAGGGCTCTTACTGTCAAAAAGCAAAACCATAATAGATCAAAGCTTGCTCTGACTGATCATTTCAGAGAAACTCTTCACTCCTCTGTACAATCAAATGAGTTCTCACTTATGAGAGAAATGTGCCATTTTAAGACAATAGGAGTCGTCCTCACCAAAAAGCTGGTAAATTTTCTTGGACAGTTGAAAGGCTTGTTAAGGAAAAGAATTAAAATATTTTCTAGGTTATCAACAGTATAGGATTAAAGGTATAAAACCACAGTGATGACTCCTTGAATAAGCTTGAGCATGTAGAGAAGCTACAGATACCAGATTCCTAAAAGCATCACTCCCAATTCCTTGAGGGATTAAGGACAAGAAATAGGTGTCCACCTGGCCAACTTTAGTACACATGATGTCACTGGTGATTAAGAATCACTTAACATGTGAAGACCAGGCAGTTGCCTGAGCAAATCTTACAGTCTCAGTCAAGGGGTCCTCATACTACACTGGCACTGTGAGTCTCAACAGTCCCACTAAAAATTTATTTATGGGTGGACCTTACATTTCCACATCTTTTTTTCTTCAGAGAAAGGACAAAGCATGTTGGAAAGGCATTTTGTAGGAGGTAGAATACATGCTCACTATGCTAGATCTGTTCTCTGAAATAATGGAGGATTTTCTATAAAATTTCTCTGCTTTCATAGAGCACTAGAAGTATCTATTTACTAATTGCACATTAATTACCAGAGTACTTGCAGCACAATCCTATACTGTAATCAGCAGCATATTAAAATTCCAAGATATCTAGCAAATGAACTTGAAATACGCCAGATGTATGTGTTAAAGACCAATTGCAAAAGATTGGAGTTAAAACACTGGTTCCAGGAACCATATAATTAATTTTAAGTCAAACTGAATTTTACAAAATTTGTTCTGTATTTAAAATTAAGCATAGTCTTCAATGTTACTCCTTCACAGCTTTACATCTAATCATCCACTTTGTTTTGCAAGATCCTGAAATCAAAGCTTCAATACCCAGCCAGCAAGGTGACTTCATTCCTACAGCTTTAAAGAGTAATTAATTAAATTTCAGATACTTTGTCATCACTGAGCATGTTGGTAACAGGGAAACAAATGTTTTGTCTGTGCAGTGTAGATGTTAACAACCTCTTAAAAACGAATGGAATTGAAAGGGTTTGTCTTGCTGGTGGAATGCCATGATCTATCTTCTAAGATCTGTTTGTAAGAACTATTCCAAAAATCCGTTATTCATGTAGTGAAAGAAGTGTATTTTTCTGTAAAGCAGCTTGTAGTATTCCTGAGGGACTTTCCAAATTTTCATTTAGTGTGTTTCACATAGATGGAACCTGAATTCCTCAACAGCAAAAATCTCTGTGACATTATAATCTTGTCCCATGCCAAGTAATTTGCATCTCATACAGAGCTGAAAATACCTCCAGGTCCTTCTTAAAACACAAAGGGGGGGGGGGGGGCATAATAAAGATTGATCCTAATTTACTTCAAAAATGTACATTCTTTAATGAGCCTCAGTTGTGTCAGGAGGTTGACGAACCTAACCCAGGTTTGATAGTTTTTGGATCAAGCCTTTTACTTTGAATGGAAACATTGTCAAAAACTGCTCCACTGGAGCTGTATTACTCTGTGTGTATAGACACTGCTCAGTAACCATAAATCTTCATGTTTCTTAATAGTGCTAATTTTAACCTTAATAATAATGTTTCATCTACCTGTAATTCCTTGTTCTCCTTAAAATCAAAATAATGTAGTTAATCATGCTGCCAAAACAGAAGACACTCCCAATTCTTTGGCAATCACAATTTCTTTCCATCCTACTTTTGCCAGTATTCTTCCAGTCAAGCCTAAATTTCAGCTTTAGAAAATATTGAGTGCCATAGTACTGTGTGCCCATACTGTCTGGAGGGTAGTATCAGAATGACAATTCTTTCATCACTGTTATTATCTCAACTTTCCAGAGGCTAATCAGCTCAAATTTCAATGCCTGATTGCATCAGCACATCCTGGGAAATCACTCTAAGCTTTCTGTTGGCTTCAAACTATAATGATGGTTCCCTTGATCCCTCTAAAGGGCCACATCTACTGCAAAGTCTCCATTAGTATCTCACCTCTGAAGGGCAACTGTTTTTAGAGGATGCCTGTGGTAACAGGAAAACATCTATGAAACAGGCACATTATGGCAAACAAAATGGAGTTCAGAAAGCAGATACTGATGGTCAAGTCAGCTAATTCAGTACAGCCCTTCATCAGGTGCTATATATTGCCTTTCTGTTATTCTTGTATTCTGTGTGTATTTTTAAACCACATTTATCATGGTAGTATCCGAATGCCTTCCAGCAGTTACATGTAGCAATGTGACTAATATCTATCACACATGGTTTTCCCCTCATCTTCTGCCTAGGGAAAACTGTATGGACTGAGGAGCATTCTGCTGTGGTAAGGCTTGATGGTTTTTAACCAAGCATTGCTAGTTACTGTAGAAAGGATGTGAAATCATAACTGAAAGGTGATCCAGAAGCAAAGCTTTTAGTTAAACACTCACTACACAATACGAGAAGATTAGATCAAATCAGATCAAAACTCAAGAACCAAAAGTATTTGAGGTCCATTTCAGTTTTGCAGGTGCTTAAACTAAAACCTAGTTTGACCTAGTTTGTGGCTTTTTTTTTGTTTTGTTTTGTTTTAACAGAGCATGAGAAACAAAACAAACTAAAATTTCTATACCTTTTCATGGTCTTCATAAACATAATTACCATGATTACTTAGAGGGTTTGCAGGATCCAATTAGTCTTATTAGCATCACCTATTGCTTATTTCCAACCTTCTATTACCAATGCAGAATAAGTGACAGAAAGCAATAAATAAAACTGTGGACATTTTCCTTATGAATAGGTGTTTTTCATGCTTCATCAGAGCATTTAATATGTACAGCATAAGCATGCAATATTGTAATTTTAAAAACATTTCCTTGGTAGTTTCTAAAGGTCTTCAAAAAACCCAAAGTTTGCTTTACTCTGATGAAAACTGCTCTTCTTTCTGTGCAGGCATTATATCGCAGCATCTGCCTCCTGTGAGACACTCCCAGGTAGTGTCTAACACAACCCTTTCAGGTGGCATTTCCTCACTGAAACAAGAAATTGTACAATATATTCCAAAGGACTTACCAACTTGCTGCTGCCGAGAAGCAAAGTTCCATTTTTGTCACGTTCTCCCAATACCAGGCCTGGTCTCCAGTTAACCATCTCTTGTAACATGCTGATTTTTTGACTAAAGCATACCAAGTTCACTGAATGAGTTTAATTCATATAAGAGATGACAGGCAAATATCAGGAAGAAATTCTTTACTGTGAGGGTGATAGAGTCACTGGCACAGGTTGTCCAGAGAAGCTGTGTATGCCCAATCCCTGGAAGTGTTCAAGGACACTTCCAGGTTGGATGGGGCTCTGAACAACCTGGTCTAGTGGAAGTTGTCCCTGTCCATGGAAGGGAGGCTGGAGCCAGATGATCTTTAAGGTCCCTTCCAACCCAAACTAGTTGGATCAGAAGTCCTAGACTGAGAAGTGATATTAAAAATGCAGGAAATACAACATACCTCATCTTTCATCTTCTCATTTAACTGGCTTTAACAGGTACTACTGTCATTATTGAGTTCAGATTTTAAAAATACTGCACTGAAGTCCCTGATGTCAGAAGCATTTCCCCCAGAAACTTTTACACCTTGTACTGATAGCACTTGGATCGTTGAAAAGTAATGTCATATCTATACTTGCAGCACATAAATCTGTGTAACAGATTGCACAAGTCTAATCTTGTTCCAAGATTGGTTCAGAAATTAATAGAAGAGATAATATCATCATTTAAAAAAAAAATCTCTTCTAAAGGTTTGGCTGTGTTTATGCAATGAAAATTTTGCATTTATTTTTGCATAAATAGAGCATTCTTTCAATTACACAAGTTGCTTTATATACAAGTTCCCTAGCATCTGAAAAAAAAAAATCTCATGGAAGATCAATTTCTATTCAAAAATATATGTTCGATTTTTCTTACTATAGTTTTATTCATATGATATCACTAAATTTATTCCAAGGGAATATATTTTCTATGAAAATGTAATATTTTGGAAGTATTTTCTACTATGTGATTTGTACGTGTTAAAAAGATAAAGATTGAAAAAAAAATATTTAAAGTAGTTCCTTTTCAGATTAACTGCTTTCATTTTGTATTTTAAACTCATACTTTACTTTCCCTGCAAGTTAAGGAAGGAACAATAACTTGGAGTATTGGTGGGAATTAAGTTCTGGTGAAGAAGCTACTGCAAGAGAAGAAGACCATTAGAGTGCCCAGCTGCCAGATTCACACTGTGCTGAAGCACAAAGCAGTGTAAGGGCCCTTTTGAACCCAAGCAACACCATTACTATGTATGGATGACTGGCAAATAAAAGTGGTTTTACTACCCAATTTCTGTTCTCTTTCTAACACTCTATAGAAAGAAACAGAGAAAAAAAAATAATTCCATTAGGATATTTTGCACCTGAAATTTCAACATTTTTTGACTAAATTTAGCCAGAGTTCTAGAGAATCTCACATTTCACATGTGCATGTGCTTTTCAATGAATTGATGGTGTTTGGAGGACAGATGTGGAAACACAGCCAACCTTAAATACTCTCTGAAGAGACAGGATCATGAACTATAAAGTTATGATTTAAGCAGCAGCATTTCACCAGATGGAGTATCATTACACCAAGTAAACAATGCCATTACAAACTTAATGATATTCTTGAGACATCCACATTAGCACTATTGGTCTTTTATTGATTTCAAATTACTGTTCTTATTTACCTCAGCAGGGCTCTATACCATTACTCCCCAGACTGCTCAGATTCCTATGGGGATGATTTATATAATCATTACAATATAATGTTTCCCATAATTGTATTGTGTGTAAAAAACATTAGAACCCAAGGGGCTAGACAAGGAGTTATAATATTAACAGCATGATCGTATAAATCAATTTACTCCCTTGGAGGGAAAAAAATGGAAAAATAAGTTAATAAGATTACAGAACAAGTACAAAGGCAATGCAAACCTACCAATGGAAGTGTGTTTAATCAATAACTGTAAATGCATCACAGAAAACTTCTGGAAATGAAAACATAAGCAGGAAGCTGTTTCTACATGTGTAATATTATGTTATTGACATTAGTAAACAGATTACAAAAAGTAGGGGAAACATCATTTAACTGAAAAGATTCAATCCCAGAAAGTAGTGAGCAACCCCAGTGCTGTAAATGTACAGTATTTTTAAGAGCTCTCAGACTCTTGTAAGATCAGCCTGACGTTAGTGGCAGACATGGTTTCATAAATGCATAATTTAAACAATTACAAGTATACTGAGGGGACTAAGAGGTAACCCGTGATTTAAAAAACACTGACCATTAAGGATAAAATCTAATTCTAAGGCTTATGTGGGTAAAAAACCAGGGGACTTCATCCTCTCTTTTCCATTACTCACTAAAATATCTCATTTTATTTCAAAAAATCTCACAGGTCAATTTTTAATATGCTTAATGCAATGTGCAAGCACAGGATAACTTAATATGTTCAGAAGATGGATTACTTGCAGCTCAGTCTGATCTGAGCCTCTAGATGCAGTATTGTTTATTACACTCACTGATCTAATTTTGCTCTACTGTAGCTATATTTTAAGATGCAGCTGCCAATCACTTTAGAGTAAATTGAGTGTAATAAAAAAGTACAACACTGAAACAAGACAACAAATATTAAAAAACACTTTTCTTATATACTCCCTGATTGAAAATGGAGCAGCTCACTAAACCCAGGATTTTCTTCTCCACACAAAAGAAGAGGTTATTATGCAATAAACATACCATAAAACCTACTGTAGATGTAGAGGTACCTTTAAGAGAGAGGAAACTTCTATTGCTTTAGTGAGTTCGTCCAAAGCCTCTTTATGGTGATTCCGTTTCTGCAAGGCTACAGCGAAATGATCAGAATCACAAGTATTTTTGCAGTTTTAATCTTGCTTGAGTTTGCTTTACCCTAATGAAAACTACTTTCTAATCTTTTTCCTGTGCAGCCATTATGTCCAAGTATCTGTCAGCTTCAAACTCTTCCTCTAAGTTACTTACGGGTAGCGTCTGTTTTACGACAGACTCCTGGTTTCTGTCAAGCACTCTGCTTTACAGGATTAAATAGAAATATGTTGCCTCACAGCAGCTTAAGATCTAACCCTTCACTTATTAACCAGAACAATGAAACTTGCTGCTGATGCAGGAACTATGTTACATTACAAAGGCTTCATTAAAAAGGAGATGATTCATAAATCTGACAAATTAATTTTAAATGCTGCAAACTTATCATACCACTAAGCCACCAAAAAAATACTACTTATTTCAGGCTTGTAAAAAAAAACCAACCAAAACCAAAACGAATTAGCATTGAACAGCAGAAGTAACCACTGAAGGCGTAATCCTGCACCTAATGCAAGCGATAAATGGAGGCAGCACTAGAGCAGCATCAGGCAGAAGGTGGGAGCAAATTCATGTCTCATCCACTGGGTGTCAGTTGGTATCAGCCAGTATGGCAGGAAATTGGAGTTCCTTCTTTCTGCACAACTGCCACTCTGAAATCAGGTTAAAAATCTGGCTTCAATAAGGATGTCCTTCTGAACAGCACTAAGATCTGTGCCTGTTTCAGACTGGCATTGTCCCATCTTGAGAAAAATGGAACCACAGCACTAGACTAATAATGGTCATCCAAAGAGCATCATGCACATGTTGATGCGTTGACCTCTGTTAGGAGGAAACCAGGTAAATCAGATTAATTAAATAGATATGATGTTTATCCCACTCTTTTCATATCAGGATTTTAATTTTTTTCCCAAACCAGTTTTAAAAGTCAATTCTATTTAAAAGCATAGCCCCATTCCTTGGAAAATACATTTGCTCAGTGTTATCCATGCATTTTTGTAATTCCTCGCTTCTGGCTTTCATTAAAACAAAATAAAGAACACATTATAGCATGAAGACGCATAATAGATAGTTTAAATGTCTGGATAATTTAAAGGACATAGATTATATTTAATAGTTTTAGATTGCTACATTTGCTCATTCATAAACACCTAAGAATTATTCTTTATTTTATTTTTAAAATATTTCCTCTAAAAGTATTTCTCTACAGTGAGGATGGCAAGAGTTTAGAAGGATATAAAGAAATAGGATTTTTCCATCATTTTTTGTAACTTATTTTCTCTTTCATCACTTAAGTGTTATATGGTTAATCATCAGGCTGCCATGGGTTTCCCAAGTGCAGCTGCACACTCCTACAACAAAGAGCTGCCACATTAAAAAACCAACAGAGCAAGTCATACTAGGGAAATGATGGCTATTCATTCACTGCTCACATATTCATTAGTTCTAAGTCATGAATGCATTGGGTCTCTTGCCTTTGTACATATTTAACCTCTCCCAATGCGCTGTATCCTGAGTGCCTCAGAGTTACTCCAAAGACACGACAGAACCAGGTGTGTCAGTGGTTTTCAAAATTAACCATCCTGTGTAAGTTATCTGGATAATGCAAGAGGTTCTGCACTTACTGGTTAAATATATGACTGGTGCAGTTGTCTCTAGCTTGGATAATTAAAATTAGAGTTGGCGTGTCAGAAATGTAATTCAACATCCCAAATGCACAAAAGAACAGTTTGGGGGTACACTGAAGGTATCTAATGTCTACTTGATGCCAAAAGAGGCAGTCCCACTGCCTTTCCCAGACAGAGCAGTCAAGCCTCTCATTTGACCCAAAGCTGTCACTTAGCTGACACCATGGTAAGGCAGTTCATGGAGCCAACTTGCCAAAAAGTTGGAACCATTTCTCTGCAGGACCAGATGTCAACACAAGAGAGATAACTGTAGCACAGAGATGAGAGAAGGGAGCAGAGGTAGAAAAACAGAGCTGTCTGGGTTTGCATTGTCTGCTTCAGTTTAGCCATACCACCCTGCAAACAACACAGTAACTAAAATTGACAGGAAAGATCAAATGCAGATTAGGAAACCCAAAATCCTATTACCTCTGCAGAGTTTAAGTTTCTGAACTAGCATTCATCCATAGAGAAAGCAGAGGCTAAAGCATTCTCCCAGGAGCTGGTACTTAGCAAATTCTATTACCAAGAACAGAGCAAGGCCTATTTTTTCTTTTTCTTTTTTTTTTTTTTTTATCGCAATGAGGTATATTTATTAGTGAAAGCAGGCTGGTAGTATGTGGGAGACCAATATG
>JAWWES010000041.1:25547819-25581691 GCA_035583135.1 Lophotriccus pileatus
ATGGAAGTGGGTAGAGAGGAATTAGAATTGAACATGGTAGAAGAAAGAAGCAACAGACAATTCATACCACAACAGTGTACAAACTGAGGCATTTCAGAAATATGATCAAGAGGCATTGCACTTGATCAGGTCACAAATATTACTTCCTGTCCCGTTCCAAGCCCTACTCAACACTGATGCAAAGCCTGGCAAGAGAACAGTTTGCCAAAATTATTTTTGATTTAGTGGAACAACTTTTCCTTTTGTCTCGTTCTCAGAAACAGCTGAGACTTTAAAGAACAGCAGTGGACCATGGAAAGGGAAAATCTTGTGTAAATCAGGCAACCCGCATGAACATTTTCAGCATGGTATTTTTGGGCAAAATTACACCAAAGAAAGTTTGGATCTTAACCTTGAAAGTGTCATATCGTTACATCCAGTGGCACACTGCTTAATTTGGTGCATCATATCTTTCCATCAGTGTGAATTGTAGTATTCCAAAACTATGATTTGTTCAAGCAGACGCCACTTACTATCAAAAAAGGCCACATAAAGGTTTTTTTCTTTCTCTCTCACATAATCTCTCCCCCCCCCCTCTTTATGTGATATAAGATGGGTAACACTCAGGCTTAGCTAAAATCTAAACAAGGCAATTTTACACCCACTATCCCCTGTTGGAATAATCACTGTTGTTTTAAGAAACCTATTCTCCCAAGAGAAAAAAGCACTCTACCATTTTAGCATACTCACAGTTTCTGCTGCAATTAGCTGATCATTATCATTGTTGTTTTCAGCAGTGGGGTTATGTTTATAGGTCTGCTTTCATTGAATCATTTTCTTCTCATAGATCATTTAATCTCTTGCCAAGCTGCAAAATCACACTTGAGCTGTACAACAGAAAAGTAGATGGATGGTTTGCAATCAGTAAACCAGACATTTAGAGCTCTATATGCTTTCATGAGTAGTCAACACATAATGTAATTTCATAATTTAAAAAATGCCAGTTTTCTCCTATTAAACTTCCTGCTTTGAAATGCACAAAGTTTCATATTTTTAGTCCTTCAAAATTATTTAAAATAAAGACAGATCTGCAGATAGCATTGTGTATAAGCAAAAGTATTCCAGAAAAACATTTTAAGCAGCACATAGTATCTCTTTAAATATATGTATTTATGGGACGAATAAGAAATTATCAAAATGTTAGATAGGCTGCAGGTCTCCTTGCAGATAGTGACTGGTATATATACTCATGAAAGCTCTCTGGCTATATCTCTTATCTCTTTCCAGGCAGAATTTAGAGGTATCTCTCACTGAACAAGTTTAGTTATTCCAGAACAAGAACCATCAACATTTTAATGAATTGTATAGTAACCTACATAAAGACATTGTGCCAAGAACTAATTAGAAATTTTACTCTCACAAAACCTGTGGCCTTGTACTGAGCATAGAAGAACATTTAGATAATAAGCTTTGCAGAAGGAATGCAAATAGTAAAGCTACTGAAAAAGGCTCTAAGTACTTCTGTGAATCAGAAGAATGGTAACTTTATTGATTGTATTATTTTCGTGTTTCATTTCTTAATCAGAAAAGAGTAAGCTACAAAGACTGATATCCTTGTTGACAGATACATCATACAGAAAATATTTTTTACTATAATAGAGTCAAGTTGAGAATTTGCATTAGACAATTATCAGCATTAGAAAGTCTTTATTATTATAAGAACAACAATACTTAACTTTGATAAAATTTAAATCCCAGAAACTGTCTTAAAATGATCATATATAGTGGAACCTCGCTATTCTGACCATTTGGGACTAGCATAATCGGTGGTTTTCTAATTCTATTTTTTTAAAAATGGAATGTAACAACTTTGACATAAGATAAAAAAAGCTGTAGCTTTAAAATATATGTGCTAAGTGCATACAAGCGTTGGGCCAGATTAGCAGGAGAGGCAGCACCAAGCTAATGCTCAGAGAAGATTGAAAATGTGTTTCCATGGCACATTCTAAAAAATGGTTAGAAAACAATAAAGGGAATTTCTCTCTCTGCAGTTATGTAGCATGGATAGGCATTAGGAAGAAGAAAGAAGCAGCATAGTTAAAAGGTAAACACAGCCCAAATCAATGTATTTAATCTTTCTCTGCACTGACCACCCCAGAGTCCACAGCATTATTCATGAATGTTGCCCCACTGACAATTCTGGTACAGAATCAGGAACCTGATTCTGTTCTTATTTGGAGATAAAAGTCATTTTTTGTTAGATCATGTAGAACTCTACTGAAGTCAATAGATTTAAAATAGTATAAAATTGAGGTGGGGAGAGAAGACTTATATCTTTCAGCTGCATAGGAAAACCATTTCCATGATATATTCTATAAATTTGTAGGAAGCTTACATAAAATTTTCCATTTAGGCAATTTCCTGTAGCATAGCTAATTACTGCCATCTAACTAAGGGGAAACATGTAATTGCAATATGACTCACTAAAACATTAAAGTACTCAACAGAAGATATAGTTTGCATAAACAATCTCAGCAGCAAATTAATCTCTGAACAATACGGTTCACTATGTATTTCAATATTTTTCAGAGATATTTAAAAACAGCAAAACTGCTCTATGGTTAAGGTTCAAGATCAGGAGGATGCGTGATGACCTTCTCACAATGTGGCTGTAAAGTTGCCATAGTAGGCATAAGATCATAAGCACAAAGTTTTCTACAATAATATCCTGAATACTTCAATGCCTGTTTCTGGGTAGGCTGAGATATGTCTTAATTTTGATAGAGCTCAGAAGTTTCCACCTTTTGGGGACCCTGAGATGGGCATTTCTTCTATGTTGTTCATAGGATGACTTGGTGAATGTTCTTGACCACAACTGCCAAGTCAACACAAGGTAGAATATAGAATACTAATGGGTTAGGCACACTCATGGGAACGTGGGACACCTACTTAGTCTTCTTCTCCATATCATGAAGAGAATGTCGGTGCATAGCTCCTGGATTAAGTTCTTCTCTGTATAGTTTAAAAGTGTAGGAAGGTATCACTCTAAAGCCTGTTAGTGAGTAATTGGTTTTTCTCAAAGGTTAAGTCACCTCTCTCAGTTGAAATTCCCACAGATCAGCACTCAGACCTTTCTAGATTCAGTTGTGATGCTCTCAGCTCTTCCAACAGTATCTGGTCTTTGATAAAAGATATCACTTTTCCCTGTAATTCCTGCCTACCTTACATGCCTAGTCTTCCTGGCTGTAACAGTACTGCTGTTGTGGTGGGATATGTGGGGAGCACAGGAGCACCAGACTGCAGAGCATCCCAGGTGGAAAAGCACTTCAAAAGCTTGGTGATAGTCAGAGAGTTACAGCCAGAATATTACTGAAGTCCAGAGGCAAAAATTCCCCTCAGTACTGGAAGCGAATAGAATTGTCCTTTAGAGTTGTTGAATTCATTTTGATGCAGTGCACAGGCTTTGAGAATTAAAACCGTTGACACAGCTCTGTCACAATATGAAATTCAATAGTTGCTTATACTCTGTCAGTGCTGCTACTGAAGCCTGCTTACTGTCGACTACCATTAAGAATCTTTTGTTCTCTTTATCAAAGGCACAGACAGTGAAGGGAGAAAATGAAAGCATTAGCAACTGAAAGTATTAAGGATTAATTATATACTTTCTTTTCAGTTACCTTTTAGAGGACAGTGGTTGTCCTATTCAAGGGGCAAAAAGGAGAAGTTACAGGGATTGCAGCTGCAGCTGCTGCTATTGCTATTGAACTCTAATTTTGTTTTGTGAAGATAAACCAAAACAAGCATGTACAAAACAGGACAGAAAAGCTAAGACAACCTGCAGCTTTTCATTCTGGTATTGACTGGTTTTCAGTGCTTGAGCACTTGGTCTTAAGAACCTTTCTTTAATATTAGATTGCTCCTCTGATAGTAGTTCCTGACTGCAGCCTCTTCCAATATTTGAAGATGAATGCTGCTTTTTAACTCTACTTTCTGAACTTCCCACATGTGCATGGATCTTCATCTTCTGGAGGAAGACCAGAAGCATCCAACTTGGCCTTATGCTTTATACTGAAGCTCTAACCATAAGGCATCATCCCTGCCCTCTCATTCCTTATATCAGTGTCCAGAAGGACACAAGTAACTCAGACAAAGCCAGCTCAGATAAAACAAACTCAAAAAGAGTTTCAGTTGGTAGAAGAATGTCCTACATGTACTTAGGTTAAGGGGCAACCTGCCAGTGAAACTATCCAAACAGAAAAATAAATTTGTCTTAAGCAGGCAGACTAAAATGATATTTGTGAACAACTTGGATCAGTATCCAAAAAGATTCAGCAAATGAAGGAACTTCTGAAACTGTTGTGTTGGACCAAGAAGAAGATTCAGCTTTACTGCACTACACCATCCTGGGAAGCTGAGATGGGATAACCGGTCTGTATCCTTTCCAGCATAGTAGATACTTCTTTTCTAGTATAACTGGCAGAGAAAAAGAGGAGAGATTCTTGAGGCACTGCTTTAAAATAATGTTGTCAGAGCCTTCTTGTTTTCTGGGTTCAGTGGCATGCCAGGTACATGTCACTGGACACTTAAACATACAGTTGTGGCTAAGAAGGCTAGGGTGCTCTGCTATCCACCTTGGCTGGTCATGAATTTCAATAGATTTCCTAATGTGATTAAACACTGAAGACCTCTAGCAGAAAAATACCAGATTGGGTGATTTTTGTGAATATCCTTGTCCTTTGAATAGAGGTATATAAAGGACACTGGGAAATGAGCAGGGACAAGCTCCTAAGATTACTGGTTAAGTGTCTAATAAAATTCAGAAAACAATATGAAGCGTTGTATTCTATTCTCCTTGCTTACAAAGATGGGATTCAGTCAATGCTTTCCTGGGAAAGAATGACAAAACTGAACCTCAAACACATGTATTGTAATATGAAGATGTTTCCTTTATTATAGGATCTTCCCTTCTCCCTAGCTCATACGTAGTTTACATTACTCACATTATCCTTTCCACCTCAGCATTTCCCAAGGTGACCTGCATGCTGTAAGCATAAAATAGTAACAATTCCAAGTGGTAACGTTCAACATCCATTTGTACTGGCCAAGTGACTACAGATGACGCAGGGCAGTGAAGAATAGAGCGCATTTTGTATTGCACATAATTATGCCCTTCCCAAATTATCTAGAGTTAAAAGAAACACAACACTTAATAGAGATCTCTTTTGGCTATAGCCTCTCAATCCAAACCTAGTCTTCCCACAGACACTAAAACCACAATGCCCAGTTCACACCTGTTACTTTTTCTCAGTGTAGCTCCAGTAATTCCGCACATAAAAGTGGAATTACACTGGATGCTTCTGCTGCAAAGGGAATAGAACCTGTTATTTTATAAGATACAGCAGGTTGTTTCAGTTGCTTTGTGTTACTGGGATGACACATCATCAGGGACCCCTAATCAATTCATAGTTGATACCTGTTTTGTCTTCCCGAAGTGGGAGTTCCCATGGATGTAACATCTTTCATCCAGCACTATCCCCAGGAACTCCGTAGGCATCTCCATGGCTGCTCTGAGCAAACTGTACTCAGTGAAACTATTTGAGGAAGAACAATTTTGGTCTGGATATTTGCCACCTAATTGCCACTGAAGTCAGAGAATACATCAAAAAGGGAGCAGCTTTGGTACGTAAGGACAGCTTTTCCTCAAAACATTTGTCAGGAAGCAGGAAGTGATACCAAAAATGGAATTTCCATTAAACTATGCCATTTGCATCCAGCCTGAGGTTTCTCAGGATGTTGGATATGCATGACATTTGCAGATCCTTCAAATTGCCACATTAGAAGTAGTTGGCAAGGAGAAATAATAAAAATATAAAACTGAATCAGCTCTTTTCATTTGTTTGTTGTTTAAAATTCAAAAGGCATTCCCAGGCTTACAGTGATTGAACTCTTTAGTTACTTCTACACAAAAAGTCATAGATGGAAAAACGTTGTAAAGCGATAACCTGCAGCTAAGTTGACCTTAATATACTCATTTTCTCTTTTCGTAGCAGCTCACATACTGTGACTGACTCAACATCCTATTCTAATATAAATACACTTCATCATTTTTAGGCAATAATGTATAATGCAGTTTTGGATAAAAATCCCATAATACCAAAATAGCATTTTTTTTAAAGTAGATTTGAAAAACTAGAATCAATCTCAGCCTGCCTTGATTTATTCTTTTTTCAGGTTTGACTAACAGTACTTTTATACAATTTCCAGGACTTTCAATATATAACTCATTCACATTCATATATAAAGCTGGATATTCCAAACCTTTAAAAATCTTTATGAAATAATTTCTGGCAAGATATCAATAAAATGAAAGCCTGAAATTACATTCCCAAGTGAGATTTTAGGATGCTAAAATATTCTCTATAGCACTGAACATTTTAATATATTTCTAACAGTCTCTGGATTTCAAAACAGCAGAAAAAGGGGCAAAGGTTCAAGGTTCAGATTGGAAGAATGATTTTACTTACAAAATCAAAATAATTTTCATTATTAAAACTTTCACAAAAATCACATCAAAAGTGATTGGAGGTCTTCCAGGACTTGAAGCCCTTGTACAATATTTTTAATAAATGAGTGGGTGCACTGAGAAAGTACTGCAAAGTTTGGTTTAAGTCTGTTCACATGATGAACCTCCTGCTTATCCCAGTTTTCCTCTAAAGAGTGAATGATGTTAATATCCCATGAAGCTGACAATGCATAGAACAATTTGGACTGCACTGCAATTGCTCTGCTCCTCTGATTCACATGCCTGTCCCAGTAATACAGTCATATTCTTCATTTCACATTTTCTGTTGGACCCATTTTCTTTCTTTCTTTCACTCTAGCAATGTTCTTTTTTTATAGCCCCCATGCCACAGGCTGCCTCAAGAAACTGTAAATGTCAGCCAAGGGCAGTGATCCAGAATACTATTCATACTTCCCCTGAGCAGCTCTGAAACCAGTTTTATGGGGTGAGCCTAGAAACCTTACTCCCTGCTGCTGCTGCAGGTCCCAGGGGAGCTGACACTGGGCAGTCCATTCACCCTGCCTCCAGCCCCCAAGGCAGCAGGACTCTCCCTGCAGCTGCCTCTGCGCTCCTCAGGGGGCAGGGAGCAGACCAGGAAAATCCAAATGAAGCTCTTTGGCTTCATAGTGTCAGAAACCCACACACGACTGAGCGCTGTCTCCACAGGGCTACAAGTAATCTGAGCAAAGGAATAGTCTGTGTCCTTTTTGTGAAGCTGGATACCGCACACCAAGTGTGAATAATTCATGACTCAAATACAAGTTCATAATACAAGACAGAAAAGAACATATACAACAAGCAACCTAGCACATTGCTAACAGGATACAGCAGATCCAGCTCTAAGTCCATGCTTCTCAGCAAGGCTTTTTATGCACATTTTCTCAACTGACATTTTTGTATACCATTTAGGCTGTAATTCAGGAGAAGTAATTAGGCAGTAATTCCCAGGAGCCACAGGGAGATAGATCTAGCTTCAGTCACTGGGCAAGTTTCCAAGAGCCTCCATGATCTAGAGGCACCTAGATCTAGACAGAACTGGTGGAAAATTTCTGAAGCCAGTGGCAAAATTCCCGTTGTATCCACAACGGAAAAATATTACCTGAAGGAAGCAATGTGCTCAGATGAGTAGAAGTTTTCACTAGCTCATATGTAATGAAGAAAAAAAAATAGGCTTGATGCAATCTTGCACTCCCTATTTAAGTAACTGATAGCAACAGTCATGCCTGTTTTAGCTTTGCATGTTGGTTGGTGGCTGTGATCTTATACACGGTAGCAGAATATACAAAAGAGTTTCAAATTATTGTTGGTATTTGTTGAGAATTCATAGAGCAAGACAGAAAATACACTGACTTGGAAGCAAATAGGGTAAAGTACCATCACTGTCTGTGGTTACCAGTGTTTCTCTTCATTTGCATGGTGAAATTGAGATCAGGAGGGCTATTAAATTTAAAAAAAAAATCATATGTTTCATTGTATAAAGAAAACTGGTAGAAATTGGAAGAGGAGCTATTTTCAGTACAAGAGCAGGTGAAACCATCCCTTTTAATCATAAATTTAGGAAGCATGATAAGACATTGATGTGATTCTGAACCTTGAAATATAAGAAAATTTTTCCTATAACATATTCAGTCTGCAATTTCCTATCATTTCAGTGTCAGACATAATACTTAGCACTTGGAATTTGTCTCATGTTTACCAAGCAATCTTTCAGACTAATGGAAAATTGCCCCCATTGGATAGAAGCATTTTTTAAATCAAATTTAAATGAGATCACTTTTCCTTTAAAATGCATTAAAATTAAATGTTACATTCATAAGACCCTACATTTCTGGATTTTTTTAATCTGTTTTTGCAACTGTATCTGTAAGATCAAAGGCATTTTGGAGGAGTAATAACTTTTTAAAAATTTTTTTTATTTTATATGCCTAAATGTGTGTGAATTTAATATAATTGGCATGTGTGCATTTAGGCATGTCCATACACATGCATCTGTCTTGTGTGTAGTATCAAAAACTTACAGCAAAAGAATATTTGGGTTGCTATTTCAGAAACCAGAAAACGCTAGAAGGGAAGCTGTCAGTGCATCAGCATTGGCTCCCTTATCCAGAAGTAAGAGTACAATAGATAATTTTCACTGTTTAAATGTTATTTCTGTATTCCCAAAGCATCACAATGCTCTACGCAGACACATACAGATTTCTAGTAATTCCACTCGGGCATAAGCCAACTCCTGTCAGCCTCTCAGAAAACACAGGCACACACACAAATTATACCACTGTACCTTTATTATTATTATTATTATTGACCCATTTCATAGTTTTATCTTCTACTCCATATTCATACTCTTATTTAAACTGGTGTTACTATTTCCTGTTTCACACATGGATACCCATTTAGAATATAGGAATTAGGAGAGTACAATTATTCCTTCATCAAGTTTCCCTCTCACCTTTTACCTATCCCTTGATTGTCTCCCTAGTTCACAGCTTGGAGGTGAAATTCCTCTTTTGCCATAGTGGTATTTATTAGTGAAAATCACAGGTCTGAAGCAGCCAGCCAGGGTGACTGGCTTAAAGTACTCTAAAAATGAAGTGCTCTGTCCTCCAGGCGTCTTGCTTACCTTGCTCTCTTTCTCCTTCCTGCACTAAGGGAATTGCAACATCTTACAGTTACCACTATTACACAGATGTTCTGTACATCTTCCTGACTTGAATATCATTTGTTTGGTTTATTATAATACCTAAAACCATATGAATTCGAATTTGCTTTATTCGAGTGAAATACAATCACAACATAAAAAATCCAGCACCTCTCGCAAAGAGCTTACACTAAAAATAAACACAAGAAAAGGGAAGGTATGTACCACCTAGGAGACAATTACTTGAGCAACTACTTTATGTAGGGAGCTACCTAATCACATCAAACAAGCAAGAAGGGATAAAAATCCCATTTCTTCAGATTGCTGTTGTGCTTTTCTCTCTTTGGAGTTACAATGCCATTGCTTGGAACTAAGTTTGCCCTGAACCCCGAGATTATAATCACATTGTTACTATCATAGGCTACATAATACTATCATAGTAATAATTACTATCTGTCTTCGGAACTTGTCTCTTCTCCAGACAAATTTCTGATTTCCAAAGCTGTGTGAACTCTAACTAGTGTAGACACTAGTGTGGCTCCTCAGAGAAACGTAGATGTTACACTTGCAACACCCAGCATCAGCTTGCCCCTGTGCTACTTACTGTCTTGGGTGAGCACTACAATCTGAGATAGATATTGCTGCAAGTGTATCCTAGCCACCTGAGTTGAGAGAATTTAGTATTGATACATTACATTTTCATGATAAAAAGTATTTGCAAATGAAGCAGTATTTTACCAGGACTGTTAAAAGGCAAATAAAGTTGAAGACAAGTATGGTAACTCCTGCATTTTAATAATATTGTCCTGGCTGGAAGTCTCTGCACAGAGAAGAAATGGTTCGGATTGCTAATGTGATTCTGTCCAACAGAAACTTCTAAAATAACCTTTCTGTAAGTGATACTACATTTTTGAGGGTGAAGGATAACATTGCAAAATGAGAGAGCTAAAATTAAGTGTAACATTTAATGAATAATGCATTTCTGGAAATTATTAGAGAGTATCTGTGGAATGAAGGAATTCTACACCTTATATTTAGACAGAATAGAAAAAGAGGCCATTTTGAGTTCTTCAAACAACTTTTTGAATGATACTTCAGAAATGTATAAAAAAGGGAATATCATCTCCTTTGTTAGCATTTTCCACACAATATTATTTTCTGTGGTTATCAGCAGTCTATAAAAAATACCCTGGAAAAAAGTAACAAACAAAAGGCTTTTAATTAATAGGAGAAAAGTAATCTAGTTATGACTATACCCATATAAGTAGCTAACTTGAGATTTTCTGTCACTCATCGCTATAGCACTGCACTTCAGTTTTTACCTGGACTTACCATTGTAGTGTGTATGTAGCCAGCATACTTGT
Source organism: Lophotriccus pileatus (assembly GCA_035583135.1). Taxonomy (NCBI): domain Eukaryota; kingdom Metazoa; phylum Chordata; class Aves; order Passeriformes; family Tyrannidae; genus Lophotriccus; species Lophotriccus pileatus. The sequence continues at coordinate 25,558,363 of JAWWES010000041.1, forward strand.
TTGGTTAGATCTAAGTCAAGCAGCAACAAATATTTATCTCAAAAAAAAAAAAACCTACCAGAAAAAGTGTATCAACTTCAGTAGCCACCTGAGTACATGAATGGTTATTTCACAGAAGAGTGTTTCACACTATGTAATAAGGGTTGGACTTGATGATCTCAGAGGTCTCTTCCAACCCAACCACTGTGTGCTCCATTAATTTTTGGCAATCCAGTTGAAATTGTAGCCAGGTATCCTGGCACAATCATTTTATCCAGGGAAAGGAGAGATGATATTAAGGGTTCTTAAAGCAAATAGGATTGAACAAGCCATTTTCTAGTTACCTCTGCCACTACCAGTGCTGGAGTTCATGGCCACACTCTAGAAACGTGCTAACATGTTTTCTGGTTTGTTTTCTACAGTTATGAGGATGATGGTTCATTCAGTATGGAGTTGTCACCAGGGTTAAGTCAGACTATGCCCTGCATCAAAACTGCTTTCATAAGAAAGAAAAAAAAAAAAGACAGGTCACTGTCATAGGAAACTCCCTGATGAAGGGAACAGAAGGCTCAGGATGCCAACCAGACTCACTTCTTGGTGCAGTTTGACACCTGGGGCCTGGGTTAAAGGTGTGACAAGAAAGCTTTCTACTCTGGCACAGCCCTCAGTTAATTATCCATTATTGATTTTTCAGGTAGGCACTGATGAAGTTCCAACCTAAGCCTGAGGGAGATCAACAGAGACTTTACGGCCTTAAGATCACTGGTTAAGGGATAAGGAGCATGGGCTTTTCAGCTGCAGGGAATAATGAGGCAAGAAACAGGAAGAGCCAGCAGATCAATACCTGGCTCTGAGCCCAGCATCACTGGAAGAATTTGGGAGTTTTGATCATGGGTCAGTCATCATAACGCAGGACCTGCTGGTGACAGATGGGGTACACCTGTCTCAAAGGAGGAAAAGGATCTTTGCACAAGAGTTATCAGGAGACAGCATTAAACTAGATTTGGAGGGGAAAAGGGATAAAACCAGGCTCACTAGATATAAGCCTGGGGTAGCATGTCAGTGTGTGGACAGGAGGGCTGGCAGTCTCTGCCTACAAGGTTAGTGGATATGAAGTCAGCCTACTGCACAGCCGCCCTGCTTGCAACATTGCTGCATAACCATAGTCAGAAACCACTGCTTGACTGTAGGAGTACAGGAGAGCAGTAGATAAGAACAGTGCAAAGACTGGTATTTCTGAAGATGGCAGGGGAAAGGTGGTTGATCATACTTAGGAGTGCAGGACCTCTTCAGTGGTAACAGTGAGAATCATAGTTATTGCACAGATCAGCGGGGTACCCGTGCAACATGCAGGCTGCTCAGAGATTAGACAGGCAGGCCAAGGAGAGAGATCAAATGGCAAAATCATATTCCATGGCAATGACGTGGAGGAGTAGAGTTGGTGTGACCCTCATTGACTGGACCAAAAGAGCACTGATAAGCTGCATCTCAGTAGCTGAAGGTATGTCATTATCTATTTTTTTCCCCAAAAATGGTGTGTTGATGACTTTTTCTCTGGGATGTGCTATTGAGGAAAGAGCATGAATTCAGTGAAAACAGTAGGTCCTCAATACCTTTCAAAACTGTGTTCATGATAGTTGTTTTCATCTTAAAACATGAATGGTATGTCAGGTATGGCTTGGGAGTAGCTTTGAAGGATAATGAGTGGAATAAAGTCAGCAGTGGTTGTCTGTTGGTTTTGTGCTAGAAGAATTTGCAAAGCCTCACTCCTGTGATGTTAGCACTAGCACATGTGCTTTGTCTCTGCTGTTCCAGCCAAGAATTATACTAAGAACAAGAGAAAATTGTGTCCTTTTCAAATCTGTTGTTGTTAAATAATTGATCATTTTACTGCCACCATAAGGACACCTTTAGAAACAATGCTTACATGGCAGAGAGTCTTGGGTTGTGGGAGACCTATGAAGCATGTTAATTAAAATTACTAATTTAAAAAATATATTTGGGCAGCTGAAGATAAATAAATGCATGAGAGATTTGTTTTCTGAGTTCCCATGGTCTGAAATTACAGATGACAGTCCTTCTGTAGAGGCTGAGAGAATTCATTTGGATTAAATTATCCTTTCATTTCCTTTTCTAAAACATCAGAAAACCTCCCTAACTGACATTTTTGCCTTTGTGTCAGGGATAGCATTAAGAATAATTTTCTATGATTGTCTCTTCAACAGGCAGAGAACTCATTTTAATCGATACATCGTAAGCTGTTATTACAGCTATTTTCTATCTTAATTCAGCCTGCCCTTCATAATTATGTGGGTTTTTTCCTGTTTTTTAAAAGCTCTGGATGGTGGCAGATTTCCACCACCTAGTGGAAAAAGTATGTACTGTGTCCTAAAAAGCTTTGCTCAGATTTGTCTCTAGTATGTGTTTTAAACCTTCCCATCACCAGCTCCCTTTTACCAGTACTTATTACCAAAGTATCTTTCTTTTTTTTTTTTCATGAACAGATTAACGTGCCCAGGTGTATACAACTCTCTTTGAAGGTGTCAGACATTCCACAAAAAAATATGTCTCAAAATATGGGAATGGTATGTCTTTGTTTTCAATTCAGTAACTTGTAATGTGAAAGGGAAACTGAAAAGCTTAAAAATTGAGCAAGATTTGCCAGTGAATGTTACTGCTTCACTTCCTCTGCTTCATGGGGACCCCTGATGCCCACTCAGGTGCAAACTCAAGGGCAAACCATGCCAAAACCCACTGTATCTGTTCAAGCAGTGTTCTGTGTCAGGATGCTCTGTGTTTTGGGTGCCAAGACTGAAATGCCAAATCAAATCAGGGAAAATTTCCAGAAAGAAGAAGGTTAAAGAAATGCAAATGCAACTGATGCCATTATGACCTCTTCCTATTGCTGCCAGGAAAGTCTCTACCCCTTGCACACCTAAGGAGCATCCTCTCCCTTTCCACCTGTTCAAAACTGAGCAAGATGCTTCCTTTGGCCTTAGAACAAATTAGTTTTCAGATCCAGCTTTGATCAGCAGTAAGAGTAATAGGGTTAAGAATCTTTCCCCCTTTCACATCATCTGGTCAGAATAATGACTCAGAAAAATCATGGTACATTGGAATCAAGCAGGATTTTTCCTGTTGTTTTCTGTAGGGGGGGAAAACAAACAACCCAAAAAGCAACCAAACAACAAACTCAAACAAACAAATAACCAACCAAAAAAACAAACAAAAACTCAAACAAACAAAACAAAAACAAAACACAAAACCAAACAAAAAAAAAGAAGCCATTATCTGGTTCTTATCACTAGATCCTTGCGGTATTCTGCTCATCCTCATAATGACTCTTTGAATGATGAAAACATTACTACCACACAGCTTTTTTCCAGCACCTTATTTCCAGCTCACTGTCACTTCATTCATCTGTGCTCAAAACTGAGATCTTCAAAACTCCAGCTAATTTGCCATGTAACTTTGGAAGCATGCAAACACACCTTTGCAACAGAAAATTTTCCTGAGCGTCTAAATACCCTCTCCTGGCAATACTGATCATTTAGCATCTAGTTCACAGCTAAGGTCTGCCAGGATTCAGAAATGAGCTGTTTGCAAATCTCTCTCTCCTACAGTATGCAATCTGCTCAGTTTTTTAGAGCTCTTCTGATGAATCATAGTCTACACAGGACAAGAAAGGCAATAGTAGTGTTATTGTCCCCTCCCCCACTTTGTCTACTAGCTCAAGGAGAGGCTGCTCAGCTATCCTATGGTAGGCATAAGGAGATTTCAGCTATTACTCACTATTTCCTAGCTGAAGGCTACAGCTCTTAAATTACTGCGTGTTTAAATGTACCTTTCAGTGACACTTGTTAAACTTGTACCATTTACATGCAAAAAAAATACATTTGAGAAAGAAAAGGTTTCAAGTAAAAGTGTCAGTAGTTAGGACTGCACCTGGGGAAAAATAACCCTGTGCACCAGTGCAGGCTGGGGGATGATCTGCTGGAAAGCAGATGTGTGCAGAAGGATCCAGGGGTCCTGATGGACAACAAAGTGTCCATGAGCCAGCAGTGTGCCCTGGTGGCCAAGATGCCCAGTGGTATCCTGGGGTGCATCAGGAACAGCATTGACAGGAGGTTGAGGGAGGTGATCCTATCCCTCTGCTCAGCCCTGGTGAGGCAACATCTGGAGTGCTGTGTCCAGTTCTGGGCTCCTCAGTACAAGAGAGACGTGGAGCTCCTGGAGCAGGTCCAACAGAGGGCAACAAAAGGGACTGGAGCATCTCTCTTATGTGGAAATGTAGTTATGTCGCTGTTATGTGGGGTGATGGTTAACAAAACCATCTGATCCCTTATTCAGGGTATCATAAAGAAGTTTCTCCATCTTTATTCTTCTCAGCTCTTTTCTATATCTTTTCTAAGTAGCGAGCAAGCTGCTTCACTCACCAACCATCATTACAAAATACATTAGGCAGTAGTCCTGAAACACCTGGAGACGTTCAAGGTTAAGCCATGATTCTCACACCCCCGAACACATGGACTCACAGGCTGTCTTTTTTCTCTAATTAGGCTTGTTACTTATCACTGAGGATACACAGGAAAATTTCTCAAGGCAATCTCTTCTTCCAGGGAGCTAACAGAAACTCTGTTAACCCTTACATGGAAAGGCTGAGAGAGCTGAGCTTGTTCATCCTCAAGAAGAGTCAACTTAGAAGGGATCTCATCAATGTCTATAAGTATCTGAAGGAAAGGTGTCAGGAGGATGAGCCAGGCTCTTCTCAATGCCATATTGCCAAGCAATAGGACAAGAGGCAATGGACAGAAACTGACACACAGGAAGTTCCACCTAAATATGAGGAAGAACTTCTTTGTGCAAGTGACCACACAGCAGAACAAATTGCCCAGAGAGGTTGTGGAGTCTCCCTCAATGGAGATATTCAAGAGTCTTTTGGAGGCAATCCTCTGCCACATGCTCTGGGATGACCCTGCTTGAGCAGGGAGTTTGGATCAAATGATGCACTGTGGTCCCTTTCAACCTGACCCATTCTTTGATTCTGTGGCTTTCATTTGAAGCTGATGTTTTTTGCAGGAGGAACAAGAAAATACAGTGCATGATTAGCTGGCAAGAAAATAACAGCAGGTGAGAAGTACAGCCTGTGCTACTCATAAAAATAATTCCCCAAAGAGGCAACTTAATTAGAAATGAGCAACCCCATTGCTTTTTTAGGTGTCTAACAAAGAACTAGAACTAAGCTATGCAACATAAATTGTTGGATACTACCATAAAGACTTTTTACTTGTCAAGGACACCTGGAGCTGGCAAGGAGAACCTGGATGGAAGTTTTCCAAATAGTTCATTGCATGCCAAGTAACAATATTTATACTTGTTATTCTTAAGTAAAATATAGGAGACTATATCAACAGTTTGGGAAGGGTGAGTTTCCCTTCCAATTAGACTTTTGTGGTTGCAAAATATGGAGTCTGCTGTCCTTTAAACAGAAGCAGGACGTTGCACTGAGATGCACAGAACTATGATGTATTTGTTACAAATAAGACGCTTCACTTCCTGCCAAGATGGATAGCTAAACTGACTGTAAATACCAGTCAAAATTCCTTATATACTAGAATGACAGCTTTAAGGAGACAAGCAAGATTTTGTATTGAGCTGTTTTAAGCTGCAACAGGTTACAGCTGCTCAGAACAGAGAAATCAGATGGCAGCTATCTGGTGAGGACCGAGCCCAGGCCAGAGGTCCTCCAGAAGGAAATCTGCACACAGAGGAAATTGCAGTCTCTCAACAGTGAGGGGACTGACCCATTTTGAATAGACCCAGCTTGGTCTGTAGTATTCACCTGCAGAAAGAGGCAGTTTGTTGACTACTTTGGGATGGCAGGTATTGCATGATAACATCATATTGGGTGGAACAGCTAGTGTGGCTATTTTAGTAGGATGATAGAAATTCAAACTACAAATCCCAGATTCTAACAGAAAGGGGAATGCTGGGCCATAAAGCATAATGGATGATATTTATTGAAATAATTGGGTTCATCTTCATTAGCTCTGTAGTGTATCGGGAAGGGTTCTTTAAGTGGCATAAGAATTTCTCCATCTCAAAATGAGTGAATAGATCATGGATATAAAGTTGCCCCTTACATTACAATTGTTTTCCAGAGGGCCTGCCTCTCCCCCAAATTAATGCATATGCCTAACCTTTGCCAAAGTGTGTGCCTCCATATCAGTGGTTGTCTAACAGGCTTAGCAGTATATTCTCCATCACTGTGTGAATGGCCATTCTAGTCACTGGCAAAATGTCACTGTATAACAGATCTAAGGAAAGAAAATATGATGCTGAACAGACAAGTGCAGATCCAAGTTATCCACCTCTCAGAAAACAGTACCCCAGCTCCCAGGCCTGCATAGTGCCCCCTGCTGAGCCACAGACTCCTCTCCCATCTGACCCCAGGCAGAAATGCATTTCATACATCCATGGGAGCCACCACAGACCTCCCAGGAATGCACACAACACACTTCACTTCCCCCCCACATTACCATCCCCACCTCCAAGATGGTCTGAGGTTATTCCTATGACAGTCCCTACCCCAGCTGTCCCACATACATCAGCAAAACAGATATTTGAGAGGTCCAGGTTTTCTGAGATTGTCAGACACCATCCCTCTGTTCATCTTCACTTTTCAGTGCAGCCCTCACCTGCCTGCTTGCTCCTTCCTTTCTCTGAAGGGAAATGCTGAAAGGCTCTCACGTCTCAAAAAATATTTACATTGCTTAATTCCTTCCTTTTGAGACTTGATTTGACCATGACCCCCTATCTATACTGTTGTAGTACACAGCAGAGTAGTTTCACAGACCTCAGGTAATGGAGTCAGCAGTGACTGGTGTGCAAACACTAAAGTGAAGCCTTAAACTAGCACATGTTTTATGTTACACATTAACACATGTACTGGATCACCTATCTCTCTTTTCAAGGTAATGTGTTTGATCAGCTGCACTTTTGCCAAGCCTCCTTGCTCTTTCTCCACCTGTAATCCTGGCAAGTACATATTCGAAAATTTCCATCAAAATAATAGGCACTGAAAAACTCATTTAAAAAGGCATTACTGCTGGGGGGAAGAAAAAAAAAAAAGAAAAGAAAAAAGCGAGAGCTATTGGAGAAAAGCAGACTCTTCTGACAGCAGACTGAACACCAGCAGCCTTTGGGATGGAGCGCACAGAGGCGGCCCCTTTCCCCTCGCCCCCCGCGCCACGCCCGTCCCTGCGCCCCCGCCCCCCGCATCCCAGCGGGCCATCCCAGCGGGCCACGCCGCGCCCCCGTCCGCCTCCTTCCAGCTGCATCCTCTTCCCAAGGTGGTCCCTTGCGCCGCCCGGGCTCCTCCCGCCTCCCTGCGCTGCCCCGCTGGGCCCCGTGCACGGCCCCGGCGGCCGCCAGGGATCGCCCTCGGCCGCCCGGAGACCCTTGTCGGGCCTCCCTGGGCACTGCTGACACAGGGATAGAATGACGTGTTCCCGACACGCCTGCCAGGAAATGCCTGACCTGGCCAGTGGCCGCCGCTCTGCCCAGGTGCCTCAATAAAGACCCTGAAGCACCTGCGTGGGCTGTAGGTGGCGCTTCGGGCAAGACAGAAAAGCCGTGAACAGCGTTAGGGAAGAGCTTTTAAACTCGGTCTGTTTCCTCTTTTATCAGCTTACCTGGATGTCTTGTCAGTACCACCTTTCCTTGAGAAGGAGGCCTTAAGCGAGGCCATCAGTATTTATTTATAGGTGCTGAATCAGTTCCCTGGATTTCATTCGCTCCCTGTGCATTTCAGCAAGCTGACTCACTTGCTGTCCATATAGCTGCAGATTTTTGTATGAAGCTGAATGTAGTTCAATCCAGCACCTAAACACCAGAGCCACAGGGAGCTGGAGCATTGACTCATCATGTTCACCTCAAGCAAGAAGTGCAATCCAAAAGCTGCTTTGGATCAAAATAGCAACTCCAGTACGCAAATCTGAACAAAATCTTACTAGTGAGCATCTACAAGAAGCATTTCTAAGAAAACTTGGCTTACACTCCATGATAAGCTGAACAGACAAGTTGCTTGTTGGGGGGGGGGTGGTGGTTTGGTTTTGTTTGTTTTAACCAAAAATCTACATCTAAAATTCTATTAAAATTAGTATAATTAGTTTCTGAGTTTGTTATTATTGGTTCACAGGTAGCAAACTTGTCATCCATTCTCTACTTTTAAAGCTTGCTCTCCAGGAGGCAGGCAGGCAGTCATTGAGGATACAGAAAAAGAAATGGAATACATATCATACCTTCTGTTAAAAAACAAACAAACAAACAAAACCCAACAGAAACCACAATAAAAATATTGTTATCACCTATACATAGAATCATGGAATCATAGCATGGTTTGGGTTGGAAGGCACCTTAGAGATCACCTAGTTCCAACCCCCTGCCAGGGACACCTTCCACTACACCAGATGGCTCTATGCCCCATCCAACCTGGCCTTGAACACTGCCAGGGATTGGGCATCCACAAGCTCTCTAGGAATTTGTCCCAATGCCTCACCACCCAGTAAACAATTTTTTTTCCATATATTTAACCTAAATTTCCCCTCTTTAGTTTGAACTGATTACTCCTTGTCCTGTGTCTCAGTCTGAGACAATTTGGAGGGCCAGAGACCTCAGGCAGAAGTTTCTTCTCTTGGATTCACTACCCCTGGTTTCTCTAATGCAGAGAGAGACTAAATATGCCCAGATGAAAGTGAAAAAATAACTCTTTATCAAGAAGAAATGCTAATAACAATATTGATAAAACTGAGTTAAACCAACCTATGAGGAGAAACTTCCCAAGCCCTGCTCACCAGACCAAATCGAGATGGCAGCCGGCCTCCCCCACCAGGAAAAAACACACGTGGCCACAGCACAGAGAGCAGAGGGCCACCTTCCCACATGGTTCTCTCCCCCACATCTGAAAAACAGGCAGGAACGGTGGGAGAGTCAGTGCTGGCAAGAAATAGTGGATAGATGGGACTCAACAGGACAGACACTTGCTTGGCACTGGAATGAGATTGCAGTGCTGGTATAGACAGTCAGAGAAGGGCTGCAAAACCCCCAGGTGACTGGAAGGACCCATAAGATACCTGTTGCATCCAGTGATGAGACTTGGTTGTTGCAATTTCGGTGTTTGTTGGTCAAAGTGGTGGTGGTGGTCTGGGAAGCCCCAAAACTGAGGCTCGGATGGGAGGACCTCTGATACCTCCCCTGCAGTGGGGAGTTTTATGCTTGATGATGTAATACTGTGAGTCACCTCCTAAGATGTTGCAGCTGTCTCTTACATCCATTATAAATCCATTATGGCCTATTATGGTTCATCAACACGAGATAAATACGTTCAGGCTTGGTGTGAACGTCCTGGGGATTTATCACAGATTTTACACAGAAGAAAGAAAAGAAAAAAGAAACACTACCCACTATCTTGCAGGGTTTGCCCCTTTCCTTATCCTGTTTAACACCCAGCTTGTAGCCTGAGGTGTTGAGTGTGCACACCTGCAGCACCTGGCTGGGGTGCCCTCTCTGCACATTGTTACAAAGCACACTGCTGATTGAGCCATGAGCACCGATAGACCAGTCTCTTACAGCCCCTGGGCTGTCACTGGTCCAGTGTTTGAGTCATTAATAGCATTCAGACTCTTTAGAGAAGGCAGAACACCAAAAAGGTATATTGGCAGAACACCAAAAAGGCATATTTGCAGAAAAGAAAAGGTGGATACCAGAATTTCTGTGTAACCCAGGACATCCTATCACTACAGCTCCTGGTGAGTATCCACTCATATAATTTTGAGTACTCAGGGAGAAGTCTTCTCAAGAAAATGCTTCAGTGTTGCTTTAAGAAAAAAACTAAAGCTTTTAAAAAAAGGACATCCCAAAAATGGTAAGTTAATGAATTATCCATGAGCTTTTGCGTAAGAGCAAAGGGTGTCTGTGAGTTTAAATGTTTTATATCACCTTGTAGACAAACACTGTTTTCTGAAGTCAGTTATGTGCTGAAGAAGATATTAAAATAAATGAGCAGTGCAGAGCTCAAAAAGCAAACCCATAATTATTAATAGATATTTAAATTGTCAGGCAATCGATTTTTAAATTGTCCTTTCACCCTTGTGTGTAATGCGTTTTGCCTCAACGTGATAAATTAGCAGCAGCCCTGTGCTGTGACTGTTTCTACTGGAAGGTTCTCATTACCATTCAGGGGTTTTGCTGGCTCATCAGTGAATCGTGGATAGCATTTCGATTGCTGAAGTGTGTCCCAGAAACCAGAAAAAGGATTGGAAATAGAGTCTATAAAAGCCTGTTCTTGAATTCTAAGATTGATTGAGTTCTTAAATAGGACTAAAATCTTTGGCCTTAGTGTTACTATTTCACATGAATCTCAGAGGAATTGATAGAACACCCCCTCCATCCCTCTCTTTAAATCTTAGTGTTCTTGTTAATCTGTCAGGAAAATAAGAACAGTAACATGTAATGGACCAAATGTGCCTTTTTTTCCTTAACTGAAAAGAATGTTCCTCTTAATCCCACTAGCACTAGACTGACATCTAAAGTAACATGACCCCAAGGAAGGCAAGCAAATGCCTGCACTAGCCAAGCCTCTACTATTTAGTACTGTATAGTCTCCCCACATTTAGCCTCACATAGTCAGATACTGATGGTTTGAGGTTAAAAAGAACATGGACTGTTGTGGATATCTGGAACAAAGGAATGAATTTCTCAGCAAGCTAACCAGGGGAAGAAAGTATTTTGTCTGTTGAGGTTACCCAGCCACGTAAAGATTCAGCCAACACTGATGGGTGTGATGATGCCTTTGATGGAAGCTGGAGGTCTTTTCTTGGTTAAGTCTTCCAAGTGTTTCTCTTTGCTTACCAGCATTTCTCTACTATTGTCCAGGTTTATTCAGCAGAAAATATCCTGAAACCATGTTGTCATTTCAGCAGTGGTAGTCATTGCAGCAGATGAGTGTCAGTGGCATGTTATTAAATCTATCTGAACGCTCTGTGCACTCTTTTCATTTGCAGTGGACTAAGAGAAATACTAAAAGGCTACACTCTGTGTAAATACCTCTATGGGCTGCGAGTAAGATAAAAAGGGAAGAAGCAGTACTATCGAGTATAACTGTGACTACTGTAAGATGAAGCTGTTACTGTCAGATCATCTTCCTCCTGTTCGTTGTTGTAATACCAGACATAGCAAAGGTTCTTGAGAAGTGCAGCCATACAAGAACAGAGATCTTACCCGTGTCTGCAGGAGACATTGTAATATCCATATACAGCACAGTGGTTATGCAGTTGGAGCTTGGAGTTTACTAGTCACTTAGCTGTTTATTCCAGATGAACTGTGGGGCTCTAGAATGAGCTGAAATTCACTTCAGGGTCAAGTTTGTACAAGATTTTGAGAGTCCAGTATGGGTTTGTTTGGGACTCCTTCACTGTCAGTAGATTAGAAAGAAATGTTCCCCTAAAGGAGAGACTACTTTTTTCCATTTAGGGTGTTCTCCAGAAAGTGTTGATGGAGGGACTGTGGCACTGTGCTATCAAGGCAGCCGTCTCAACCCTAATATAGAAGCAGTTCTGACTCTAAATGAGTACTGGTTACTTGAGAGAGAATCCGTAAGCAGCTGTAAGCAGTGCTGCCCCATGTCTTCCTTGACTGTGGCCCCAACAACAACTGAGTTTCAGCAGCCTTGGACCTTTGAACTTTTTCAGTCACTGATTTTAATTGCTGATTACTGCAAGCAAAGAAGCAATTAAATATTAAAAGGTCGATCTGGGAAGTCAGTCCTGTATGATACTGAGCATGCCTGTAATTGTTATGCCCCAGCTGGTCACAGTTGAGGGCACTCAGCATCTTGCAGGATCAAACCATGGAATGAAAAAAACCCCAACACTTTCAATCAATAATAGAGTCAGAAAAAGTGTCTTTATTATGAGTACTGATTGAACAACCATGTTAAGAGTAATTGAGGACAAGATCAGAGAGATGAGGAAACTTTCGTTTCTGTGAGGATTGTTGCTCTAGCACATGTTTTATGTACAGTGTCCTGCCAGAAAATAAATTTATTGGCTCTTGGTATCAGTTTCTATTGGACCACACAGACTGCTCTGATAGTTGCAGTTGAAATCAGGGTGAAATCCATGTGTTTGAGACTGCCACTGAGTGCCACATACTAGAGTTGTTTCTCCCTGGCTCACACATACAGTTATGTGTCAATGCAAGGCAGGAACTTGAGAGCAGTTACAGTAGCTACAATGTGAGTGGGAGAGATTAGAACTTAATACTGTCACTAAAAAGCGGGTGACAGCTCAGAGAAGAACAGAGGAGCAACACTGTAAGCGTCATGTTTTTAGTCTTAGGATAGTTTTTCTTTTGTCATTTAACAGCATTTACAGAAAGATATTCCTTACAACTTTTGTACGTAATTTTTATCATTCCGTGGTAGCTATATTTGAGTCATTTTTATAAAAACTACTTGAGATGTCTAGAGGAGATAATTACAACTGCAGCTGGGAATTAGAAGCAGGAATAATAAACTCATAAAATGGAACTTCATGGTTTTCATGTGAATAATTTGACAGTAATACATCAGGAAAATAAAAATCAGGGCATAGAAAGAAGACTATGTAAAACATAGCTGTAAAGCTAAGCACTCCTAATAAAAGGAAAAGAATTGCTGGGCAAATCCAAGTAGAGTGATACCAAGAAAGTCTCCTGGACTTAGTTCTTCACTCTGTTGTAATCATGAAATAGTCATCACAGAAGGGACTATCATTCATTCTGGAAAAGGAGACTGCAATGCAAGCTTTTGACTTTGGTGAATTTTTTTGGTAAAATTGTCCAGAAAAGATAAGAAAGAATTGGATAAGAAGGAGAACTCAAACTAAAAGAGATGATATTGGACATATTCCATAGTGTCAGCTGCCATCTCACCATCACGATGAGAGTAACCAATTTATTTATTGATATTGGAGGTGCCTTCATAATGTATGTTCCAGTAGCAGGTTCTGAATGCTAAAATGACAAAGCACCAGTCTCTTATGGGCACACACTTTCAGGTGTTAGTCTCCACAACTGTGTAAATTCAGAGAGAGAAAGTGTCAGCTCCTTTCACCCTCTGAGGTATTGATCCACTTTAAAACCATGAAGGTTCCGGCCATGTTTCATCTGGCCCTTCTCTGATAGTGGCCAACAGCAAGTATAGGGAAGAATACAAGAACATGTTGGATTTTTCCCACATCACTTTATAAAAACACTTGACCTTAACCCAGAAACTTTCCTCAAATTCCAAGTACAGCATATTAGCATTGCAATGAGCTGTGTTTGCTATGATGATGTTATGAAATTACCTGAGTAACCCATTTTTCTTGTAATAGCACACCCGCTCAGTCAATACAAATTTGAGCAGAATATGGCATGTTATGAAAGGGTTTGCTATTATCCGAATTTGGGGGTTTTTCACAAAAAGAGTAGTAAGTCAGTGTATTTAAATGAACAGAAAGGAAAACCACAGAGCTCTGTGGCAGAAATGTATTTATTTATAAATTATGAAATGCAAAGTTATCCTTAAATACAAATAATATTAAAAACAAACACAAAACTTGTACCAAAGAAACAGGAGAATGATTAAGTGAACAAGGTCATGCTGGAATCATGTGAATAGAAATCATGGTTTTCTGTGATCATTCACTTACATTTCAAGTAAAACTAAGCCCTTACCCCTGCAATTTACAATACACAAGGAATCCACAACTCTTACCCGAAATTGTTGACAATCTGTTGCTTATTGTGACTCCTATGGGCTTAGTTTTAAAAATCTATGTCCAAATAAACCAGGATAAAGTATTATTTTCTAATATTTTTCATTCATCTGGCTTTTCCAATGCTCCAGTGACCATATCAGAATGCTTAAGCAATCTGTGTGACATATGTAAAAATATCTGAGTCATGAATATGCTGAATTTCATTCCAAAGAAGATCTACTCTCCTGGGACTTTGAGCTCAGCGTGGGCAAATAGGTAATCATGAAGATCAGAAGACTTATCCTTAATTCCTGATTGATTTAGATGCTTTAATAAAATACTGTTAATTTTCTTCAGCTCTTCTATGTTCTTCTTTTCAGACAGTAGTCTGCTTGATATTTGGTCCATCTTGTTTCTAGTTTGAACTTGAAAAGGAAAATGTACCACATTAAATTGGCAACATTTAAGTCAAGAGTATCACTACCCTCACTTGCATTCCTGGGAGAGTTTGTAGGGAATTATGATGAACAAAAATATTAACCCTGAAAACAATTGTAGAACCTAATGATAAGAAGTTATACGTTTGGTGGGTTTACCTGCTCACTGCATTTTATATTGCTTATTTTCTGTTTTGGGGGTTTTTTTTCACTTTAGTGCAGTGTAATAAAATATGGCTCAGATAATTTCGCAATCTTCAGGAGCATATCCATTCCATTAGTTTCCACAGGAAGGTATCTTATTTAGGAACTCCAAGGTCCTATTTGTGGTCAGTATGGGCATATATTTCTCTAAAAGTACAATTACTGCACTAATTGTAGTACAGCAGTAAAAAAAGAAAAAAAAAAAAAGAAAAAAAAAAAGTAAAGCAGACTGCAGCCAAATCACTGGATTTCTTAATCATTTAAATTAAAGGAAAATTCTTGCAAGTACTGGCATTTGGAGGCCAGCCTCCTCTGGCACAAAAATGTGCCAGAGCTATTTTTATTTTGGCCTTCTGAAGTTAACAGAATTTACCCCCGGGTTTTGAAGCTTAAGTCTAATAGTGTCAATGCTAAATGAATCTATACATGCAAATACAATCTCAGATTATATAACATATATAAACTGAAGCACTGCTGGAAATCAGTTTCAAAAACCACAGGCCTCCACCAACCTGAGCCCAAGCAAACTGATCTAATTCCTGTAAGGAGGCTTTTTGCTATTACTTTATCATTCTTCTACTAGAGCAGTACATTGCTCATTTTTCTATACTAGGGCTCTACTTCAGACATCTCCCTATTAAATAAAGCTGAAATTCAAGTATAAGGTATTTCAGTTAGGATTTTACAATCACATCACTTAAAATCTACTTTGTGTTCCTTACTTATCTGATATTTCATTCTTTGAGTGCTCGTAAGGAAATTTAGTAAGGGTAGAATTTCCTGTTCAAAAAGGGAAATGAGGATTTTTGCTATGTTCCAGTAAATTTCTCCACTACAGGATATAAGAAATCTTGATTTTGCATGGATTCCAATTCATTCAAAATAGACTTGTAAATTAAAATAATGCATCTCATATTCTGTTTAATACTGTTACCTCAGAAAGCCCCAAGATGACAAGGGCTCCATAAGCCACGGTCACTTGCAGCAGTGTGTTCAGCTAAGCCTACCCGATCAGTCCTAATGAAGTGCAACAGTAATTACGTCTACAGGCTCAATTCTACATGCAAATCTTGATATGTGTTATCTAATTTTCTTTTTCTTATTTTTATGATTTTCCTTAGTTCCAAACAAACTTCCAATCAGTATTAGATGACAACCCTCAGGTCCTCCTTCAGGTAGCCTGATTTAAGTGTTAGTCTGAGTGTAATTCCAGTTTCAGTGGAATGATACCAACATTGAGTTATACCTGGAAAGGAGTGAAAGGCACATTGGCAAAGTACCTCAGTGCCATACAATCAACTTTAAATTTAAATTTCATTTCCAGTCAGCATTTTTAGCAACACAGTATAAGCCCCCTGATCTAAATTCTTCACAGGTGTTGAAGAATAAAATTGTGCCTTTTAGCTCAGAGAGTGAGTTGTTTGCCTCTGCTTCTGCCCCCGGGACCAGGACCCCCTGCCCATAACCAGCCAAAGCCTTTGACCATGCAAATACAGCAGTAGCAAGTTATAAGGTAGCATGACACGTATCAGCAAAGTTCTTTTTCCCATTGGCCCTACATTTTTAAGAACCAGTCTTCGGTTTACTTACTTATTAAGAATATTACAAATGAAACAAGTGCCAAACTGATGATCAAAGTAAGAATAAAAGTGATGAAGAACAAACACTGATTTCTTGTGTTGCTCCCTGCCATGTTTTCTCCAGTGCCACCAGTGTTCTCCTCCTCATCTGTTAAGAGATGACAAATCATTTGGTGATAAAGGTTGCTAAGGTTGGTTAGGATAAACATGACAAAATGCTTCTGGCTTCATGAAATTATGCAGAATACATAATTTTGGCCAACAGATTTTTTTTCCAGTGCTATTGCATGGGAAGGAAAGAAACTAACTTTATGAACTCATCTTGAATTTGAAAGTGTGAAAACTAATACATCTGTTATAGCTGCTAGAACATATTCAAGAAAAATATTTCTGTTGATGAAATAGACTGTTTTGTTGAAGTTGACCTGTTTCATGGTTCAGAGTTCTACAGCTGTTTTACATGTACAAAGGTTGCAATGAGGTTTCCATTAGAAGGCTTTCTAAGGGCTTGAATGGACTTAACCTTTTCAGAAGAGAAGAGAGAAAAATTCAAGGTACAGATTCATCCTACACATTCATCCTCTAGATTTGCTTCTTTTTCTCTTTGATGATAGAAGTATCCCTGGGATGATTAACTGCCCAAATTAAGCACCTCAGTTAAGCTCCTGGTGTTGGATAGGATAAATGTAGGCCTTGACTGTTTTATCTTAAAACAAATATTTTCAATATTCTTCTTTTTTGTCTTTAGGATTTGTTGGTTTCACTCCAGTAAATAATGAGGTATCTATTCTCCTAGTTGCCAAGAGTTGAACAGACTCTCATATGGACTCATATGTTGTCCTTTAAGCATAGGAAGAGTGAAGGAAAAAAGGAAAAGCAGTTGCAATGGTGCCCTCAAATCAGCTCTATGAGCCAGTTTATTGCTATTTAAAGAACATGTTGTGTATAGGGAAAGTAATTAGTTTCTCTCATAGAAACAGTTGCAATAGAATATGAGGTGGAAATAAAGCCCAAAGATAACCAGTGAATACCATGAGGGAATTTATGTGAATATAAAAATTTTATACTTGAGACAGATTCATTTAATCTCAAGTTTACATACTACTGTAACTACTTACTAAGATTTGGTTTTATTTTCTGTTTGGGTGGAGGAGGAAGCTAATGGAATTTCATTTTCGTGTCAGTCTCATACATACTAGAATTACATGCAAATTACTATAATTTATCCTCCTGTAATTGCTGTCTTCTGAAAGGGAGAGTAGCATGTGCATCTGTGAAAAATATATTTCTAAATCTTGTACTTGTTTTAGCTGGTGGAGATCTCTGAGGTCTTTGCAACTGAGCCTGTAGCAATAAAACTGAGGGAAGGTTGCATATGCCGTTACAGCACTATAATAATGACCCAACCCGAGGCTGAGCAATCCACTGAGCTAGTAGATAATCTCTAGGAGTATCTCTTATTTTCTTTATTGTGTTTAATACACTCTTGCCTGTGAGCAAGCTGGAATGTTTTCATATTTGGGTTTTGAGGTTCTATTGTTATTCCCTTAGCATTTCAGAACAAATGCACCATATAGTAAGTGCCTGCACCAATACTGCTTTTTAATCAGAATAATAAGGATGGGCAGGCTCTGCTACTGCTGCTACTGCTGCTACTGCTGCTACTGCTGCTACTGCTGTTGTCAAGTATACTAAGCTTTCAATAGAGACCTCAAAAATGGTGTAAGCTCTGCTTAATGAGTGTTTCTTACTATTTCATCAGTCTGAACATGCCAGACTGCAGTGTTGTGAGGAATTGGTGAACACACATTCTTGCTAAACAGGAAACAGTGGGAACATTTAATCATCTAAAACATAAAGAAATTACTGCAAAATGTAGATACACTTTAAACAGCTTTTTACATCTCTCTGATTTTCTGGCAAGAGAACCAGAATTTTGTGCTGCTGAATAAGGCAGGTAAGGACTGTGAAAAAGTGATTTTATGTATTTAATTGTTGGGATAAGATATCTACAGAATCTTCAAGCTTAAAAAATATTTTAAAAGAATAACCCTAGAAAGAACCAAAGCACTTTACAAATTTATGAATAAAATACATATTAGGCTACCTTTATTTACTGCTGAAATATAGGGAGGAGCATGCATGCGATTATTCCAGAGAACCATATATGATTCCACAGAACCATGTATATTTACCTGAAAAGTAAACAGTACTGTCCGATAAAAATTGCAAAAGAAAGCAAAACAGTCACACCAAAAGGAGTTTCTTTGACATTATTTTGTACTTACAGAAGTGTTAATATCAAGATAATCTGCATAAGAGAATTAAGTAATTTATGTCTAACATATTTGCATTAAATACAAAACCAATCACCACTGTAGTTAGTTGCATTAGGAAAATATAGAGGACTTGGAAACAGATGTAATGAGAAGGCATTTAAATCCCAAAATGAGAGTCATGATTAAGTAATGGCCATTTGAAACTGATTTCAACATAGATGTTGATCTATAGATTTCTTTAGTGAAGTTTGCCATTATGATAAGGGAAATAAAAGAAGACTCAAATATTGTTACGTGGAATGCTGCTGAAGAGCTCCAGGTTCTAGGATATTTTCAGGTCACAAAGAACTGAAATATATTGTAGTTATCACTGAGTGAAAACATTCTTGTTGCTGTGAGAAGTCAAAGACAAAAACGCTATGAAACCAGTAGAAGTGTAGGAGCCATATCTGAAACTGTAAGTAAAGAAAGTGTGTGAAGTAAAATGCTTAAAAGTCTCATGGAATATTTCAGATAACTGGTCTGAGTCCTAGGAGATGTGTCTTAAAGGAATGAACAGACATTTTCTGGTACTTCTGTTGCCGTGTTTGAATTTTAGTGCTTGTAAAGAGTTACAATGCTATTTATGTAGTAGGTGTATATTGAGCATTACTAGAGACATTATCCTGCAAGGGATCACCTCATAAATCCCAATGGAAATGGAAGGTAAGTTCAGGCTTGACAGTGAATCCCTAGCAAAATGCAAGGATTTAGAAGAACCTACTAACTTAAATACTCAGCAGGGATAGCTAAATCATTATCTGATCTGTCTAAATTAGGCCATTTTCAATCTTTTCCTTACATTTTTTCAGTAAAGAGCTTGACATACTTATTGGCCTGTTGTCATCAGTGACACATAATGTGGATTGTGTATATGGAAAACCATAGAACATAACCTATCATACCTACCTAGTGAATGTTGGGATTCATCTGGACAAACATTTAGCTTGTTTAGGTTGTTTAAGGAATCAACTACATAAAGTTTTCCTTCTTCATGAGTATCAGGCAGGTTAATTTCCAAGGAAGGCCTCTCCATTGTATCTAAGGTAAATAATAATTTAAAAGGTAAATTAACACATGGATATGGGAAATAACAGTTGATGTCCTGTCCTAAGGAAACACGAAGCAGCCTAAACAACCCTTAAAATAAAGGATTTGAAGGACCAGCACACTTACTAAATCTTGAAGGCAAGGATAACTCAGTTTACATAGCACTTGTTTATTCTTGGAGATCTTTGATGAATATAACATTTAATTTCTACATTGTGTTTGTGCACGTGTATACTTATGCATACATACACATATGCATGTGTGTGGGGAAAGAGAGAAAAATCAGCCTGACTACCTCCAGCATTGATTTGAATGATACTCATTCAGTTGTATAACTCTTTGGTTTGGTGAGGTAAGAGGTAGGGTGAGATTCTGACAACAGTGAAAGACAAACCTTCACTAACACTGACAGGAAGGATGTCACTCAGGTCCTCTACTTCCAGCATCAAATGATTTAAGAGATAAGACAGAGAAATCAGGTATGGGTATATGAGATAAGCAGCAAGAATATCTGTCTGCTTATACACCTTAGAATATCACTGTGAAAGTATTATTTGTGAAAAATGGAACAAAAAATTAGTCTTCTAGACAATACAAATTCTGGACAAATTAAAGGTCGATAGCAAAGCCTTTTCTTCAGACTAATACTCCTTGCTTTAAAAAAAGCACTCAATTAGGCCCAATCTGCAAAAATAGTTTTTCTGTAGAGGCGGGATGCATGAACTCAGTGAATGATTTTTTATAGAAATACAGTTTTGAAAACATAATGTATACAGAAAAGAAGCAATATCTAAGGAGGCTCCTCTCTGAATTGCACATTATTCCTTATCAGTCTTTTGGTTTTCTTTATGCAACTCTGATTCCAAAAATGCCTTCTAGAAACAAACTGCAGTTCTAGCCATAGGGAGTTGCAGACTCTCTAAGTAGGCAGGTTTGACTACACTTGACACTGAAAACTCCCTCTGTAATTATTGAAGAAAAATACGTTCCTCCAGGTAATATTCCTCTTATTCTAAGATTCATCTTTTTGAACTTAGAATTGCAGCCTAAATGTACCTTTTTCTTACTAGTGAACGTAAGGGGGAAGCTCACAGAGATTAGTTTAGATTTGGAGTAGAATACATCTTACCCATTTAGTATTTTATCAAAGCTCCCAAGTTCAACTTTACCTGCCAACATAAATCAGCACTTCATGGGATGCGAACCTCTCATTGATGAAGGGTGTTAAGCACCTAAGGGTGATTTTTGAATCCTAGATGAGTTAAACTGCCCTCCTGATGTGCTTCTAAGCCTTCTTTCTTTCTCCAAACAAGAGAACACAGTGTGACCAGACTCCTAATATAGCACTTAAATTAAAAACCTAAAGTCTGAGTGTTTTCCTCAATAAGTCTGAAGACTAAGCACTTAAATCACTCCTGACAATGGGGCTTGTTCTTCTGCTAGTGGAGATTGACAGGGCTACACAGACACTTTTGTATTTCTGTTTAATAGCATGTAAGAAAAGATTACAGCTTAATTTTTACTCTGTTCAGACCTGTTGCTTCAAAATACAAAGAAAAGGTAGAAAAGCTGGCATAGCAGGGATTAGCCTTACCTAGCATATGACATTTAGGTGTGCAGCAGTAACCTCAGGACAGATGGCTGTGTCCACTGTCCTTCCTCTAGAACATCACGTGGCACCAGGCAGCACAGTCTGTGAACCACGGCCCCCCCAGCACTGGCTCTGCTCTCTCCCCACATGCACATCCGTAGCCAACTGCAATCACTACGGAGCCCTGCGTTTGAACATCATGCTAAAAGTTATCACCTCGTGCACCAAGGCTTTTGGTTATTTTTAGCTTCTGAAGAGCAGTTTTTTCTCTTGGATATTTTGATTAGTACCTCCGTGCAACTTCAGGGAAGACTCTTCTTAACAACTTGAGCCATAGTAAGATTCATTAGTGGTATGAATTATATGTTTCTGCATTTACTGTTAATTTTTTAAGCATTTGTGCATGTAACCACAGGGAAGATAACCATTATTAATTCAACAAAGTTTATATTATGTTTGTCTGATTCCATTGACATGACAAACAAAGGAGAAAGGATACAGAGATCAGTGTCACTGGCCAAAAGTATTGATTATTTTCCCAACAAACTAATGTAAACACTGGCCTTTTGATATTCACTTTATCTTGTACTTTGAAGACTTTTTCTCCAATCCAACTTTTAAATTTCTTCTTAAACTGTTGTGGTAAAATTAGAACATAGAATGAAAACATACTAAAAATTCTTCACAAAAAAGAAAGACTAAACAAAATCTAAAAGGTTAAAAACTAACAGAATGAAACATTACTTACAACATAAGTTAATTCAGTTAATGTGCCAGTATGGAAGAAATCAGCCAGTGAAAATCATGTGAAGAAAACTTGTTCTGCAGTTCTTCTCTCTACTTTTAGACCCATAGAAACCTGTTGAGTCCTGCAGGACCCATTAAGGCTATGAAACAGACTGCCCCTTTCAGTCTATATTTAGCATTCAACTTGGCTAAGTGTACTGACTTCACAATATAGAACTGCTAAAAAAGAAATCAGCACGTACACAGCTCTTTTTTATTATATTGGAGTCATGATAATATCCTGTCATGGAGAATGAGGTTTGTTACTGATGATCAATATTCCACTGACCTTTTGGTTAGTGCCAAACCTTTTGGGTTTAATGCCTTTTTAAAACTCATTTGCTAAGCAGAAGAGTCATATCTATGACGCTGTAGATGTGAGCAACCAGTTTGCTATGCAGAAGATTCATATCTAGAGAATTGTAGTAATGAGTATTTTAAAGGCATATACTAGAAGAATCAAGGTCTTTTCCTCCTTCTCCCATACACCTTACAAATTCAAGCGGGACACTCTTTGTGGGGTGGAGTAATTTATATGCCATCCTTAGTTGTTTAGAGATTAAGTTCTGAGGAACTGCTGGTGAGTATTGTAATTGCTCCTTTACCAACAGTTCTTCGGATCACTTTTTTCCTTGCTGATGTTGCAGAAGGCAACGTTACAGCACGCTGCACTGACAGGCAGCTGACGCATACACAGAGCTCAAAATAAAAAATCCTTTCTGAAGCCATTCTGTGTCTAAAATTCTGAACCCCTTTCAACTGACAATAAACACACTTTTCTTTCAGGAAACTGCGAGAATAAACCTGACTTGTAGCTCCTACTGACAAGCTCTGCAGCTGCATAGTCTGAGTAGCTGGGCCAGCAACACAGATGTAACAGCTCACTACTTTTCTGTGCGGATCTCCAAGGAGTCCTTCCTCCAAATAAGGATCTGCAAGCCAGAAAAAAACCCCTCTCACTTCCATTCCCAAAAAAGTCCTGACACCAACATAGTTGTAAGACAAGGACCCAGGCTTCTCCAGTTGTAAGCTTGAAAAAGTCTACAAACCCATCTGATCTCTGCAGGGCAGCAAAACAGCCTGTCTTTGCTCCAGCAGCTCCTGGAAGCCATCCTGGTCACTACGGTTGGCAGCTACTGTGTAACAAGGGAAAGGGCAACCACATGCTTGGCCACCTGCCAGGAAGTGTTGTAGAACTACTGGACAGGAAACTATCAAAAGTGTTCCTTTACATGGGCAAAGGTCACCAAAGGTGACTACCCAGAAGCCACAGGAGAGGCCAACAGGCTTAAGGGAACAGTTTAACTCCAAGGGGACAGACTTGGTCTGGGTAAGCACAAGCAGACAGCTTCTTCTAGTTCAAGGATCTAGTTCAAGTTTCTTCTTCGCTTGTGTGACACAACACATGTTTATCATACTGCAGATTTCAGTTGAAGGCCTTCATTTGGGGTCAGGGATCAGTTTTGTAATCCAAACAAGTTGTTACATAATCGATTATTTGAGGGGGAAAAAGGTTAACTTAGAAGGTACAATTCATTATATTGATTTTCTGGAATAAGTTCTGCCATAACCAGAAACTTGGGGGGGGGGGGGGGGGGGGGAA
>JAWWES010000041.1:25581791-25613883 GCA_035583135.1 Lophotriccus pileatus
CCCCCCCCCCCCCCCCCCCCCCCCCAAGAAAAAAACAACCCCTCCCCTGATAAAAAACAAACCCCAAACCAACCAACCAAAAAAACACCCCACACCAAACTTTCCCTTATCAGAACAAGCAGCAGTTCTCAGGGGCTGGTAAGGTTTTTTTGATGCAAGGTTTACTTCCTCTGCTGATAGCCTGACCTACCACTTTGAGAATGTTTATTAAAACAAGCACTTTTACAGATCTTCAGGTTCAGAGGCTCCAGCTACCTAGGTTTTAGTGTCTTTATTACATAACCCCCACACACCATTCCTAAGACAGCTCTCAGTTACTGGCACATATCAGTCCCCTAGAGCCAGAAACTGAGAGTAGAGGAGTAAGTTTCAACATTATGAACTAAGGGGAGCTGGAATGGCTCCTGTAAGATAAGGGACACCTTATCTTTTTTGCAACACCAGAACTAGAAAACATTTGACCATTACAAAAGCAGTGACAAATCAACAGTAGCTTGTTGTGCAAGACCACATACAAGTAAGATAAACCTTTGAAACACAGCATGAAAGAC
The DNA here is from genome assembly GCA_035583135.1 of Lophotriccus pileatus. Taxonomy (NCBI): domain Eukaryota; kingdom Metazoa; phylum Chordata; class Aves; order Passeriformes; family Tyrannidae; genus Lophotriccus; species Lophotriccus pileatus. The sequence continues at coordinate 25,582,343 of JAWWES010000041.1, forward strand.
TGTCATGTAGCATCTATTAAACCACTGAGACTAACATGACCATGTCTGAATGGGCAAAAAAACCAAACACATCTTTTTCAGCCTTTAGGTTTTGCTGTTGTTACAGCTTTTCAATCATGAAATAATCACTTTTACACAGAGTGTGACCAGTGAGAAACATCTTTATTGCAAAAATTAAATATCCCATTTCAGAACATAAAAATCTTGCTTTTGTTTTATATTGAGGCAAGTATTTGTCATTCACTACTTGACTGTCAGTAGAGGTTATTAAACTCCATAGTCCCTGTCAGGATAGAGTCATAATACAGAAATTTCTTTGTCCATCTGCCATTGAAGAGTTAAAGTTACTCAATTTCATACAAATATGGTTCTTTTCATATTAGCACATTCTTACCAAAACACTTGATCCATGAAGTAATTTACCTTTATATGAAGAATCCAATCTGACTACAGTTATCCACCCCATTTCGCATTTCAGTTACAATATATTCAACCTTTGAAGCAACTGGTGGCTAATGCAAATATTATAATGCATCCCTGCTCCCAATGTTACATCAATATATATACAATGTATATGCAACTACGCAACATGCATTATATTTACAGACTTTACATAACATCCTTGTGCACAAATGCAAACTATGACTACAGAAGTTACAAATTCATTTAAATGTTAAAAATTTAATTATGAAAATTGAACCCATTGAAAATGAGATCTAGAAAAATTCCCCCACATCTGCTCTTTTATCACGACATTTACTTCTAGCCTTTGTCCGAGCCTTGAATGCTGCAGAGTTGTACAAGTGCTACAAAATAAAAAAACAAAAATTAATTACAGACATTCATAATGCTTATGCTCTTCAGAGATTTTTCATGTTACAAAACAGATGAAAGTATCTTTTTATTAATTTTTGAAGTAAATTGGTAGACTTTCAGAAGTTTATAGTATACTATCCTTCCAGCAAAGGCTGATTCATTTTCATATATATATGCACATTTAAAAGAAACTTGGTTTGTATAAGAAGTGCTGACCTACGAGCAATTTTGGAAGCCTGTTAGTTTTGAACATCATACAGACACAATGTAGGTTAAATTCACCCCCAGATTAAACCTGGTAGCACTGTTGCTCAAATTATATGCTGGATGAGTACATTCACAAGCAATAGAACAAAGTCATCCTCCTAGTGCACTGCAGAGTTTGCAATACTGTCTTTATAAAGACTGTTTCCATGGTTTCCCGTAGGTCCCTCCCTGAAAACCTACAGCTGTCTAAAGAGACCAAGTTTCACATGTGTGGAGTGTGAATCTGGTACCAATCAACAACTACATGAACCTTCACACCCTTGGGAGTAGCAGACAGTGGAAAATCCAAATGAAGAGCTCAAAGGCGCATAGAATCAAGGTTTGGTTTCATTCAGGACAATGAGGCATTGCTAGAACTAAGGCAGTAAGTTTAATGATAACAACTTCTTCAGTGCAGGAGAAATGTATCAGTGTATGAAGCAAAGACAATTCATGAAGGTGCAGTAACCTACCCTTTCAAAACGGGATATCTTCATTGTTTTAAGAGTCGCAGCATCTAGCATTACTGGTGGACCAAGCTCAAACACATTCCGAAGAAAGTCATTTGACTAAACAAGAAACACAATCAATCAATTTCTCCTCTAATTATCATGTCTCCAAAGTTGACTACTGTTAAATATCAAGTATTTCAGTAAGAAATAGTAGGAATCATGTCAACTTCCTATTTTTTGCAATTAAGTCAAGCACACTTCCTCTTTCTGTCTTCTCAAGGGGGCAGTTTTTTTTCTTAGCCTTATTCTGACTGAAAGAGCTCTCCCTGCCTCTATTGATTTTTTTTGTCCCAGCAAATGAGGTGACTGTTCTGTTCTACACAAGATCATGCAGCTGAACACAGATCCATATGTTTTTGCAACACAGCAGTTTTAAAATTTTTGCCTATAAAAGCAGTATTTGAAAAAAAAATGTGCTGCTACATACCTGGACTTCCTCAAGTCACATAAAAATGCAGTTGACTCCGGACCAAGAACTTTAACCCCATGATTATCATAGCAACCTGGGAGCATATATTCCTAAGGTACAGTTGCTGTTTCTGCTACATATATAAACAGATGACTAGTAAACAAGCAGTTCCCAGAACAGAGATAAGGACTTATCCCTTCTCTTCTGGAATGCTCTCATCATTGGGGTGCAAACTGTGTTCACTGTTTTTGACTGAAATTTTGCCTTCCTTCTACAGGCTCAAATAGGAAGGGTGGAGGCATGCAGCTTTATAGCAGCCAGACGACCATACCACTCTGCTGAAAGAGAGCATAAGGATTCAGCAAAAACCCTGAAGCTAAAAAGATATCCAGCTTAAATTTCTTACTGCTTGGAGAAGTCAACTGCTAACTGAGCTCCAACTCAGAAGCAGCTCACCCAGACAGTTCTGGCTCACTGTAGTTCATTTTTTAAGTGCTGTCTTTTAACAGTCCAAATGCAAAGCCCATCATTTCACTAAGTTCTACTCAGGATTTTGCAGTTCAGACTGAATGACATCAAAGAAGCCAGACAGTGAAGAAAAGTCTGAGCATGTGTCAAAGAGAAGCTCACCTGCAAATGATATTGCATGCCCGACCCCAGGATCTCCTTGAATGTATCGTAAGTTTGTTTTTTAACCCAGCAGTCAATATACATGCGCTCAGGTCCAAACTTAACCATCTCTGTAGGAAAGTCACGCTCCTATCCAAAAATCAAAGAAAACAACATATATAATTTTAATTTAAACAGGCTTTTTTACTAGGAATTGTATAGATCTCAGTGAACTTTATTTTCATGGATAAATTCAGCACACTAAAACCTTCCACCATAATATGCATGTACTAAAGATTGTATTTGTTCATAAAAATAGATGCACACCTAACGTTAAACCGCATGTAAAACTTAAAGCTGATATTCTTGACGTTAGAAAGCATTTTTTTTTTAAAACATCCTTAACTTTCATCTTTAAACTTACTTTAAGAATTAAGACCTATCTCCAGAAAAACCAGTTCTGAGTGCAGGAGTCATTTTTAAGTCAGTCTGTAAGCCTCATTTAGTCCCCACCTTACAAGAATGAGGAGCTACATTTGAGACAATGGAATGTAAAAAGTGCTAACAGATGACTCAGATTCCTCTACAAGCAGAATCTTAAATGTGACTTTAAATCCTGCCACGCCATCTCCTTATGATTCTGAATATCAACTAATATTTACTTGGTATTACCCATACAACAATGCAAAAATTATCTGACAAGCAAAAATAAAAGTCAAGTTCCAGAGGTATAAGATAACAAGTAACCCATAAACATGATAACAAGTTTTACATCTGTCTTTAGAGGCTTACTCAGTTATGTCACTAATCAAGTATTTTTAGAGTATCATTTAGAGCTTTGAGTATCATTCTCATAATCTGGATACGCAAACACAGAAGATTATGGTACTACACTTAGGACAACAACTCCCCCTCCCATTCACAAATGCTTCTATAGCCCCTAACAGGCATCACTTGTGATATACTTTACTAAGTTACTTTTTGTCTATTATGCACAACAGTTCAGTAAGATTTTACAAAAAATCTTTTCATAGAATTCAGGACACTAATTTGGATGTCATACAAAGTTTTCTATGAAAAAAACTCTACTTGTAATTTAGTATTTATGGTGCAATGTTTAGCCTTTAAAGAAAAAAGATCCTCTCTATATGAAAGTCAGGGTTGGAGCAAAACAAAAAAAAATTACTTCTTGTTCTAATATTGCTTAAAAAAACCAGTTCTATTTCATGCAAGTGATCAGAATTTGAAATCTCATTTCAAATAATTTTTCCTGTTGCTTTCTGGAATAGTAATACTGTTTAATAATAAAACAACTTTCCCTAAATTGTACACTACATATTCTGAAGGTCTGGATTGTAATTAAGACAAAACAATCACCTCAACAGCCCGCAGAATATCTCTGAAGACAGATCGCTGCTTTCTTTTATCCACTTTGGCCCGGTGCTTGTTTCCATCAGTAGCCAGAGCTCTTAATTTCTCTGTTAGAAGGTCCATATCTTCATAAAAGAAATCCTAGTTAAAAAAAAAAAAAGTGGTTTGTTTTGGGGTTTTTTTTGTTTGTTTTGTTTGGGGAGGTTGTTTGGGGTTTTTTGTTGTTGTTGTTTTTGTTTAGTTTCTGGCTTAAACCTCTTCCTCTTCAAATAAGAAAATGATCTCCAGATTTCGGGCATGTAGATCTCTACAGTCTCTTACTTTGTTATTTCAAGGGACAGAAATGGCACCCCCATAGTTCTGTTTGCAGCGTTTAAGCCAGTAAGAACAAAATTACAGCATCTAGCTTACCAAGAAGGGCACTAATGAAGTCTATTTTGGTAGTCAGAGCCATGTGAAACTGTACAGCTCCCTCAGTGTGCGTATACACCTGTAAATCTGTTCTGCTTCATAATTCCAAGGCACTCAAACTGAACCTGGCTGCCACTCCGGACAAGCTGAGGGCGCTTGAATATTATTAGCACACAAATCATGCTGCTGGAGACAGATTGTGAAATACCATTAGAGTGACAGTACGGAATATTTAGCTGTAAGTCTTGTATAGAATGGGAAACTAGAAAGCAGGGTTTTTTTAAAAATGCTTAACAAAATATTTAAAGTAAACTAATAAATTAATGTTATTTGTTTAATATGTAATACGTGCTTTATAAAGAAATGTTTTTTCTCCCCTATTTACTAATTTAGCAGTAGTTCACCTCAATTAACAAGAATGTATGTAAACTTACCTAAAAACAAGTTTTTGCCCTTTTTTTTTTTTAAATCTGAGTGTTTCATCATGTCAACTAAATAGGGCAAGTTTACTGTATGCTTTTTGAAAGGAACTGGTCAAAGGCAAAAACAGCAAGCAGTTTTAACCTGCACTGACTGTTAAGGATCCAGTGAGAAAAATTTGTATTGATTAAAAGGGGCATTTCCTTAATGGAAGAGAAGTAGTTTGTAGTGATAGACTCGTTTGTTAGTACATTTAAAGATTTTAGTTACTTCCAGTCGGCTTGACTAAAAGGATCAAGTAGAAATTTCCATTTAGTTTTCTTTCAGAGTTGACTTCCATAGCCAAGAGACTCAAATCCCCACTGTCTGCAATTACACAGAAGTCTCAATGTATTGTTTTGGATTATGCACTGCTAGGTGTGCCATGATTCCTGACTCAGTTGAGTTATCTTTCCACTTTAGACAGTGTTCTGGCTAAGCATAGGAGCCTTGATCAAGTTAGGAGCCATTTGGCAGGTCTCTCAAGCTGTGCCATGACTAAGTGGAAGGAGGCTGTTTCCTTCAGAGCTGTCAAGAAAACAGTTTGGAAATTAATAAGGCATATTGAAGAATACAAAGGCAAGCTTAGCTGTGTATGATGTAATATCAAACAGCTTTCACCTAATCCAACTCAAAAGCAAACCCCAAGAAATCTGATATATTCATATTGGTATCTGTGCAAAATTCATGCAAATATTTTTAAAGTCTCCCCCCCTTAAAATGACTACCTAGTCTTTAATTGACTAAAAGAGTCACAAACACTGTGAAACCATCCTGCAATACAAGTTATTCATCTTAAGTTACCTAAATAAAGATACTGAGAAAACAATACTTAAGTCAACATGTCTCCCACCTAATGAGATTTTTAGCTGTGAGAACAGAATTGTGCAGGTTGTGAATTATTTGAACGTGTCTGCACAAGCATCTGATGAGTATTCCCACTACAGTAATCAATACTGTTTTATTCTGGAATCTCTCTCGGGATTTCTTTTCTTAATTTTTTTTAAAAGCTTGTGCTGAATTGAGATTTTAAATCTTGCACTCCACATTTCTAGTTGCTATTCAATACTATTTGATGTGTTTTGTTTCACTGCTCCTGTTTTGCAATATAGAAATTAGTGTAAAAGTGATAGCTAAACTGCTGTGAATCACTGCTATACCCACTTAGATTAGGGCAGACTCACTAAAAAGAACAAACCAGGGAATTATCCGCCACTTGTCGAGATCCAGGGTGGTATGCAACACAGGTTAAAAAATTTGTCTCATCGTCATCCCAATGCAAGAAAATTTAGCTGCTGACATCTACTCACAGCATCTGTTTCTCGTGCCAGTTCAAACAGAAGGGCTAATGTTTCTCCAGCAGCTATTCTCATGTTGAGATCATCACAAGACAGCAGACTTGGAAGTTTATGCAAGTGCCTAAGGAGTAAGTCATATTCCATTAAGATGCAAATTTTGTTAACACTGTTTCATTGCATATGAACAGTATTTAAAATTCTGTTTTCCAAGAAAGATACTCACATTTCAATTTTCTTCTTCACTTCATTCATTGGACAAATGGTCAACAACAGTGTCCATGCTAAGAGAGCACTGATGTGAAGCACAGTATTATGGGTACTTGATACACCATTAGTATCTCTATCTCGCTGATATGCCTTTGTGAAGATGTTTTCTAGGCATTCCATAGTAGAGTACAGCTCCTGAATGAGGGAAAAATACAATGGAAATGGCTTAAGATTCACACATTTTCATCTTGTCAATTTATTAAATTTAAAAAGTGTATTTATTCTTACCGTTATATCATCAGTGACAATGAAACAGCAAATCCCTAAGCAGGTTGCACACTAGACACAAAAGAAAAAAGTGTCAGTATTTGACATAAGTGTTACAATTGACAAACCCTTCAAACCTGGACCTTTGAAATTTAACATCTTGAGTATTTGGAAACTTGAGATTAAGACCTTAGCAGACTATAAAAAGTCTGCAATCCTGTTTAATTCAGCTGCTTTGTAATACTTATCTTCCAATTCCCATCCACTCAGTATAATTTTACAGCTGTTACTCCAACAAGCCTTCACTTTTCAAGTATTATTATTTAATATAGCTTAAAAAGCCCTTGAAAAAGCTATAAATAGCATTGCTTTCACCAAGTGATTTTAAATCTCACTAGCATTCACTACTAGAAATTGTGATGACAAGCAGTAATGGACATACAATATTTATGCACAGCTGTGGGAAATATTTTCCCTTTCTGACAACTATTACAATCAAATGGCATGAAAACTCTGGACTTCAAGAGCCTTTCCTTGAACTTTGCAACTTCTAGTGCAAGGTCCTACACATCTCTTCCCTATCCCCAATATTCTACTCCAATTCCTTTTAAAAAGACTATGGAAAAAATGCTTGAAGGTCATGTTTGCGCTAATCACACAGGACTCAAAACTACATTTAAACAGGACAAGCTTTAACAGTTTTTTTTTGTTTGTAGAAATAATTGCTGTTGAACCAGTACTACTTGCAGCTGACAGGATCTGCTGAAACATAGCTTGAATACAATGGCATAGCCACCCATTTAAAGATAAAGGCAAGTTGAAGAATATTAGTTAAATCTCTGAAGTTTTTAAAAAAATCAGCTCTTGGCAAGAGCTTTAGACTGTCTTCAGTCAACATTTCAAGCATACCACTGATGTACAGATGAGATGACTGGACAAAAAACTCAAAATACTTTTGGTATTACAGTACAAATGTACAAATGCATTATGTATGTAGTCCCAGCTGTGCTATATGTGATTTTATCATAAATAAATATAATTGCTTAAGTAACATTCCTGAGCTGTTGAAGAATAAAATTAAACTTTAAGAATAAAATAAAATTAATACAGGAAAGATACATTAATCAGTGGGTAAACTTTATTTTTTTTTCCTATAGGACCTCAACATCAGCCCTTTGAACTGTAGAAAGGAGACTGCAATACAGCGAGTTCAGAACTTGTCAAAGTACTACAATGAACAGCTTTTGAAAAAAAGTTGAAGAATAGAATCACGTTCAACCTTTAGATGGGACTTTTTAAGTCAGAGAAAACTGCTATATATCATTCAGAGCATAGTCAACACTGAGTACACACTAGTGTGGTAACCTTTAGTCCGGATTACACAATAGTGAGCTAGTCAAAAGCAGCCCTCTGTCCCTGCCTGGCAAATAAACATTTCATACTTACAGCCTGTCTGGCTTGGATACTGGCTGTTCCATCACAGACAATCTTCTTCAGAACTGGACCAAGAGTCTTAAAAATCTCTTCGCTTTCAATTCCTGACCCCATCTGCACACACAGAAGACAGGCCAGTCCGGCAGCTGCACACTGTTCATCGCTCTTACCTGAAGATTAACACACTACAATGAGCAATCACCTTGTGCACTGCTTTCTTTCTTTAACATTTAAAGATAATAGTATGTAAGCTTGCAAGTGGAAATTCAGAAACCAATAGTTACAAGACAATTTCAGTTCATTTTCTAGGATAGTTAAAATATGACACCTAATTTTAAAAAAAGGAATGTTAACTGAATTATTAAGCACTCTATAAAGTACTAGAGAAACCTCACAGTCTAAATTCCTTTTACGCAATGTGCTATTTCATAAGGATTACTGCTTTCTGTAGACAGCATGTTCATTACCTTTCTTTATGCAGCGCTCAATGCTATCAGTTAGAGTCATTCTCCTTTCCATGATAAATTCATAGAGTATCTTAGAAGAAAAAGCACTTTTCAGACTTTCAAGGGCTGCTTGTCTTGTCTTTGCACTGTTAGAAGAGAAAAGGAAGACCTCCTGAAATCAGCACACATCAGTTAAACCTCTGCCTTTGTTTTATGGTAGTTTATATTTGTCTGCACCCAGTAGTAGAGAAACCCACAGAAGTACCATGAAATATGAAATGCTACAAGTTGCCTCCTTTCTCAAGAACAGCAAGACTTAGTTTGGAGACAGTAGTACACCAGGCTAGAAATAAAGTCGCTCTAGTTCAAGCTATTAGGAAAGTCTAACTCATCCAAAAACTCCGTGGAGGGAAAAAGACCTTTTCAGGTCCAGAAGTCCTCACCAGCATGAAATAATCCTAACCTCAGTAAGCACGTAAAAACATTTGATACGTATTTCCCTTATTAAATCAGAGAAAGCCAGCAAACAACACGTGAATGCGTTTCTTCAAAGCAGACTATACCTCTTGTCCAATGTAAGATCAATAAATCCCTTCAATTTGTATTCTAAGTCCTCTTGAGTGGCTTCTTCATCAACTTCAGGCCCTAATCCAGAAGAAATAATTTCATTAGGAGGCACAGTAGTTCCAACAGAATCTTTTTAACACTAAGAAAGCAGTTTAACACAGACAACAGCTACATAACTGCTCAGTATTACAGAAGCTCAATGGTGTTAATCCTACTACATCAAACCGTCACCCAAAATACTTTTATAAGCACTGCCCTTGTCTACCCCTGGAGTACAATGGCATGCTCACTGCTGATGCAGTGAGTGCTGTCAAAGCAGCCTGTCCTATATGGCCTCTGCGACATGAGCTCAGTTAAGAGTGGCAAGTATTCCCAGGGAATGCTCCCTCCTTATCTCCCTGTATCAGGCTTTCAGGTCTCCTCCTCCCAAAAAAAAGGACATTGGAGCAGTTCCAGTTGCAGAGATCGTAAAGGAGACAATGCACAAATCTAGTTCACAACAGGCAAATGGACTCTTCCCATCCCAAACTCTTCTGCAGTTCTTATTCCCTCAACTTTTATGCAAATCAATGTCTTATAATGCACCTTAAAACTCTTATTGTCTCCATGTCAGAACTGCATAATTACAATAAAAAGGAGCCTCATAGTTTCCAGAGGCTCATGAAATCTGGAGTATATACTTACAAAAGAAAAACAAACTAGATTAACAATCACACAGTGCTAATGGAATGTCACTATTTTGCTACTGCTATTTACAGTCTAGAACTTAAACTACTAAGTCAACTCAGGTTTTATATTTTTAAGAAGATGACTAAATGCGAGAATTTACCATCCTCAGTGAAGCTAGCAGGATCACTGAAGCCACTGCAGTGACTCATAGTTTCAATTGAAGCATCTTCATCACTAAAAGGCTGCACATTTCTGGGCTGACCACCTTAAGGAAAGATGAATACAATGGTTTGGTCATTTTTCATATGGAAAAGGAAGATCTGAGCACCAAATGTAGAACTGAACCCTCCCAGCAGATTTGCTCTCCCTGACCCAACCACAGAAAGAACACTTCTCTCCTCTGCTGATTCCCTTTCTCTCACCTATTCTGAAGGCTTGGCTGGCTGTGTTCTGAAAGACCAGTTGTGAATGGTGGGGAAGGGCCCACTTAGTACCGATCCAATTCCTATTCGAGATAGAGGTCCAATTCCCACTCTAGAATTAGCATCTCTCTATCAAGTTAATGCAATTTACTGTGACAGTGCTTTAAAAATAGGTCTATCTTAATTCAACTGCTAGGACAAGCTACCTAAAAAACTGCCATACAATCTTCAGTTTTTAATTCTGAGGAACTTCAAGACAGTAGAAGCTAAACATTTAGGCAATTATACATTACCAGGTTCAATGCAGGATTTATGGGATTAAGTGTAATATGTGCACCATCAGCAGTGTGCAACTGTTTAAAGACTGAATTACAAATACAAGCCAGAACATCAAATGCTTCAACAAGGGTTAAAAGTTTTCCCTCTTTGGACCAAGAAGGCCTCAGTGTGGTAACTTCAAACTTTTTGAAGAAAGTAATATTATTTTTACCAGTATTCACTCCTACAGCTTTTTATATCTGTTATTTCTCCAACTGCTACCAAAAGTAATTTACTCTGAACTCGGTTCTTCCAGCTATTTTTTTGTGGCACAACTGATTCTAAATTATTTAAGAAGATAGAACCACAGAGCTCGCCAACTTCAGACAGGCTTCCTGACTACCAACACTCCAAAAAACTATTTTTATCTAGGCAAAAATCAACCTCTGGTTGGATCAGTGTCCAAGCACTTTCTGATTAAGTCACACTCCAGATGTTTTGCTGCTTTTAGCCATATCCATATCCACCTGTATCACTGACCCTAACCCAAGAGAGAAACACCAGCCAATGCACGAACAAAGAAATTTGGGATCTCATAGCTCCAGCACAGCCACCTACTTGTTCGATATCTACTGATATCAAACAGGGAGATATCAATGATATCAATGGGAGAAGTGGCAAGAACGACAGCAAGCCCTTCACAGACTAATATAAAATCAGCTGCAGAAACACCCAGCGAATTGCACTTGATACTGGAGATTGATGCTGCTCACGGCTATGGCAGCCCCAAGTGAAATTTCTCACCACTCCACAAAACCTCCATTCTGCCCAGGCACCAGCAGCTCCGCCACGCACATTCCCAATCTGCGTGAAGGTTGTTTATTTTACAATATCCTATTTTAGAGTAAGAACAAGGGGAGTTTCTGGAAACGCAGCAGCGCTCCGGGGCACACCGGCACGGTCTCCCCGCGCTGCCCCGCAGGCCCCGAGGCCGCAGCCCGGGGCTCTCTCGCCGCCGGCGGCGCCAGGACGGCCGCGCCCGCCGCCCCCCCCGGCGCATGCGCACGGCGCCGTGAGGTGGCGGTTTCGGGGCCGGCTCCCGTCACCCGCCCGGCCCCGGCCCAGCCGCAGCTCCCGCCTGCCCCGCTGCTCACCCACCGCCCGCAGCGAGCCGCGGCGCCGCCAGACAGGGCGGGCCTTCGCGGCCACGGGAAACGCCGGCTGGACCCCGCGCCCCCGCCCGCCCGGCCGCGCTCACCGGCTCCGCGCTGGTGGTTGCTCCCCCGCTTCTTAGGCTTGGGCATGGTCGCAGCGGCGCTCGGCTCGGCTTGGCTCCCGCGGCTCCTCTCCGGGTCTCGGACTCTCTGCTCCCCCCCGCCCGGGAATCAGCGACAATCAGCCGATGGAAGAGCAGGAGCGCTTTTTACTCCAACGCCTCTGCGAGGCCGACTTCGCGGTCCGGGGCAGCGGGGGTGATTGGCGAGAGCAGGCGGAGGGCGAACTGGCGGCGAAGGCAGAAATCCCCGTGGAGGCCCGTGAACGGAGTCGATGCATCTTTCTCCTCTCAGACACCCGGGGCTAGAGGCGCGGAGGGGGCGCCGGAGCCAATTTTATAGCGCCGCCGCCTGCGGGGGCGGGGCCGGGCGCCGCCGCAGCCAATGGCCGGGCGCTGCGACGGCGCGCGGGTGACTCAGCCGCGCGAGCTCGTGACGCGCGAGCGCCGCTGCCCAGTGGCGGGGCCGGGACGTCAGCGGCGCCTCGCGCGCCACGCCGCGGTGCACGCCGGGAGCGGGGGGCGGGGCGCGGGGCCGTGTGAGGGCGAGGCGGGCGGGAGGGACAGCGCGGAGCGGTCTGGGCTCTGCGGGATCCGAGTCCCGCCCGGAGCCGTGAGGGCCGCTGGCAGCGGGACGTGTGCTGTGCGGGGCCGGGACCGGCACTGCGCTCCGGGTAGGGCTGACGGGTAATGCCGGAAGGGTTCACAGAATCCCAGAACAGTTCGGGCTGGAAGGAACCTCTAGAGATCATCCGGTCCAACCCCTCCGCCAAGGCAGGGTCACCTAGAGCAGGTTACACAGTAAAGCGTCCAGGTGGGGTTGGAATGTCCCCAGAGAGGGAGACCCCATGACCTTCCTGGGCAGCCGGTTCAGCGCTCTGCCACCTTGAAAACTAAAGTTGTCAAGTTGAGATGAAACTTTGAAGCTGTGTTTTAGTTTATGATTATTGCTTCTCATCCTGTCACTGAGCACCACTGAAAAGAGCCTGGCACCTTCCTCTTGACACCCTCCTTTGAAATATTTATCTGCATTAATGAGATCCCCTCTCAGTCTTCTCCAGGCTAGACAAAGCCCAGCTCCCACAGTCTCGCTCTTAATAGAGATGCTCCAGACCCATATACATCTTTGTGGCCTCTGCTGGACCTGCACCAGTAGCTCCTCCTCTTTTTTGTACTGAGGAGCCCAGAACCGCTGTGTAATTCTCACTTAAAAACAGATATCCAGAACTGCTGTGTAATTCTCACTTAAAAACAGATGTACAGGATAGATACGATACTTCTTCACAACAGGTTTTCTTCCACATACAGAAATGGGTTGTCACGTAGCTTCCAATTTAGAGACTTGTATTTTATATGATTTTAAATCCAAAATTGATTTTTTTTGTTCTCTGCTAAACTTCAAATAAACGAATAATAGGATAATAAATAAATAAAATAGGACAGCATTCCCATCCACCAAAAAGAGGTCGGTTTCTAATGTTTCTGAGCTGTGAATATCTTTGAATGCTCACTGGTGGGCCGTATCAGAACTGCAGTGTTTGAGGGAGGGGAGGCAGTTTTGCCAAATGTGCTGAAAAGTTACATAAGACACAATAGCAATTGCACTGTTTGAATTCCATTGTGTACAAAATGTATTTACACTGACTTTCAGAAAGGTAAACTTCCATGACAATTCTCTATACATGTTACATGAAAAACAAAGGATTTAGTAGCCCATTTGTGCATGCTGGGTCAGGAAATGCTGGAAGTGTCTATTTCTAGAAAACGGCAGCTGGCTCTACCTGAGCCTGATGTTTTGCATTGCTGTGCAGCGTGAGCCTCCTGGTGAACAATTCCTGAGCGTCCTGGTGAACATTTCCTTGGGCATGGGAAGGTCAAATTTCTGAAAAGGTTTAGCCAGACCAGTTTAAGAAGAGCAGAGAGGAGACAGAAGTCAGTATGTACTGTATGTGTACAGGACAACACATGAATGTCTCAGGGGCACTACTTTTGATCCTTCAGGATGAAATGCTAGAGCAAAGAAAGCTTTCCAGGTAGGTTGGCAGAGGAGTTGCAATTAAATGCAGAAGGCATAACTGTACCCTTGGGTACACAAGACGATATTAGAACAAGGGAGCAGCACTGGACATGCTACAACACCCAACAGCAGCCAAGCAAACTTGTATGGTGTTTGAGCTGCAAGGTGCCAATACATTTGAGCAAGGCCAGTGGTGTCCTGGTTTCCTGTGTGTTCGCACAGATGGATCTCGGGGTGCAGGTTGACTGGCCTTGACTGAACTGAAGTCGCTGCCTTCCTGCTGGTAGCCCCCTCTCACAACAGTGCTGGAAAGAATTGGATTTAGTGCTGAGATCCCTGCAGGTGTGACAATCTGAAAAAGGTGCCAAGCTGTGTGTGTCCATGTGGCAGCCCAGGTCCTGCAGTGGGCAGGCACAACACCAGCAGTACCTCATGGTGGAGTTGGAAGAATAAAGTGTCATAGCCCTTGTATGTTTGAAGTCTCCCCAGCATAGGTGGAGGTAATGCCCTGGAAAGGGAGAGGATAGCTGAGGTAGGAAAAGCAACTGCTAAAGTACAAAAAGTTGTTGCCAGATTTGGACAACTAAAATAAATTCCAAAAGGTGACAAAAACAAAGAACTTGTGACTATTTTGGGTATGTGACCACTTTGCATTTTACTTGGGCTTCTGAAACACGCAGTCTCTACGTTACTGAGATTCCCAGGTTGTCTGACCCTGTTCATTGAGGTCACACAAGAGGAGTTATGTATCACTGCTTAGTTTTGCCATCTATCTGTGACAAAACAGACTCTTTGTCTCGATTGCTGACTTCTTGCCCACTATCCTGATTTATCCTATTGGCAGGAGTGCATGGCACCAATAGGCTGGCTCAAGACAGATTTCTAACAAAAATCTTTGGATAAAAGGAGAGTCACATGGTGTAGGCAATCTGTACACTTGTTATCTGGCTTGTACAGCAGCTACTGGTGTCAGGGGTGTCACAGTCCCATGGGCAACAATGATATCAGTGGTGGGTGAGAAGTGGCATCTTTTGGAGAAATGCATTTTATGAAGCAGCAAGACAAGCTGGGAGCAGAGGGTGACAATAAAGCAGGCATGGCAGTGGCTTCACTACCAATCAGGAGCAGCATCCAAACAAGAACAGCAAAAAAAGTTCTGGCAGTGGCTACAAGTTTCAGCTGAAGAGTACAGATCCAAGGGAATGTAGTGACAAGCAGGTCTGAGTTCGAGCCAGAAAGCCAAGTCAGTGATTCAGGAGCAGAATCAGGTTCACTGACAGTAGCCAAGGCCGGCCAGCCACCAGTCTTGTCATCATCAGACAAGCCTGCAGTGACAGGAAGGGTCCAAGATCGACCCAGGTGGGTCAAAGTCTGGATCAGTGCATGTGTGGCTAGACACAGTCATATCTATAGCAGCTTGGGCAAGGACCAAGGCAGAGTCCTTCCATGTAAGCACAGCTCCTGAACAAAAGTAAGTGCCCCTTGCTTCTTGCAGCTCTTTCTCATGCAGCAATCTGATCCAAGGTCAGTCAGCTGCACCATGAAAGAAAAGGTCTAATTAAGAACTTCAGCCCAGCTGAGGGATGTGACTGAGTCAGTACAACTGACTCAGTTTATATAGCTTAGTAAGTGTTTGTGTGCCAGAGTTTATTTTAAAGACACGTAAACCATCATAATTTATGAACAACAGGAGGCATGGACAGACATACTCTGTGTACACCATTAAATATTGTAAAAAAGTCAGAAGTGAGGGAAATCATATGTATCCTTGATTCATATGGGTGTGCTTTCCTCCTCTTTTGACACAATGCTTCTGTTATTTTTGCACACAAAATCCTTTGGATTTTCTTTTTCCTTTCAGCCAGTCCTTAGGATACAACTATCTTTGGACCAGGAAGACAATCCCAGGCTTGTACTGGTTGCCCCATATTGCACAGTCAACTTTCTCACAATCATAAAATATTTCAGAGCCAAGAAAAGAGTCCAGACCTGGAAAATGAGCCATGCTGAGACATTCCCTCTGTGAATACTGCAAAGTACCTGTGTTTCTAGTGACTTACCAGGACTGACAGGCCTTCAGAGTATGAACCTGTTAGAAGTGCCACAGTCCTCACTCTGGGACACTTAATGCTCCAAATGCTGTCATCGCTGACATGTTGCCACACTGCCCAAAATAAATTGCCAATGATAAATTACAGCCACAGCCTCTCTCAACTCTGGCTGCAGTTGCTACAGTGGTGTCCTTGCTTGGAGACTTACTTGACTCTGCAGGCAAAAGCAGCTCATTCATTTCCTTCGTATAGGTAGGGCATCCTGTCTTGTGTCCTGGGAGAAAGATTAAAACTCGGAAGGGAAAGCTGATGTCAGGTCTTTACTGGGAAGGTATTCAGATGAATGCATGTACTTCCAGGTATACACACAGGATGTATCTGATCAGTTCTCACAGAACTCCTCTTATTTCTGAGATAGCGATTGCAAGTGACGGGAATTTTTAATGGCAGCAGTAAGAAACCAACTTCAAATAAAAGGACAGAGAGGGAAAGCCAAGAAATGCAGCTTTTTTTCTGTTTGAATGCTGGAACACATGTTGGAGGGCTAGGCAGTTATAATGTTTCAGAGGTATTCCATTGCAGCAAAATATATACAGTATCCAGGTTGGAGGTCCTTTCAGATTTCTTATGTCATTTACCTCTCATCTTCTTATTTGTCTTTTGAAAGCCTGACCAGCTGTGGTACAAGTACATCCAAGAACCCCAAGTCCAGAATAAAATTCAGGATCGCTACTGGAGTTCCTATTATTAGTTTCTGAGTGTGTCTTGGTCTTAGCTGAAGGAGTAACTTCAGACACTGAGGGAAGCTCATGATATCTATAGGTGGCTAAAGTCCAGAGCTATAAGGTGATGCAAAACCAGCCCATACTTTTTTCCCTAATTTCAGCAGCCCTGTGTGTATAGACACATAGAGGACATTTTGAAGGGAAAAGGAAGCAATCAGGAAAGAAGTTCAATTATTTATGGATTTAGCAAGCCCATCTGCTGATACAGAGGCATGACTTTGCAAATCAGGTAAGTGCTTATTGGTCACTGGTAAGTCCTCTCAGAGCCTGGGTGGTGTTTATATTATATAAACAGTGCTAGAGGTATATGTTGCACTCTGCACATAAAGGTGGATCATGCTCTTTCAAATTTACAATCCTTTTTAAATTAACAATTTGTGCAGTACAATATATGCGGACTTTATGAAATGCTGGGTATTTATGCAGCTGGGCACATCCTCAGTGGCACACTACCCTGATTTTTCACAGCAGGGAGTTTCAGCTGCATTCATCCTCCAGATACTTTGTCTGATTTTATCTAGATTATACTGAGCCTTCCCTCCTTTTCCTGATGCACATCCTTCACTCCATATTTATGATTTATTCATGCCAAGCTTTCTGGGACCTCAGTAAGAATGTTTCCTGGTAAGTCATGAAAAAAAAATACATACTTAACCCCTCTGGTACATAGGCCATTATTAATTTCATGTCTAAATTTGGCTGCCTGAGCTTTGACTGTCACTGCCAATAGTAACTGACCACAAATATGATCCTTAACAGCATTACAGAGCAACTGTGACCCCATAGAAAAAGAAAGATAAGGCTGTGTGAATTGTAAAGCCCTTGCTAACAAGATTTTGTTAGAATAAGGATTAACACATTCTTCTTTTTAACAAAAAATATACATGACTCTATATTTGTCTCTAGTTTATTGTTTCTTGTGGGGCAAGCTTTAGCAAACAAATAACTTTGAATAATAAACATAATTGCTATTGTAAAACTGTGTTGTAAAATCATGTATTTCGTGACTCTTAAGGCCTTGTATGTTGTCAGTTTGTGTCTTGCTTCACTTAGTCCTCTGTCTGTTTTGCAAAATTTTGTGTTTCCTAATATCAGCTACTAAGTTAATGCTAAGTATTGCCCAGGAAAAATCAGCAATTTTCTGCTATTCTGAAATGAAGTATTTTATATATATATATACACACACACACACGTATGTATATATATGTATGTATATATATGTATACATACATATATATGTGTGTGTGTTTGTGTGTATATATATATATGTATATTTAGACACATGTATAGAAATATATGTATATTTAGGTTCAAGTTTAAACCTAAAATTCATAATTACTTCCATCCTTCCAAATTAATTTCAAAATATGAGGGTTGCATAGAATTAGGGGACTGACACAGCCTTTTCCCAGCATTCAATGCAATAATCGGGGGTACACATCTTGTTCCTCTTAGTGCATGTTTCTATTGCATTTTGTGTTGTTGACCTGACTGGTTAGCCAATACTCAGTGTCATTTTGTAGGGGAATCAGATATTTCTCTGTTTCTGCCCCATTATTTTTTGGCAATGTGTAATAGAGGCTCATTCCACTGAAAATTAGGAAGGATTAAATAGCAGGAAACAATACTCCAAGTCTCATTTCTGCCAGTGCTCCTGCCAAACCCCCTCAATGCTCACATTCCTATGTCCTCTTCTAGCTGTTTGTCAGGCACTTGGCTGTGCTCTTCTGCCCCATTTGGCAATACACAGATGTGGTCAATAGTCTGTGTTTGTATGTGCAGGGACACTTTTAACTGTGCGTCCCAAGCATTTTAGGTTTGTATGTGGGGCTGGCCCATGGGCACTGATTTTCTGTTACTGCAACAATCATAAAAGACACAGACACGTAGAAAGACACAAACTTGGCCTAACTTCCCATCAGCTGTATACCCTACCACTACATGTGCCAGTGATAGCTGGAAGCATGTTGACAGCATTTCTGTTCCTTCTAAATCTTGCCATGCATTTGCCCATCACTTAGGAGATTTGACCTCTCTTGCCTTGGGCAGCACAAGCACTTTGCTCAATTTGCTGGGATATACAACACAAGGGTAGATCAGATACTCAGCCATAGTTGTTCTTGGTTTCATTCTTGAGCAATTTCTCTCTTGAGCTCCCAGGAAACAGAGTTTTCAGTTCTTCCCCTTGATGAAAATGTACAATGACAGGGCAGTGGCACCTTCCAGTTATTCTTTCTCGAAACACATGTGATTTTACAAAATGTCCCTTTTGATGACAATATAATATCATCATAATGTTTATATTCAGTAATACAAAATGCAAATAAACCAGCATAGCACAAAGGATCAGAAAGGACCTTTTTGTATCTGCCATCTAAATGTTTACTCTTTCAGTTGTGTTCATCACATAACCTCTTAAATGAACTCATTCAGCTTCAATTTAATTCTAGCCAAGTTTCTTATTCCCTCATCTGCATGTGGAAAGCTGTTTCCAAAGATCAGCCTTCTGTTTATCAGAACAATTTATTTGTGCCCAGCGTGTATCAGTTTGTCCTGCTGATAAACCTCACCTTCACCTCTTCTGTGGTGTTTACACTTCTAGGAGCAGCTGGTTTCTTTCTGACCCTCTGTTTTTTTGGGCACCACACAAATTCCCTAGAGCAATATGCTTCCTTTGTAGCTTAAAGTATTTAAATAAATCATCTAATTCAGAAGCCAAGTCAGAACTTAGGTAGGCTGAATGACTGGAGGTGCCCATCCCTTTCCATTGACTACAGGAGTCCTTGGTAACTGTGGTCCTAATTTATGTGTCTTTGTGAAGTGCCTGAAGTTGGGCAGCATGAATCTGGGCTTCAGTGCTGGGGTTTTTTTGTCTCCTGACCAGTCTTGAAGTCTTTCTCTGCACTGTGTCCCGTGGCAGTTTATCTTTCTTGAACATAGATGAGCAGTATTCCAGGTGAAGTTTCATCAGTGTCATCAATAGCTTTCCTGCCTCTCTGTCAAACTACTTCCTGTCTGAAATAGTTTGCCATCACATTTACTTTAAACAGGTCTGAATTCTGTATTGTGTTTCCTTTCTCCCCATGGTGTAGAGTTCATGAACTCCCTCGCCGAGACCTGAAATTCATTTTAGTCCTGAAATCCATGATCTTTCACCATGGATTATTAATTTTTACTTTATTTCTGTCAGCCTAGACATCACAGTCAGCTCTTCCTAGGCAATATTTAAAACGTCCTTTATAAAGGCATCGCCTTCCACTTTACATGACAATTTTAAGTTCCATTAGCAACCCCTTGTTTCTGGTGTCCTGGTAATTAGTGGAAACATTAGGCTGCTTCCTTTCAAGAACAAGAAATTCCTGTCAGAAGTCTGCATTTTTATGTTGAATAGTCAGTCACTTGTTGCTTCTACACTTGCCAGGCTGCCCAAATAGTGAATATTGAAAGGTGTTGTTTCTTAATAATAATTTTTTCTTGAGATGGAGGGAAATATAACAATAAAGCTGCTATTGTCTCTCATGTAATTGCAGCCCTTTTTCCATTACAACAGTGGAAACTGCTGCTTATTTGAAAGATTATTATTTTATTATTGTTTTTACGAAAAGTGATTTCTCACTGCAAGTCACACTGAAGCTGCTGGGACCTGCCAACCTCATGCTTTACAATCTGAATGATATGCAGATTTCATACCTCTCTTTACACTGAAAATTGAAAATATGAAGAGTGGTTGATTTTTGGAGGGGAAAGATTGTTTCAGCTCCTGGCTTACAAGAGCTGGTTAAGCAAGATGGGGAGAGAAGTGGCAGGGGTCATTTGCAAAGAAGGGAGAGTTGGTCTTTTTCTGTGGTATCAAGAGAGCTGATAAGTACATGGCTTTTATTCTACCTCACTCAAAGCATGGAAGTACCAGGCTGTACATCTTCTAGTGCCCCATGGTCAAAGTCCAGGCACCTCCCAGATAATTCTGCATCTTCCCCACAGGATGACTATGTGAATCCCTTCCCATCTCTCTATTCATGGTCTCCAAGTTCTCCCTCACTCCAGGGCTTCTGTGCCACCCGTATCTGGGTATACTTTTCCTTCCTCAAGTGGTTCGGTGTCCTTCACTTCCTTTTCCCTCACCATAGTCACCATGATTCTCCTCTCTGATCCTTCTGCCCTTCTCTTTCACAGACCAATTTGAACACTTTGGACTTACATGGAGAAGATCTGAGATATTCCCAATGATTTGATCAGGTTATTTTTTCAGAGGTGGGCTGTTCTAGCTGCTGTCAGAAGTGCTGGACATTCTAACTAGAGGCTCCAGCCACTGATTTCTGGTTTACTGGCCTCCAAATCAGGCAATTTCTGTCCAAGGATATCTGTAACATTCTTGCAATGTTACGGAAATGACTGAATGTAAAGTTATAGGGTTAGCCTATTGCAGGCAAATGTAAATAAGAAGACAAAGGTGTGAAGGCCTTTGTGGGCCCTAGCTTCAACTCCCAAAGGTGAGAACTCATTCCTGGATGCAAAAGCTGCATT
Organism: Lophotriccus pileatus; assembly: GCA_035583135.1. Taxonomy (NCBI): domain Eukaryota; kingdom Metazoa; phylum Chordata; class Aves; order Passeriformes; family Tyrannidae; genus Lophotriccus; species Lophotriccus pileatus. The sequence continues at coordinate 25,603,394 of JAWWES010000041.1, forward strand.
ACCATTTCAAGCACTGATGGATAAAATTAACAGAACCAAATTACCTGTGCTAAGTAGTCACCATTTGCTCAACAAGAAACTATACAGAAGTGCTTTTGCACCAAGGGGAGGAAAGCATGTGTCTAGCAGGAGTCAGAGAGCCCTTTCCAGCAAAAAAGAGAATGCTCTCAGGTGCAAATAGAGAAAAGAGGGTATGAATGGAGCAGAAATACAATGCAACCCATATAAAATACTCCTGTGCAATCTATGGGCAGGGTATGCACAGGGCAATAGTGTTTAGATTTTCCAGTTGCTGTCAGTGCTAGCCAAAAATAATTACTCATTCAAATATGCTTAAGAGCTGCCTTTTGAAATTAAGAATCTGGACAGACAGGAACTGGCATGGAAATGTACACAACAGTTTGTTTAAACAGTGTCTTTCACAACCAGCCACCGAGTGACACGTGACAAACCACAATACTTTTGCCACGTCAGTAGCCTGAGCCACATGTCCCAGCTTTGTCACCTTTGTCTGTGTCCATGCCTGTCACTCCCATTGCACTGACCTGTCTCTCTGCCACACAACTCTCATCTGCTCTCAATCATGTTTTATACCTGAGGATGCAGAAGTGCAACTCTTAGTCTTGTTTGTCACTTGCTCTCCCCCTCCTTTCAAGGTTTTCCTATGGTGAGCAATTTTTTCAGGGTTCTTAAGAAACACAGAATTTTGTCATGAGAAGTGTTGTGTAAATATCCATCCCCAAGAGAAACTGTCGGAAAATATACACATGCTTGCTGTCAGAAATACCAAATTTCATTTGAGGTGAGATCTGGGGGTAAAAACAGGCTGTCTTCCTTTTATTTGAGCAAAAGTACCTTAACAAAGAAATAGGAAGAAGAAGATGTGTTAAACCAAAAAAAAAAAAAAAAAAGAAAAAAGAAGAAGAGGAGGAAAATACGTGTCCCTGTGTCAGTTTCGTATTGAGTGCTTGGACGTGTGTGACTCCACATAGGAGATTGCTGCCTGCAGCAGCTTGCTGCAGAAAATATTGAAAAATACTGAAAAAGTGCCTGCCGGACCATCATTATGCACTGACGAACACAGATGTGGCATCTCCCAAATGGATAGTGTGTCTGCATATTCAGGGATTCTCCTGTGGCCTTCACGCCATCACCTCTGGTGGCTGTCCCTGCAGGCAGCAGCATGGAGGGATTGCACCCCCATCCCTGAGGTGGTTCAAAATGCCCTGTGATGAGAGTGTTGTGAATATTGTAGCAGAGACAGTGGAAATATCCAGAAATGTGGTGCCTCGTGATCTGGCTCATTAAGGTGATAATCACAATGTGTAGCACTGGCAGCATTCCTCTGCCTTGAGGTCAGCATCCCAAGCTAGTCACACTGATGCCAGCTCCTCACCACACCTGCCACTCATGTCATTAAAACCCAAATCCTCATCTCCAAAAAGTCAGCACCTAAGTCCTTTACTGCCTTTTTGCAGCCCTAGTCCCAGCCATCAGGCACCTCCATGGGGATGGGGACGGGCCAATTCCAGCCTGGGACATCAAACCTGCATATGTGGCCTGGTGAGGGGTATCCTTGCATCTAGCAGCTCCACTCCATGAGTCTCCTTGATATTTATAGGACAGAGACAGTGGGTTCAGGATAGAAAACAGCATGAGCAAGGCCATAATGGAAAAGATAAGATATTGCAAGATAGAATACAATACAATGCAGTGTTGTATTGTGTAAGATATTACTGCTGTGGTTATGGGAGCTCTAGGTTGATCAAGTGACAAGGCAGAGCAAGGTGATTCTATCAGTTTGTTTTCCATTTGTGTTATTTTTTGTGGGTTTTTTGGGTTTTTTTGGTGGCCTATTTTGGTTTGGGGTTTTTTTGTGTTTTTTTGGTGGGTTTTTTTTTTTTTTTTTTGTTGTTGTGGTTGTTGTTGTGGTGTTTTTTTTTTTTTTTGTTAGATTCCACTCCTAAATCTAGAGAAAGCTGCCTTTTGTCTGGTGACACAGGCGAGAGCAAATCATTATTCCAGCCTGCATAATAAATCTGCTTCTAAATTCAGACGTTTCAGAGGGCATCTTCTTTTTAAAGGAGGCTCACAGTAAAGCTCTGTGCTGCAACTTGAAAAGGCAGCCAGCACCCACCCTGCAGCAGAGAGAGGGATGGAGCACTTTCCCCTCCTGCAGGGCAAAGCCTATGAAGCGAAAAAGACAGAGCAGGCCTCTCACGGATGCCGCTGCCCAGGACCTCCACACTGCTGTGTGATACCACACCTCTGCGCACCCTTTTTGTCAGTATTAAGAAAATCTACTTAGAGGGCAGTTAGCCACTGTTTTCCTCTTCCTGTATCATAGAATTTTTCTATTTAGAATTGCACGTAGGTTTATAAAAATATCTTTAAAGCTCTTCAGTCTATTTATATGTTAGATTAATAGGGCTAGATGAATGAGGCATACCCTATAGAGCAACAACATACCTGGAGGGCTGCAGGTACCTTCCCTTCCATTTTTTATTTAAAAACATCTCAGGACCAGTAGGATAACATGCTGAAAATATAAATCATATTGCCTTTTGATGTACTTGAGGAACTAGAAATAAGGAAGAGAAACAGATTTACATATTAGAGTATTATAGGCCCACGTAGGATGAATACTCAGTGTAGCTTGTAATAAAATTCTTAACACAGGTAGTAATAGGACATAATTGCATTTGAGGTGTTTAAGAGAGGGCATGTCTCATACAGACTAACCATAGGAACAATTAGACATGCAAAAGTCCATTTCCCTCATGTGCTCTCAGTCACAGGGTATATTAAATTATGAACAAACCCAGAGGTTGCAATCTTTTGTTCTGAAAATTAACTAACCTCATAATTACAGGTTTTTATATAACTAAAGCAAGCTTCTTTTGATCTGCACTTCTTTTGGACTGTGTTGCTTTTACATCAAAATAATCACTGACCTGGTTTGCACAGGGGACATCTCTGAGCAGTATAAGTCAGATTTTCTTGCAATAAACCTCATTATACCCTGAGGGTTGTGGGTCTTTAATTTTCACAAGGCAAAATTGCTTGGAAGTCTCTATCATGACTGAAGTGGCTTGTAGCTACAAACCCCATGTATTCCTCCTGGCAATATTAGCCTTTTTAACTCAGGCGAGCCACGTAAAACCTCAGAACATCATTTGTTTCCAGTAGTCACAACTAATTTCTCACTAATGGAAAGCGTGCAATGCAGGAGAGATTGATTTCCATAAACATGATTTACTTTGTTATCTGTCCCATTAAAATAAGCAATTAGCCAAAGTTTTAGTGTTAAAGATTTTTCTGTAAGGATACATTGATGATGAAAGCAAATGTTTCTCCAGGGTGGAAGTTCTTGTTCATTCACAGATGCAGCAAGACAACTTACAGCCCCAAATTCAACAAGAAACGTGGCAAGGGGCTCTGTCTTTTCTCAACAACTCCCTTTCAGGGTCATGTGCCCAGGGTTGTCCTAGCTGTGCTGAAAGACTTGAAGCAGTGCAGCACTGGGACTTTGCCACAGCCCTCAGCTTCACTGCTTCTTCTCAGCGGTGCACAAACATTACTTGCTGCAGGGGAAGTTCGTTTCCACCACATGCTCTTAATTTTGGGCAATAAATAAATAATATTCTTGGAGCAAAAGCTTGTAACTGAGACAGTTTTGCATTTATGATGCATGATAAATCCTGGCTGTAACACAAACATCCATGTCAGTGAATTTAGCAGCTGTATTGCCCTGAAGACTGGTCCATATTTAGAAGGGTAAATAAGATTCTTTTTTACCTCAGTGGTTGCTGACAAAGCTTGTAACAGGTCTAATAATGCTCGTGTCCTGTGGGAAATATGTATGGTAATTTGCCTGTGTAAACACTCATTCCTCCTAAGGAGATGCTCTGCCTGGCTCTGTGTGTTCCTGCACATGTTTTATAAGAACAGTTAAATAAACAGCTTATTCCCTGCCTCTTCCCACCAAATCAGTGACATCAGTTGAAGTCCAGCAGCCCCAAAACCCATCTACAATCTTCATGATTTCTTTGCGGACTCTCCCCAATCCTTTTCTGCTCCAGACACAAATGCTTTTTGTTCTGTGCCATGAAGATCAAATGAATTAAGGCTACTTTAGAATTTTTTGGTCATATAGCCTGGGAAAGTCATGCCTTCTGACAGTTTTATATATTGACATCTCTGTCCCTGATCTTTGCAACTTAGGCATTATAAAAATGAACGCCATATCCTGGGAAGGGAGTACATAATTCCTTCCATGTTTCACAGCTGGTTTTATATATATATATATATATCTTTCAGTGTCTACAGCTCTGAAGACTGCTTATCTTGGATTTTCAAAACAATTTTTACATGTTGATTGATATCATATAACTGATCATCACTCAGTGTGAGATCATTTATGAATGGAGGGCACAAAGTGGTTTCCACTGCCGCCATCTCCTGGCACAGTTAATGAACTCCACATGGCAATAACAAAGGCACATTAACATGGAAGAGAAATTAAACAAACTAAAATGGCATATAAATTTTCCTCAAGGCAGCTGGTAGATGCCAGGAAAGCATCTTAAAAGATAATACACACCAGAAGGACCATTGCCAGCTGAAAATTTCAATGCTCTCTGGAACTACCTTACTCATTGCTGTAGTACTGATGTAATGCCCATGATGAGATTAGAAAACATAAGAAAAAAAATTATATTTCTCTATGTTTTGGAGAGCATTTGATATAGCGGCTCTGCAGTCAATTTTATGGCTTTGCTGAAGTCATTTTCCCCTGCTGTTTGAATTGCTCTTTCAGAGTGCAAAAATATAGAACATTTTGGCTTTTAAGCAGGTAAACGTGAAACAATGGAAATTTTACCCATGAAAGTTCAAGGAGAGGTGCAAGGTTAGAAATTAATTAAAATGTTTGTAACTGCTCAGCTGACAATGTCCTTTTCTAGTTACTGTTGTTTAGTAACTATGGTAAATGAAAGAAAAATTAATAGATCTCCTGGAGTTCAATAAAGGCAAAATAAGACATGCAGTGACCTGAGAAATAAATAAATAAATATCTTTAGGTGCTATTTTTGCTGCACATCACAACACATTTCAGAGCAAAAATAGGCTTTGCTGTGCTCTGCACAGAGAGCAACTCCATAAGGTGCACAGTTGAATCCAGTGGGAATCCATCACACCAATACAAAATATATTGAATTTCTGCCCTCATTTTGTGAACAAAAGCACAGTATTCTGTCTGTATTCCATTCATTCATGCTGAATTTCAGATTCTTTAGGGTTTTGTCATTGTGTTCACTTGCGTATGAGCTCAAATTAATTTTTAATTATTTAAGAATCAAAAAAATGCTCAATATTTCCTGGAATCACATCTATATACTTGAACTTCAAGCTTCACTAATCCTCAGAAATTCATATTGCTGCCATTATGGGGGATGATGGAGTACTCGATGGCTTTTTGATCTCTTCCACAATTGTTACTCCATTCATCAGCCAGCCAGCTGGCTGCATCAGCTCCCTTTGGAGTCCCTTTCCCTGACTAAGCAGTGCTGCCATAAAACTGCATTGTATCCCCGTGCTCTGCCCTTCCTCCACAGATGTTACTGTTTCAATGGGCATACACAGCCCCTCAGCAAAGCTAAAATACTGCTCTGCCAAGTTCCTCTTGGCCAAGATACTTCCTGATGCTGATTTTTTTTAGAGCTTGTGTGAACTCTGTACCTTTCCCACCCCAAGGACAGAATGCCTTTGGTTTACCCTAGCTGGCAGCCTGCCCATATGGCATCCACGTTTCTGGAGTTCAGCATGGTTTCCATATGATCAGATTAAATTACTTTGGGATAATAAATGATTTGGCAGTGCACAGCACTCTCTGGAGCATAGCCTTTTATGCTCAACAAATATTTTGCATACATAAATGAACGTAAACCCCAGAAATGTAAAACCTAACCTTTTAGCAGAGATGTTTCCTTTGCATTGTAGAGTAAAGTAATAGTCTTCAATCAAATGTTCTGTAGGAACATCTACCCCACACAGTGAAGTAGTTTTTACTGGCCAATCTCTATTTTTTTAGTCCCACTATCAATTGCCATGTTGTCATGGAACAGCTATCATGGAACGGCTCAAGAATAACCATGATTAGAATTTGGACTTACTTTGTATATGATATCACTGCTATTCAAAATAAGGTAACCAAAGATGCACTTCTCTTTGCTCTTCTTATGGCTTTTATAGTTCATGTGTCGCATTAAGATAGTGTGTACAAGAAAAAAAAATAGCACTGATTAGTGACAACTGTGACCTAGTGAGGAATTCACAGGCAATGGCAAGATGAGCAGGGAATGCTCATGTCATGGTGACAGCCGCGGTGGGGGGCGGGTGTCTGGAATGATTCAAGGCTGCTCACAGCAATAAACATCAGACTTATTGCTTTTTCAAAGAATGGGTGAGAATGAAGGTGCACTGAGAATATAAAATATTTATGGTTTATTTGTCGTTTCATAACCACTATATATAGCAGTTGTACCTGTGGGAAAGCTCCCCTTATCTTTGGCAGAGGCAGATGCCCTGAAGCATTCCAAGACAGATTGCGGCCTGAATGAAGCATTTCAAGAAGCTGTGTGTGTGCACGTGGAACAGCAGGAATGTTGGAAGCACGCATATTTCTGTGTAGTGGCTCTGAAAGTGAGGCTCAGAGCACTTCACAAAATTTTTCTGCTGCCTCTTACACTGCTCAGCAGTTGTAGCATTGACTCCAAGAGGGAAATGGGAGATAGGCTTGGTAAACAACAGACTTACCTTGCCTTGAAGGTATTTCTTAACTAATGCGGCAGATGTTGATTTGCGGTTGATTTGCTGTTGATTCTGTTATGCCTCTACCTAAATAAGGGACCAGGGTTGCCATGTTGTCCAGACTAGCAGTTTTCCTAGGTGTGCAGCTACATTACACACACAAGAGTTAATTCCAAGTGGTTGTTCTGTGGACAAAGTCTAGTTCCTTACAGATCATTTCAAGTGTCTCCACACATCCTCCCACTATTTATCATCCTGGTCATCTCCTCACAATCTCAGCACCCGCTCTCATGTAACACTGGTCAGATTTCCGCTGATTTCCTCATTTCTGTACATCATGTTTTCACTAATTCCTCACTGCAGTGCTTCATCTTCCTCTCATGCCTCTATATTTTTGGCAGCTCAAGAGGCAACATATGCTCTGTCGGGTTCAGAGCTAGGCGTGTCCTGCCTGGCTTACCAGTGTGCACAGGCTGTTAAAGCAGTGGAGCGATGCCTCCTGCAGTGGAGGAGAGCTGAGCTACCCTTTCCTCTCCTCCTTCGGGGCATTCTCTTGGCCCTCTCTACTCAACCAGTCACCTGCATTTTGTGATCTTTGTAGGAGTTAAATATCTTTGAGACTTCTACTTCTTTGGCAGATTTGGTAAAAATAGCCTGACAGCTTCAGGAGACTTTGTGGGGTGGAGAGGCAGACAGGAGGACAGGCAGTCACTGCAATTGCACAACTCCAATTCCTTATAAAATGGAGAGAAAAATTGATTACATTGGAAAATGAATCCTAAGGACCTGGACTCAGACCCCTTTTCTCTGTCTACCAGGCTTCATCTTGTCTCTCACTCTGAATTTATATCACAAGGTCCGTGAGGCAAGAAATGTATTTTTGCTTTCCGTTTTCTCCATTAGAGTAAAAGAAAGTAGTAACAGATAGAAATACAAATATTTTGACCAGTTTCCTTCTTCATGGCAATTGCTTCTCACAAGTGTTTTAAAAGCCCCAGCGCATAGAGCCAGTGAACTCGAACTGCAATATGATTGAAAGTGCTGCAATATGCCCCTTGATCTCTTCCTCAGATACTCTTTTTCCTCCCCCAGTACAATGTTTTTTTGCTGCTGTGACCTTCTGGCACTCAGCATGCCAGGTCTCCATCCCAAATATGTTGTCATGGAGATTTGGACCAGCACTCCTGGGGGATGATGTGCCTCTCTCAGCCATCCCAGTGACAAGTCCTGAGCAAACCTGGAGCCTGGTCCCCAGCGAGGTCTGCCTGCCACACAAAGCCTGCCAGCAACACCAGCGTAGCACCTGGTGAGTGCAATGCAAGAAAACAAACTCTGAATTCTCAAAAACACCAGGATTTATCCAGATTTCCCTGCAAATCTGCAAGCTAATCACAGGAGGTCATCCGCTGTCTGGTTGCACTGCTACCAGCATTAAGTGTTATAGCAAAATAATAAAGCAAGAAAGACTGTGTTCATAAAAGTAACATCTCTAGGGGAGATCTGAATAAGATGAAGTAGTTGAAACTGTACCTCCATATTTGATGTTGAGGGTGCAGGGGTAAAGGACATCATAAAATAATGAGTCATCGTGACACAGTTAAATTTTCAGTTTGAACAGTAAGATAAGTGATTGATATTCGTACATGTTACCAGGAGGCCAGAAAGATGGAGTTTAGCTCACAAAGGAAGAAAAGACAATATTAAATATCTGACCAAGGTGAATAAATGGAAGACACTGAAAATGAATAGGAATAAGCCTGTTCTTAGTGGTTTGAAATATGGCAATATTTATGACTACTGTCTTGCAGTCAAATTTGCCTGTCTCAGGTAGCTTGTCAAATAAAAATTAAAATTTCTCTTTTTCAAAAGTAGTAGGCAAGAGCTGTGATGCTGGATCACCATTTCTAGTCTTCTGTTCCTGTGTTGAAGGTCTTGTCTGCTCCTTGCATGTTAAAACCACTCCTCAAATCCACTGAGCTCATTATGCTCTGCCTGTAATCCAGCCCCCAGGCAACAGAAAATATTGCTGAAGTTTTGCACCTGCTAAAGCAGAAATGAACTAGAGCTGGGGTGTCTCCCAGAAGCTTTGTTTCTGTTTTTATGAGCTCAGCCATCTAACTGCATGGTATTAGTTGGTGTTGGGCCTTTAAAGTTATCTGTCAAGACACTTTGAATACCAAAGCTGCCCCAGGGGTAGCTTGAAGTCCCTGAGCAAAGTCTCGTCTCCTGCCTGTGAGCCCAGCAGGGTGGCAATGCTCTGCCTCAAGCTAGCTCCTGGTGTGGGAAGATGTAAAGTCGTGTCTGGCTGTTAATTACAGGGGGTGGGGGGAGACGATGTGCTTTTATTCAGTGCAGATGTTGTCCTTGTCAAGGGACTTTCCAGGTGTGCTTAACTTTCACGGCTGAGGCTGCAGGCAGAGTGCCTGGCAGTGCCCCAGCGGGCAGCTAAGGGCTGTGAAGGCACAGCAGAGGACACATGAAAATCCTGCTGGTTGCTCTGGGCTGGGTCTGGCAGAGATGGTTGCTTTTGCTTTCTCCACCCAAATGCTAGGCCAGCTGGTGCCTGCTGGATACAGGCAGAAGGAGAAGGTTCCTGCTGTGACCCTTGGGGTATTGACTGGGAGGAAGACTCCGTATTTCTGTCACTTTGCAAGCCTAGTAATCCAAGAAACCGTTCCCTTGGGGAGATGGAGAGGTGTAGGTTTTTATCAGGCTGGTGCGGGTGCTCAGAAGCCCCCAGGGCTGCCCAGAGGTACTGGCGTGGTGTAGCAACCCAGCTGCCCACTCTCCTCCTACGCCTGTCTGTCTGTCAGTCCCCACTTCAGCACATGGCCAGCCCTGCAGTATCCAGTGTTTTTAAGCCAGTGGTATTTGGACAGGTGAGCTGTTGAGAGGCTTTATTTCTGGGGCTGCAGCCTGATCTGTGCCTTCCTGCTTCCCTGTGTGGGTGCAGTGCACAAATGAACCTCACCATGGGCTGCTGTTCCTCACACTGATTTTGCTTTCCCCCCCTCTGCAGATCAAGGTGGGTTGATTCTGAAGGGCACTCTGACATCTGTGGCCTTATTGCTACTCTGGCTTTCTTTGTGCTAGCAATGTTCCCAAGTGAGTTGCTGTCTGTGAAGCCAGGACTGGTGTGGGTGTTTGGCTCTCACCTCTTTGCCTCATGTCTGGGGCGGTGGCAACTCTCTTTCACTCTGTGACAAATGGCTGCTGGGATAAAGCTGTCTCCTGCTGGGGGCTACATGAAAGCTCCAGAGAAAATGAGAGCAAGAAAATGATGAGGTTTCTCATAGAAATTAGTAATTAATTAATTAATTAATTAAACGTGCAGCGTTTGAGGCATGGCTCCTGCCCATATGCATGTGTTGAGCTCTGTTGGCCTTTGGAGACTGGCAGATCACAGCTGCTGACACAAGTACTTTCCTGGCTGGTTTATACTCTGTAAAGCTGCTCAGGCCAAGGGCTGCTTTGCATTCAAAGGTGGGAGAGAAGCAGCTGAGTTGTACCAGTTGGAGCCCTAATTGAAATGCAACAGCCAAGGAAAATCTGAACACGAGCAAGGTGTGCCTGGGCATCAATGGCAGATGCAGCCACAAAGGTGTTGTCTCAGTTTAAATGAGACACAAGTGTTTTGCTGGGAATAAATTATGAGGAAGACCCAAAACTCCTCCCTCTAA